>NC_069410.1:50640082-50702724 GCF_026875155.1 Cherax quadricarinatus | reverse complement strand
TCTTAAAAAATACACTTTACCAGGTAAAATCAACAGACTTACCCCAAAAATTTTTGCACCTTTTTTACCCCTTTCCCTTTATAAAAAGGAACTATGCATGCTCTCTGCCAATCCCCGTCCTTCCCCTTTTCCCCATACATTTATTAAAAAATTTTGAAACCAAACCATTTTCCAAAACTATATCCCCACCTTTTTTAAAAACTTTCTATCTTTTTCCCCAACAATCCCGGCTGCCTTACCCCCTTTCTTTTTAAAACCTACTGCCTCACAACTTCCCCCACACTAAACTGGCTCTTCCTCACCCTCAAAGTTGTTCCCCCTTTTGCCCTATAAACAAAAATCACAGCTTCCCATTTTCACAACATTTAACAAATTCCTCAAAATATCCCTCCATCCCCAAACCTTCAAACTCTCCATTTAAAAACTCTCCTCTCCTTTTTTTTAAACTAAAAATCCATTTGTTCTCTAGGCTTTCTTAACTTGTTATCTCATTTTCCCAAAACTTTTTCTTTTTTTTAAAACAAAATTTGTTTGAAACACTCACCCACTCTCCTTTTGCCTCTTTTTACATTGCTTCACCACTCTCTTAACCTCTCCTTTTTTCCATATACTTTCCCTCCTTGCATCACTTCTTTTTGTAAAAATTCTCATATCAACTTTTTCTCCTTACTACCTCTTCACACATCATTCCCCAACCCGTCCTTTTCCCTCCCACCCATTTTCCTGTAACCACAAACTTCTGCTGAACACTCAACACAACTTTTTAAACCTACCCCATACCTTTTTCGATCCCTGCCATGCTTTTTTTAGCCCACTATCCTCCAATAGCTTTTATATTTTACCCTAACTGCCTCCCTTTTAGTTTAAAAACCCCCCTCTCTCTTCCCCTATGCTTCTATTCTCCTTGTACCCATCTACCTTTTTCTCTCATGTGCTACAACTAAAAGTTTTCTGAAAATCGTGGCCCCCCTATAAACATGTACATCCTGAAGTCTACTCAACAGTCTTTTATCTACCCCAAAATAACCAAAAAACTACTGTCATTTCGCCCTACATCAATCTTGTATACTTTTTTTTAAAATTGTATTACCTAAACAAAAACCCTTTTTATACAAATTTAATCAAGGGGCCCCCTTAACATTTACACCTGGCACCCCCCAAAAATTACCTACCACACCCCCTCAAAAATTTTCTCCTACTTTACATTCAGGTCCCCTACCCAATTACTCCTCACTTTGGGTTCCCAAAGGGTCCCATACATTTTACTTAACAAAATCCAAAATCCCCTCTCTCCCCCCGCATTCCTCTCTCTCCAGGTGCAACACGTTTTTAGACCCACTTTTCGCATCCAACCTTTTGTTTAATCCACAAATTCTTGAATTTCACATTCATATTCTCTTTTCCCTCCCCAACTGACATTACATTACTGCTTCCCTTCCTTTTCTCTAACTCTCTCAGATACTCCAGATTTAAACCCCTTTTTCCCCCCACCGAAACTTTTCCCCCACCCCCTTTACTTTGTTTTGCTTTTGGGCCCGGGCACCAACTTTTTTTCATTTAAACATCTGCAAAAACATCTGTTCTTGTCACCGCATTAACCCCCGCACATTTTAAGCACCCATTTTAAAAAGTTTTCTTCTTCTCTTTTTTTGTAAATGTCTACAGGGAAAAGGGTTACTAGCCCATTGCCCCGGCTTTTTTGTCGCCTCATACACACGCAGGCTTACGGGGAAAAATTTCCCTTTCCCTTCCCCATGGACAATAGAAAAATAAGGGGAACAAACTTTTTAAAAAAAAAGGGAGAAAAACCTAGATTATGTAATATATATGCAGTGCGGTCTGTGAAGTGTGACCAAAGTGAAGAGGAGTAGTAAAATCCCGTTTTTCTAGCGTGTTTATGAGACAAAAAAGAAACATGTAAGTGAACAGTAAAATTTGATAAAGCTAAAAAGGGCTTTGTGGATTTATGGGTTTGGAAAAGGCAATGACAGGGTGGGAAGGGGCAATGTGGGGAAAGTTGCAGGTAGGGGTAGGGGGGTTGGTTTTCTAAAGCAGGGAAAAGTTTTTACGAGGAAGTGAGGTCAAGTTAGATATGTAGGAAAGAGGGAAATTATTCCCAGTAAAAAATAGGCCTTAGACAAGGATGGTTGATGTCACCGTCATTGTTTTTAAAATATTTAAGATGGGGTGGGAAGAGAAGTAAAACAGGGTCATGGCAAAGGTTGGAGTTAAAAATAAAGAATCACACATAAAGTGGGAGTGTCAAGTGCTCTTTTTTGATGACACTGTGCTCTTGGGATTTGAAAAAGTTGCAGGATTGGTAAAATTTTTTTGGGTAGGGTGTGCAAAAGAAAAAATTAAAAAATTTAATACGGGAAAGGAAAGGGTTTGGGGAAACAAAAAGATTAGGTGATGAAAGTTTGGATACAGATGGAGGGAGAGAGATGGGGGGGAAATGTATTCAGATTTTGGGAGGGGACGGTCACGGATGGTCTTGAAAAAAGGTGAATCATAAATTGATGAGGGGAAAAGGGGACGGTGCATTTGGGAGTCTGTGGAACAAAGAACTTGTCTTTGGAAAAAGAGGGGAAGTATGAAGAATATTTTTTTAAACCAACGCTCTTATATGGTGGAAGCATGGGTGAAAATGTTGCCAGGAAAGGCTGGAGGCAGTGGAGAGTCATGTCTGGGGGGAAATGGTGGTTGAAATAATGCGAAAATTCGTATTTTTGGAATTAGGAGGGGGCGGTTTACCAAAAATTTGTCCAAGGGCTGGGGAAGGGGGTTTTTTGAGGGGGTTCGGACATGTAAGAAATGGACGAAACAGAGTACTTCAAAGTGTATCATCTGTAGTGAAGGAAGGCGGTGTAGGGGGCGGGCCCAGGAAAAATTGGGGGGATGGGTAAAGGAGGTTTTTGTGCAGGCTGGACTTCCACAGGCTTGCGTGAGCGTGTTTGATAAGATGAATAGACAAATGGTTTTTAATTACTTGACGTGCCTGGTGGTGTGTAGCAAAGTAACATAATGAAGGGGTTCAGGAAACCGCAGGCCGGACTTGAGTCCTGGATAAGGGAAGTACAGTGCCTGACACTTCTGAAGAGGGGTGATAAATGTTGCAGTTTAAAAACTGTAGAGTAAAGCACCTTCTGGCAAGACAGTGATGGAGTGAATGATGTGAATGAAAAGTTTTTCTTTTTCGGGCCACCCTGCCTTGGTGGAATCGGCCAGTGTTATTAAAAAAAAAATAATGTATATATTGTATATATATATAAATATATATATAAAGAATATATATATATATATATATAATATATCTCTATATATATATAAATATATAAATAATATATATATAAACACTGATCTCTGGCTGAAGAGACTCGAAACACCTACGAACCTAGGACAAGTACGCAGTGCTTTACCAATCTACCCACACTGGCCAATACCTTGGTTGGTAGCATGCGCTACACGTTTGGATCCAAGGCAGCCACTTCAGGGAAAGGCTTACTGCTTTTCATCTCATCCCGTGCTCATCCCCTTACTAGAGATTGAACAATGCAGGAATTCGCGAGAGCATGCTAAATATACACAAACACGATCCTGGCTGAAGGAGACACACCTACGAACCTAGGACAAGGGTAACGCATTGCTTACCAATCTACCCACTCTGGGACAATCCTTGGCATATAGCAAAGCGCTACAGGTTTATGAATCCAAGCAAGCCAGCTTTCAGGGAGAAGTATAGTCCAGTGTGGGTAAGATTTGGTAAGCCACTGCTGTACCTTGTCCTAAGGTTCGTAGTTCGAGACTCCTTCACCAGAGATCAGTGCTTGTGTAATTTTCGCCATGCTCTCGCGAATTCCCTTGCATATATATATATATAAATATCTATATATATATAAAGATATATATATATAATATATATATATATTAAATATATATATATATAATAAACAGAAGGCCCCGCTTTAAACGGCGTTTCACTTTAACGGGCGATCCGCTAAAACAGACATTTCAGCTTATGACCAAAACTCGCTATAACGGCTCCCCCCACCTGACTTTCTAATACGGTCACCGTGCCCCAACCCTGTTTGTTTTTCATTCTCCATGAGCTCAGTAAGCACTAAGTCCTCCATTTTGTCTGGAACTCCAAAATTTCACATGTTTTAAAAGTTATGTCATATTTATATATACTCTGATAATTATACTTATGTATACCCTTACCTAAATAACTACATACTGTGCTGGCATGCAGGTACACAATAAAATTGGTAAGTGTCTTATGTCTCCAGACGCATTATTAGTAATAATAATAATCATCTTGTCATTTAAATGTCGTATATTAAGTTATATAACACATTTCCTTAATCCAATCCATGATATTTTTTTTCAAAATTATATAATAAAACACGATGCATAACATATAAATAAGATACATACACCCCACAGTAGAATACATAAACATAAATGTGATGTGGTAGCAGACGACTTGCACAGTGGATGCCATATAAGAAATGATAATAATAATAACAATACACACCGAGTCTCATTAAATGTCGTATATTACGTTAATATACACATTTTCATTAATCCATCCATGATATTTTTTTCAAAATTATATAATAAACACGATGCATAACATATAAATAAGATAATACACCCCACAGTAGAATAAATAAACATAAATGTGAGATGTGGTAGCAGACGACTTGCACAAGTGACGCCATATTAGAAATGATAATAATAATAACAATACTCACCGAGTCTCATTAAATGTCGTATATTACGTTAATATACACATTTTCATTATAATCCATCCATGATATTTTTTTTTTCAAAATTATATAATAAACCACGATACATCACATATAAAAGATTGATAAATATCACCCCACAATAGAATAAATAAACATAAATTATAAGATGTGGAGCCACCATAACCTGTACAAGTGATGGCAAGAATAACATTTCTCTAATCTAACATAAGAGAAAATGGTTATGGGGGTAACTAGAATTATATCCTTTCAAGGTAAGTAAGTAAGTTTATTCAGGTATACAACAAAATACAGTATACATGACTATCATACATAACATACGTGTAGAGAACCTAGGAATAACCCAAAAAAGTCAGTGTGACTTATTTCCATAGCCTTCACTCAGAGCTTCATTTTCTCTCAAAAAATTGAAGTTACATGAGAATGGGAGTGTTTCTTCTTATAATTCCTACCGCATCGAATGTAGAGACAACCTGTACACAATGTAACTTGTACACAAACCAGACGTGTACACTTCATTTTGCTTACAAAACTTTACGTCGCCCTGGTTTATTTATCATAACTCTGCGCCTTCCCCCTCTCATGTACTCATTCTTTCTCTCTCCATTTATTTCGTTTTTATCTCATTTACTTACTCCTGACCCTACATTTAAACTACCAATATTTCAAGTAAGTAAATGAGTGAACGTATATACATTTATAGCTCGGGATGCTTAAATATCATAAATAGTATGTGTGGGGTGGTGGCCTGGTATGGTAGCCTGCTGACACCATCCATACCACACATGAATTTCTTACAATAAACACTGCTTTGTCTCACCCTAGATTAAGACTATAAATAATTTTAAGTAGTAAAGAGTGCACTATGTGTGTATTGTACTTTTTTATTGTTTTTTGATGCCTGTTCTATTGCTAAACTTAATATATGTTAGTGTAAACATGTTATCTAGTGTTTGTATGCATTAATAATGAAAAAAAGGTGTTCCTCTTACGGCGGTTTCCGGCTTACGGCGGTAAGCCTGGAACCTAACCTCCGTTATAAGTGGGGCCCCCTCCTGTATATATATATATAATATATAATATATATATAAATATATATAAATATATATATATATATATATATATATATATATAATATTTATATTATTTTATTATAATATCACCCATGGCCGATTCCCACCAAGGCCGGGTGGCCGACAAAGAAAAACTTCACCATCATTCCCTCATCCATTACAGTCTTGCCAGAATGGGTCCTTAACACTACAGTTATTAAACTGCAACATTAACACCCCTCCTTCAGAGTGCAGCACTGTACTTCCCATCTCCGGACTCAGTCCGGCCTGCCGGTTCCCTGAACGCCCTTCATAAATGTTACTTTGCTCACATTCCAACAGCACCATGTCAAGTTTAAAAAAGCATTTGTCTCCATCACTCCTATCAAACACGCTCACGCATGCTGCGGAAGTCCAAGCCCCTCACACACAAAACCATCCTTTACCCCCTCATCTTCCAACCTTTCCGAGGCGACCCCTACCGCCCCGCCTTCCTTCACTACGAACGATACACCTCTTGAAGTCATTCTGTTTCGCTCCATTCTCCTCTACATTCCGAACCACGCTCAACACAACCCTTCCTCACCCTCTGACAACAGTTTTGGTAATCCCGCACCTCCTCCTAACTTCCAAACTACGAATTCTCTGCTTAAATTCACATCACACATATGCCCTCAGACATGACATCCTCCACTGCCTCCAGCCTTCTCGCTGCAACATTCATCACCCCATGCTTCACACCCAAAAAGAGCGTTGGTAAAACTATGCTCTCATACATTCACCTCTATGCCTCCAAGGACAAAGTTCTTTGTCTCCTACAGACTCCTAAGTGCACCACTCACATCTTTTCTCCCTCATCAATTCTATGAATTCCACCTCATCTTTCATAGACCCATCCGCTGACACGTCCACGTTCACCAAATATCTGAATACATTCACCTCCTCCATGCACTCTCCCACCAATCTGAAGTCAATCTTTCATCTCCTAATCTTTTTGTTTAACCTCATAACCTTACTCTTTCCTTATTCACCTTTAATTTTCTCTTTTGCACACCCAACCAAATTCATCCATCAATCTCTGCAACTTCTCTCAGAATCTCCCAAGAGCACAGTGTCATCAGCAAAGAGCAGCTGTGACAACTCCCACTTTGTGGTGTGATTCTTTATCTTTTAACTCCACGGCCTCTTCCAAGACCCTCGCATTTAGCTTCTCTACAACCCTCATCAATAAATATATTAAACAACCCCGGTGACATCACACATCCCTGTCTAAGCTACTTTTACTGGAAAAAAATTTCCCTCTTTCCTAACATACTCTAACTTGAGCCTCAGCTATCCACGAAAAACTCTTCACTTGCTTTCAGTAACATTTAACCTACCTCCCTACACCATACACTTGGTACATCAGCCCCACATTGCTTCCCTATCCACCCTGTCCCATACCGCCTTGTTCCAAATCCATAAATGCCACAAAGACCTCTTTAGCCTTATCTAAATACTGTTCACTTTATATGTTTTCACTGTATACACGGTCCACACACGCCCGTACCTTTTCCTAAAGCCTTCCTGTTCATCTGCTATCCTATTCTCCGTCTTACTCTTAAATCTCAATAATCACTCTACCAAACACTTACAAGGTAACTCAGCAGACTTATCCCCCTATAATTTTTGCACTCTCTTTTAATCCCTTTGCCTTATACAAAGGAACCTATGCATGCTCTCTTCCAATTCCTAGGTACCTTACCCTCTTCCCATACATTTATAAGTAATTGCAACCAACCACTCCAAAAACTATAGCCCCACCTGCTTTTAACATTTCTAATCTTTATCCCATCATCCCGGCTGCCTTACCCCCTTTCATTTTACTACACCTCTCGAACTTCCCCCACCACCACAACTGGCTCTTCTTCAACTCCTACGAGATTTATTCCTCCCTTGTCCAATACACGAAATCACCACGCTCTAGCTTCATCAACATTTCACAATTCTTCAAAAGAATCCCTCCATCTTCAATACCTCTAACTCACCTTTAATAACGCCCTTCTCTCCTATTTTTTAACTACCAAATCCATTTGTTCTCTGGCTTTCTTTAACTTGTTAATCACACTCCAAAACTTTCTTATTTCAACAAATTTGGTTGATAACATCTCACCCACCTCTCTTATGCTCTCTTTTTACATTGCTTCATATCACCACATCACTAACTCCCTCTCTTTTCTCCATAGACCCATTTCCTCCTTGCATCACTTTCTACTGTAAAAACTTCTCATATGCTAACTTTTTCCTCCTTTACTACTCTCTTTACATCATTCATCCCGAATCGCTCCTCTTCCCTCCGCAACCCACTTTCTTGTAACCACAATCTTCTGCTGAACACTCTAACACTACATTTTTAAACCTACCCCATACCATCTTCACCCCATTGCCTATGCTCTCATTAGCCCATCTATCCTCCAATAGCTGTTTATACTTACCCAAACTGCCTCCTCATTTTTTTATAGAACCTTCACCTCTCACTCCCTATACTCTATACTCCTTGTATCCCATCTTACTACCTTTTACTCTCATGGTAGCTACAACTAGAAAGTGATCTGATATATCTGTGGCCCCACTAAGAACATGTACAGTCTGAAGTCTATATATATATAAATAATATATATATATATATATATATATATATATAAAAATATATATATATATATATATATATATAGATATATAGTGTGTGTGTGTGGTGTACATAGACTAAATATACAGTGGACCCTCGACCAACGATGGCATCGACTAATTTTAAATCTGACTACGATACATTTTAATGCAAAAATTTTTGCTTCAACAAGAGCTAAAAAACTCGAGCAACACGTAGTATCATTGGTACGTCTGAACACGGCCACTTGTGGCCAGTGTTTACAAGCCATCCAGCCAACGCAGACCCCATCCAAACATACAATCGGAACATTTTTCATATTATCAAAGCATTTTTAGTGATTGCACCTGCAAATAATCACTATGGCCCCAAGAAAAAAAAAAAAAAAGCTTCTAGTGCCAACCCTACAGCAAAAAGGGGTGAGAAAATTACAATGATATGAAGAAAGAGAAACTTGCTAAGTATGAAAATGGAGATGTAAAATTGTCTCCGACTGACCAGGTTGTACACAAAGTCCCAATCAACAACCGCTACGATCGTGGCCAAGAAAACGGGAATCAAGGAGGCTGTTTCTTGCCAAAGGTGCAACTTTGTTTTCAATAATACTGAGATCGCAAGTGATAGAAGATGTTGAAGGATACTTATATTGGTGAGGATAAATGAAAAACAATAGCAGGAGATACATCTCTCAACATTATATGTGAAAAGGCTAGGAGATGCATGACTATTTAATTAGAAAAATGCCTGCAACTAGTGGTGATGTGAGTGAAATATAAGGCCAGCAAAGGTTTGGTTTTGAGAGATTTAAGAAACGTAGTGGCAATACATAGGTGATAATGTATGGAGAGGCTGCCATTTTTGGACCAAGAAAGCAGCTGAAAAATATTATATATTTTTTTTTTATTAACAGCACTGGCCGATACCCACCAAGGCCGGGTGGCCCAAAACACAGAGAAAAACTTTCACCATCATCACTCCATCACTGTCTTGCCAGAAAGGTGCTTTACACTACAGTTTTTAAACTGCAAAAAAATATGTGCAGAATTCAAGGAGTAAATAGACAAGAAGAATAGAAACCTAAAAGTGCTTAATAGGGACACTGACAAAGTTGTGAACACTTAGGATGTCATAAAGGAACGGGAGGTACAGGCCTCTATGAAAGATATTTGGAGCGCAGAGTCCATGACTCTCAAACTGGTCCTAGGAGGCATTAAAAGAAGGGAAGTAACCCCCGAAAAGACTTGACACCTCAAGTCCTAATGAAGGGATTCCCCTCTAAACACTGATAACCATTCCACATTCTCTCCGCCCCCCCACCTCCCATCCATCAATCATCACCAGAATCTACAATAAAGGTAAGTGTCATGTAATGGGTACATGTCTTCTCTTTTGTGTGTATTAAAGTTAATCTATTCATGTGGTAAAAATTGTTTTTTCAATAATCTTTTGGGTGTCTTACATGGATTAATTTGATTTTCATTATTTCATAGGGGAAAATTAACTCGACTAACGATAATTTCATAACGATGAGCTCGCGGACAGAATTACATCGTTGGTCCGAGGTCCCACTGTATATATATACATATAATATATTTATATATATACATGTAAAATAATCATAGAGAGGGGGGGGGTGGGGGGGGGAGAGAGAGAAACATAAGAGAGGAAGGACGGGTTGGGGGTATGCACGGAAGGTGTATAACCTTGCATTCCATGTACGTAGGTGTGAGCATGTGTGCCTGCTGTGAGCCATTAGCTGTCAGCCTTAACCCTTGCTAACTTTATTTTAAATAAAATAATCATGCTTCAGACTTTGAGGGTATCCTAGTTTCTAGATTATGCTACACAGGAATAACCTATGCACGTACGAACATGTTTACTCTGAAATAGCTTATTTACATAGAGTATATCACTTTAGGTATTTTGTTCTGACCTACGCCTGCACGCTCACTACAATGCCTCTACCACACTTTATCCCCCCAGCAGCTCTACTCAATCACTAGTGTTAAATGCACTCAGTAATGATATTCAGCTCTCCAGAGAGTGTTTAATGACCCTCATTTATCATAACCCAGGCAGACCCAGCTCCCACATGCAACCACCCCCCAAAAAAAAAAACTTTAACATTACGGCAGTAGAACTACGTCTGGCTCCGCTCCTGTGCTGCCGATGCGCAACGTTTTGGCTTCTGCTCTTCATTTCTTCTTCACTGTATACATTAACTCATCAAACCCTGAATTCACTAAACACTGTATTCACTAACTCATCTATCCTTATCTCTCATCTCCCTGGCTTGGGTCCACACTTATTCTGGCTGAATTGTGGCACCTGGATGTGGCAACACCCACCTACACCCACACTAACCTATGGTCTTCCTCTGTCCTCTTGTGGCAACAGATTATTTTTTTTTTTCTAACTGTGACCTCACCTCCTTTTTCTGATTTGCATTTGTGTATTGCTTCTGGGTTGTTCACTGATGCTGTATAAATTTTGACGGCCCTGGCACTGGCAATGTTGGGCCAAAAACTGCTAAAGATTCACAGTCACAAATGATCATTACACCCACGTGATGTGTGTGTGTGTGTGTGTCTGTCTTTCGTCTGCTGTCTCTGTCTCAGAGAGCAGCTATGAAGACAGTTTATTACACATGATACAATCCCCGTCTGATTTCATGAACAAATGAGCAAGGTATTACTTGCCAGACATGAGCTTATGATGCCTTTTATGTACAAGCATATGTATAGCACTGGATTTTTTGGGTTATCCTAAGTAATTAACAATATAAGATCTGTACTTATGTGTAACCTTGAGAAAAATGATAAGACAGAGTCAAGACAGAGATAAGATAGAGATAGAGAAAGAAAAGAGATAGAGACATGAGGTAGACAGAAACAGAGATAAACAGTCAGATACAGATGAAGAGACAGCCAAAGTCAGTCAGTTTTATCCAGACCCCCACCAACCCACCCCGCCTGATGAATACATATCACCATTTTCCAATTTCGTACTTCTGTACTTAGAGCATCGTTTTTATTGGACATTCGGCAGATGACACTAACCAGTAGTAACAAAAATGAATGAAATGAATTTGCCAGAGTTGCGCATAAGGGTTATTATAGAGGTATTTGATTTTTTTTATTTATTTTTATTCCTTGTCACTTGTGGCTTACATACATCTCAAAGCCACTAAACTTTGGAACAAACATCACTTTCCTCTTAAAAGGGAGTGTTAATATGACATGACAGTTCAGTGAATCTCTGGTGTTTTCCACGCTGTTCTCTAGCTGGCACTCAGTTGAATTGCTCACACAAGGTACAAAAGTTGGTATTGAGTACAAAGTGGTTCCCAGATTTTCTTTTAATACTTTGCACACTGATGTTAAGACCTATGCTTTACGACCAGCATCTAGGGCCAATAGTGCCAGAAAAAAATTTGTAGGCAGGAAAAATAACATAGATCTATCATGTTCAGTGAGCGCTACGCGAGTGAACGTAGACTACGTTTTAACAATATAACCCTTTCAGTTTGTGCTGCACTTGTAGCATAAATTCTACTGCCCTCAATTCAAGTAGGAAAAAGCCGGTAGTCATAGATGTGAGAGAATGGGTCTGTGTAGTCAGTGTGCACTGTATAAAAGAAATCCTGCAGCACAATGTGCATAATGAGAAGAAAGCAAAACTGTATTTTTGGATTAAAATGCCAACTTTGAGATGTGTTTTTGTATGGCATTTATGGTTGTATTCTCTTTTTCTTGATCTCATTTGATAGAATGGAAGATATATTATAGAAATAAAGATGATTTTGTTTGGTTTCACTATGACAAGTATCGGCGATGTTTATGCATCGGCGATTTTGCCCAGTTTGAGCCCCATTTTCGGCCAATTCCTCTGTACTAGTCGACAAAAAACATGAATATTTCACTAGAACTACATTATTTTCTATTGAATGAGGCAAAAACCACCCATTTACCATTTCACTATCAATACAGGGTCAGAATTTTGCAATTTTTGCGCAAATTTTCACACAAATTTCAAAAATGCCAATTTCCGAATAGGGTCCAGAACAAACAAGAAATACATTCCTGGCACTAAAATGACATTTCTTCTGTTCATTAGTCACGTCCTCAAGGCCCCTCTTCCATCTTCTTTTGCTTTCCACATTGAATTTTTATTCCCACGAAAAATAGAAGATTTACTGTTATGCAGACTACTGCATTAGTGTAAAAAATGGTATAAATCATATTGCGCACATGGCAAAGAATGTTAGACTCACCAGTTGAACGTGTATTGGTCGCTTGGCTTGATTTGTTTACTTTTGAACTTTGGTAAAAAATCAAACATTTCTGCTACTTTGAGCTCAATTTCAAGGTACTTTTCATTGTAAAACCAGTAAAAATCATCTAAATTTCTATGATATGCATTCCATTCTATAAAATGAGACCAAGAAAACTAGAATACAATAATAAATACCATACGAAAATACAGTGCAAAGTCGCTGTTTTATGCCAAAAAAACGGTGAAAGGTTTTTTTTCTCATTATGCACTGTGTGCTGCAGGATTTTTTTTATACTGTGCACACTGACCACATAGACCCATTCTTTCATATGGAGGCCTACCAGCCTTTTCCCGCGAGATTTGACGGCGCTAGAATTTATGCGTACTAGTACGTCAAAAACCCCTGCGCGTAAGACGTACTAGTACGTCCGAAACCCTCAAAGGGTTAAATGAGGAAAACTGACTCAGCATACAAGCAGATCGGGATACAAGCAAGGTCATGGAATGGATTTAAACTCACAAGCCAAGGTTCCACTGTATTCACCATATTCTTAATTGAAGGATATGGTATTGGTACATAATAATTCATTGGAATAATAGGTTGCAGTAACCCTCCAATTTGTTCTGGCCTGTAGTCGAGCACTGATGTGTATTCTGGTACAGTGGAACCTCGGTTTTCATTTGCTCTGGTTTTCATTGAATTTGGTTTTCAAAGACTTTTTTCATGAAAATTTTGTCCCTATTTTCATTTATCGCCTCGGTTTTCATCGAGTTGACAGTGGTTCTGCCATACCTAACGTTCCCGCCTGCCCACCTCAAAGCATCCCATGCATTCTGACTCAGTCTGTCTTTTTTTCTTCTTGTCAGTAGAGGGTGGTAGTGATGGTGGGGGAGGGTGGGGAGGGTGGTAGTGAAGGTGGTAGAGGGTGGTAGTGATGGTGTTAGAGGGTTGTAGTGATTGTGGCAGAGGGTGGTAGTGGTTGTGATGGTGGTAGAGGGTGGTAGCGATGGTGTTAGAGGGTGGTAGTGATTGGGTATAGGTGGTAGTGATGGTGTTAGAGGGTGGGTAGATGGATGGTGGCAGAGGGTGGTAGTGGTTGTGATGGTGGTAGAGTGGTATCGATTGTGTTAGAGGGTGGTAGTGCTGGTGTAAGGTGTAGTGATGGTGTTAGAGGTGGTAGTGATGGTGGCGAGGGTGGTATGGTTGTGATGGGGTAGAGGGTGGTAGCGATGGTTTAAGGGTGGTAGTGATGGTGGTAAGGTGATAGTGCGTGTAATAGTGGGTAGATGAGGTAGTGATTGTGGAAAAGGGTTGGAGTGATGTTGGCAGAGATAACTTCTCCATCCTCTTCCCTCATTGCCATCTTCCATACACCAACAAAAGTCTCAGTAAATGTAAAAAAATGATGTTAAAATGTTCATTTGTCCATTTCATTAGTTCTTTATACTTATTTCTCATTGTTTTTTGTATGTAAAACTAATGTCAAAGACCTGGGGGTGATCATGTCAAAGGATCTCACCTTTAAGGACCGTAGCATTGTATCAATCACATCTGCTAGAAAAAATGACAGAATGGATAAGAGAATCTTCAAAACCAGGATTGCCAACCATGATACACTTTTCATGTCACTTGTTCTATCTAGGCTGGAATATTGCTGCACACTAACAGCACCTTTCAAGGCAGGTGAAATTGCTGACCTAAAAAAATGTACAGAGCACCTTCATGACATACATAACTGTGATAAACCACCTCAGTTACTGGGAACATTTGAAGTTCAAAGTGGTCTTGAAAATTGTTTTATAACATTGGTAAATTTGTAAGTCCACTCTTGCTTCTTTTGTATTCTTGTTTTGGTATTCTTTTAGTTGGGTAACTTGATCTTTCACACTGTTGATGGTGTCCTCAGACTTGGTGAGGGTGTTGCTTAGTTGTTCCAGTGCATTTAGTTAATATTCTAGAGTTGTGATCTTGCCAAAGTACTGAGTGTTGGAGCTTTGTAGTTCATAACCCTTTGACTGTCACAGGCCCCTTCGAAACGGGTCATTCTATGTTGCAAAATATTTGAAAAAAAAAAAATTTTATTTTTTCTTATAAATGTTTTAAGATTAAGTTTCTGAGTGTTGTAGTCCCCAAAAAAAAATTTTTTTTTGCCGTCATTGCTTACCGAATAAGAGCGTGAAGTTTGCAGAAAATGAGCCATGTAGGGCAACAGCGGCGACTGCCGCTCACCTGGTAAACTTTGGTTTACTTGTATTTGAAGTTTTTTTTTTTTTCACTTTTTGCACCTTACTTGGCCTGTGAGAACGAAATAGGTGGCAACATACATTGATACACTCGTTGTATACAACACAATAAGCACAATACATAATTATCAATATATGTTTACAAAACATTGTTTACAAAAACAATACAAAAAAAATTTTTGTTACTCTTGTTCTATAATATATATAGCCAATGTACAGTCACTCGAACATATTCCTGAGAAGTTCTGCCGCTTGGTGGAACACTTTGAAACATGTGTCCCATACACAATGTGATTGCAACTCATCACAGACTATAAAAACAAGTGGTGTGCATTTTTGTGAATTTATTATTTTTTGTGCAAAGACAAAACACCCTCGTCTGAGCAGTTATTCTACAAAGTATTAGCAGGCATTGTGTTATGTATTATCCAAGTAAATGGTCGTGTGACATCATTCCTTCCTTCCTTCCTTCCTGCATTCCTTTTCCTACCTTCTTTCCTACCTTCCTGCATTCACTTTCTACCTTCCTGCAATCCTTTCCTACTTACCTTCCGACCTTCCTGCATTTCCTTTCCTACCTTCCTTCCTACATTCCCTTCATCTTTCTTACTTTTTCCTTCCTTTCATCTCGGCCTTCTTTCATCCTGCTTCCATTCTTCTTCCTTCTGGTTTCTATAATATATATACACATACATAGTCACTAGATACTTTCATATAACTGGCTATTATTCTTCATTCAGCAAGCTTATCTTTGTGTTAGTGTGTGGCTTATAATGTTTTGAGTCAGGAGTCGCAGCTGTCAAAATGACATATATTGTCTCATTACTCACTCCCCCTACCAGCCTGTCAAAACACAGAGGTCGGAAGTTGCTTTCCCCCTCCATTCTATCTAATTATCTTTCTCCCTCAATTCTATCTCTTTCATTCTGGCTCTCTCCTTTCTAATTTGTCTGTCTATCTCTGTCTCACAGGTACACATAAATACAAGTATACATAGTGTAAATTACCTAGGATAACCCAAAAGATCTAGACAAAGTGCTATACTCTGCTTGAAGATGTGAGTAAACGTGATGACACAGTCTTGTGGCTCTCTCTGAGACAGAGAGCTAGATGGATAGACAGGGAGCTTGACAGACAGACAAATAGACAGACAGAAATGTTTGTGTACCAGCAAAAACAAAGTGAGGGCGATGGTCATCTAATCTTTTCTTATCATCTGCACCCTCCCCCACCCTCATTTACCTTCATCAAACGTCAGCTCTTATCAGGTGTTATCTCCCCTTATCTTGTTACTGTCATGGTGTGAACTTTTTTTTTCTGCTCAAGAACAATATTATTACTTCTTCTTCTCTTCCTTTCTTCTTCTTCTTCTTCTTCCTTCTTCTTTCTCATTCATCCTTCTCTCCCCTTCTCCCTCCTCCTCCTCCTCCCCTCCCCCCCTCCTTCTCCCCCCTCTTCCTCCTCCTCCTTCTCCTCCTTCCCCCTCCAACCCCTCCTCTTCCTCCTCCTCCTCTTCCTCCTCTTGCCTCCTCCTCCACTCCTCTCCTCTTCTCCTCCGCCTCTTTCCTCTTCCTCCTTCTTCCTCCTCCTCCTCCTCCTCTTCCTCCTCCTCCTCCTCCTCCTCCCTCCTCCTCCTCCACCTCCTCCTCCTCCTCCTCCATTACTTTTGTCTCAAACTTCTCAAAACCATGAGAATTGAATCATCACTGATGCTTCCATCAGTGTTAGAGCATCACTTGAGAAGAGAAGAGTCCCAGATTTGCTGGGGAGTCACATATTTCTTACCGCTAGACATGCTGATAAAGGACGACTGAATGGCTTCCCACAAATGCAACCACCGGCTCCCCGATTTTTTTATGTGGTGCTCACTGCCATGGAAGACCCGTTTCTCTCAACATGCGGCCTACCAGCTTCCTCCTGCTGATTTGAAGCCGCTAGAATTTTATGCGATAAATACATGTATTGTGGGAAACAGTGGCGCATAAGACGTTATCTTATCGATGTAAACAGTCAGAGGGTTAACTTTCCAGGTTAACATGTCATTAAGCATTTCAGTTCCTACATTCCTGAGTTAGCTTGCTGAATGTTTTTGATTCAGGATCCTAATGAAGTTTATCTATTTCTGGGTCAGTAATGTCATTTCAAATCCACGGAGGAATATCTTGGTTTTTGTGGTGCAGCCATTTTGTTGTTGTCTGTGGCAAGTGATGCAGTAGTTGGTGGTCAGGTTTGCATCCTTCTGGATTGCCAGTAGGAGATGTTTAACTTGTAGTAGTGCTTTTCTCCACCTGTGGTTAATATTAGAGTCTTTGGTCAGTTACTGGATTTTTTTCTTCGTTTGCCCTGACCCCTAGCCATTGACGTGGTTTTTTCAAATGAATTGGAGTGAAGAGTAAATGGAAAGATGTGGAGTTTCACCTTTGCCTGGCAGTGGGGTAGGTGGTGTGTTAACTGATCTTCTAGTGTAATATTGTGTATTTTTGGGTGATTTTCTAAAGGGGATTTATATCATTGTGGTACCTCCACCTCCACACATGTCGTGTTTATGTGGTCCTTTACTAGGCCTCACAATGTTGTTAGGAACTCAGGTGAAAGAAAATATCTAGAAGCAAGGATCTTGTTTTTCTATCGCTGCTTGCCCCAGTTATCGCCGAACACCCCTATTTTTATGTTTGCCTCCATTTTATGTTGCAATTAGTGAGTGTTGGTTCTCTGTCATTGAAATTATTCTAATTAGTCACACTAACCACTAAATTTTAAAAACAGTATTATATTCTTCAATTTTGCAAACTAATTTCAAAAACTCGAAAAAAAAATTTCAGTTTCAATAAACCTATCTAGCATAAGCAGGTTTGTTTAGATTCCTGCAGACTTTTTTTTAAATGATCTTATTACATTAACTTTGGGTACCATTTTTCTTATAGCCTTTTTTGGGGTTCATTCATAAATATGCCTTTGGAAAGCCATTTGTGGCGTGCAAAGAGTAACATAACCTTTTATCAGCGCATGTACACACCCTCATAAAAGGCACCTCCCCATCCAGTGACCCAGAATTTAGGGTCAGTCGATGGGGCACCTATCGTCAGATCCAGCATCTAGTTATTTTATTTATTTATTTTATTTCATTTTATTTATTTATTAATTTGAACATGATACAGGGAAGTACAAAAGAATACAGTTAAGTGCAGCATGCCAAAGCCCCTTGTATGCAGAGCATTATGGGCAGGCTTAAAATTAACTTAAGATTAACTAAGCAATGATGTATTCAGTAGTAAAACATTATTGTAAACAGATAACAATTAAGCACAAATGAGTATTACAAAGACAGGTCATATGGTTGTATGCATTGCTGTTCAGCCAATGAGAAAGTGGATCTGTGCAAGAAAGGTATAAAATACCGACAATATGAAAGTTAAGACACATGTGCAACATCTGGATATCTTTATTGTAGACGTTTCGCCATCCAGTGGCTTTATCAATACAGATTCTAGGACATAATAGGAAGACAGTAGAACTATATACAAAGATGAGGTAAACAGTCCCTCGGCCTTGGAGTTAGTGTTCACAGCATCGGGTGAGATAATCTGGAGCAAAGGCAAGAAGACTGAACGTTAAATAGGCGCATGGTGAGGGACGGGCACAGAACGAGGCAGTCACTGGTAGGCAAGGATTCCCGCAGTGGAAGTAGTCCTTCCCAAGAGATGGGTTAGTTGCAGCAGCCATGAAGAAGTCTTGCAGATGTCCTCTGAACCAAGATTCCTGATGTTGCAGTGGCTGACACTTGTGCAAGAAAGGTATAAAATACCGACAATATGAATTACGATTACACTATGTGCAACATCTGGATATCTTTATGGTAGACCTTTCGCACATCCAGTGGCTTTTCAATACAGATTCTAGACATAATAGGAAGACAGTAGAACTATATACAAAAGAAGAGTAACAGTTCCCTCGCCTTGGAGTTAGTGTTCACAGCATCATGGTGGAGGAGAATCTGGAGCAAAGGGCAAAAGACTGACGGTTTATTATTTAGGCCCAGTGGTAAAAGCCACAGGATGCGAAACGAACGTCTACAATAAAGATAATCGCCGATGTTGCACGATGTGTCTTACTTTCAAAGGGATCTGCAATTGTGAAGGTGACGTGGCTACCACTCCACTTTTCACCCTTGTCATTATCTGTCGAGAGCGTGGTTGAAGCTTGGTCTGTTCTCTAGAGCATCAGTTCTGCCTAGATTACCGTGGCATGCACTAATACCTATTGATGAAACATAAGATATAGTGACAAACTTCTTTTTATACTTGGTGAAGGATGACATAAGTCAAAGTTTTTCTGCTGTGTTTATATTTCCGCTCCCTTTTTGCACCCAGGAAAACAGGCTTTGGTCCCTGGTTGTAATACTGTGTTGGTTTCTATTCTACTGTACCAAAATTCTAGTGGCTTCTAATCTTGCTG
The DNA here is from genome assembly GCF_026875155.1 of Cherax quadricarinatus. NCBI lineage: Eukaryota > Metazoa > Arthropoda > Malacostraca > Decapoda > Parastacidae > Cherax > Cherax quadricarinatus. The sequence goes on along the minus strand of NC_069410.1, from coordinate 50,683,279 downwards.
AAGATAGAGTTGTAATCCTATATATAAAAATGGTCTGTGTACCAGTAAAGAAAATCCTACAGAACATAATTGCTAAGGAAAAATAAACAGCAACAATGTTTTTGGGTTGTAAACAGTGACTGTGCGTGTAAACATGGACCCTCGACCAAATGCTTTAAACCATTCCAGAGAGTAGCCTTTTAGTCGAATTAGCTGTTAGTAGTTCGAATTAAGTTTCCCCCATAAAAATAATGGAAATAGAATTAAATCCGTTCCGGACACCCAAAAGTATTAAAACAAAATATTTTTTTTTACATGAATATACATTTCCTATGCATGAAATGAATGGTACATGCAGAATAAACAATTAAATGCTACTTACCATATTGTGGATTGTTAATGAGTGAAATGTGCCAAAGCAGGGAGATTCAGGCTGTTCTAATTGTTTTGGAAGGGAATCCGACCTTCCATAAAGACTTCAGGTATCACCTGTCCTTTGGTGGGGTAACTTCCCTCTTGGTTTTTTAATTGCCACTAGGACCAGCTTAGAGCATCACTGGACCCCTGTTAGACAAAAAATCTGTCCAGAAAGCTCTTGTTTCTATCCCTGTGCCCTAGAGTTCCCTAAAAAGGGACCAAGGAGTCATTGTACATGTTGCCAAGTTGTTTTTTAATATGGTTTGCAACAGCGTGACAGATAAAATTCATCCAAAAATAAAATTTAAAAATAAAAACACAAAGTTATATGTATTTAAAAATTAATTCATATTATTAAAATATATTCTATTATATTTTTTAAAAAAAAAAAAAATATTCGTCAATATCAAAAATAAACAACAAATACAATCCCAACTAAACATTTATCTATTTAAAAAATTTTACATATTTACTATAAAAAAAAATGCTGCACCTTTGTAAACAATTGGTACACATTTCCTTAATCCTGGTCAAAGGTAAATGCCTCCATCTCTCTTCCTCCTGGCCTGAAGCATCATTCCTGAGCTGTGATCTGTTTGCTGTTGGACCTTAAGCACTTGCAGCTCTCTACCAACCCTTCACATCCTGCCCAAACCTCAAACCCCATGGACTACCCCAATGAAGCACAATTGATTTCACAAATGCATAGGCTCCTGTGGTTCGCCCTAAACCCTTCCAAATCCCTCCTCTTGTACACATTGTGGCCACAGCTTCCTCCAAACAGAGTTTCAAAGTCCTGCAAGTCACTCCCTCTCAAGCCTTACCTATAAGGTTTATGCAACAGAGGATATTGAAGTGATTTTCCAAAACTCTCTAGGGTCCATTGAAGTGTCTGAGGTCACTTCAAAGCACTTTTAAACACTGCCAAGGTATAAAAATTTTTGGCCAAGCCACTGCTTACCTCCGAGGCATCTACCATCCATCCTTAAGACTTTTTAACTGACAGACATTCCGTGTTCGGGTTAATAATGTGCTCTTCCAACGGTACTTACTCAAGCTGAAGGTGTCCCCAAGGGATGTGTTCTGAGCACAACACTTTTTCTCCTTGCTATAAATGAGTTGGCCTCTAGTCTTTCCATCCAAAATTGCCATAACTCTATGTTGATTACTTCAAAATTATATAATAAAACACGATGCATAACATATAAATAAGATACATACACCCCACAGTAGAATACATAAACATAAATGTGATGTGGTAGCAGACGACTTGCACAGTGGATGCCATATAAGAAATGATAATAATAATAACAATACACACCGAGTCTCATTAAATGTCGTATATTACGTTAATATACACATTTTCATTATAATCCATCCATGATATTTTTTTTTTCAAAATTATATAATAAACCACGATACATCACATATAAAAGATTGATAAATATCACCCCACAATAGAATAAATAAACATAAATTATAAGATGTGGAGCCACCATAACCTGTACAAGTGATGGCAAGAATAACATTTCTCTAATCTAACATAAGAGAAAATGGTTATGGGGGTAACTAGAATTATATCCTTTCAAGGTAAGTAAGTAAGTTTATTCAGGTATACAACAAAATACAGTATACATGACTATCATACATAACATACGTGTAGAGAACCTAGGAATAACCCAAAAAAGTCAGTGTGACTTATTTCCATAGCCTTCACTCAGAGCTTCATTTTCTCTCAAAAAATTGAAGTTACATGAGAATGGGAGTGTTTCTTCTTATAATTCCTACCGCATCGAATGTAGAGACAACCTGTACACAATGTAACTTGTACACAAACCAGACGTGTACACTTCATTTTGCTTACAAAACTTTACGTCGCCCTGGTTTATTTATCATAACTCTGCGCCTTCCCCCTCTCATGTACTCATTCTTTCTCTCTCCATTTATTTCGTTTTTATCTCATTTACTTACTCCTGACCCTACATTTAAACTACCAATATTTCAAGTAAGTAAATGAGTGAACGTATATACATTTATAGCTCGGGATGCTTAAATATCATAAATAGTATGTGTGGGGTGGTGGCCTGGTATGGTAGCCTGCTGACACCATCCATACCACACATGAATTTCTTACAATAAACACTGCTTTGTCTCACCCTAGATTAAGACTATAAATAATTTTAAGTAGTAAAGAGTGCACTATGTGTGTATTGTACTTTTTTATTGTTTTTTGATGCCTGTTCTATTGCTAAACTTAATATATGTTAGTGTAAACATGTTATCTAGTGTTTGTATGCATTAATAATGAAAAAAAGGTGTTCCTCTTACGGCGGTTTCCGGCTTACGGCGGTAAGCCTGGAACCTAACCTCCGTTATAAGTGGGGCCCCCTCCTGTATATATATATATAATATATAATATATATATAAATATATATAAATATATATATATATATATATATATATATATATAATATTTATATTATTTTATTATAATATCACCCATGGCCGATTCCCACCAAGGCCGGGTGGCCGACAAAGAAAAACTTCACCATCATTCCCTCATCCATTACAGTCTTGCCAGAATGGGTCCTTAACACTACAGTTATTAAACTGCAACATTAACACCCCTCCTTCAGAGTGCAGCACTGTACTTCCCATCTCCGGACTCAGTCCGGCCTGCCGGTTCCCTGAACGCCCTTCATAAATGTCGCCCCCCCTGTTTGCTTGTCCCTTCTCTCTTTGCCTACATTTGCTCTTGTCTTCACTTCCCCACCACCTTTCTATGTTAAACTTTTCCCTACCCCCCTGGGAAGTCCAGCTGTTCGGTCTGTTCTTTTTTCTCTCCCTGCTCGAAAGCCCAACTGTCTACAGTAGCTTCCCACTCTCTTATTCTTGACCACTTCCACTCTCATTCTCAATGCAATTGCAGTGTACAGATGGCTCTAAGTTTTCTGACGGCGTAGGATTCACAGCAGTGTTTCCGACAGCGTCGTAAAAGGGCATTTACTATCTTCGCTAGTATTTTACTGCTGAATTGTATGCCATTCTTACAGCACTTATCCGTATTGCATCTATGCCTGTCCATCATTTGTGATTGTCTCAGACTCCCCTAGTGCTTTACAGGCTATACAAATTTGATACACCTTACCCCTTAGTCCTCCATATCCAACTTTGGCTACGTTGCATCTTTACCAAGCATAAAGATATTGTTTTTTGTGGGTCCCTGGTCTGTTGACGTACAGGGCAATGAACAGCAGACACTGCTGCGCGGTCAGCAGTACATGACCTACCGTTTCATATAGAGGTATTCCTTTTTACGGACTATTTTGCTGCAATAGCTACCCACCTTCACACCCTTGGCAACAACGTTTGTCTACTCTGCTCGGTAACAAACTTCAATCTATTACACCGAGTAAAGGTTACTGGCCGTCTTCTTGTCACCAGTGTGGGGGTTGGGGAGACTACTCTCTCCCGTCTTCGCATTGGCCATACTCGTTTTACTCATGATATCTCATGGAGAGGCACCCTGCTCCTCTCTGTGAGAATTGTCAGGTTCCATTTCGGTCACCACATTCTGTTAGACTGCTCACTTTATTTAATGAGCACGCAGAATTTACCTCCGTCATCGTCTTTGCTCTGCTGCCTCTCTCTACCTTCCCTTTTCGCTGATGGACCCACCTTCCCTCCGGGCTCTCTCATTGACTTTTTGACAACAAATGACTTACTTCACAAACTCTGATGATACCTTCAGCCCTTTCTACCTCAATCTCTTGCTACCCTCTACCCCCGCACTATCCCCTGCCCCCGCACTATCCCCTGCCCTGCTGTTTTCTGTAACCTACTGATCATCCCTGCCCCCTTCTGCCGCCCAATACCCCTTTCTTCCTTCCCTACCCTGCAGCGCTGTATAGCCCTTGTGGCTTAGCGCTTCTTTTTGATTATAATAATAATAATAATAATTGAAGCACTGCTTTTGTGTAGAGTTTTTTAAAGTTTGAAATAACCTGCTGATCCATGGGCTGGAAGAGAGGAGTTGTATTATGAGGCAAAAATTTAACTTTTGTGAAGCTAAACTCCCCCACAATTTGCTCTTGCAAATTGTGAGGATGAGCAGGAGCATTGTCCATTACCAGGAGGCACTTGAGTGACAATTTCTTTTCCAGGAGGTAATTTTTCACAGTGCAGCCAAACACACTATGAAACCAGTCCAGGAAAATTTCCTTAGTGACCCATGTCTTACTGTTTGATCTCCACATCACACGGAAATTACCCTTGATGATATTGTTTTTTCCTGAACACACTGGGAGTGTCAGAGTGATGCATGAGTAAAGGTTTCACTTTACAATCACCACTAGCATTAGTGCATAACATAAGTGTGAGCCTGACTTTCATAGGCTTGTGTCCTGGGAGTGCTTTTTCCTCCTGAGTAATGTAGGTCTTGTTTAGCATTTTCTTCCAAAGCAGGCCTGTTTCATCACAATTAAACACTTGTTCGAGTTTTAAGTTTTTGGTCTCTATGTACTCCTTAAAGTCCTGCACATATTTTTCATCCCCTTTTTTATCTGAACTTGCAGCCTCACCATGCCTTATCACACTGTGTATGCCACTACAATTATTAAATCTCTCAAACTAACCTTTGCTGGCCTTAAATTCATCAGTATCATCACTATTTGGAGGCATTTTCTTAATGAGATCATCATGCAAATGCCTTGCCTTTTCACATATTATTGACTGAGAAACACTATCTCCTGATAATTGTTTTTCGTTTATCCACACCAACAACAGTCTCTCCACCTCTTCAATTGTTTGCGATATCCATTTTGAAAACATACTTGCAACTTTCGCAACAAGAGCTTCCTTGACTGTTTTTTCTGTTCACCAAGATAGTCGTGATGGTTGAATGGGGTTTGTTTATAAAAGCCTTATCCAACTCGGACATACGCACTCCACTTTCATATTTTTCAATGATCTCTTTCTTCATTTCCATTGTAATTCTAACCCTTTTTACCACAGGCTTGGCACTAGAAGCTTTCTTGGGGCCCATGGTGGCCTATTTAGCAGTTACAAGCACTAAAAACACTGAATAATACAAAAATCGCAGGTACATGTGGGATTGACCGAAACGGCTTGTAAACACTGGCACACTGGCTGTACATGGAGTCTTGGAGTGGCTGGGCCCGCTCAGGACACGCTCTGGTCGCATGGACACATTCAGGATGAAAGCCGTTAGACAAGTTTTTTGGCATTGGTAGAGCCAATTTTTTTATGCCAAAGAGCGCAGTTGGTCAATTTTGGCATTAGTCGATGCCACCGTTGGTTGAGGGTCCACTGTATTTTCATATGGATTTTATATTTATATTTTCAGCTTCTTGGCCTCATTTGATAGAATGAAATTTTTTTTATAGAATTAGAGGTTTCTATAAGCTAGATTTCATTTCATTCGGGTTTGAGAGATTGAGATGGAGGATGATTGTCAGTCGTTTGAAGATTAAAAGTAGCTTGAAATTGAGTTTGAAGTGGCGGAAATGTTAAATTTTTCCCAGTGCTCAAGAGTAAACAAATCACGTTGTGCATCCAATATGCATGCAACTGGCTGTTTTAACCCTTTGAGGGTTTTGGTCATACTAGTACGTCTTACGCGTAGGGGTTTTCGACGTACTAGTACGCATAAATTCTAGCGGCCTCAAATCTCGCGCGAAAAGGCTGGTAGGCCTAGGTGTGAGAGAATGGGTCTCCGTGGTCGGTGTGCGTGGTAGAAAAAAAATCTGGGACCCAGTGGTGCATTGTGGGAATGCCCTCTTAGTAAACAATGTCCACCATGCCTCGCAGTAAGAAGGTCCTCACTCCTCGGCGAATTGGACACTTTTTTTCCCCCAGTGACAGTTCTAATAGTGATGGAAGTGCCAGTAAGATGAGTTTCGTGGTTTTAGTGAGGTTTTGACCGAAACTAATGACCATAATATGGGTAATAGTGAGGAAAACCCAGACGACCCTTAGCCTTCCACCTCGGGTGCTGGGCCCTCTTGTTCACTTCAGTTGTTCCAGAACCGAAGAGGAAACTTCTATTTTCCCAAATCCCAGACTCAGATGAGAGCAGGGGTGATGATATGATAGTGAATATGAACTACAAGCTCTTCAAACTAGTTCCAGTAGTGATAGTGAAGTGCAATATTCTCCAGTGAAGCGTCAGTATATACGACGAATATGCGCTCTGGTAGTGTGCCATATGTTATACCAAGGGGAAGGAGTGTATCTCGGAGTACATCCCATGGCTGTACAACGGGAACAGACAGTGAAAATGACGAAGATACTTTTTTGCAATTGGGATGGAAAATGTGTGTGGTGGTAGTGGTGCCGGCGTGAGGCACCAGCAGTGGGCCATGCTGCCACCCACGCTGCCACCCAGGGCCGCTGCCCTCAGCTGATCTAGAACAAAGGCCACCATCCTCCACTCACCCACCACACCAGCCTCCACAACCACAACCTCCACAACCACAACCACCTTCATTGTCCAGTACCCACCAGCAAAACTGCACCTGGGATTGGGCAGAAGCTGTCAATTTTGTTCCAAATCCCCACCAGTTTGATGACAGCCAAAGTGGAAATACCCCATGTTGTACACTTGGGAACAATGCCACTGAACGGGAATGTTTCGAGTTATTCTTTGACGAACCACTGATGAAAAGTATTGTCATGGAAAGCAACACATACTACAGTACACCATGGCAAACACATTACTTTCACCAAAATCACTCTACACCAGTGGAAGGGAGGCAACTGTGGCTGAGATGTATCTTTTCTTTGCCACAATAATGCTTATGCCACATGTGAAATAAGCACAAAGTGAAATCAAAACTGGTCAAAGCCCCCCTGATTGCAACCCAGTTTCATGATATAATGCCAGTGAATCGATTTGTGCTAATGTTACGTATGTTTACTTCTCAGATAAAACCAGGCCGACAGAACTGACAGGTTATATAAGATTAGGAATGTGTTGTGTATCTGAAACAGAAATTCAGTATACATTTTTATCCCTTCGGGAAGCTTGTAATTGATGAGTCTTTGATTCTGTTCAAAGGAAGACTTCTCTTTCAAGCAGTACATACCAAGCAAGAGGAAACGCTTGGTATAAAGTTTTTTGTGCTTTGTGATTGTTACAGTGGTTGGTATTGGATATTATTGTGTACACTGGAAGTTATACATTGAAAAAATACCAGGAAGTTATTGGGCATCTCAGGTGATGTGGTTTCGAAAAATTGATAGAACCATACCTGGTAAGGGGCATATATTATAACAGATAACGGTACACAAGCCCCTCACTCAGTGAAATTTTTTTCGAGTGAACATGAAAAGATGTGTGTGGCACAGTGCTGCAAAATTTGGGAAACATTTTGCCCAAGTTGGGCGCTGGCACTCGTAGAGGTAAGGTGCAGGCGTTTGCTGCCAATGACATCATGGCATTTCGTGGCATGACAACGAGATGTCACAAATGTTGTCATCAATTCACCCTAATGAAATGGGAGACAGTGGCAGGCAGCATAGAGAGAGAAATGAACCCATTCTAAAACCTGCAGCTGTGATTGATTACACCTTCAACATGCGTTCAATGGACAAATGTGACATGCAGATTGGGTTTGCTGATTGTGTTCGCAAGAGTTATAAGGGTACATCAAACTTTTTTCCATCTTCTGGACATTCCCTGCTCAATGCTTATAATATGTAAGAATTTAGCACCAGAAACAAACCACAGTACGGCAAATTCTGTTTGTCGTCATCAGACAAATATAAATTTAAGTACCAAGGAACACACCTGCAATTGACCGCCCACCAAATTTTCAACAACTACATGCTCGTCTGAAGCATGATGATCACTTCCTGGTAAAACTTCCTGCTACTGCTTTGAAGAAAAAGGCTCAGAAGAGGTGTTACTCTGTGCACATACAAAAAACGCACCCCAACAACGCAGAGACTCTCGTTTTTATGGTGAGGAGTGTAAAACTCCACTGTGGATGACACCATTTTTCAAAGACTTCCACAGGCTGCAGAACTTCTAGAAACATTCCCTGTGACTGTATATGTGTATATAAAATATAGGAAAATAGTAATAAACAACATTTCATATCGTTTGTTTGTGTAAATATTTTCTGTAAACAAAATAATGAAAAACAGTGTTTACGCCCTTATTGTGGGAAATATTGAAAAAGAAATAAATTTCAAAATACTGATCATGTTGGGCCCCAGAGGCCATAAAAGTTACTCAGAAAAAGAAAAATTGAAATATAATTGAAAATAGTACATAAAAAAGTAAATAGAAAAATACCGGGTGACGCATTCCCCGGGGATGTTACCAGATTTGTTCAATTTTTTGGGAAATTTCACGCCTCCATATCTCGGTAATATTGCTTTAAAAATTTTTTTGTTTAGCATAATTTTTTTTTGAAAAAAATTTTTTTTTTCAAAAAAAATTTTTTTTTTTGGGGATGGGGGGGGGTTTGGAGGGGTTTCGATGGGTTTAATTGGGGGGTTGGGGGTTGATATTTAGAATATCAATTTTATTTTTTGGGAACGAGTAAATTGAATTAGTACAGTGGAACCTCATTTTTTTTAATTAAATCTGTTCCAGAGCTATTTTCAAAATTCGAAAAGTTTGAAACCAAAAACAAATTTTTCCCATAAGGAAAAAAGGTACAAAAAAACCATACCAAAAACCCAAAAAACACAATGAAAAAATTCATTTTATAAAAAAAAACAAACCCCCCAAACAAATGGGTACAAAAAATTGTAAAAAGAAAAAAAATAAACAAAAAAAAAACTTTTTACTTATTTTAATTAATTTTGATAATCTAAGATGGGAAAAAATTGGGGTTTTTTTTGGAAACTTGACAAAGCCTCCGGGGCTTCCCCCTTTTTTTTAATCCCACTGGGCCACTTGATATCCCGGGCCCCCGTCTCACAAAATAACTGTCCACAACCACGTTGTGCACCTTTTAAACTTTTTCGGGGGAAAAACTAAAGGGTGCCCAGTCCAAAAAATTTTTAAAAAAAAAAAATATTTTTTTTTTACAAAAAAAAAGATTTTTTTTTTGAAGGAAAAAACAAAAAAAACTACTACACCGAATACAGGCCGAGAATTACCCAAAATGACCGGGGGCGGAAATTTCACGATTTCCCTACCCTTCTTTTTTTAAAATTTTTGTATTTTTTTTTCTTTTCATATAACATTTGGGGCCCGGGAAGACCAATACTGTATATAATGTATATATTTAACCACTTATTGAACACAAAACCGCACAATGTTATCTTTTTACTGTTTACCACTGTTTTTTTTTATTACAAAAAACATCACAAATCTTTTTATCATACAAAGTTCATCATATATTTAATATTTTTCAACACTGGACATGGTTTTTAGAACTGCTGGAGCTTGTGGAAATCCTTAAAAAAGGTATCAGCAAGAGACCTTACATTCCCGCACAAAAACGGTGTCTTTGTGCTTTGTTTCCATCATTTTTTTGGCAGAGACAATGCATCTCTTTTGACAAATTTTTTTCTTAGTTGCAGGGGCTGATTATAATGATCACCTTTCCCCCCCCAAACGCTTGGGGATATTCTGAGGAAAATTTGAGGGCCTTGTTGTATCAGGTTTGTTACCTGTACTTCTTAGATTGTCTGACAACAGACAAACAAAATTCACTAACGCGGTCTTTGCCAGTCTTTATTTGGTACAAACCTTGAACATTGAAATGTCCAGGGAAAAGGAAGAAAATTTTATGACCACTTTAACTCTTACGAACACAATCAACGACCAAACTGCTGTCAATTTTTTGAACCAAGCGCATGTTTTTTTGGGATAATCAAACCCTGTCACTGGTTTTTTGAAATTTTATTAGTCACTCGATCCACTTTGCCACTCCTTCATTTCATTTCGGGGAAGGTTGTCAACAATGTACACTCGTTTGCATGCCACCCAAAAGCCTGATGTCATTGGCGTAAACACCTCATGTCAACACCACGAGCACCGCGTTTAACCTGGATAATTTACGATTAAAACCACTGTGCCACACTCTTTTTTTGTTCAAATCGCAAGGGGTTGCGTCCAGTTTCGGGATATAATGTATCCCCTTACCAAGAAAGGGGCCATTTTGCTTCCACTAGCACCTGAGATACCCAAAAACATCTTGGTATCTTTCAATGTTTTACATCCAGTGTATACAACAATATCCAACACCAGGCCACTGTCACAGTCACAGAGTACAAACAGTTTTATACCAAAGCGTTTCCTCTTGCACGGTATATACTGCTTGAATGACAGCCTACCTATGAACAAAATCAAAGACTCGTCAATTACAAGATTCTTGAATGGATAAAAGTACATGTTGAATTTTTGTTTGAGATACATAAAAACATTTCTAATCTTGTATAACCTGTCGCTTCTGTCAGGCCTGGTTTTGTCAGAGAAGTGCAACATACGTAAAAGTAAGATAAAAAAAAAAACATACCACGGGCGGGATTTGAACCCGCGATCAGAGAGTTCACTGTTCACTGGGATGATTTCGCTGAAGACCGGGGTAGAAATTAGCTGATCTGTGGACCAGTATGCTTTTATATTATGCTTTTAGACATGAGGCATAAGCATTATTGTTGCAAAAAGTAAATACATTTCTGCAACAGTCATCTCTTTCCACCTGTGTAGGCTTGACTGTGGTGATTATTATTATTATTTTTTTTTTTTTTTTTCTTTTTTTTATCACACTGGCCGATTCCCACCAAGGCAGGGTGGCCCGAAAAAGAAAAGCTTTCACCATCATTCACTCCATCACTGTCTTGCCAGAAGGGTGCTTTACACTACAGTTTTTAAACTGCAACATTAACACCCCTCCTTCAGAGTGCAGGCACTGTACTTCCCTTCTCCAGGACTCAAGTCCGGCCTGCCAGTTTCCCTGAACCCCTTCATAAATGTTAATTTGCTCACACTCCAACAGCACGTCAAGTATTAAAAACCATTTGTCTCCATTCACTCCTATCAAACACGCTCACACATGCCTGCTGGAAGTCCAAGCCCCTCGCACACAAAACCTCCTTTACCCCCTCCCTCCAACCTTTCCTAGGCCGACCCCTACCCCGCCTTCCTTCCACTACAGACTGATACACTCTTGAAGTCCTTCTGTTTCGCTCCATTCTCTCTACATGTCCGAACCACCTCAACAACCCTTCCTCAGCCCTGTGGACAACAGTTTTGGTAATCCCGCACCTCCTCCTAACTTCCAAACTACAAATTCTCTGCATTATATTCACACCACACATTGCCCTCAGACATGACATCTCCACTGCCTCCAGCCTTCTCCTCGCTGCAACATTCATCACCCATGCTTCACACCCATATAAGAGCGTTGGTAAAACTATACTCTCATACATTCCCCTCTTTGCCTCCAAGGACAAAGTTCTTTGTCTCCACAGACTCCTAAGTGCACCACTCACTCTTTTTCCCTCATCAATTCTATGATTCACCTCATCTTTCATAGACCCATCTGCTGACACGTCCACTCCCAAATATCTGAATATGTTCACCTCCTGTGGTGATATCATCGTATTTGCCATGGTGCACTCAAAATACTTGTTACTTTCCCTGACAATAGTTTCCATCAAGGGCTGGTCAAAGAATATTTCAAAAAATTCCAGTTCATTGGCCATGGTTCCAAGGGGACAAGTAGGTAGAATTCCACTTTGAGAGTCATCAAAGTGGTGGGGCTTGGGAACAAAATTGGGATTTTGCTGCCAATCCCAGGTATGGTTTGCTGGTGGATACTGGACATCATAGGCTGGTTGTGCAGGTAGTTGTGGTTGTGGTGGGTGGTGGTTGATGCTCCGCTTTGTCCTTGAACTGATGAGTCAGCAGCATGGTTCCCAGCCTGGGCTGGTGAGTCATGCATGGCCGTGGCTCTACCATCACCACTACCACAATCTACTGATGCCTGTGGTCTATCCATGCCAAGTGTAGCCACATCATCCTCACTTTCACTGTCTATTCCTGGTGTAGAGCCACAGGATGTGCTCCGGGATGTACTCCGTCCCCTGGGCACTGCATAGGGTATACTACCCGAGCGCATTCGGCGGCGTACATACCGACGCTTCACTGGTGAATATATTTCCTCACTATCACTACTCGAATGATCATCAAGAGCAATAAAATTACAATCCACGTCACTATCATCATCATTACTGAAGTTAGAGGCCTGGCCACGTGAAAATAATAGTTTTCTCTTGCACTGAGGTACATCTGACCTTTTGACTGGGGAGTGCCCCACACCAAGGTAGAAGGTTGAGGATCGCGGGTTTTTTCGCGTATTTTGATATCCTGTCATTCCATTTCAGTCACTAACTGATCAAAGCCAAAAAATTTGTTTCTTTCCATTCCATAAGAGTCAAACATAGATAGGAAGAAGAACCCTTTTTTCCCCTTGGAGTGAGAGCTGCCTTGAAACGGCAGGGGAAAAAAGGTAACGGGGCCCGGCTTTCCCCCCAAGCTATTTTTATGGCGAAAACACACCTTTAACCCGTTCTCTCACTGTGGGCCCCTATGACTTTTGCGTGCTAAATTTGGGGGCCGCTAAAATTTTTGGATAGATTTGGTTTGGACCCTGAGGGAAAAGCCGAGTTTTCGGGACGGACCCTAAAGGGTTAAGATTTCCCCCAAAAAAGGGGGAAGGGTTTTCTGCCATGAATTGTTGCAAAGATGGCTTGTTTCAGCTTGCTCAGGGTGCTTCTCCACAAACATTTGGACTCATTCATTTGGGCGCAGATCTCTTTTAATTTAGATGGGCATGAAAATTCCTTCCCTTTTCAAAAAATAATACTCTGAAACCATCACCTGCCACTCGTTATCCTTGACCCACACCAGCAACAATTTCTAAACCCTGTCAATTGCCCTGTGGTTTTTTTTTTTGGTTTTGCATATTAAACCTTTCGCAACATCACTTCCTTATTTTTTCTTTCTTTCCCAGGATAGAAGGAGATTTGACTTGTTTTTTCATCATCCGGCAAGCCAAAAAGTTTCACACCACTCTAATACTTTTGTATTATTCCTTCTTCACACTATTGTTTTTCACTTTCTTTACCCCAGGGGTACCACTAGCAAGTTTTTTTTGGCCCATGGACTTATTTCACAGCCCCACAAACATAAAAACAATAAATTAATTGTAAAAAATTTTTAATGGAGGCGGGTTTGTGTTCACTCAAGCTCGACAAAGCCGACGGGTCACGCGCATGCGCGGGGGAAAGGACAGAGTGGGGTGGCACAGTCTGGTAGCTGGGAGTTCAAAAATAGGGGGGGAGTTCATAAAGGGACAAAGTTTTGGTTAGAAAAAGCTATCAAATTTTTTAAGTTTTCGTAAATGATACATTCGAAAATTTAGGTTCCACTGATTTACAGAAGTTTGCAGTACAAAAGAGCCACTATCATGCCTAGGCATTTTGGGGAGACTTAAATTTAATGGCTTCAACTACTTTAAAGTTCAAGAAATTTTTCCATGTTTAAATTGAACAATAGTTTCAAAAGTACAATTATATAATATACAATTGATGAACAAAAGCAAATTTTGTTTTTTGTGTGAATAAAAATTTTTGAAATGAAAAGCAAAATAATATAAAAGTTCCCGGAGAGGTTCTAATAACAGAGAAATTTTTATTTTAGTGTCAGGAAGTCTTTATTATTTATTTTTGGGGAAACCCTATTTTTGAAATGGTCTTTTTTGAATTTTTGTGGAAAAATGGAAAAATTATACAGTGGACCCCCGCTTAACGACACCTCCAAACACAATTTTTGTAATGTATTATTAATGCGTTTTTTACGGATTTTGGGGGGTTTAAATGGCTAAACTACTTTTACAATATTCCTTTTGGGAAAAAATTCGGGCAGTACGGAAAACCCGAACATACTACTGGAAAAAAAAAGTTGTTAACCGGGGGTCCCCTGTATTTTTGATCCTTTTCGATTATTTTAAATAGGGAAAGGGAAGTTCTTGCACTCAAATTTATAGAATGAAAGCAGTTTAATGTCATTCTTTGAGTTTTGGGGACTGGACACGGAATTGGCCCAAATTAGGGCTAAAAGAGGCGAAATCACTGAAAATAAATATAGCATTACTAAATTTGTAGAGCTAAATTTCCAAAAGTTTTCCTTCAAATTTTTGTGCTTTTGGTTTCATTACTTTTGGGAAAAGATTCTCTACATTTCATAAGAAAAAAAAAAATTGGGGGGGAAAAATCTTTTACCCTGAGAGCGGTTTGAAGCAGGGGTCAAACCTTTCCTAACAGTACCTCTTGAACACCCCCAAAACACACAGTTCGCCTTTGTATTTTTCCTTCTTTAGCACAGTTCATGCGTGCTCTAAACCTTTTTTTTAGCACTTTGTTTAAATTACTGCTTCTCCCACCAACAACAAGTTCCTTTTCCAAGACCATGTCATTAAAATTTATCACAAAATGGGGAGCATAATATGAAGGGGGTTTGTGTAAACCCCAAGTTTGATATTTTTTTAATTCATCTTTGCTCCATTTATTACATTTTGGTTATTTTTAAATGCTTTTGTGTAGTGTACTGTATTTTGTAAAAAACAGAAAAAGGTACAGCTTAATAACATTTTTTTAGGTTGCATAGGGGCAAGAGCCCATGTAAGTCTGGGGGTTCGGTAAACGAGTACGCCCGCTAAGGGGGGAAAGGCTGTTAATATTATTATTCCCCAAGAATAAATAAAAATTTAAAGTGTTTGTGTTGAATTAAATTGTTTACTCATTATTAGTTAACATAATTATATTTACAACTTTGATTTATTTTGATTTTTCAGATAAATTTTTTAAGTGCAATTTTTTTTTAGTGTAGATGTAAAAATAGAGAAAACAGTCTTTTTTGTTGAGTATGTTGTGTTGGGGTAATTGTTTTGGAATTTTTTGTGCTATAAAAGACTCAAGTTTCTATTGCAGAAGTATTTTTGTTGGAAGACTCCGGGTTTTGTCTTCCCA
The DNA here is from genome assembly GCF_026875155.1 of Cherax quadricarinatus. Lineage (NCBI taxonomy): Eukaryota > Metazoa > Arthropoda > Malacostraca > Decapoda > Parastacidae > Cherax > Cherax quadricarinatus. The sequence goes on along the minus strand of NC_069410.1, from coordinate 50,667,865 downwards.
AAACATTAATTTCAGTCTTCAAAAGCCCCAGTGTAAGTGTCTTAAACAACAATGATATTGGGGAAGTATTTTGTGGGGACTACCGGGTTTTGTGTTTGCCAGACATTATATCTTCAACTTCAAAAGGCAAAACTGTTCTTGTAATTTTAACTACTATTAAAAAAAAAAATTTTTGCTTTTTGAAATTGGGAATTCAAAAAAATACATGGATTTAAAATTTTTGAGGGTTCGTTTTGTATTCTATGCTTTTAACCCGGGGCCAAGCTGTAGTACTGCAACATGACTCGCTTACTCAGAAAAGCTGTAAACATAAATTTGGGGCCAAAAATAGAGAAATGAATCTCTGTGGAAAGTGTAAAAACCATATAAAAAAAGCCTGCACGGGCAGTGCATAATGAAAAAAAAAAAGTGCAACTGTTTTTTGGTTTAAAAAACAGCAAATTTAGGTGTATTTTTATGTTTTTTTTTATAGTAGCATTCCGTTTTTTGGTCTCATTTGTAGAAAAAAAAATGTATTACAGAAATGATTTGATGGTTTTATTCAGAAAAAAAACTTGAAATTGATTCGAGTTGGGAAATTTCTTTTTTGCTGTATTAGAGGTAAACACCCTCACGGTGCAATACACATCAGCTGGGGGGTTTAAATGTGTGCTGCTGAATGCACTGTATTTTTTATTTAATTATTACAATATTAAAATAACGTAACTTTTTATTTTTTTAGTGTGCAAAAAAATAATTTGTGAATAAAAAATCAAAAAAATTTCATCGTAAACCCTAAAAATTTAACTAATATGTACAAAATGTTAGTTAAGCCGGTTGCCTGAAATGATTTTTCTGGACCCTATTTTGAAATTGGGAAAATTTTGAAAATTTTTTGTAAAAAGGCCATTTTCCAAATTTCCAAACTTTATTGGGAAGTTTAAATATTTTAATTGGCAATTTTATTGCTTAATAGATAAAATGGAACCATATAGTGAAAAAAACTAAGAATTTGGGGTAATGAACATGTAATTGCCAAAAACATGACTCAAAGTGGGAAAATTGCAATGCTAAAATTTCTGACACAAACCCCAAAAATTTTCAGGGGATAACTTTATCAATTCTTTAAAAATTAAGTACTTTTTATTTTTTTTACATTATTAATACATCCTATGATTTCTAAGACCCTGTGGGGAAATTTTTTAGACGGGGGGCTGAACCCAAAGGGGCAATAAAAAATCAAAAAAATTTTTTTAAAAAACAAGAGCAAATAAAATAATAATAATAATAATAATAATATTTTTTTGTGCTCTGCATGTTCTAGTACTAATTAAAAGTTTTAACACAAAACAAAAATTATGATAGTGTTTTTAAAAATATGAACTTATTATGCCCTAATAGGGAAAAATTTTTCCTAAATAAATCTTAACGGGAAAAGCATAAGGAAAACCCGGTTTATGTCCAAAAATTTTTTAAAAATTCTGAAAGACATGGTTACTAAGGGAAAATTTAAATAACCACTGTTGTATGACTAAAATATTTTAATGAAAACCTTCATTTAAAAAAAGGGAAAAAAATAAAGAACATAAACCATATAATGTTCTGAGTCTGAAAAGTTTTAGTAAAAAATTATCTTAAACCCTAGAGTACAAAGGAGAAAAACCCCTTAATTTCTGAGTTTGAAAAGTTTTATAAAAAAAGTAACTTGTAAACACTAGAGTACATAAGGGATAAACCAAGATGTTCTGAGTTTTTGAAATGTTTTAGTAAAAAAATAACTTTGAAACCATGAAGTACAAAAGGGGAAAAAACCAAAGAAGTCTGAGTGCTGAAATTTTTTGTGAAAAAAAATCTTTTGAAAAACATGAATACATACAGGAGTAAACCTTAATGTTCTGAGTGTCTGAAAGTTTTTTGAAAAAAACATCTTTGTGAAACAAAGATCAACAGGGGAAAAAAAATAAGTTCTGAGTGTCTGAAATGTTTTAAAGAAAAAAAAAATCTTGGAACATTGAGAGTCATCAGGAGATAAACCATAAAATTTTCTTGAGTGTCTGAAATGTTTTAGTAAAAAAAGAATCTTGAAACATTGAAGTCATACAGAATAAACCATATAATGTTCTAGTGCTGAAATGTTTTATGTAAAAAACAGTCTTGGAAACATATGAAGTGCAAAGGAGATAAACCTATCAATGTTCTGAGGTCTGAAATGTTTTAAAGAAAAAAAACTTTTGAAACATAGAGGGGCAACAGGAATAAACCTATAATGTTCTGAGTGTCTGAAATGTTTTAGTGATAAAAGCAGTCTTGTGAAGCATATGAAAGTGCATACAGGAGATAAACCATATCAATGTTCTGAGTGTCTGAAATGTTTTAGTGAAAAAAGTATTCTTAGGACACATGTGAGAGTACATGCAGGAGATAAACCATATCAATGTTCTGAGTGTCTGAAATGTTTTAGTCGAAAAAGCCATCTTGTGACACACATGAGAGTACATACAGGAGATAAACCATACCAATGTTCTGAATGTCTGAAGAGTTTCAGTGTAAAAAGCAGTCTTGTGACACATATGAGAGTACATACATGAGATAAACCATACCAATGTTCTGAATGTCCTGAAGAGTTTTCATGTAAAAAGCCAGTCTTGTGGACACATATGAGAGTACATACAGAATAAACCATATCATGTTTTGAGTGTCTGAAATGTTTTAATGTGGGAAAAACCCTTTTGACACACATGAGAGTTCACCTTAAGTTACTGGAAGAGTTCTGGGGTCAAACGCCCCCACAGCCAGTCGTGACCCGGGCCTCCTGGTGGATCAGAGCCTATCAACCAGGCTGTTACTGCTGGCTGCATGCAATCCAAACGAGCCACAGCTCGGCTCGTCATTGCCCGACTTTAGGTGGGTTGTCCAGTGCCTGCTTGAAGACAGCCAGGGTCTATTAGAATCCCCTTATTATGCTGGGAGGCAGTTGAACAGTCTTGGGGCCCCTACACTATTTTATGTCTCATAACGTGCTAGTGGGTACCCCCCTGTTTTCATTGAGGGATGTTGATCATCTCTGATCTTTTCTTTCGTGTTATGATTTTCGTGCAAGTTTGGTACTAGTCCCTCTAGATTTTCCAGTGTAAAATAATCATGTATCTCTCCCCCTGCATTAGGGAGTCAGGTTCAGGAACTTCAAGTGCTCCCAGTAATTGAGTGTTTTATCTCCGTTTATGCGCCAGAAGGTTCTCTGTACTTTTTCTAGGCCCAAAATTTTACCTGCCTTAAAAGGGCTTAGTGTGCGCAATTTTCCTGCCTAAAAGAAAAAGCAACCTGAAGAGTGTCATCATGGATTTGGGCACCCCCTAGTTTTGGGGGTTCTCTTATCCATCCGTCTTTTTTTTCTAGCAATGGGGTTTGATACAGTTTGGTCCTGAATGGAGACCCCCAACATGATACTCCGGGTCTTTGACTTTGGGTTTTTTTTCCCTATTTGGGGCGGGAAATTGTTTTTTCCTGTGAAGTTTTTAATTTCCTCATGTTCACCATATCAGAGTACAGTGGCCCCTCAACCACGATTTAATCCGTTCCTGAGAGTCATTTTATCAAAAAAATCGTTAGCAAGTTAATTTTCCCCAAAGAAATAATGGAAATCAAATTAATCTGTGAAGACACCCAAAAGTATTAAAAAAAAAAATTTTCCACATGAAATTTAAAATTTTTAATACACACAAACTAAGATTCAGCCATTACATCATTCTTTTATTGAAGTTTGGGTGATGATTAGGGATGGGGGGAGGGGAATGTTATCTTCTTATTTTTTAAGGGGAATCCCCTTCCTTTACACGAGGAGCAAGTTTTTCGGGGGTTTTTTCCCTTTTTTTTTTTAATCCCACGGGGACCACTTCAGAGTCCTGGACTTCTGCGCACAACATATCGCCATAGGGGCCTGTCCTTCGTTCCCTTTTTTGATTCCTAAAGTGGTTCACAACATTGTCAGTGACAATTCCAACCGGCTTGCAGTAGCTGTGTAGGGTATTACACCATAAAGCTTTGCACTTTAAGCCACATTGAAAAGTTTTCCTTAACTTAGAAGTAGGCAACTTCTTCAATTTCTCTCCCCCCTCCCCGAAGCTTTTTCCTCAGGTCTCCCCCTTTGCTTTTTTCAAGAGTCACACTCTCAGGGTTAGTTTTTCCCCCTCCCCCACCAACCTTCCCACATCCTCCCCACTAACCCCAACCCCAAGACTTCCCAATGCCACAATGGTTTCCTCAAGGGGCATAGGTTTCTCGGGGTTTCCCTCAAACCCTTAAAAAATCCTTTTGTCACACATTCTGGCCACTTTTTTTTTCAAGCGAGTTCAGTCCTCTTACCCTTTCCCCCCAAACCCTTTACCTTAATGTTTACACAATTGAGGAGGGTAAAATGACTTTCAAAAAATCTCTTAGAGTCATTTGGGGTTTTCTGAGGTCACTACAAAACACCTTTAAAAAACATACTTTTTGTCAGTTTTTGAATTTGGGAAAAACCGCGGGTTTTGATGGCGCAGGAGAGGAGGGGTATTAGGAGCAAAAATTACCTTAATGAAGCTCATGCCCCTAGAAAGTCTTCTGCCCTTGTAGGATCCCAAGGGGCATTATCTAATACCAGGAGGCACTTAAGGTCTAATTTTTTTTAAATTTAGGTAATTTTTCACTGGGGGGCAAATGCATGGTGTAAACCAGTCATAAAAAAAAGTCCCTAGGACCCATCCCTTTAGTTTTCCCCCCACAGCACCACAAATTACCTTGAGGCATTGTTTTTCCTGAACACTTGGGTTTCAGAGTGAAAACACCAATAAAGTTCACTTTGCAATTACCACTAGCATTGGTACACACAACAAATAAGCCTGTCTTTCAAGCTTTTGTCCTGGGGGTGCCTTTTCCTCCTAGTAATGTACGTCCCGCTGGCATTTTTTTCCAAAAAAGGCCGTTTGCACAATTTTAAAAACTTGTTCAGGTTTCAGTCCCTTTACTGTCTATGTACTCCTTGAAGTCCGCACTATTTTTCACCCTTTTGTGGTCCGAATGGCACCTCACCATGCCTTATCACCTATGAATGCCACTACGCTTCTTTTAAAACTCTCAAACCAACCTTTTCTGGCCTTAAATTCACTCTATCAATTGCGGCATTTTTTTTTTTAAACGCATGCCTTTCCCAGCCTTTCACATATGAAACGCTTGGAGTGCTGTTCCGTATCTGTTTCTCGTTTTTTCCCCACCAAAAAACGTCTCTCAAATCTTCGAGATTGCGATCTCAGTTTCGAAAACATAGTTGCACCTTTGGCAAGAAAAGCTTCCTTTATTGCCGTTTTCTTGCCCCATAGTCGATGGTTGTTGGGGGTTTTTTATACAACCTACCGTCAGAATACGCACTCCACTTTCAATTTTTCGATGAACTCTTTCTTTACTATAGTAATTCTCACTCTTTTTTCGTGGGTTGGCACTAGAAGCTTTCTTGGGGCCCCTGGTGACTTTTTTTGCAGGTTCTCACAAAAGGCTGTGATAATATGAAATTTTCCAGTTGATTTTGGGAAAAACGACCCGGTGGCTGGCTGGCTTTTTAAACATGGCACAAAGGGACAAGTGAGGCGCGTCAGGCCCAAAATGGACGCTAGTCGGGAAAGAATAGAACGGTTGGGGTTTTTAAAAACTAGCAAGGGAAAAATTTTTGCGTTTTTAAAAGAATGCATCAGATTTTTCGTTAATCATGCCCTTGCTGGGGAGGGCCCCCGTAATTGAAATTTCTCATCTTGAACTTCATATTTTTTTCTGAAGCCCATTGAAGATTTGGTTGACATCGCCTGGAGCCTTGCAGTGTCTGCAATGGAAAACACTGTCATTCGTTCGGGTGTCATCTGCAAAGGAAGACATGGTGCTGTGGCTGAATCCTTTTTCCCATGCAGTATGCAGAAAACAAAGGAATTTATACTGTCCTTTGGAACAGAGCTTTTCACCATAGCTGCCTCAACTTTACTCTTTTGCATCTCTTTGGTTCTGTTTTGGAGGGGAAAATTAAAATCCATCTACCAACTTTTCCTGTTTTTTCCTTTAGCACGCATTTTGTGTCCTATTAAAAACCCCTGGTCAACTTTTCGAAGGGTTTTGGGAAAGTCTGTAATATTATATCTGCATTCTTTTTGCTTCTAGTGCATCTAGGACCCCTTTTCAAATGATCCTAAATTTGGGGCAGCAGGGGTACCTGCTCCAACCCATGTTGCCCGGGTTGTGTAATGAGGGGGATCTAGATGGAAGGTGATCTTTCTTCCCAGGCCCTTTCAAAATTTTATATGGGATGTTATGCTATCGGTCTTAGTTTTTTGCTATTTCTTTACTGCCCCCCTTTTTGGGGGTGGGGCTATTCTGTTGTTTTAGTACGTGGGGCGACCCCAGTGACATGCTTCCCCTCCGATAGTAAAAGCTCGTGATAGGGGCTTCTTGCAGTTCTTGATGAACATGTAGTTCCCTGAGTCTGGCCCTGGGGCAGAGTGCATGGGCATGTCATTTATCGCCTGTTCAAAGTCATTTGGCATCAGGATAACATCAGATAGGCTTGTGTTTACTAAATTCTGTGGCTCTCTCATAAAAAATTTATTTTGATCTTCGACTCTCAGTCTGGTTAGAGACTTGCTGAAAACTGAGTCATATTGGGACTTAAGTAGTTCATTTATTTCCTTGCTGTCATCTGTGTAGGACCCATCTTGTTCAAGTAGGGGCCCATTACTGGATGTTGTTCTTGACTTTGATTTGGCATAATAAAAGAAATACTTTGGGTTTCTTTCGATTTCATTTATGGCTTTTAGCTCTTCCCGTGATTCCTGACTCCTATAAGATTCCTTTAGCGACTCCCTACGTATTTCAGATATATTGGCCTCTTTTAGCCGCTCTGTTATTCTTTTCCATCACCTGTAAAGCGAGCGCCTGTCTCTTTCTATTTTACATCTACTCCTCCTTTTTCTTAAAGGAATAATCCTTGAGCATACATTGAGTGCCACCTAGTTAATCTGCTCTAGGCATAAGTTGGGGTCTGTGTTGCTTAGTCTATCTTCCCAGCTTATATCATTTAGGACTTGGTTTACTTGGTCCCACTTTATGTTCTTGTTATTGAAGTTGAATTTGGTGAAGGCTCCATATCAATGTTCTGAGTGTCTGAAATTGTTTTAATCATAAAAGCAATCGATGTAAAAACATCACAAGTTCATTCAAGAGATAAAACATGTTAGTGTTTAAAACCCTTTCAGGGTCCGTCCCGTAGATCTTCGGCTTCTTTGGATTATGACACAAACCGTATATCTTCGCCAAAATTCTGCGCCGACAAATTTAAGCGCAAAAGCTCTCATAGGCCTATACATGTGAAAGAATGGATCTGCGCCGGGTGTGCGCCATAAACATAAAAACTAGGCGCCTGCATAGCAATTGTGGGAACGCAGCCAGGGGGGCTCATTCACCCTTGTTTTCTACCATGCCTTGCCTCGTCGCAAGTCAGACTCACTACTCCCCCGGATAATTTTGGGACTCTCATCGTCCTGTCTGATAGGTCGGACACTGATGAAGTGGAAAGAAGACAATTCTACGCTTTGATAAGTTAGTGACCGAAAATAAGGACCAGGATAATCGATAATAGTGCAGAAAAACCCCGATGGCGAACCCCGCGCCCTTTCTACCTCTGTGTGGCACATTCGTGACTCACGGTCGGGTGTTTCCTAAACGTAAGATGAAAACTAAATTTTCACCCGTGGCGCGGCCTCTGACTTCATAAAGGACGATGATTCTGATGTGGAGTGTGATTTTATTGCCGTCGACGATCATCTCCAGTTAGTGAAGGAGAAACATATCACTCAGTGAAGCGTCGGTATTTTTCGCCGCCGCATGCGCTCGGGTAGTGGTAACCCCTAGCTGTGCCAGGGGATGGGAGTACATCCCGAGACATACCGGAGTACATACACGGGGCCCACACCCGTTTTAGGTAGTAAAGTGAGGATGATGTGGCACACTTGGCAAGGATGGGCCACAGGCATCAGCGATGGTGTTAGTGTTGCTGGTGGTGGTAGTGGCAACCGCCGATGCTGACTCACTGTGCCACGCGGGGACCCACACTGTGCTGACTCTACAGTTCAAGGACAAACGAGCGTCAGCCACCAGCCTGCCACAACCACAACACCCGTACAACACCCTATTGATGTCCAGTATCCACCAGCAAACCGTATCTGGATTGGCAGCAAAAGCCCCAATTTTGGTTCCCACCCGCACCAACTTTGATGACTCCTCAAAGTGGAATTCTACCTAGCTGTCCCCTTGGAACCACGGCCAATGAAACTGGAATTCCGTTGAATTATCTTTGACCAGCCATTTGATGGAAATTATTGACAGGAAAGTATAAGTAATTTTCAGTAACACCATGGCAAATACGATCTTATCACCACAGTCAGGACGTAACACATGGGGAAAGAGACGAACTGTTTCGAAATGGTATTTGCTTTTTTGCAACAATAAATGCTTATCCCACGTCTATTAGCATAAAATAAAAGCACACTGGTCCACAGATCGCTTAATTTGTACCCCATCCTTCTGTGAAATAATACCAGTGGAACAGGTTTATTCTTACCCGGTTACGTATTGCACTTCTCTGAACAAACCAGGCCTGACAGAAAGTGACAGTTATACAAGATTAGAAATGTTTTCATGTATCTTCAACAAAAGTTCAAGGATAGACTTTTATCCATTCAAGAATCTTGTATTTGACGAGTCTTTTGATTTTGTTCAAAGGTAGACTGTCATCAAGCAGTATAATACCGACAAAGGTAACTGCCGTTGGTAAATATTGTTTGTACTCTCGGTGATTGTGACAGTGGCCTGGTGTTATATGTTGTAATACACGGGTTGTAAAACATTGAAAATACCAAGATGTTATTGGTAGCTCAGGTGACGTAGTGAGAAACTATGCACCTTAACTTTGGTAAGGGCCATACATTAATACCTATAACTGGTACACAGCCCATTACTCAGTGATTTTCATGCGAGTGAACAAGACATATGTGTGTGGCACAGTGCGTTTCTAATCGTGAAACATATGCCCTGGCTCAATGCAGGTGTTCGTGTATGACGTGCAGTGTTTACTGCCAATGAACATCATGGCATTACGGTGGCATACACACAGAAAGTCACATTGTTGACACACCATTCACCATAATGAAATGCAAGACAGTGCAAAGTTGAGCGAGTGATTAATGAACGTATTCGAAAACCAGTCATGATTATTATACACAAATCATGCGCCTTTGTTGACAAGTGTGACATGCATATTGGTTTTTAGTTGACGGTGTTTCGTAAGAGTTACAAGTTGGTACATGAAAACTTTTCTTCCATCCATGGACATTTCAAGCTGAAGCATAAATATTACCAAATAAAAGACTGGTAACAGACCAACCGTATGGTGGAATTTTGTTTGTCGTTGTCAGACAACTCAAAATGAAGTACCAGGTAAACAACACTTGTAAGACAACATGGTCCTCGAATTCTGACAATATACCCCAAGCGTTTGAGGAGAGAAGGTGATCATTTTCAATAATTCAGCTTCCTTCAACCAAAAGAAATTTGCTCAGAAGAGAGCAGTGGTCTGTGCACAAACAAAACGATGGCAACAAAGACGCACAGCACAAGCGGTTTTTAATGTGGTGAGGAATGTAAGGTGCCTCTGTGCATGGAGCCCTTGTTTTCCAAGGAGTACCACAAGCCCTAGCAGTTCAAAAGACCATGTCCAGTGATATGTAAAGAGTAATATATGATAGAACATTAGTATTATACAATATTCGCGCATGTTCTTGTAATAAACAACATGGAAAACAGTCTAATGATAATAACTTTAGTGCGGTTATTGTTTAATACAGTGAGTTTATATATATCATTATGTACAGTATGGTCCTCTCGAGGCCCCAAATGTTAGTAGGAATAGAAAAAAATTGGAAAAGAAAAGAAAAAAACAACTAAACAGTACAAAAATAATATAAATATACCGCGTAGTTGGGAATTCGTCCGATGTTGCCGCCACCACATCAGTTTCTATAAACTTCTTACATCTTGGCACTGTATCTCGGTAAGTACGATCAGATTCTAATTTTTTATGTTTTAATTACCTCAACAAAAATATGGCTTCTTTAACCCTTTCAGGTCCAAGGCCAAATCGAAGTCACCGCACCGTGTCCCAAGAATTTTGAAAAAAAAAAATTATTTTTCTTACAGATTAAAGACATATTTTTGGTGAAGGTAAGAAACAAAAAAAATGAGAATCTGATCAGTACTTACCGAGATACAAGTGCCAGCAAAGTTTGTTAGAAAATGATGGTGGGGCGGCAACATCGAAGAATTCCCACAATACCGAATTATATTATTTTGTTTTGTTTGTTGTTTTTTTCTTTCTTTTCCAATTTTTTTCTATTCCTACTAACAGTTGGGGCCTGAGAGACCTATACTGTATATAATGGTATATATATAATACTCCACTGTATAGAACACAATAACCGCACTAAAGTTATTTATCATATTATTGTTTACCACGGTTGTTTATTACAATAAACATGCACAAATATTTGTATAATACTAATTGTTCTATCAGATATTGTCACATATTTACCAATCACTGGACATGGTTTAGAAACGGCTGGAGCTTGGAGGAACTCCTGAAACAAGGCACCAGCCACAGAGGCACCTTACATTTCCCACACATAAACCGAGTGTCTTTGCGGCTTTGTTGCCGTCCGTTTTGTTTGTGCACAGACCAAATGCATCTCTTCGGAGCAAATTTCTTTTGAGTTGAAGGAAGCTGTATTATGAAATGATCCCTTCTCTCCTCAAACGCTTGGTATAATTGTGATGAAATTCGAGGAACCCGTTTGTATTGCAGTGTTTGTTTACCTGGTACTTCATTATGAGTTGTCTGACAACAGACATACAAAAAAATTCACCAGACGGTGGTCTGTTAACAGTCAATATTTGGTACTTATTATATGCATTCAGCATTGAAAAGTCCATGAGATGGAAGAAAAGGTTCATGTACCACTTGTAAATTCTTACGAACACAGTCAACTAAACCAATCTGCATGTCACACTTGTCAACCAAGCGCATGTTTTGTGTATAATCAATCACCTGTCACTGGTTTTCGAATACGTCATTAGTCACACGATCAACTTTTGAGCCACTGTCTTGCATTCATTTACGGTGAATGGTTGTCCAACAATGTGACATCTCGTTTGTCATGCCACCGTAATGCCATGAAGTCATTGCAGTAAACACCTCACGTCACACCACAAACACCTGCGTTGAGGCCTGGGCATATGGTTAAGATTAGAACGCACTGTGCCACACACTTCTGTCTTGTTCACTCGCATGAAACACTGAGTAATGGGCTTGTGTACCAGTTTAGTCGTATATAATTATGGCCCTTACCAAGAAATTTGCCCATCATGTTTTCTCACTACGTCACCTGTTATACCCAAGAACCTCTTGGTATCTTTCGACATTTGTTTTACTACCCGTGTTACAACAATATCCAACACCAGGCCACTGTCACAATCACAGAGTACAATACAAGTTTATACCAAAGCGGTTCCCCTTGCTCGATATACTGCTTGAATGACAGTCTACCTTTTGAACAAATCAAAGACTCGTCAATTAACAAGATTTCTTGAATGGATAAAAGTATATCCTGAACTTTTGTTTGAGAACTTGAAAGACATTTCTAATCTTGATAACCTGTCCACTTTCTGTCAGGCCTGGTTAGTCAGAAAGTGCAACATAACGTAAACAGTAAATAAACCTTTACTGGTTTATTCATTCACGGAAGGATTGGGTACAATTAGCCGATCTGTGGACCAGTATGCTTTTATATTATGCTTATAGACGTGGAGGCATAAGCATTTTTGTTGCAAAAAGCAAATACATTTCTGGCAACAGTCGTCTCTTATCCACCTGTAGTCCTTGACTGTGGTGATAAGATCGTATTTGCCATGGGGTACTGAAAATACTTATACTTCCCTGACAATAATTTCCATCAATGGCTGGTCAAGAATAATTCAAAGATGCCAGTTCATTGGCCGTGGTTCCAAGGGGACAGGTAGGTAGAATCCACTTTGAGAGTCACCAAGTGGTGAGGGCTGGGGAACAAAATTGGGATTTTGCTGCCAATCCAGATACGGTGTGCTGGTGGATACTGACACATATGCTGGTTGTACGGTGGTTGGGCAGGCTGGTGGGTGACGCTTCCGCTTTGTCCGCTTTGAACTGACGAGTCACAGCGTGGGTCCCCGCGTGGTGCAGCGAGTCAACGCATGGGCGGTGCCATACCTACCACCCAGCCCCCACTAACCCATCCACTGAATGTCCAGTGGCCCATCCATGCCAAGTGTAGCCACATCTTCCTCACATCACTACCTAAAACGGGTGTAGGGCCACGGGATGTACGCCGGGATGTACACCGGGATGCAACTCCTCGTCGCCCTGGACACAGCATAGGGTACTCTACCCGAGCGCAATGCGGCGGCGAACATACCGACGCTTCACTGTGAATTGTTTCCTCAACATCACTACTCGAATGATCGTCGAGACGGCATTACAATCACAATCCACTCAGAATCACGTCATACTGAGTCAGAGTCCTGGCCACGGGAAAATATTAGTTTTTCTCTTACGTTTAGGAAACACCCGACCGTTAGTCACGAGTGCCACACCAAGGTGAGAAGGTCGAGGATCGTCGGGGGGTTTTCTGCTCTATTATCGATATCCAGGTCATACTTTTAGGTCACGTACTGTCCCACAGCGTAGAATTCGTCTCATTTTTCCACTTCCACAGTGTCTGAACTATCAGTTAGGAAAGAGATAGTCCCAATTTTCCGGGAAGTGAGAGGCTGACTTGCGACGAGGCTGGTGATCAAGTGACTGAGCCAGGTTCCACAAATGCTATGCAGGCGCCTAATTTTTTTGTTTTACGGCGCACACCCACGGCGCAGACCCATTCTCTCCATATGGTAGGCCTATGAGCGCTTTCGCGGCTAAATTTTGACGGCGCTAGAATTTTGGGCGTAGATCTACGGTTTGGACACCTCACCGAACCACCTAATCCACGGACGGACCCCTGAAAGGTAATTCTGTAAAATTTCTTGGACACTGGTGCGGTGACCTTCCAGATTTCGGCCTTGGAGACCCCTGGGAAGGGTTAAGGTTTCAGAAATAATGTTAGTTATAAACTCATCAGATATATATGACATGCTATAACTATACCAGAACAGTGTTTGAGAGTGAAATATGTTAATGAAATGTAAGTCCTTCCAAATCATGAAGTTCATAGAGGAGATAAGTTGAATTAAAATGTTCAGAAGAACATAAATATTTTTATACAAAGATAAGTCCCTTGTGTTCTCATGAGAGCTAATATAACAGTATAATCATAAATACATATGGAAAAATACTGTAAGGTTAAGTCTTAATCTGTGTAGCTTCAGTAACCAAGAAGTCTGCACTGCAATGTTCAGTGAACAACATAGTTAATATATTCAGTCATCAACAGTATTAAAAATATCAGTGAACAACCAGTACGAAATATTCAGTCACAACAGTAGTAAATATTTCAGGAACAACAGTAGTTAAATATTCAGCAACACAGTAGTGAAATTTTCAGTCAACAGCAACCGTAGTGAAATATTCAGTCAACAACAGTAGTAAATATTTCAGTGAACAACAGTAGTGAAATAGTGAACAACTGTAGTGAAATATTCAGTGAACAACAGTAGTGAAATAGTCAGTGAACAACTGTAGTGAAATATTCAGTGAACAACAGTAATGAAATATCAGTGAACCACATATGAAAGATTCAGTGAACAACAGTAATGAAATATTCATGATCAACAATAGTTAAATATTCAGTCAACAACAGTAGTGAAATATTCAGTCAACAACAGTAGTTAAATATTCAGTCAACAACAGTAGTGAAATATTCAGTCAACAACAGTAGTGAAATAAGTGCAGTAAGAGAAACACTGGTGTCTACACTATAAATCTAAGACTGTTCATTCTTTTAACAGTATGTATTGTAATATTCCACAACAGTGATAGAACTTAACAAACTAATTATTATATATATAGAGTCTTTTTATTTCTGTTTCTATGATCAAATGTAGGAAGTGAGTTATTTGAAGCCTGGGTTGTCTTACTGTAAAGGTTATATCAATACCAGAGTCTATGGTGACAAGAATGTTAACTGCTTCTCTCATCTTGAAGCCTGTGTTGCCTTACTTGTTTAAGGTTATCATACCAGAGGTGATATGGTGACAAGATGGACTGCTTCTCTCATCTTGAAGTCCTGTGTTGTTCTTACTTGTTAAGGTTATCAATACCAGAGGTGCGTATGGTGGACTAGAATGTACTGCTTCTCTCATCTTTGGGGTGTGAAGCCTGTGTTGTCTTACTTGTTAAGGTTATCAATACCAGAGGTGGATATGGTAGACAAGAATGGTACTGCTTCTCTCATCTTTGTATGAAATATATGTGGTTTAGGAGCCAGACTTGAGTCCTGGATGTAAATGGTACATTGACTGCACCCTGATGGGAGGGGCTGAGATATTTCAGTTTCAACTATATTATTGGGGAGGCCTCTGACAATACAGTCGATGAGTGAGTGATGTTGAACATGGTTCCTTCATTTTGGGTTAACTATGCCTTGGTAGAGAACTAATGTTAACAAAATATGCTATGGGAACTCCACAGCAATGCAGAGGCAAAACTTTTTATTTGAGACAGAGTTTCAACTTTTCCAAATAGCAACATTTTTTCAGTCACGCTCCATAATCCATTTCCGTTGTTGATGTGTTGGGAAAATTATGGAAAATTTTTAACAGTGTTGATGTAATGTTTTTCCCCAAAATTAAGTTTGAAAAATTAGCTAGTGTCTTGGTGGCCAAAGATTTAAGTTGTTCTAATCCTCAAGCTGAGAGTAGAGAATCTTCAAATTCAATACTAGAACAGATAACTAAGCTCGTGTTATAATTATTATCATAATCTTTATTTGTACAGAGATGTGTGACATTTAGGTGTTCATGCAGAAAGAACATTGTTCTGCAGAAAATTTAGGTGTTTCATGCAGAAAGAAACTTGTTCTGCAGAACATTTTAGTGTGCAATGCAGAAAGAACATTGTTTACTGCAGAACATTTAGGTGTTTCATGCAGAAAGAACATTGTATCTGCAGAACATTTAGGTGTTCATGGCAGAAAGAACAATGTGTTCTGCAAACATTTAGGGTTCCTGCAGAAAGAACATTGTTCCTGCAGAACATTTCTGACAAACTGAAGACGTTCTGAAGGACTATCATGACAATAACTTAATTTATATTTAAAATACATGATCTCTGGGTGACATGAACAATAAATTTTGTTATTACAAGACACACAAGACTTTCATATTACATATTTTTTTTATAACACATTAATAAAATTAATTGTCCTAATGATTTTGTGGAAACCTTTTTTCACGTAAATATGTTAAGAAATTATCATAAAACTAAAAAAATTTGTTTGACTCTTAGCACCATTACACTAAGGTAAACCAGGCAACACATTGAGTTTGAATGAATTAATATTTAGTATCAGTAGGTGAAAATACCTCACAAAGTGGCTTATAGGACAGATGTTCACAAATGAGTGATGTTGCAAGACTCGCCTGCAATGCACGATAAAGGAACTAACTTACTTGGTGTTGCAGCATATATCCCCTGAACTTCAACTTCCCTAAGCTGCGCCTTAGCCCCTTTGGACTTCCCCCGAAACCATGTGCAACTGGGAGCCGTAATTCTGCAATATTCAATCGTTATAGTGTCCTGCCCTGCACCCTGTAATTCCTAATCCAAGAGGGAGGATCCCCTAGTATAACTATGCAGACTCAGACACTAGCTTCCAGGACCTGCTCTGGAGACACTGGTACTTTACTGGGCATGCTCGGCCTGTTGCAACCGGGCCCACAGTTTCAAACTCTCTCACTCACAATCTCCCCAGACACTGGCCAAATCTATGACATAAAAAGTGGAGGTCTTGTCTACTGTATGGGCCTGACGGAGGAGGTCATCTACGGTACATCGAGGTGCCTCTACAGATTTCTCCCCCAGGTCTCAAGATGTGAAGACAACGTGGGGGACCCCCGTCTGCTTGACACGGCAAACCTCTTGTCCAGTTGGTGGCTGTCTTAAGAAGAACACAGGTCGCCTCTTCCAGATACCCCCGTCTCCTTCGTCAAACTAGGGTGGGCCAGTCTCCCTAGCCTAACATTATCCTAGTGTTTGCCTACTTATTGGCCCTAATTAACTACCGATGTTAAGTCTTAGGGTCCATCAATTATTAATTATCTACAGTGGCCTTATAAAGCTTAAGATTAGTGTACTACCAGTAAAACTACCTACCGCCTGTCCCTGTAGAGTAAATCTATAAATAAATAAAAGTGCCCTACCCTCAATCGCCAACCGGGGAGTTTAGTTTAATAATGTTTATTATGCACCCCATACCCATCCTGTGGGGCGGTAGTCAAAAAGATTACAGAGGTAACATAATGGGTCCAGGACGGGTCCTCAAAGTTTTGAATACTGAGCAAGTTACAGAGGTATGAATTCACAATTTACAAAGTAAATGAAATCACAATTTACAAAGGTAATGCACTCCAGGTAGGTCTAGTCACAATCATGACCAAGTATACAAAGGTATTTACAGAAGTACAGAGATCATCAAGGGGTCCAGGGACCGGGTCCAAAGTTTGATGGCTGAACTAGGTACAAGGTAATGAACTCACAAGTTTGACAAAGGGGTAAAACAAATTACACCACAAGTTACAAAGGTAATGAACTCTCAAGTTACAAAGTAATGAATACTGTAAGAATGGTTACTTCGTTTTATACAAGCAGCAATCATGAACAAATTATAGAGTATGAGCAATTCACACTTCCACACCCGGCCCACAACTTTAGTGAGTTTTTGGGTGCAAATGTTGATTGCTGAGTCTCTCTCTCTCTCACACACACACACACACACACACAAAAAAATTTCATACACACACACACATAAACCCACACACACACATACACAAACTCATACACACCACGCCACACACTCATAACACACACACACACACTCATACACACACACACACACCATACTCACACACACACCCCATACTACACACACACACACACACACACACACACACACACCCACACACCACACACACACACACACACCCCACACACACACTCACACACTCACACACTCATACACATACACACAAACCACACACACCACACACACACACACACACACACACACACACACACACACACACACACACACACACACACACATGCACATATGTGGTAATGCTTTATTTACAGCTAGCAAAGTCAGGGTATTTTCCCCAGAATGGTCTGTAATAACCACTGGGATAAAATACTTAGCCATTTCTTGAACACTTCTGAGTGAGTTGTTTCTAAATTCATTAATTTTATCGCACTCCGTACATAATGCTTTCTCTACCCTTCTTGACGTGCTTGACCAGGTGGGGGTTTCCAGACTGCTGCTGCATACTCCAGTATGGGCCTAACATACACAGTGTACATTCTTGAACAATTCCTTATTAAGGTATGGGAATGCTATTCTCAGGTTTTGCCAGGCCCCCGTATGCTGCAGCGTTATTTGTTGATGTGTGCCTCCGGTGATGTGCTCGGTTTTTAGGGCCCACCCCAAGGTCTTTCTCCTGAGTGAGGTCTGTAGTCTTTGTCCACCTAGCCTATACTCTGTCTGCGGTCTTTCTTTGCCCCTCCCCAATCTTCATGACTTTGCATTTGGCTGGAATTGAATTCGAGAGGCCAGTTTTCTGGACCACATGTCCAGCCTCTCCAGGTCTCTTTGCAGTCCTGCCTCATCCTCGTCTGATTTAATTCTTCTCATCAACTTCACGTCAAACTGCGAACAGGGACACTTCAGAGTCTATTCCTTCCATCATGTCGTTCACATATATCAAAAATAGCACTGGTCCTAGTAGCTGACAATTTGGACCCGCTCGTAACAGGCGGCCTCTCCACTGTGATACCTCTCACGTTAATTGTCTCGTTGACTGCCTCCCTGTCAGGTTTTCCCTTATCATTGTCAGTGCCTTCCTTTTACGTGTGCCTGATCCTACCTGCTTCTGCTCTAATCTCTTGTGGGGTACTTGGTCATAGGCCTTCACGCTTTCTAGGAAAACGCAATCTACCCAACCCTCTCTCTGTGTCTTACTCGTTACCGTGTCATAAATCTACCAGGAGGTCTTTGTGATACAAGATTTGCTTCCTGAACCATGCTGCGTTTTCATTTATAATCTTGTTCTTTACTGGTGTTCAACAGGTATCGACACTTCTCTCCTGTAATCTTTCTCATGACTTTGCCACCACAATACATGCTCAGAGCACAGGTCTCTGTAGTTTAGATGCCTTGCTTTCTGTTTCCTTTCTTAAATATGGGGATACATTAAGATGTCTTCCATTTTCTCAGGTAGGTGCCCAGTTTCAAAGGGATGTTTGAAGATTGTGGTTAGAGGCACAACACAGCATTCTCTGGACCTCCTTCTCTTAGGACCCATCGGGAGATGTTAGTCCCCGAACGCTACCAAACTCGCTTTGAGGTGCTAACATGTCTCTTAGAGCTTCTTCACCATCCTCCTCAGTTGTTCGTATGTCATCCAACACTTGATGGTTATATTCATCTTGATGTTACCTTCTGTGCTGTCTTCTCACACAGCCCCTTCCTGTCTCTACTGGAAAAACGTCCTTAAATTCCTGTTCAGCTCCTCAATACCTCCTGATATTTCTTGTGGTCTCCACCTTCTGTCCTTAATCTGTCACCTGGGTCTTTGTCTGTTGTCTTCCTCCTGATGTGGCTATATTACACACGTTTCGGCCTGAGTCAGTCTTGTTTCTCGATGCTCGTCATTTTATAACTGTCGCTGTGTGTTGTGTGTAGTGTGTGTCTGTGTGTGTTTGTGTGTGTGTGTGTGTGTGTGTGTGTGTGTGTGTGTGTGTGTGTGTGCCACCTCCCCCTAGTTGCGATTGCAGCGGTCGAGTCAAGCTCCTGTGTGTGTTGCTGTGTGTTTGTGTGTGCATGTGTATGCGTATGAGTGCTGCTGTGTGTGTCGTGTATGGTTGTGATGTGTGTTGTGTATGAGTTTAGTGTATGATGTGTGTGTACTCACTATTTGTGGTTGAGGTGGTCGAGTCTTATCTCCTGCCCAGCCTCTTCACCGTGTTCGCTACTGGCGCCATCTCTCTCCCCGCTCCATGTGCTCTATTCAAACCTCGTCTTAAAATGTGTATGGTTCTGCCTCCATCTTACGTCATTTTCTAGGCTCATTCACTGGCCTTACAAACTCTATGACTCTAAGAATATACTTCCTAATATCTTCTCTGACTCCATTTTGTCTTCAAACTTCAATTGTGGCCGCTTGTTCCTGTGTCCCCTCCCCTGGTATCATCCTGTCTATGTCCACCTTGTTCTATTCCACGCAGTATTTATATGTTCTCGTTTCATGTCTCCCCTGACCTCTCCTGTCTCCAGTATCCGTAGGCAGATTTCCCTCGTAATCTTTCCTTCATAGGACAGTCCCTTGCCTCTGGAACATAACTTGTCACAAACCTTTGTTCTGTCTTAGTTTCTTGACATGCTTTATCAAGTGCGGGTTCCAAACAGGGTGCTGCATACTCCAGTTATGGGGCCTCGACATACACGGTGTACAGTGTCTTGAACGATTTCCTTTACTAAGTATCGGAATGATGTTCTCAGGTTTGCCAGGACGCCCTATCGCTGCAGCAGTTCATCTGGTTTGATGAGTGCTTCGGAAGACATGCACTCGGCTGTTATACTCACCCCAGTATCTTTCTCTTGAGTGAGGTTTGCAGTCTTTGGCCACCTAGCCTATATACTTGTCGTGGTCTTGTGTGCCTTTCCCCTATCTTCATGACTTGCATTTGGCAGGATTAAATTCGAAGAAGACCATTTGGTGGGACAGCGGGTGTTCCAGTCTGTCCAGGTCTCTTTGAAGTCCTGCCTGGTCCTCTATCAGCAACAAAATTTAATTTCTCCTCATTAACTTCATTCATCTGCAAACAGGGACTCTCTTCTGAGTCTAACTTCCATCATGTCGTACCCCCCCCCTTCCCCCCCCCCCCCCCAAAATCAGCACTGGTCATAGGGACCTAGACCCCTGTGGGGAACCCCCCGCTCATCACAAGTGCCCACTGTGATAAATTCATTCACGAATACCATGACTCGTTGTCTCCTGTCAGGGTTTCTCTGATCCATTGCAGTGCCTTTCTGATTATATGCGCCTGATGCTCTAGTTCGGCCACGAATCTCTTGTGAGGAACTGTGATCAAAGGCCTTCTTGCAGTCCAAGCGATGCATACCCCCACCCCTATCTTCCGTTTGTCTTACTTCTGTTATTTATCATAATACTCCAGAAGGTTGGTGAACAACAGATTTGCCTTCCATGAATCCGTGCTTGGTTGGCCATATACTACTCTGTTCCGTTCCAGGTGCTCCACCACTATCCATGTCCTGATAATCTTCTCCATAATTTGCATTACTATACAAGTCAATGACACCGGTCTATAAGGGTTATTTGCTGCCTACTTTTCTGTCCCTTTTTAAAATGGGAACCTTCATTTGCGTCTCTTCCATACCTCAGGTAGTATTGCCCAGTTCCATGGGACGTGTTGAAGGATTGGGTGTAAGTGGCACGACACAATATCTGACTCATCTCTAATGGACCCACGGGGAGATGTTGTCCGGTCCATTGCTTGAGAGGTAACGATGTCCCTTAGCAGTTTCCTTCACCTCCTTCCTCATCTGTATGTATGTGGCCAAATTGTTGGTGTATTCTGCTGGTTGTACCATCTGTGAGTGTGTGATGTACTCAACCTTATTTTGACTTACTCACCTATTTGTGTTGCAGGGGTTCGGAGTCACAGCTATGGCCCCGCCTCTTCGCTGATTGGGCTACTAGGTTCCTCTCTTCCTGCCCCATGAGCTTGTCATACCTCGCCTTAAAACTATGTATGGTCTGCCTCCACCACATCACTTTCTAAGGCTATTCCATGGCCTGACTTACTCTATGAACTGAAGAAATCTTCCTACATCCTTTGATTCATCTGAAAGTCTCACTTACAATTGCTGCACCGCTAAAGTCGTCTGTGATCCCATCTCTGGAACATCCCGTCTTGTCACCTCGTCTATTCCGTGCAGTATTTTATATGTCGTTATCATGTCTCCCCTTGACCCCTGGCCTCCGTGTCGTCAGGCGATTTTCCCCCAACCCTTTCCTTCATAGGACAATCCCGCTATGCTCTGGGACTAATCCTTGTTGCCAAACCTTTTGCACTTTCTCTAATTTCTTGACGTGCTTGACTAGGTGTTGGATTCCAAACTGGTGCTGCATATCCAGTATGGGCCTGAGTAGATGGTGACCGAGTTTAAAAGGAAATCCTTACTGAGGTTTCGGAACGCGATCCGTAGGCATTTGCCAGTGTGCCGGTTATGCTGACAGCAGTTATCTGAATGATGAGTCAGCCTCAGGAGATATGCTCGGTGTTATACTTCACCCCCCGATCTTTTTCTTGAGTGAGGTTTTGCAGTCTTTGCCATTAACTTTATGTTGTCTGCGGTCCTTCTTTTACCCTTCCCCAATCTTCATGACCTTTCAGAGCCAGTTGTGACAGGCTTAGTAGACCTGTCCAGAATCTCTTTGGTAGTCCTGCCTGTCTCATCGATTGATCTTCTCACTTAACTTCACTTCGGTTCTGCCAAAACACGGACCCACTTTGAGTCCCACACCCTTCGTTATGTGTTCACGATATACAAGAGCAGCACAATGGTACCTAGGACTGACCCCTGTGGAAACCCGCTTGTCACAGGCGCCACTCTGACACTCGTCGCGTAACCATAAGACTCGTTGTTGCTCCCTGTCTGATATTCTCTGGGATCCATTGCAGTGCCTTCTGTTATAGGTAGCCTGTGTCCTCTAGCTTTTGCAGTAACCTCTTGTGAGGAACTGTGTCGATCGCCCTTCTTGCACAGTCAAAATACGGCAGTCGATCCCCCTCTCACTCTTGTCTTAACTTCTGTCACATTGTCAATAAAACTCTAGTAGGTTTTGTGACACAGATTTTCCATCCTGAAACCGTGCTGCCGTTGTATATTATACACTTGGATTTCTTTCCAGGTGCCCACCCTCTCCTCCTGGATAGATCTTCTCCATGACCTTTGCATACTATACTCGTAGTGATAAGCGTCTGTAGTTTAGTGCATCATGTCTGGTCTCCCATTTTAAAAATTGGAGACTACATTTGCCATTTTCTGCACTCAGGGAGTTCGCCCAGTTTCCAAAATGATTTGTGTTGAGTATCTTTGTTAATGGCTCACACAATATCTCTGCTCCCTCTTTAAAGGACCAATGGAGAGATGTTGTCTGGGATCACCGCCTTTGAGAGTGTGAAGTTCGCATAGCAGCTTTCTTCACCTCCTCCTTGGTATACTCGTACTCATCCAGCACTTGCTGGTGTGCCCAATGTTTTGATTTCTTAGGAGTCCTATGCGTATCAATGTAAATACCCTCTTTAATTCTTGTGTTGAGCTCCTGTGGTGTGTGTGTATGTGTGTGTGGTGTGTGTGGTGTGTGGTGTGTGTGGTGCTGTGTGTGTGTGTGTGTGTGTGTTGTAGTGTGTGCTGGTGTGTGTTGATGTGAAGTGTGTGTGTGTGTGTGTGTGTGTGTGTGTGTGTGTGTGTGTGTGTGTGTGTGATGTGTGTGCCCTATCCCTCCACCCCCCCGACAATATTTGAACACCAATAATCACTACAACTTGTGACGGGTGTGGAAGTGTGAATGCCTCATTACTCTCTAAATTTGCTTCATGTTTGTAGCCATGTATAACGTAAGTACCCTTTCTTCAGTATTCATTACCTTTGTACTTGGATTGTGAGCCTCATTTCCTTGATACCTAGTCGCCAGCATCAAACTTTGAGGGCCCCGTCCCTGGACCCTTTTGTGATACCTCTATATCTTGTAACTTACCTTTGTAACGTCATGATTGTGACTAGACCTACCTGAGTTCATTACCTTTCTTGTAAATTGTGAGCTTCCATATTACCTTTTGTAAAATTAGTGGAAATTCATTACCTCCTGATATTTGCTCAGCATCAAAACTTGAGGCCCAGTGCCTGGACCTATTATGTACACCTCTGTATCTTTGAACAAGCTCCCAGAGGATGGGTATGCGGGTAATTTTTTTGGGTGCATATTAACATATAAACTAATAACTTCTGTGGCTGACATCCTTGTCTAGTGGATATGAGGATGAGGAACAAGATGAGAGCGAGTAACTGTGCTTGCTGGAACAGAGCTTTTCACCGTAGCAAGCCTCGGATTTTACTCTGTGATGACTACTCTCTGTGTTCTGTTTTGAGGAAATTTATAGATCCATCGAACCAGACTTTTCTGTTATTCCTTAAGCACGCATTTTGTGCGCTATTACGCCAGGGTCACACTTGGTCAAAGGCTTTTGCAAAGTCTGTATATATTACATCCTGCATTCTTTTAGTCTCTATCTAGTGCATTTAGGACCTTGTCGTAGTGATCCAATAGTTGAGCACCAGGACGGAGCATGGGTGACCTGTTCTAAACCATGTTGCCCTGGGTTGTGTAGTGTGGCCTATCCTCTCCCCCCCACCCATCCGTTGGTTTTAGATAGATGGTGGATCTGATTCTTAGGACCCTTTCAAAGATTTTTATGATACGGATGTTAGTGCTATTGGTCTGTAGTTCTATGCGTTTTTTACTGCCCTTTGTGGAGTGGGGGCTATGTCTGTGTTTTTATAACTGTGGGAAGAGACCCCGTGTCATGCTCCCTCTCCATAGGATGGAAAAGGCTCGTTGATAGGGGCTTCTTGCAGTTCTTGATGACACGGAGCTTCCATGAGTCTGCCTGGGGCAGGAGGGCATGGGCTGTCATTTATCGGCGTCGAAGTCATTTACGCGTCAGGATAACCATCGGCTAGGCTTGTGTTAACTCAAATTTAGAGGCCTATACCCTCCAAAAATTCATTATGATCTTCGACTCTCAAGTTGGTTAGCGGATCTGTTAAAAACTGAAGTCATATTGGGACTGAGTAGCTCACTCATTTCATTGCTTCATCTGTGTAGGATCCCATCTTGTTTAAGTAGTGGGCGCCCAATACTGACTTTGTTCTCGACTTTGATTTGCATAGGGAGAAGAAATACTTGAGGTTGTGTGTTTCTTTCGCATTTCATTTATGCTTTAGTTCTTCCCGCGATTCCTGACTCACTAAAGGATTCCTTTAGCGTAAGTTCGATGCCTTTTGCAATTTCTTGACCAGTGGTCTCCACACATATCAGATATATTGACCTCTTTTAGCCGCTCTGTTAATCTTTTCCGTCGGCCTGTAAGGGGCAAGGCCTGTCTCTTTCTAATTTTACATCTACTCCTCCTTTCTCTTAGAGGTATAAGCCTTGTGCATACATCGTGTGACACCAAGTTAAATCTGTTCTAGCATTAAGTTAGGGGTCTGTGATTGCGGGGCGTAGTATATTCTTCCCCTAGTCTTACATCAGTTAGAGGACTTGGTTTACTATGTCCCACTTTATGTTTTTGATATTGAAGTGAATTTGGTTGAATGCTCCTCGTGACTAGTCTCATTATGTCGGTCTGGGGGCTTCCACGTCAATACACTGTCTGAACCTCAATTATGGTGTGATATCTGAGTATATTGTTTTTCATATGGTGACATTTCTTATCAGATCAATCAATGTTAGTGAATATTAGTATAGTGTATTCTCCAGTATTAGTAGCTCTATTATTTGTTTTTTTTTACTGGTTTAAATTGAATTTTAGTGCAGAGATTTGAAAGCTCGTGAGAGTGTGAGTTTTCATCAGAGCTTCCTCTGCGTGTTATTTCTGCAACAAATATTATTTGCTATATTCCTCCATTTTAGGTGCCTTAAGTTGAAATCCCCAGGAGCAAGCTATGTATGGGTGCGCAGGAGCTGGAAGATTTTCCATGACAGTGGTCAATTATTAAAGCTGTTCCTGGACATTTGCTGGGATGTGCAATCGGGAGGCTTTGTAGAACTACCACACATGACTAGGTATTTGGTCTCGACCTTCTACTGCTAAAACTTCACTACATCATTTGAGGCATTAAAGCAGTTCTGTGCAAAACAAGTGACTTGCAATGTACAGGCCAACCACCCCCTTTTGCAGGTCACTCTGTCACATCTGTATTAGGTTGTACACTAAGGGATCCATATTTCGTTTTGTCAGTGATCTTTATGTGGGTCTCGAGAAAGCCGCCAACATAGCCCTTTGCCTCTGCAAGCATCCACGATGAAGGTATTTTGTTGTTTGTTGCTGGCCTTTAGACTTGTATATTTGCAAGATTGGAAGTTATCGGATCGGTGAGTATTGTTGGTACTGGGGGGGGGATTTTTTTTCGGCATTAGTATATCACTGTATCTGTTCGGTTTTGTCGTGGGAAGCGACCATCGGACTCGTGCGTTCCCACTCTCCAGCGAATGACTGATTTGGCGTACGATTTCTGCCATTCTGCAGTTTTTTTTCCTTCCTTGGCCACTAAAAAAACCCCTCTCCCTCTAGATTGTGGCTGTGGACTACCAGGTTTTCCCTATGGCCTGGATGTTTTGTATCTTTTTGTCCCCTTTAGATGGTATGCCTGGCAATTTAAGTTATAGCACAGTCTTTCCTGTCCAAAGAGATACACATTTCAGGGTGAAAAAGCTTCCCGGGAAAGGGGAAAGTTTGCTTTTTCCTGTTGTCATATGGGCACGGAAATTTTCTAGGGTGGTCATAGTTGCACGTCCCATCTGTTTTTCCGATTTCCCATGCCTGCAGATACCAAGTGCATAGTATGTGCACGGGCTTGGTTTCCGTTTGCCTTGGGTTTCTGTGACTGTATGCCTGTTGGTGCATGTTTCCCTGTCTTACTCCTATCCTCCCTAACACCAAACAATGGAGCTCCCCAGTTGTTTTTGGTAATATATCCTCACTATTGCTAGTGGAGTCCCTCTTGTTTGCTATTTCTGCGGTATTTCTAGTTTGCAATATTGGTTTTATCTTATCTTTGCCTACACTTGTTCCCTACTACGGCTCCTGTCCCCTATGGAGGTCATTTATATGTTTTCCCTTTCCCTGCGTATAAATTCCCGACTACCTGGACAAAATCTCCAGCTTCACCATTACTGTCTCCCAGGACAGCATCCCCAGCTTAAACCATTACTGTCTCCCAGGACAGCATTATCAGCCCCACATTTACTGACTACCAGGACTTCACCTCCAGCCTTACAGTTTCTGACTACATGGCCAGTATCAAGGGCAGTATCATTCAGCCCAAAACTTTTTATGTTCCCATCTGTTGTAGAAAAGCTTCCAGGTGTTCTTTTGAAAGCAGCTTTGGTGTTATCCTCTTTTAATACCATTGTGATTTTAGTCCACATATTTATTCATTTGGGCATACCCAAAAACACTTCCCTTTTTTTAATACTGCTTGTAGCTAGTTCTTGGATATCTGCACAAGGGGCGTGACACCAATTTCCACAAAAATGAAATTTATCCATGTGGAAGCCCGTTTGTTTGATTGACCACAGAATACACAGAGCTTCATAATGATTTGAATGGTTAATTACTGTAATTCTACTAGCAACCTCTTGAATATTCTAATTAATAACCTCCTTAAATGGAGCTCTAGCTATTTGTATTTCTGTTTCTAACTGTTTTTTTTGTATTGGACAGCTTACCGTGCACGTTCCTGATTTATATTTATTGTTTGTGTTTGATAAGGGCGCCTACAACCCCATCCATTTTCAGTCTGCTTTATTGTCCAACGAATCCGTTTGAAACCAGTCAAGGGTTCGGACCAGTCGATCTGATCTGATCAGTGGATCACTTATTTAAAACATACTGGGCGGTGATTTGAGCTAAGAATGAAGGATCTACTGGAAATATCTACCCGAGTAATATGTGATTTGATTGATACAAAAGTATAAATTGCGTCTTGAAGGGAAAACCCGGGGACTGCTGGCAACTTTCCCACAATGACGACGGTCGACCTCAACCCTTGTTTATCAATCGCTGTATCTAGCTTTTCTAGTTTTTTTTTTTTTTGGTCTCCACCACAATAAATGCTATATTATCACTATAGTTGACTGGTGGAAATTTTGGAGGAAGGACGCTTTTTCTGTAGTAATAATTGCTTCTCGTTGTGTTATATTGCGACGCTGGTAACTACAGGTTATATGAAATTCACAGTATACGTCTGGTTTTTTCAAGAAAAAAGAAACTAATGAAAGTCACTCCACTCCACTATAAAATACTGGTTAGTTGCTACTACAACACTGTATTCTGCTATTCACTGGTAACTAATTATATGCAGTACACAGCAGGCCAGGAAGATTTTAAAACAGCTGCCTGTGGTAAGTTTTTTGGGGACTTCTGGCACCTCCCCTAAGGCTTATCACTTCATTTACAATTCACCTTTTTTTAAATGACACTTTAGCCTTTATCATCTAAACTAGGGAGCCATTTTTATACACGACACTTTATACACAATTTACAGGGAAACTTTCTTTCCTCTGACACGAAAAGTTCAATTTTTTATTATTTTTCACACGGAACACAGCCTAGTTCCCCCTGGC
>NC_069410.1:50619922-50639582 GCF_026875155.1 Cherax quadricarinatus | reverse complement strand
AGGGGCCCGGGGCCGCCCGGACCGCCCTGCCATTGACACCAATGTGCCTTTTGTTTAAAAGTCAGGGGGCGTTTTCCACGCGTACATGCGATACATTTTGTTTTCCCAGTGTTTTTAGTGTTGTAACTGCTAAATAAAGCCACCATGGCCTAAAAAAGCTGCTAGTGCCAACCCTGTGGTTGAAAGGGTGAGAAGTACTATAAAATTTGAAGAAAAAAGATAATCGCAAAGTACGAAAGTACAATGGAACCGTGTCTCCAAGCTGGCCAGGTTGTATAACAAACCCCCAATCAACCATCGCAGCAGCTGACAGTGGTGCAGCAACAGCAGCAGCTGCTGCTGTACCAAAATTAATTTGTCAAAACCCCTCGAGAAACTGTACCCAAAACAGATTTTGTGTCGATGTTTCTAATTTTATATCACGTCTAAGACAACAATTTAAATTATCTCTGACATAAAATCGCCACTCCACCACCCTTCCTGTTGACGCTATCAGTGTGGAATAGTTTATAACCCTGTATGTTGCATTCAGAAGGCATTTCTCTATCTTTCAGGTTGAACCAGGTCTCTGATACAGCAATAATATCTATATTACCTGCACTTGCAAGTACAGTGGACCCCCGCATAGCGACCTTAATCCGTGCAAGAGGGCTGGCTGTTATGCGAAATGTTCGGTATGCGAATGAATTTTCCCCATAAGAAATAATGGAAATCAAATTAATCCGTGCAAGACACCCAAAAGTATGAAAAAAAAACTTTTACCACATGAAATATTAAGTTTAACCCTTTGACTGTCGCGGCCGTATATATACGTCTTACTTTTGAACATCGGCAAAAATCAAACGTTTTCCCTACTTGAGCTCCATTTCCAGGTTCTTTTTATAGTAAAAACCAATCAAAATCACACCTCTTTTCTATGGTTTTTCCTTCTATTAATTGAGACCAAGTAAACGTTATAGAACCATATTTTTCTATATGAATAATATGACCACAAAGTCAGCATTTTTAACTAAAAATTAACGGTTGGAGTTTTTTTTTTTCTCATTCATTGCACTGCATGCTCCAGGATCTTTTTTATATGTGGCACACTGACACTCAGACCTATTCTCTCACATGTGGGTTCGAACCAGCTTTCTCCTGCTTGATTGAAGCCGCATTAGAATTTTGAGTATACTGTGGGACCCCCGCGGGGGTTGTTACGATATTTTTTCACTAGAAGTATGGGTTCAGGTGCATGTTACTGACCCGAATTTGTTCCAATAAGAAATTTTGTGAAGTAGATTTGTCCATTTCAGAACCCCATACCATACATGTACAAACACAACTTAAATAATTACACTACTTAATTGGACGCATTCGAAGGTTATCGGTTATGAGGGGGTCCACTGTTACATATATGAGTCAAAACTCTGTTTACTAGTATGATGTATTTATCGACCATAACAGTCAAAGGGCTAAGGAACATTAGTCCAGAAATGTCCACGTTGGCCTGGGACCCCCGGCCCGCCCGTGACAGCCATGCCACTATGTTCATGCCAATGTGCCTATTGTTTACTAAGTCAGGGCTGAACGATTCCACGCGTCAAATGCGATCATTTTGTATTCCAGTGTTTTTTAGTGCTTTGTAACTGCATAAAATAAGCCACCTATGGGCCTTAAAGAAATGCTGCCTAGTTTCCATTCCCTGTGGTTGGGGGGAAAGGGTGAGAAGTACTATCAAAATTGATGAAAGAGATATCGCAAAGTACGAAAGTACTATGGAACGTGCTCCCAAGCGGGCCTCAGGTTGTATAACAAAAACCCAATCATCATGCAGCAGCTGACCGTGGTGGCAGCAACTGCGCAGCTCTGCTGTACCAAAATTAATTTGTCACAACCCCGAGATACTGTAGCCAAACAGATTTTGTGTCCGATGTTTCTAATCTTATTATCACGTCTAAGACCAACAATTTAAATTATCTCTGACTATCATCGCCACTCCACCTCCCTTCCTGTTGACGCTATCAGTGTGGAATAGCTTTATAACCCTGTATGTTGAATTCAGAAGGGCATTTCTCTATCTTTCAGGTGGAACCAGGTCTCTGATTACAGCAATAATATCTTTTTTACCTGCACTTGCAAGTTCAGTGGACCCCCGCATAGCCCGACATTAATCCGTGCAAAGAGGGCTGGGCTGTTAATGCGTATGTACGGTTATGCGAATGAATTTTCCCCAATAAGAAAATAATGGAAAATCATATGAATCCGTGTGCAAGACACCCAATAAGTATGAAACATAAATACATTTACCACATGATATATAAGTTTAACCCTTTGACTGTACCCGCGGGCCGTTTATTATTGTTCTTTACCATTTGATCTTCGGCATATATTTCAATCGTTTTTCCCTACTTTTGTGCTCACACATGGTCCTGGTGCCCTCCCCCACACTCCTTTTTAGTAAAAACCAATCAATATCACCTCTATTTCTTTAGTTTTCCATTTCTATTAAATGAGACCAAGGAAAACGAGAATAGAACCATATCCTATACTATATGAAAATATAGACACAAAGTCAGCATTTTAACTAAAATAAAACGAGTTGGAGTTTTTTTTTTTCATTATGCACTGCATGCTCCAGGATCCTTTTTTATCTGGTGCACCTGACCACACAGAACCTATTCTCTCCACATGTGGGCCGACCAGCTTTCTCCAGCTTGATTTGAAGCCGCTGAATTTATGAGTATACAGGTGAGACCCCCGGGTTACACGATATTTTTTAACTCCAGAAGTTTGTTTTCGGTGCAAGTACTGACCGAATTTGTTTCCCCATAAGAAATATTGTGAAGTAGATTAGTCCTTTCAGACCCCCAAACATACTCGTAACCAAAAACACACTTACTGAAAATTACATTACATAATTGGTCGCATTCGTAGTATTCGTTTGCGTGGGGGTCCACTGTACATATATAAGTCAAACACGGTACCTGTTAAGATGTATATTTACGACCAAAACAGTCAAAGGGGTAATGGACATTCGTCCAGAAACATTGTCCTCGTGGCCTGGGCGTCCAGTGACCACCCTGCCACTATGTACAGCCATGTGCCATTGTTTACAAAGTCAGGGCTGACGATTCCACGCGTACATGCGTACATTTTTGTAGTCCAGAGTTTTTATGCTTTGTAACTGCTATATAAGCCTACCATGGGCCTAAAGAAAAGCTGCTAGTGCCAACTGTGGGTTGAAAGGTGAGAAGTACTATCAAAATTGAGATAAGAAGTTAAACGCAAAGGACGAATTGTACAATGGAACCGGCCTCAAAGCTTGGACATGTTGTATAAACATACCCCAATCAACCATCGCAGCTGCTGACTGTGGTGCAGCCAACAGCAGCAGCTGCTTGCCTGTACCAAATTAATTTGTCACAACCCGCGAGAACTGTTAGCCAAACGTTTTTGTGTCCGTTTGTTTCTAATCTTATATCACGTCTTAAGACAACATATTTTAATTATCTCTGACATACTTCGCCACTCCACCACCCTTCCTGTTGAACGCTATCAGTGTTTCGGAATAGTTTTTAACCTGTTATGTTGCTTTAGAAGGCATTTCTCTATCTTTCAGGTTGAAACCAGGTCTCTGATACAGCCAATAATATCTTTATTACTGCACTTGCAAGTCAGTGGACCCCCGCCCCATAGCGACCTTAATCCGGCAATTGAGGGCTGGCTTGTTTATGCGAAATGTTCGGTATGCGAATGAATTTTCCATAAGAAATTATGACAATCAAATTAATCCTCGTTTGCAAGTCACCCAAAAGTTGAATAAAAAATTTTTACCACAAAGTGGAGTATACATGGCACAATGTAGAGTTAGTACATGCACATTATATATTGTGCTGTACTACTCTACTAAATGAAGAATAAATGACACTTACCTTTTTTGAAGTTGACAGCAATATAATGACTGATGAGACAACTGTGTCCTGGCGAGCGCTTTTCCTCCTCTGAGTACTGTAGGTCCTGTTTGGTATTTTCTTCCAGAACAGGCATTTATCACACTGTGTAGCCACTACGATTTCTGAAATCTCTCTAACCTACCTTGGCTGGCTCTAAATTCACCATATGTGCACTAGTTCCGGCCATTTTCCATGTTAACCTGGGTGTGTAGTCGGACTGGTGTGGGTTGCAATCCTGAGGAGACAAGATTAAAGGACCACCATGGAAATAAGTTAGTCAGTCTTCGAGGACACTGACTTTTTTGGGTTTCCTGGTGGCCAAAATCCTCTGGGGTTTAATTAATTGTTTCTTGGTTATTCTCAATATGCCACACCAACAACGGTTGGTTCAGCAGCAACAGACGATGCAAGCAGCAGCAGTCAGCTGGACGATGCTACACAAGCAGCCAGCATGCTGACGGTGTGTGGTACAGCAGAACAGACGATGCTTCAGCAGCAACAGACTGATGCTACAGCAGCAGCAGACGTTGATACAGCAGCAGCAGCAGCAGCTGGTCGGTGGATACAGCAGCAACAGATGATGTACGCAGCAACTGACGATGCTACTGCAGCGCAGACGATGCTACAGCAGCAGCGCAGATGACGGGTGGTACAGCAGCAATCAGACGATGCTTCAGCAGCTACAGTCGAATGCTTCTGCAGCAAATGTCGATTGTTACAGCAGCAGCAGAACGTGCTACAGCAGCAGCAGAGCTGACGGTGGTACAGCAGGCAACGACGATGTGCTTACAGCAGCAGCAGACGTGCTACAGCAGCAGCAGAACGATGCTACAAAGAAGCAGCAGTCGATGCTTTACGCAGAGAAGACGATGCTACTGCAGCAGGAAGACGATGCTACCAGAGGCAGCAGCAGCTGTACCACCAATAGTAGCGATGTGATTGGGCGTTTATTATACCAACTTGGCAGCTCGGAGACACGGCACTCCCACTTTTCATATTATTCAATGATCTTTTTCTTCATCTCCATAGTATTTCTAACCCTTATTGGTGTAGGAGTTTGGGCAATAGAAGCTTTCTTGGGGACCATGGTCACTTATTTTCCAGAATATAAATCACCAAAAAAACACGTAAATAATACGAAATGTTACGATGTTTGCTTGGATGTTTCCGCAGAGGTCGTGGTAAAAAACAATGCACCGGCGGAACGTGTGAGCGTGGATCAGGCCGCACATTGGGGACGCGTCTCGGGGCTACGTAGGGCGGTGAGGGGTGTTTGGGCGGTATGCGAGGCAAAAATTTTTGCGGATCAAAGCGTCCGGTTATGGGTATTGTACGGTATGCGATGCGTCCGGTTTGCGGGGGGTCCACTGTAAATCTTAGTCATCTATCGTACTTCTTAGGCTCTACTATTTGTATAGTAAACCTTTAAGGGAGCTAGTACTTCGCCATCTACTATCTCTCTTTGCATGTTGTCAGTTGATTTGCCTTTTCTAGCAACATTATTTTGGAATTATTGTCTTTTAAACATATCCCTGAGTTATACGGTAAAATGCTGCTGTTTTCAACCTAAATACCGAAAGCCGATTATCATACTGAGCAGCTTATGTGTAAAGTACCTAGGTTTAGCCCAAATAGTCAGTAGTGAATTATTTCCATTGGGGTCCTTTTATATTTTCAATTGTTCAGTATTTACTTTTTATACTTTCACTTTTATATTTTCATTTAACATTGGAGGAGATGTTAAATTTAATTAATTTGGTTTGATGGAGGAGATGCTGGTAGAGGTTAGGGTGGTGGAAGATAGGCTGGCGCGGGTGTATGTTCAGCGGACCTAACACCATACAGCATTGAAGAGTTCCTTTTGTGGCATTTTTCTATCTTATTCACTTACAACTTACTTGCTTCACTGATATTCTACACTTTATCGTGGCTGGCACTATAGCCTTATTGATACCTGCTGCTTTTATGTTTCGTAATATCATAGAATCAGTGCAAGAAGGCCACATTCTCCCCCCCTCTTCCTCCTCCACTTTGGTACTTTGCTTAATGAGTTTTTTCTAGAATTCTATTTTGTTTCTTTCCTTCACTTTACCAAAGGGTTGGCACTAGGAGTTTTATTTCTGGGCCCATGGTGGCTATTTAGCAGTTGCAAGCACAAAAAAAACAATGGATTATTATGTAATGGATCGTATGGAAAAACTATGGGGTGGGGTGTGGTCACTCGCTGGGAAACAATGGCACCTTGGTGTATGGTTTGGGAGATGGTTTTGTTGTGCGCGCTGACGGCGGACAAAGTACCAGACGGTCCATGAATCTATGAGTGCATTCGTGAACCCATAAGCTAAATTTAGACGGAAAAAACTTTCCAATGTTGGATTTCTCGATAGTTGTGGCCTGTCCAAAACACAGGGGCCGGGACTGTACTGGGTAGGTGGCTGTTACACAATGAGATGCATTTTCTTTTATTCATTGGAAACCATGGCTAGGGCTAAAAGTAAGCAGATTATAACAATAATGGAGTAAAAGAAGGTGGAATGACATGTTGCAGCAAGTAGTGCCACCAATACAGTCCAGCAGGTTGGTGTCGGTGACCCTGGAAATTTGAAATTATGCAGCTAGCTGAAGTAGTGCCGAATATTCTGATGGAAATGGATGTCTGATTGCGTATTTGTGATGGCGGACACCTGTACTATATTAGTGTCAGAACAAAGATTGGCTATGAAATCAAAAGATGAATTACAGATCCTCCATCACAAATCTGGCATCCATGGGACCTGCAGTGTTGCTGGATTACTGAGGTTGCTGAATTACAAGAGTGGTTAGGTTAGAAACACTTAATAAATTAACCCAACTTGGACTTACACAGTTCTTGAACATCGGCAAAATTCGTACATTTCCGCTACTTTGAGCTCCAATTTCAGGTTAACTTTTCGTCATGAAAGCAATCAAAAATATGTATATTTCTGTAATATATTCTTCCAATTCATATAATGAGTCCAAAAAAATGAGAATACAAACAATAAAACCAGGTGAAATTATACTGCAAAGAGGCGGCTAATGGGCCTGAGAAGTTAAGTCCCTTATTTATCATCCGTCTTTTTTATTTTTAGTTGTACGTTAAGAAGCATCTTTCCATCATTCATTGCCAAGTTTCAATGAGGATAGGCCCCCCCAACAAACAACCGAGAGAAAAATAAAAGTTTCCAAAAAATCATATATGGTAATGCCCAAGCCCAGGTATGGAAAATAGTCACTTTGTCTGATTTTCTGGGTTATCCCAGGTTCTCTTTACATACCTGCTATGTATGATAATCTTTGTAAAACTGTGTTTCTTGGTGAATACCTGAATAAAACTTATTTACTTCTGTCTGTCAAAACTGTGTACAAAGAA
Organism: Cherax quadricarinatus; assembly: GCF_026875155.1. Classification (NCBI taxonomy): domain Eukaryota; kingdom Metazoa; phylum Arthropoda; class Malacostraca; order Decapoda; family Parastacidae; genus Cherax; species Cherax quadricarinatus. The sequence goes on along the minus strand of NC_069410.1, from coordinate 50,632,256 downwards.
ACCGCCCATTCAACTTAATTTCAAATATCCAAATAAAGTGGTCAGAAATTGGCTATTTGGCTGATTTCACCAAATTTCAACAGATGGCCATTTTCAAAATAGGATCCAAGAATAAAACAATGCAGACATTCCTGGCACTAAAAAATAACATTTTCTCTGTCATTAGTAAGGCTACACGGCCCCTCTTATATTTTCTCTTGCTTTTTCAATTTGGAATTTTTTTTCACAAAAAAAAAAAAAAAATAGAAGATTTACTGTTATGCAGACTGCTGCATTATTGTAATAATTGTATAAATAATGTCAATCCATTCTTGACTCCGTACTGGAATTTAGACTGGCAGGCGGACAGGTATTGGACGGTGACGTCATTTGTTTACTCTTGAGCTTCGCTAAAGAATAGAACATTTTCGCTACTGTGAGCGCAATTTCAAGGTACTTTTCGTCATGAAAGCAATCAAAATCATATCTATTTCTGTAATATATCTTTCATTCTATCAAATGAGACCGAAAAAATGAGAATATAACCATAACAACCATACAAAAATATACCGCTAAGCGGCCGCTAATGGCTGAGAAGTGAACTCCGCTATTTATGGTCTGATTTCTTTCATTTTTTGGTGTATGTGAAGAGTATCTTTCCATCATACATTGCCCAAAGTTTGAATAAGATAACCCAACAAAACAACTGAGAAAATAATAAAATATATTAATATAATATATTATAATAATTATATAATAATAATAATTAATAATATAATAAGAATGTCTTTATTTACTCACTTACATGTACAAGGTATTACAGGCATAGATGACATCAGTGACATAACTACTGTAAGAAGCGTTTGTACTATGCAGAGTATTCTAGAAAATTAGGTTCAGTGTCCCAGGTAGAACACCCACATAGTCGGCTACACCTCAGGTACCCATTACTGGATGGGTAAACATAGACAACAAGGTGTAAGAAACACACCTACTGTTTCTACCCTGGCTGGGAATCGAATATTTATCCAAAAATCATATTATGGCTAACCCAAGCCATGTTACTAGAATAAGCCACGTTGATTTTTTTTGGTTATACTAGGTTCCTCTACACATATTGCTGTTTGTGTGTGATAATCTATAGAAAGAAAAAACTTTTTGTTGGCATGTTTATGGTGGAGTACGAGTGTATATCATAGTTAGCCCTGTGCTATACTCCGTTTCTCAAATCATAAGCCACCAAGACAAGGATTGGAGAATGGGTATTGTTTACCATATCCTCTTATAACTCTGTCGAAATGCTCGGTTTTATGCCAAAATTATTCATTCTGGGTATTTAACAATGTTTTATTGTTATTTATATTGTTTTATGTCATACTTTGATTCCAATTGTGATAGGCAATTTAAGCTGTATTGATTGATATTTAGCATATAATAAAAGCATATTCTTCTGCTTCATGAGACTGAGTTCATGGCAACTGACAGTGGCTTCAAAGCCACCTTATCTTTAATGGATAATAAACTGTGTAGCGTGCTTTACATAATGAGAAACATTTTTTTTATTCATTGGAACCAGGGCTAGGGCTAAAAGTAAGCGGTTAAAAACAAATAAATGGAGAAAACGAAATTGAATGCACTTATGCACAAACAGTACCAGCAGGTTGGTGTGGCGACCTGGAAATTATAAAAAACATCACTACAAACAAATACTTCACACCCCACCCCCCCCCCCCCCCCCCCCCCCCCCCCCCCCCCCCCCCCCCCCCCACACCCCCCCCAACCACCAAAAACCCCCCAAACCCCCCCCCCCCCCCCCCCCCCCCCCCCCCCCCCCCCCCCCACAAACCCCCCCCCCCCCCCCCCCCCCCCCCCCCCCCCCCCCCCCCCCCCCCCCCCCCACAAATGCCGAATAACTGAAGGGAACCGATAATGATTGTGGATTGTGAGGGAGGGACTGTTGTGTGTGTGTGTGTGTGTGATTGTGTGTGTGTGTGTGTGTGCGTGTGTGTTGTGTGTTTTGTGTGTGTGTGTGTGTGTGGTGGTGTGTGTGTGCTGTATATATATATATATTATTAAATATATATATATATATATATATATATATATATATATATTATATATAAATATATATATATATAATATATATATACATAAATATATATATATATAGTTATATATATATATTTATATATATATATATATATATATATATATATATATATATATATAGATATATATATAAGCTTCAGGAAGAACCTTTAAGTTTTCCTGAAGCAAGTTTATTCTTTTCTCTGAGGATTGAGGGTCCCTACGACTGTTCTAGAGGTGGTATCTCCCTATATCTATATATATATATATATATATATATAGTATATATATATTATATATATATATATATTTATATATATATATAATATATATATTAATATATATATATATATATATAATATACAGTGGACCCCCGCATTCCATTGGCAGTTCACATAACGTTTAATCCCGCATTAACCGACTCGCTTTTATCGCAAAATTTTGCCTCGCATTTCCGCTCAGAAACCCACTCACGCTGTTCGTACGAGACGCGGTCCAATGTGGTGCCTTAGCCAGCCTCACATGTGCCGCCGTGTGGCATTGTTTACCAGCCCAGCCTCCGCGGTAACATCCAAAGCATACAATCAGAACATTTCGTATTAATACAGTGTTTTGAGTGATTTTATCTGCAAAATAAAGTGACCATGGGCCCCAAGAAGCTTCTAGGCCAACTCTACAGCAAAATAAGGGGTGAGATTACTGTAGAGATGAAGAGATCATTGATAAGTATTGAATGTGGAGTGAGTGTCGCCGACCTGGCCAGGTTGTACAAGAAACCCCAATCAACCTTCGCTATATTGTGGAACAGAAAGGAAATCTTGGGAAGCTGTTCTTGCCAAAGGTTTAACTGTGTTTTCGAAAAGAGATTCGCAAGTGATGGAAGATGTTAATGACTCTTATTGGTGTGTATAATGAAATAACAGCTAGCGGAGATAAGCCATCTCTCAAAGCGATCATAAGCGAAAAGGCTAGGAAGTGCATGAGGATTTAATTAAAAAAAATGCCTGCAAATAGTGATGATGTGAGGAATTTAAGGCCAGCAAAAGAGAGTTGGTTTGAGAGATTTAAGAAGCGTAGTGGCATACATTAGTGTGATAAGGCATGGTGAGGCTAGCCAGTTCGGACCACAAAGCCAGCTGAAAATTATGTGCAGAATTCAAGAGTACATAGACAGTGATGGACTGAAATCCTGAACAAGTGTTTAATTTGTGATGAAACAGGCCTGTTTTGGAAGAAAATGGCCAAGCAGGACCTACATTACTGAGGGGAAAAAGGCACTCCCAGGACATAGGCCTATGAAAGAAAAAAAAAAAACAAAAAAAAAAACAGGCTTACTTTGCTTGAGTGTTTCCAATGCTAGTGGTGATTGCAAAGTTAAGCCTTTTATTAGTGTATTCACTCTGAAACTCCGCAGGACCGGTTCACGGCAAAAGCATGTTCCTCAAGGAGGAATTTGTGTGTGCTGTGGACGGCAAACAGTAAGGCATGGGTCACTGGGGAATTTTCTTTGACTGGTTACACCCATGCATTTGCCCCCTCAATGTGAAAGATTACTAACTGAAAAGAAATTAGAACTTAAGTGCCTCCTGGTGTTGGACCAATGCCCCTGGTCATCTACAGACGTGGCCAGAGCGACTTTATGGGGACTGAAATTCATTAAGTTTGAAGTTTTTGCTCCTTAATACCACTCCTCTCCTGCAGCCCATGGACCAGCAGGTTATGCAAACTTCAAAAAACTGTACACAAAAGCTCTTGTTTGAAAGGTGCTTGTAGGTGACCTCAGAAACCTCAACAGACTTAAGAGAGTTTTGGAGAGAGCAACTTTATATCCTCAATTGTGAAAACCTTTATAGGTAAGGCTTGGGAGGAGTGACTAAGAAGACCTTGACTCTGCTTGGAAGAATCTGATGGCCAGAATGTGTAGACAAAATGGATTTGTAAGGGTTTGAGGCTAACCCTGAGAGGATTATGCCAGTTTGAGGAATCCATTGGGCATTGGGAAAGGTCCTGGGGTTGGAGGTTAGTGGGGGAGGATGTGGAGAGTTGGTGGGAGGAGGGACAGATGAAGAACTAACCACGGATGAGCTGATAAGATCAACTTCAACAGAAGAGCCAGACCTGAGGAAAGAATGGTTAGAGGAGGGAGAGGAGAAATTGAGAAGTTGCCTACTACAAAGATTAAGGAAATTTTGTGCATGTGGCTGAAAGTTGCAAACCCTTTATGGGAATGAAAATCACCCTCACACAGCTATTGCAAGCCGATGTGGTGACTATTACACTGACAATGTTGTGAAACACTTTAGAGAAGTCATAAAGGAACGAGAGGTACAGGCACTATGGAAGATATGTTGTGCGAAAGAAGTCCAGTGACTCTGAAGCTGGTCCTAGTGGCATTAAAAAGAAGAAGGATGTAACCCCAGAAAAGAACTCGACACCTAAAGTATTAATGGAAGGGGATTCCCCTTCTAAACACTAACACTCTCTCCCTCCTCTACCATCCCATCAATCATCACAGATCTTCAATAAAATAAGTGTCATGTAATTGTGCATGCCTTCTTTCAGTTTGTGTTGTATTAAAATTAACTTATTTCATAGTGGTAAAATTTTTGTTTTTTTCATACTTTTGGTGTCTTGCATGGATTAATTTGATTTCAATTATTTCTTCATGGGGATAATTTCATTAGCATACGATCATTTCGCATAACAATGAGGGGGGCCCTCTTGCCACGGATTAAAAATCGCTATGCGGGGTTCACTGTATATATATATATATATATATATATATAATATATATATAAATATATATATATATATATATATATATATATATATATATTATATATAATACATACTGTAGAACTTCGAAGTTATGAAACCCACTATGGTGAAATTTTCAGGATATGAACTTGTTGTTCGGTGATTTGTTGCTTCAGTATAGAAAAGAAATTTCAGGATGCGGATTTCTCTTAAGGGAGGTTCCTTAATAAATAACTAAAATGTATATTTCTTTGCAAAATGGTTACAATGTGTGTTTAATACCATTAAAATGACTGGAGCAAAGAAGCCTCTATATGCAGAGACATTTCAGCCAGAAATGCCTACTTAAGACTACTTAAGTCTAGACAGTGCAAAGTGTATAGTTGTAATTACCAATGTGTTTGCTGATGGTGGTGTCAGCTACTGGCAGCCTTTTAGGTTTCTCTTACTCTTATTGTTATTATATACATTTTATTTTCTTCCTCCCTCAGGAAAAAGTTAGTAGTAGTAGTATAGTTGTAGTAGTAGTAGTAGTAGTAGTAGTAGTTCTAGTGGTTGTAGTAGTAGTCAGTAGTAGTATAGTAGTAGTAGTAGTAGTAGTAGTAGTTGTAGTAGTAGTAGTGAGTAGAAGTAGAAGTAAGTAGTGTAGTAGTAGTACTAGTAGTACGTAGTAGTAGTAGCTAGTAGTACTAGTAGAGTAGTCGTAGTAGTAGTAGTAGTAGTAGTAGTGTAGTAGTAGTAGAGTTGAAGTAGAAGTAGTAGTTTAGTAGTAGTAGGAGTTGTAGTAGTAGTACGTAGTCAGTAGTGTAAGTAGTGTAGTAGTAGTGGTAGTAGTACTGTTAGTAGTAGTTGTAGTAGTAGTAGTGTACGTAGTTGTAAGTAGTAGTAGTAGTAGAACTAGAGAAGTAGTAGTAGTAGTAGTGTAGTAGTAGTAGTAGTAGTGTAGTGTAGTAGTCGTAGTAGTAGTAGTAGTTAGAAGTAGTAGTAGTTGTAGTTGTAGTAGTAGTAGTAGAAGTAGGAAGTAGTAGTAGTAGTTTGTAGTAATAGTAGTAGTAGTAGTAGTAGTAGTAGTAGTAGTAGTAGTAGTAGTAGTAGTAGTAGTAGTAGAAGTAGTAGTAGTAGTAGTAGTAGTAGTAGTAGTAGTAGTTGAAGTAGTAGTAGTAGTAGTAGTAGTAGTAGTAGTAGTAGAAGTAGAAGTAGTAGTAGTAGTAGTAGTACTGTTAGTAGGTGAGTTAAAGGTTAGTAGTAGTTAGTTAGTAGTAGATGGATGAATTTGGATGATTGATGAATGTTTGATCTGCCTTCTGCTCCAGGTCCCAAATTAGAATAAAATAATATTGATAATAAAAAACTATTATTATTATATGTTATAATAATAATAATAATACATAATAAATTATGTATAATATAATAGTACAGTAGTGCACCACTTTACGGAGGGTTATGTTCCAGGCTGACGCGGAAAGCAGACATCGCGGAAGGCAGAACGCCATCATTTTTTCCATTTATAAATGCCATTATAAAAGCCAGACAACCAGTTTACACTAATTATATTAAGTTCGTAACAGAACTAGGGTTTAAAAATACGCAAAGTAAATAAACAATTTTACAGTAAATTCATTACTTATCTTAAAGTTTTGTAATCTTATTTAGGGGGAGATGAGTAGACTTATTTGTAGGAAGTCAGGTGCAGGTAGCCCAGGTGTAGGTAGCCCAGGTGTAGGTAGCCCAGGTGTAGGTAGCCCAGGTGTAGGTAGCCCAGAGTGCATGGGCATGTCATTTATCGCCTGTTCGAAGTCATTTGGCATCAGGATAACATCGGAATAGGCTTGTGTTAATCAAATTTTGTGGCTCATCTCATAAAAAATTATTTTGATCTTCGACTCTCAGTCTGGTTAGCGGCCTTGCTAAAAATGAGTTCATATTGGGCTGAGTGCTCACTCATTTCTTGCTGTCATCTGGTAGGACCCATCTGTGTTTAAGTAGGGGGCCCAATACTGGACGTTGTTCCTCGATTTTGATTTGGCATAGGGGAAGAAATACTTTTGGGTTTCTTTCGATTTCATTTTATGCTTTTAGTTCTTCCCGCGGTTCCTGGACTTCCTAAGGTTCTTTTAGCTTAAGTGCGATGCTTGCTATTTCTCTGACACAGTGTCTCCCTACGCATTTCAGATATATCGACCTCTTTTAAGCCGTCTCTGTTATTCTTTTCGTCGCCTGTAAAGGGAGCGCCTGTCTCTTTCTATTTTACATCTACATCCTCCTTTTTCTAGAGGATTAAGCCATGAGCATACATCGAGTGCACCTGAGTTAATCTGTTTCTAGGCCATAGTTGGGGTCTGTGTTGCTTAGTGTATCTTCCCAGCTTATATCGGTTAGGACTTGAGTTTAACTTGGTCCCACTTTATGCTTTTGTTATTGAAGTTGAATTTGAGTGAATGCTCCCTCGTGAATAGTCTCATTTGTCGGTCTGGGGCTACACGCATACATGTCTGAACTCAATTTTGTTGTGATCTGAGTATATTGTTTTTGATATGGTGACATTTCTTATCAGATCATCATTGTTAGTGCAGATGAGGTCTAGGGTATTCTCAGTCTGTAGGCTCTATTATTTGCTTGGTTAAATTGAATTTGTGCAGAGGATTTAAAAGCGCGTGCGAGTGTGAGTTTTGTCATTCAGAGCTGCCTCCTGGTTGTTTTACTGCACAATATTATTTGGCTATTTCCTCCATTTTAGGTGCCTTAAGTGAAATCCCCCAGGACGCAAGATGTTGTGTGCAGGAGCTGGAAGATTTTCCAGACAGTGGTCATTTTTTAACAAAGCTGTTCCTGGAATTGCTGGGATTTGCATCCGGAGCTTGAAGACTACCACAATGACTAGGTTTTGGTTCTCGACCTTTACTTGCTAAAAACTTCCACTACATAATTTGAGGGCATTAGCTGTTCTGTGCAAACAATTGACTCTGCAATGTACAGGCCAACCCCCCCCCCCTTTTTACCATTTCACTCTGTTCACATCCGATAGGTTGTAACCTGCTTTAGGATCCATATTTCGTTGTCCAAAGTGATCCTTTATGTGGGGTCTAGTGAAAAGCCGTGAAACATTGCCTTTGCCTCTGCAAGCGTCCCGGATGAAAGGTATTTTGTTGTTTGTTGCTGGGACTTTAGACCTGTATATTTGCAAAGAAGAATGTTATCGGGACTGGTGGTTATTGTTGGTAATGGGGGTGGATTTTTTTTCCGGCATTAGTATCTTGTATATGTTGGTTTGGAGTGAAGGCCATAGACTGTGGTTCCACTCCAGTGAATGACTGGATTTGTTAGTGTACGATTTCTGCCTTTCCTGCCAGTTTTTTTTTTCCTTCTTGGCACTAAAAAACCTCTCCCTCTTGAGTGGCTGTGGCTTACCAAGGTTTTCCAATGGCCTGGATGTTTTGGTATCTTTTTGTCCCTTTTAGATGTATGCCTGGCAATTTAAGTTATAGACACAGGTTTTTCCTGTACTGAAGAGGTACCATTTCAGGGTTAAAAAGCTTACGGAAGGGAGTTTGCATTTTCCTGTTGTCATATGGCATGGCATTTTCTAGGGTGGTCATAGTGATGTCCATCTTTTTTCCGAATTTCCCATGCCAGCAGATACCAAGTGAATAGTATGTGCACGGCTTGGTTTCGCTTGCCTTGGGGTTTCTGTGACTGTATTCCCTGTTGGTGCATGTTTCCTGTCTCTTACTTCTATCTCCCTAGCACCAAGACAATGGAGTCCCACCATTTTGTTTTTGGTAATTTTCTCAGTATTGCTTTTGGAGTCTACTTGTTTGCTATTCCTGCGGGTATTTTCTAGTTTGCAATATTGTTTTATCTTATCTTTGACTAAACTTGTTTCCCTACTATGGCTCCCCTGTTTTTAGTTTCTTTTTTTTTTTCATTGTAATTATCCCTATGAGGTCATTTATATGTATCCTTCCTGCGTCTATTTCCGACTACCGGACAAAAATCTCAGTTTCACCTTTAACTGTCTCCCAGGACAGGTATCTCCGCTTCACTATTACTGTCTCCCTGGACAGTATCTCCAGCTTCCCCCCCACCATTTCGACCAATCTCCCAGGACAGCACCTCCAGCTTCACCATTACTGTCTCCCAGGACAGCTATCAGCCCCACATTTTCTGACTACCAGGACATCACTCCAGCCATACAGTTTGTGACTCATCGGCAGTTTCAAGGGCAGCTTACCATATCAGCCAGCCCAGGTGTAGGTAGCCCAGGTGTTAGGTTAGCCCTGGTGTAGGTAGCCCAGGTGTAGGTAGCCCAGGTGTAGGTAGCCTGGTGTAGGTAGCCCAGGTGTAGGTAGCCAGGTGTAGGTAGCCAAGGTGTAGGTAGGCCCAGGTGTAGGTAGCCCAGGTGTAGGTAGCCAGGTGTAGGTAGGCCCAGGTGTAGGTAACCAGGTGTAGGTAGCCAGGTGTAGATAGCCCAGGTGTAGGTAGCCCAGGTGTAGGTAGCCCAGGTGTAGGTAGCCCTGGTGTAGGTAGCCCAGGTGTAGGTAGCCCCAGGTGTAGGGGGTAGCCCAGGGTGTAGGTCCCAGGTGTAGGTAGCCCAGGTGTAGGTAGCCCTGGCTCCCATCTCATACTTTAATATACGATATTTAAACATCCCAGAGAGGTAAAATACACTACAGAACACCTCATTATTTACTTAATAATATGTGTAGTCTTATATAGGAAGAGAGGTGAGTAGCATTTATTTGTAGGAAGTCAGTGTAGGTAGCCGGTGGTGTAGCCCGCCTGGGCTACACCTAACCGGCTACCTACACTGACTGCCTACAAAATAAAATGCTACTCACCTCTCTTCCTTTATTAAGACCTACAATATTTTGAAGGTAATAAGAGTGTACCTGTATGTGTATTTTACCTCTCTGGGATTGTTTTTAAATATCGTATATTAAGTATGAGATGGGGAGCCAGGTGTACTACACCTGGGCTACCTACACCTGGCTACCTACACATGGGCTCCTAAACACCTGGAGCTACCTAACCTGGGTCTACACCTGGGCTAACTACACCTGGTCCTACACCTGGGCTACTACACTGGGCTATCTACACCTGGGCTACCTACAATGGGTTACATACACTGGGCTACCTACACCTGGGCTACCTACACCCTGGGCTACCTACACCTGGGCTACTACACTGGGGCTACCTAACCTGGGCTACTTACACCTGGGCTACCTACACCAGGGGCTACCTACACCTGGGCTACCTACCACCTGGGCTACCTACACCAGGGCTACCTACACCTGGGCTACCTCACCTGGGCTGGGCTGAATGGTACTGCCCTTGATACTGGCCATGTAGTCACAAAACGGTAAGGCTGGAGGTGATGTCCTGATAGTCAGTAAATGTGGGGGCTGTGATAGTGCTGTCCTGGGAGACAGTAATGGTGAAGCTGCGAGTGTTGAGGTATGGGAGACAGAAATGGTGAAGCTGGAGATTACTGTCCTGGTGACGACAGTAATTAGTGAAAATGCTGGAGATACTGTCCTGGAGACAGTAATGGTGAACTGGAGATTTTGTCCAGGTAGTCGGGAATTATACGCAGGAAGGAATACATATTAAATGACCTCCTAGGGGAAGGAGCCATAGTAGGGGAAACAACGTGTATCAAAGATAAGTTAAAACAATATTGCAAACTAGAATACCGCAGGAAATAGCAAACAAGAGGACTCCAATAGCAATACTGAGGTTAAATTACCAAAAAACAAATGCGTGGGAGCTCCATTGTTGGTGCTAGGGAGGATAGAAGTTAAGACAGGGAAACATTGAACCAAAACAGTGAATACGATCAGTCACGCAGAAACCCAGGCATGCGGAAACCAAGCCTGTGCACATACTATGCACTGGTATCTGCTGGCATGTGGAATTCTGGGAAAACAGATGGGACATGCAACTATTGACCACCCTAGAAATGATGCCCCATATGAAACAGGAAAATGCAATACTCCCTTCCTGTAGCTTTTTAACCTGAAATGTGTAACCTCTTCAGTACAGAAAGACTGTGCTATAACTTAAATTGACAGAGCATACCCAATCCTAAAGGGGACAAAACGATACAAAACATCCAGGGCCATGGGAAAAACCTGGGTAGCCACAGCCACTCAAGAGGGAGAGGTCTTTTAGTGCCAGGAAGGAAAACAAAATGGCAGAAATGGAGAAATCGTTTTACCACCAAATCAGTCATTCTGGAGGGGAACTACTGTCGATGGCCTTTCTTCACTCCAAACCAACCGATACAGATACTAATGCCGGAAAAAAAAAAAAAAATCCCCCCCCCAGTACCAACAATACCACCAGTCCGATAACAGATAACATTCTTCTTTGCAAATTATACAGGGTCTAAATCCAGAGCAACAAACAACAAAATTTCCCCTTTCATCCCTGGACTGCTTGCAGAGGCAAAGGTCAATGTTCTCGGGCTTTCATGAGACCCACATAAAGGATCACTTGGAACAACGAAATATGGATCCCAGGTTACAAAACCTATACGGATGGTGACAGAGTTTGAAATGGAAAAAAGGGACGGGGGGGGGGTTGGCCTGTATTCATTGCGAGTCACTTTGTTTGCACAGAACTGCTAAATGCCTCAAATGATGTAGTGGAGTTTTAGCAGTAAAAAGGTCGAGAACCAAAAACCTAGCATTGTGGTAGTCTTACAAGCCTCCGGATGCAAATCCAGCAATTCCAGTGAAACAGCTGTAAATTGACCACTGTCGGGAAAATCTTCCAGCTCCTGCACCCCAAATCTTTGCTCCTGGGGTATTTCACTTAAGGCACCCTAAAATGGAGGAATATAGCAAATAATATTGTTGAGTATAACAAAGGACCCGGCAGCTCTGATGAAAAACTCACACTCGCACGAGCTTTTAAATCTTGCACAAAATTCAATTTAAACCAGCAAATAATAGAGCCTATGGACTGGAGAATACACTCAGACCTCATCTGCACTAACAATGATGATCTGATAAGAAATTCACATATCAAAAACAATATACTCAGATCACAACATAATTGAGTGTTCACGACATGTATGAGTGTAGCCCAGAACGACAAAAATGAGATAGTCACGATGGGAGCATTCACACAAATTCAACTTCAATAACAAAAGCATCATAAAGTGGGACAAGTAAACCAAGTCCTAACCGATATAAGTGGAAGATACACTAAGCAACACAGACCCCAACTTATGCCTAGAACAGATTAAACTCGTGGCACTCGATGTATGCTCAAGGCTTATTCTTAAGAAAAAGGAGGGAAGGAGTAGATGTAAAATAGAAAGAGGACAGGCGCTCCCTTTACAGGCGACGGAAAAAAGAAATAAAAGAGCGGCTAAAAGATGTCAATATATCTGAAAAGCGTAGGGAGACATGGTCAGAGAAATAGCAGCATCGAACTTAAGCCTAAAAGGAATCCTTTAGGAGTCAGAAAATCGTGGGAAGCAAACTAAAAGCCATAAATGAAA
>NC_069410.1:50587422-50617422 GCF_026875155.1 Cherax quadricarinatus | reverse complement strand
GGCCTGTACCTCTCGTTCCTTTATGACTTCTCTAAAGTGTTTCACAACATTGTCACGTGTAATAGTCACCAGCACGGCGTTGCAATTGCTGTGTGAGGGTGATTTTCATCCATAAAGGTTTGCACTTTCAAGCACATTGCACAAATTTCTTAATCTTAGTAGTAGGCAACTTCTCTCAATTTCTCTCTCCCTCTCATAACCAGTTTCCTAAGGTTGGCCTCTTGCTGTTGAAGTTGAATCTATCAGCCCATCAGTGGTAGTTCTTCATTGTCCTCCTCACCAAACTCTTCAAACATCTTCCCCACTAACCTCCAAACCCAGGACTTTCCAATGCCACAATGGATTCCTCAAACTGGCATAATCCTTCAGGGTTAGCATCAAAACCCTTCAAATTCCCTTTTGTCTACACATTCTGGCCACGTTTCTTCCAAGCAGGTTCAAGGTCTTCTTAGTCATCCCTCCCAAGCCTTACCTATAAGGTTTACACAATTGAGGATATTTAAGTGCTCTCTCCAAAATCTCTTAGAGTCAGGTTGAGTTTCTGAGCGCACTACAAAGCACCTTTCAAACAGAAAGCTTTTGGTGTACAGTTTTTTGTAGGTTGCAATACCTGCTGGTCCATGGGCTGCTGGAGAGGAAGTGGTATTAGGAGTGCAAACTTCACCTTAATGAATTTAGTTCCACCCATAAGTCGCTCTGCCACGTCTGTAGGATGACCTGGGGCATTTCTAACACAGGAGGCACTTAAGTTCTAATTTCCTTTTCAGTTAGGTATTTTCACATTGGGGGCAAATGCATGGTGTAACCAGTCATAGAAAAATTCCAGTGACCATGCCTTACTGTTGCCCTCCACATGCACACACAAATTCTCCTTGAGGACCATGGCTTTTGCCTGAACGGTTCGGGGAGAGTTTCAGAGTGATACACTAATAAAGGCTTCTTAACTTTGCATATCACCACTTAGCATTGGAAACACAATCAACAAAGTAAGCCTGTCTTTATAGGCTTATGTCCTGGGGAGTGCCTTTTCCTCCTCAGTAATGTAGGTCCTGACTTGGCATTTTCTTCCAAAACAGGCCTGTTTCATCACAATTATCACTTGTTCAGGTTTCAGTCCTTCACTGTCTATGTACCTTCCTTGAATTCCTGCACATATGTTTCAGCTGCTTTGTGTCCGAAACTGGCAGACTCACCATGCCTTATCACACTATGTATGCCACTACGCTTCTTTAAATCTCTCAAACCACCTTTGCTGGGCCTTAAATTCACTCACATCATCATAGTTGCCAGGCATTTTTTTTAATTAAATACCTCATGCAACTTCCTAGCTTTTCGCTTATGATCGCTTGAGTGATGCTATCTCCTGCTAGCTGTTTGTCTTTTATCACCACAACAATAAGAGTCGCTTAAAATCATTCAATCCTGTGCGATCTCTGTTTCGAATTCACAGTTAATCCTTTGGCAAGAAAACAGCTTCCTTGATTGCCTTTCTGTTGCCCACAATATAGCAGATGGTTGTTTGGGGTTTCTTGTACCTACCTGGCCAGGTCGGCGACACTCACTCCACTTTCATACTTATCAATGATCTCTTCATCTCTACAGTAATTCTCACCTTATTGCTGTAGAGTTGGCCTAGATGCTTTCTTGGGGGCCCAGGGTCATTATTTTTGCAGATAAAATCACCAAAACACTGTAATAATACGAAATGTTTGATTGTATGCTTGGTTTACCGCGGAGGCTGGCTGGTAAACAAGCCACCGGCGGGCACTGTGAGGCTGGCTAAGGGCACACCATTGGACGCGTCTCGGAAGAACAGCGGTGAGCGGGTGTTGGCGGTATGCGAGGCAAATTTTTGGCGATAAAAGCGAGCTTGAGCGGGCGGAACAGGTATGCACTGTTTACTCTACTTATTGCATTTTTTACTCTTGAGCTTCACATAAACAATAGAACATTTCGCTACTGTGAGCGCAATTTCAAGGTACTTTTAGTCATGAAAGCAATCAAAATCCAATATCTATTTCTGTAATATATCTATTCACTCTATCAAATGAGACCAAAAAAATGAGAATATACCACAACACCTAATAACAATACACACTAAGCGGCCGCTAATGGCTGAGAAGTGAACTCCGCTATTTATGGTCTGATTTCTTTCATTTTTTGGTGTATGTGAAGAGTATCTTTCCATCATACATTGCCCAAAGTTTGAATAAGATAACCCAACAAAACAACTGAGAAAATAATAAAATATATTAATATAATATATTATAATAATTATATAATAATAATAATTAATAATATAATAAGAATGTCTTTATTTACTCACTTACATGTACAAGGTATTACAGGCATAGATGACATCAGTGACATAACTACTGTAAGAAGCGTTTGTACTATGCAGAGTATTCTAGAAAATTAGGTTCAGTGTCCCAGGTAGAACACCCACATAGTCGGCTACACCTCAGGTACCCATTACTGGATGGGTAAACATAGACAACAAGGTGTAAGAAACACACCTACTGTTTCTACCCTGGCTGGGAATCGAATATTTATCCAAAAATCATATTATGGCTAACCCAAGCCATGTTACTAGAATAAGCCACGTTGATTTTTTTTGGTTATACTAGGTTCCTCTACACATATTGCTGTTTGTGTGTGATAATCTATAGAAAGAAAAAACTTTTTGTTGGCATGTTTATGGTGGAGTACGAGTGTATATCATAGTTAGCCCTGTGCTATACTCCGTTTCTCAAATCATAAGCCACCAAGACAAGGATTGGAGAATGGGTATTGTTTACCATATCCTCTTATAACTCTGTCGAAATGCTCGGTTTTATGCCAAAATTATTCATTCTGGGTATTTAACAATGTTTTATTGTTATTTATATTGTTTTATGTCATACTTTGATTCCAATTGTGATAGGCAATTTAAGCTGTATTGATTGATATTTAGCATATAATAAAAGCATATTCTTCTGCTTCATGAGACTGAGTTCATGGCAACTGACAGTGGCTTCAAAGCCACCTTATCTTTAATGGATAATAAACTGTGTAGCGTGCTTTACATAATGAGAAACATTTTTTTTATTCATTGGAACCAGGGCTAGGGCTAAAAGTAAGCGGTTAAAAACAAATAAATGGAGAAAACGAAATTGAATGCACTTATGCACAAACAGTACCAGCAGGTTGGTGTGGCGACCTGGAAATTATAAAAAACATCACTACAAACAAATACTTCACACCCCACCCCCCCCCCCCCCCCCCCCCCCCCCCCCCCCCCCCCCCCCCCCCCACACCCCCCCCAACCACCAAAAACCCCCCAAACCCCCCCCCCCCCCCCCCCCCCCCCCCCCCCCCCCCCCCCCACAAACCCCCCCCCCCCCCCCCCCCCCCCCCCCCCCCCCCCCCCCCCCCCCCCCCCCCACAAATGCCGAATAACTGAAGGGAACCGATAATGATTGTGGATTGTGAGGGAGGGACTGTTGTGTGTGTGTGTGTGTGTGATTGTGTGTGTGTGTGTGTGTGCGTGTGTGTTGTGTGTTTTGTGTGTGTGTGTGTGTGTGGTGGTGTGTGTGTGCTGTATATATATATATATTATTAAATATATATATATATATATATATATATATATATATATATTATATATAAATATATATATATATAATATATATATACATAAATATATATATATATAGTTATATATATATATTTATATATATATATATATATATATATATATATATATATATATATAGATATATATATAAGCTTCAGGAAGAACCTTTAAGTTTTCCTGAAGCAAGTTTATTCTTTTCTCTGAGGATTGAGGGTCCCTACGACTGTTCTAGAGGTGGTATCTCCCTATATCTATATATATATATATATATATATATAGTATATATATATTATATATATATATATATTTATATATATATATAATATATATATTAATATATATATATATATATATAATATACAGTGGACCCCCGCATTCCATTGGCAGTTCACATAACGTTTAATCCCGCATTAACCGACTCGCTTTTATCGCAAAATTTTGCCTCGCATTTCCGCTCAGAAACCCACTCACGCTGTTCGTACGAGACGCGGTCCAATGTGGTGCCTTAGCCAGCCTCACATGTGCCGCCGTGTGGCATTGTTTACCAGCCCAGCCTCCGCGGTAACATCCAAAGCATACAATCAGAACATTTCGTATTAATACAGTGTTTTGAGTGATTTTATCTGCAAAATAAAGTGACCATGGGCCCCAAGAAGCTTCTAGGCCAACTCTACAGCAAAATAAGGGGTGAGATTACTGTAGAGATGAAGAGATCATTGATAAGTATTGAATGTGGAGTGAGTGTCGCCGACCTGGCCAGGTTGTACAAGAAACCCCAATCAACCTTCGCTATATTGTGGAACAGAAAGGAAATCTTGGGAAGCTGTTCTTGCCAAAGGTTTAACTGTGTTTTCGAAAAGAGATTCGCAAGTGATGGAAGATGTTAATGACTCTTATTGGTGTGTATAATGAAATAACAGCTAGCGGAGATAAGCCATCTCTCAAAGCGATCATAAGCGAAAAGGCTAGGAAGTGCATGAGGATTTAATTAAAAAAAATGCCTGCAAATAGTGATGATGTGAGGAATTTAAGGCCAGCAAAAGAGAGTTGGTTTGAGAGATTTAAGAAGCGTAGTGGCATACATTAGTGTGATAAGGCATGGTGAGGCTAGCCAGTTCGGACCACAAAGCCAGCTGAAAATTATGTGCAGAATTCAAGAGTACATAGACAGTGATGGACTGAAATCCTGAACAAGTGTTTAATTTGTGATGAAACAGGCCTGTTTTGGAAGAAAATGGCCAAGCAGGACCTACATTACTGAGGGGAAAAAGGCACTCCCAGGACATAGGCCTATGAAAGAAAAAAAAAAAACAAAAAAAAAAACAGGCTTACTTTGCTTGAGTGTTTCCAATGCTAGTGGTGATTGCAAAGTTAAGCCTTTTATTAGTGTATTCACTCTGAAACTCCGCAGGACCGGTTCACGGCAAAAGCATGTTCCTCAAGGAGGAATTTGTGTGTGCTGTGGACGGCAAACAGTAAGGCATGGGTCACTGGGGAATTTTCTTTGACTGGTTACACCCATGCATTTGCCCCCTCAATGTGAAAGATTACTAACTGAAAAGAAATTAGAACTTAAGTGCCTCCTGGTGTTGGACCAATGCCCCTGGTCATCTACAGACGTGGCCAGAGCGACTTTATGGGGACTGAAATTCATTAAGTTTGAAGTTTTTGCTCCTTAATACCACTCCTCTCCTGCAGCCCATGGACCAGCAGGTTATGCAAACTTCAAAAAACTGTACACAAAAGCTCTTGTTTGAAAGGTGCTTGTAGGTGACCTCAGAAACCTCAACAGACTTAAGAGAGTTTTGGAGAGAGCAACTTTATATCCTCAATTGTGAAAACCTTTATAGGTAAGGCTTGGGAGGAGTGACTAAGAAGACCTTGACTCTGCTTGGAAGAATCTGATGGCCAGAATGTGTAGACAAAATGGATTTGTAAGGGTTTGAGGCTAACCCTGAGAGGATTATGCCAGTTTGAGGAATCCATTGGGCATTGGGAAAGGTCCTGGGGTTGGAGGTTAGTGGGGGAGGATGTGGAGAGTTGGTGGGAGGAGGGACAGATGAAGAACTAACCACGGATGAGCTGATAAGATCAACTTCAACAGAAGAGCCAGACCTGAGGAAAGAATGGTTAGAGGAGGGAGAGGAGAAATTGAGAAGTTGCCTACTACAAAGATTAAGGAAATTTTGTGCATGTGGCTGAAAGTTGCAAACCCTTTATGGGAATGAAAATCACCCTCACACAGCTATTGCAAGCCGATGTGGTGACTATTACACTGACAATGTTGTGAAACACTTTAGAGAAGTCATAAAGGAACGAGAGGTACAGGCACTATGGAAGATATGTTGTGCGAAAGAAGTCCAGTGACTCTGAAGCTGGTCCTAGTGGCATTAAAAAGAAGAAGGATGTAACCCCAGAAAAGAACTCGACACCTAAAGTATTAATGGAAGGGGATTCCCCTTCTAAACACTAACACTCTCTCCCTCCTCTACCATCCCATCAATCATCACAGATCTTCAATAAAATAAGTGTCATGTAATTGTGCATGCCTTCTTTCAGTTTGTGTTGTATTAAAATTAACTTATTTCATAGTGGTAAAATTTTTGTTTTTTTCATACTTTTGGTGTCTTGCATGGATTAATTTGATTTCAATTATTTCTTCATGGGGATAATTTCATTAGCATACGATCATTTCGCATAACAATGAGGGGGGCCCTCTTGCCACGGATTAAAAATCGCTATGCGGGGTTCACTGTATATATATATATATATATATATATATAATATATATATAAATATATATATATATATATATATATATATATATATATATTATATATAATACATACTGTAGAACTTCGAAGTTATGAAACCCACTATGGTGAAATTTTCAGGATATGAACTTGTTGTTCGGTGATTTGTTGCTTCAGTATAGAAAAGAAATTTCAGGATGCGGATTTCTCTTAAGGGAGGTTCCTTAATAAATAACTAAAATGTATATTTCTTTGCAAAATGGTTACAATGTGTGTTTAATACCATTAAAATGACTGGAGCAAAGAAGCCTCTATATGCAGAGACATTTCAGCCAGAAATGCCTACTTAAGACTACTTAAGTCTAGACAGTGCAAAGTGTATAGTTGTAATTACCAATGTGTTTGCTGATGGTGGTGTCAGCTACTGGCAGCCTTTTAGGTTTCTCTTACTCTTATTGTTATTATATACATTTTATTTTCTTCCTCCCTCAGGAAAAAGTTAGTAGTAGTAGTATAGTTGTAGTAGTAGTAGTAGTAGTAGTAGTAGTTCTAGTGGTTGTAGTAGTAGTCAGTAGTAGTATAGTAGTAGTAGTAGTAGTAGTAGTAGTTGTAGTAGTAGTAGTGAGTAGAAGTAGAAGTAAGTAGTGTAGTAGTAGTACTAGTAGTACGTAGTAGTAGTAGCTAGTAGTACTAGTAGAGTAGTCGTAGTAGTAGTAGTAGTAGTAGTAGTGTAGTAGTAGTAGAGTTGAAGTAGAAGTAGTAGTTTAGTAGTAGTAGGAGTTGTAGTAGTAGTACGTAGTCAGTAGTGTAAGTAGTGTAGTAGTAGTGGTAGTAGTACTGTTAGTAGTAGTTGTAGTAGTAGTAGTGTACGTAGTTGTAAGTAGTAGTAGTAGTAGAACTAGAGAAGTAGTAGTAGTAGTAGTGTAGTAGTAGTAGTAGTAGTGTAGTGTAGTAGTCGTAGTAGTAGTAGTAGTTAGAAGTAGTAGTAGTTGTAGTTGTAGTAGTAGTAGTAGAAGTAGGAAGTAGTAGTAGTAGTTTGTAGTAATAGTAGTAGTAGTAGTAGTAGTAGTAGTAGTAGTAGTCAGTAGTAGTAGTAGTAGTAGTAGTAGAAGTAGAGTAGTAGTAGTAGTAGTTGTACTAGTAGTAGTTGAAGTAGTAGTAGTAGTAGTAGTTGTAGTAGTAGTAGTAGAAGTAGAAGTAGTAGTAGTAGTAGTAGTACTGTTAGTAGGTGAGTTAAAGGTTAGTAGTAGTTAGTTAGTAGTAGATGGATGAATTTGGATGATTGATGAATGTTTGATCTGCCTTCTGCTCCAGGTCCCAAATTAGAATAAAATAATATTGATAATAAAAAACTATTATTATTATATGTTATAATAATAATAATAATACATAATAAATTATGTATAATATAATAGTACAGTAGTGCACCACTTTACGGAGGGTTATGTTCCAGGCTGACGCGGAAAGCAGACATCGCGGAAGGCAGAACGCCATCATTTTTTCCATTTATAAATGCCATTATAAAAGCCAGACAACCAGTTTACACTAATTATATTAAGTTCGTAACAGAACTAGGGTTTAAAAATACGCAAAGTAAATAAACAATTTTACAGTAAATTCATTACTTATCTTAAAGTTTTGTAATCTTATTTAGGGGGAGATGAGTAGACTTATTTGTAGGAAGTCAGGTGCAGGTAGCCCAGGTGTAGGTAGCCCAGGTGTAGGTAGCCCCAGGTGTAGGTAGCCCAGGTGTAGGTAGCCCAGAGTGCTTGGGCATGTCATTTATGCCTGTTCGATGTCATTTGGCATCAGGATAACATCGGAATAGGCTTGTGTTAATCAAATTTTGTGGCTCATCTCATAAAAAATTATTTTGATCTTCGACTCTCAGTCTGGTTAGCGGCCTTGCTAAAAATGAGTTCATATTGGGCTGAGTGCTCACTCATTTCTTGCTGTCATCTGGTAGGACCCATCTGTGTTTAAGTAGGGGGCCCAATACTGGACGTTGTTCCTCGATTTTGATTTGGCATAGGGGAAGAAATACTTTTGGGTTTCTTTCGATTTCATTTTATGCTTTTAGTTCTTCCCGCGGTTCCTGGACTTCCTAAGGTTCTTTTAGCTTAAGTGCGATGCTTGCTATTTCTCTGACACAGTGTCTCCCTACGCATTTCAGATATATCGACCTCTTTTAAGCCGTCTCTGTTATTCTTTTCGTCGCCTGTAAAGGGAGCGCCTGTCTCTTTCTATTTTACATCTACATCCTCCTTTTTCTAGAGGATTAAGCCATGAGCATACATCGAGTGCACCTGAGTTAATCTGTTTCTAGGCCATAGTTGGGGTCTGTGTTGCTTAGTGTATCTTCCCAGCTTATATCGGTTAGGACTTGAGTTTAACTTGGTCCCACTTTATGCTTTTGTTATTGAAGTTGAATTTGAGTGAATGCTCCCTCGTGAATAGTCTCATTTGTCGGTCTGGGGCTACACGCATACATGTCTGAACTCAATTTTGTTGTGATCTGAGTATATTGTTTTTGATATGGTGACATTTCTTATCAGATCATCATTGTTAGTGCAGATGAGGTCTAGGGTATTCTCAGTCTGTAGGCTCTATTATTTGCTTGGTTAAATTGAATTTGTGCAGAGGATTTAAAAGCGCGTGCGAGTGTGAGTTTTGTCATTCAGAGCTGCCTCCTGGTTGTTTTACTGCACAATATTATTTGGCTATTTCCTCCATTTTAGGTGCCTTAAGTGAAATCCCCCAGGACGCAAGATGTTGTGTGCAGGAGCTGGAAGATTTTCCAGACAGTGGTCATTTTTTAACAAAGCTGTTCCTGGAATTGCTGGGATTTGCATCCGGAGCTTGAAGACTACCACAATGACTAGGTTTTGGTTCTCGACCTTTACTTGCTAAAAACTTCCACTACATAATTTGAGGGCATTAGCTGTTCTGTGCAAACAATTGACTCTGCAATGTACAGGCCAACCCCCCCCCCCTTTTTACCATTTCACTCTGTTCACATCCGATAGGTTGTAACCTGCTTTAGGATCCATATTTCGTTGTCCAAAGTGATCCTTTATGTGGGGTCTAGTGAAAAGCCGTGAAACATTGCCTTTGCCTCTGCAAGCGTCCCGGATGAAAGGTATTTTGTTGTTTGTTGCTGGGACTTTAGACCTGTATATTTGCAAAGAAGAATGTTATCGGGACTGGTGGTTATTGTTGGTAATGGGGGTGGATTTTTTTTCCGGCATTAGTATCTTGTATATGTTGGTTTGGAGTGAAGGCCATAGACTGTGGTTCCACTCCAGTGAATGACTGGATTTGTTAGTGTACGATTTCTGCCTTTCCTGCCAGTTTTTTTTTTCCTTCTTGGCACTAAAAAACCTCTCCCTCTTGAGTGGCTGTGGCTTACCAAGGTTTTCCAATGGCCTGGATGTTTTGGTATCTTTTTGTCCCTTTTAGATGTATGCCTGGCAATTTAAGTTATAGACACAGGTTTTTCCTGTACTGAAGAGGTACCATTTCAGGGTTAAAAAGCTTACGGAAGGGAGTTTGCATTTTCCTGTTGTCATATGGCATGGCATTTTCTAGGGTGGTCATAGTGATGTCCATCTTTTTTCCGAATTTCCCATGCCAGCAGATACCAAGTGAATAGTATGTGCACGGCTTGGTTTCGCTTGCCTTGGGGTTTCTGTGACTGTATTCCCTGTTGGTGCATGTTTCCTGTCTCTTACTTCTATCTCCCTAGCACCAAGACAATGGAGTCCCACCATTTTGTTTTTGGTAATTTTCTCAGTATTGCTTTTGGAGTCTACTTGTTTGCTATTCCTGCGGGTATTTTCTAGTTTGCAATATTGTTTTATCTTATCTTTGACTAAACTTGTTTCCCTACTATGGCTCCCCTGTTTTTAGTTTCTTTTTTTTTTTCATTGTAATTATCCCTATGAGGTCATTTATATGTATCCTTCCTGCGTCTATTTCCGACTACCGGACAAAAATCTCAGTTTCACCTTTAACTGTCTCCCAGGACAGGTATCTCCGCTTCACTATTACTGTCTCCCTGGACAGTATCTCCAGCTTCCCCCCCACCATTTCGACCAATCTCCCAGGACAGCACCTCCAGCTTCACCATTACTGTCTCCCAGGACAGCTATCAGCCCCACATTTTCTGACTACCAGGACATCACTCCAGCCATACAGTTTGTGACTCATCGGCAGTTTCAAGGGCAGCTTACCATATCAGCCAGCCCAGGTGTAGGTAGCCCAGGTGTTAGGTTAGCCCTGGTGTAGGTAGCCCAGGTGTAGGTAGCCCAGGTGTAGGTAGCCTGGTGTAGGTAGCCCAGGTGTAGGTAGCCAGGTGTAGGTAGCCAAGGTGTAGGTAGGCCCAGGTGTAGGTAGCCCAGGTGTAGGTAGCCAGGTGTAGGTAGGCCCAGGTGTAGGTAACCAGGTGTAGGTAGCCAGGTGTAGATAGCCCAGGTGTAGGTAGCCCAGGTGTAGGTAGCCCAGGTGTAGGTAGCCCTGGTGTAGGTAGCCCAGGTGTAGGTAGCCCCAGGTGTAGGGGGTAGCCCAGGGTGTAGGTCCCAGGTGTAGGTAGCCCAGGTGTAGGTAGCCCTGGCTCCCATCTCATACTTTAATATACGATATTTAAACATCCCAGAGAGGTAAAATACACTACAGAACACCTCATTATTTACTTAATAATATGTGTAGTCTTATATAGGAAGAGAGGTGAGTAGCATTTATTTGTAGGAAGTCAGTGTAGGTAGCCGGTGGTGTAGCCCGCCTGGGCTACACCTAACCGGCTACCTACACTGACTGCCTACAAAATAAAATGCTACTCACCTCTCTTCCTTTATTAAGACCTACAATATTTTGAAGGTAATAAGAGTGTACCTGTATGTGTATTTTACCTCTCTGGGATTGTTTTTAAATATCGTATATTAAGTATGAGATGGGGAGCCAGGTGTACTACACCTGGGCTACCTACACCTGGCTACCTACACATGGGCTCCTAAACACCTGGAGCTACCTAACCTGGGTCTACACCTGGGCTAACTACACCTGGTCCTACACCTGGGCTACTACACTGGGCTATCTACACCTGGGCTACCTACAATGGGTTACATACACTGGGCTACCTACACCTGGGCTACCTACACCCTGGGCTACCTACACCTGGGCTACTACACTGGGGCTACCTAACCTGGGCTACTTACACCTGGGCTACCTACACCAGGGGCTACCTACACCTGGGCTACCTACCACCTGGGCTACCTACACCAGGGCTACCTACACCTGGGCTACCTCACCTGGGCTGGGCTGAATGGTACTGCCCTTGATACTGGCCATGTAGTCACAAAACGGTAAGGCTGGAGGTGATGTCCTGATAGTCAGTAAATGTGGGGGCTGTGATAGTGCTGTCCTGGGAGACAGTAATGGTGAAGCTGCGAGTGTTGAGGTATGGGAGACAGAAATGGTGAAGCTGGAGATTACTGTCCTGGTGACGACAGTAATTAGTGAAAATGCTGGAGATACTGTCCTGGAGACAGTAATGGTGAACTGGAGATTTTGTCCAGGTAGTCGGGAATTATACGCAGGAAGGAATACATATTAAATGACCTCCTAGGGGAAGGAGCCATAGTAGGGGAAACAACGTGTATCAAAGATAAGTTAAAACAATATTGCAAACTAGAATACCGCAGGAAATAGCAAACAAGAGGACTCCAATAGCAATACTGAGGTTAAATTACCAAAAAACAAATGCGTGGGAGCTCCATTGTTGGTGCTAGGGAGGATAGAAGTTAAGACAGGGAAACATTGAACCAAAACAGTGAATACGATCAGTCACGCAGAAACCCAGGCATGCGGAAACCAAGCCTGTGCACATACTATGCACTGGTATCTGCTGGCATGTGGAATTCTGGGAAAACAGATGGGACATGCAACTATTGACCACCCTAGAAATGATGCCCCATATGAAACAGGAAAATGCAATACTCCCTTCCTGTAGCTTTTTAACCTGAAATGTGTAACCTCTTCAGTACAGAAAGACTGTGCTATAACTTAAATTGACAGAGCATACCCAATCCTAAAGGGGACAAAACGATACAAAACATCCAGGGCCATGGGAAAAACCTGGGTAGCCACAGCCACTCAAGAGGGAGAGGTCTTTTAGTGCCAGGAAGGAAAACAAAATGGCAGAAATGGAGAAATCGTTTTACCACCAAATCAGTCATTCTGGAGGGGAACTACTGTCGATGGCCTTTCTTCACTCCAAACCAACCGATACAGATACTAATGCCGGAAAAAAAAAAAAAAATCCCCCCCCCAGTACCAACAATACCACCAGTCCGATAACAGATAACATTCTTCTTTGCAAATTATACAGGGTCTAAATCCAGAGCAACAAACAACAAAATTTCCCCTTTCATCCCTGGACTGCTTGCAGAGGCAAAGGTCAATGTTCTCGGGCTTTCATGAGACCCACATAAAGGATCACTTGGAACAACGAAATATGGACTTATGAAAAACTTCCATACTCATTTGGGGCCCATAATAGAAAAACTTTCGCATATTCACGCCATCACGCTTGCCAGAAGGGGCTTTACACTACATTTTTTTAAACTGCAAAAAATTGTGAGGAATTCAAGGAGCATCGCAGTAAGAATTGAAACCTGAACAAATGCTTAATTGTGAACTGACAATTTTTTTTGAAACATTTTAGGAAATTTCTTAATGAAGGGGTTTACGGCCCTCTAGGAAATAGTGTCCCCGACAGAGGTCCAGTGATCTCAAGCTGGTCCTAGTGGCATTAAAAGAAGAAGGGAAGTAACCCCGAAAAGGCTTCACCTCAACCCTAAGGAAGGGGGGATTCCCCTTCTAAAAACCAACCCACCAAAGTTCCCCCCTCCATCCATCAATCATCCCCAGATCTTCAATAAGGGTAAGGTCTGTAAAGTAATGTTTCTTCAGTTTGTGTGATTAAAATTAATATTTAGGGGGAAAAAATTTTTTTTTTTTCAATACTTTTGGGTGTCTTGACGAAAATTTGATTTCCATTTTTCTTAGGGGGGAAAAATTTAACCGAGCAACGATAATTTCAATTAACGATGAGCTCTCAGGAAAGATTTGTAATACTTTGGGTCGAGGGCCCACTTTATATTACAATATTTTTTAAATATAACATGTATTATATACTAGAGAGAGAAGAGAAGAAGAGAGGGAAGGACGGGGTTGGGGGGTTGCACGGAAAGGTTTCGGGAACCAATGGTCGTTATGTATGTATGTGTGGCGTGTGTGTTGGCTGTGAGATTAGCTGTCGTTTTAAACCCTTGCTACTTTGTTTTAAATGAAAAAAGTCATGCGTCAACTTTTGGGTTATCCTAGGTTTTCTAGATGTATGCACCGAAACCTATGCCTTACACTGTATACCGAAATAGTTTTTCTTACATGGGTTAATCCTTTAGTGTATTTTGCTGACTAGCGCCTGCACGCTCACACAATTTTTTTGCAAATTTACCCCCCACAGCCTACCCCTTCACAAAGTGTTAAATGCTTCAGTATGATATTCAGCTCTCCAAGCAGTGTTAATGACCCTCTTTTCAGTATCCGGGGGCTAACCAGCCCCACATGAAAACCAAAAAAAGGCTTTTACATTACGTCTGGAAAACTCGTTGGCTCCACCCCTGTAGGCGGATGCTTCCTTTTTTTGGCTTTGCTCTTCTATTTCTTTTTCATTGTATTCATTAACTCATCATCCTGTATTCACTATACATGAAATTTATAAATCTATCTTTTTCCCTTCCCGGCTTGGGGCACACTTATTTGGCTGAATTGTGGCATTTGGATGGGCAACCCCTCACCACACTAAGCCCATGGTCTTCCTTGTCTCTTGGGCACCCATTTTTTTTTTTTTTCAACTGGACCCTTTACCTCCTTTTTTTGATTTGGGGGTTTGGTATACTTCTGGGTTGTTCACTATGCTGTCAAATTTGACGTCCCGGCACTGGCTATGTTTGGGCCAAAAAACTACTAAAGATTCACAGCACAAATGATCTGTTACACCCACAGTGAGCGTGTGTGTTGTTGTGTGTGTTGTGTTGTCTGTCTCTTTCTGTCTGCTTGTCTCTGTCTCAGAGAGCTGCTCCTGAATGAACAGTTTTAAACATGATACAGTCACGTCTGATTCATGAACAATATTAACTGGTATTACTTGCCAGTCATGCTTATGATGCCTTTTATGTACAAGATAGTGTATGGCACTGGATTTTTTGGGCGTTATGCTAGTACTTATATATGATATTCTGTACTTATGTGTACCTGTGAGAAAGAATGATAGAGTCAGGTCAGTTAGACGACAGAGATAGAGATAGACGAGAAAGAGTAGAATCAGAGGGCAGACAGAACAGAGATAAACAGTCAGATACAGATGAAGAGACAGCCAAAGTTCAGTCAGTCGCCACCAGACACACAACCCACCCAGCCTGTCGAATACGTATCACATGCTCCAGATTCGTTTTCTCTGTCACTTAGAGCATAGGTTATAGGACATTCTGGGCAGAGATGACACTATCAGTGGTATCGCAAAAATGAAATGATGTTGTGCAGATGTTGCACAAGGGTTATTTATTGAGGTTATTTGATATTTCCTTGATCACTAGTGGCTACATGCATCTCAAAGCACTAAAACTTTGGACCAACATCACTTCCTCTAAAAAGGGAGCGTTAATATGACATGACATTGTGAATCTCTGGTGTTGGGCCACACTGTTGCTCTAGCTGGCAGCAGTTGAAATTGCTCACCAAGGTACGAAGTTGTGTTATTGAGTACCAAATGTGGTCCAATTTCTTTTAATACTTTGCACGCTGAGTGTTAATAACTATTCTGTACTTACCAGGAATCTCACAGGCCAATAGATGCCAAATTTGTAGCAGGAAAAAATTACATAGATCTATTATGTTCAGAAGCGATACGCGATGGAGTGAAAGTAGATCTACGTTTTGACAGTTTTAACCTTCTTCAGGGTTGGTGGTTCACTAGTAGGCATAAATTCTCTTACTGCCCTGAATTCAAGTAAGGAAAAGTGGTAGTCATAGATGTGAGAGAATGGGTTTTGTGTATTCAGTGTGCGCAGTATAATAAGAATCCTGCAGCACAATGTGCATAATGCTGAAAGAAAAACTAAACTTGTATTTTTTGGATTAAAATGGTCAACTTTGAGGATTTTTTGTATGAGCATTATGGTTGTATTCTTCGTTTTCATTGGTCTAATTTGATAGAATGGAGATAATATTATAGAAATAAAGATATTTTGTTTTGGTTTCACGATGACAAGTACCTTGTAAATTGAGGCTCAAATTGAGCGAAAATGTTTGATTGTTGCTGATCGTTCAAGAGTAAACAAATCAATTTTGCATCCAATAACACGTCAGAACTGGTAAGTCTAATATTCTTTCACAAGTGTGCAGATATTATTTATACCCTTTTTACAATGATGCAGTAGTATACATAACAGTAAATCTTCAATTTTTTTTGAGAATAAAAAATCATAATGAAAAGCAAGAGTAATATAAGAGGGGCCAGGAGACAAGACTAATGAACAGATAAAATGTTATTTTAGTGTCAGTACATTGGTCAGTTAAGTCAGTCAGTCAAGTTTGTAAGTCAGTCAGTCAGTTATTCAGTCAAGTCAGTAAGTCACATATGGTAATTAAAAGATCAAAACACAATTCACAGACACAGCTAGTTTGTAGGAGAGAAGTGGAACTGAACACTTATTTATGAAAGCTGGCATGATGGTGTTGGTGGATAATAGGGGATGGTGGGAGGCCCACGAAAGCTTGGAAGGTGGTTTTGGGGGATGGTGGGAAGTATCCCCTGCTGACCCTCAACAAGGCAGCCACTTGAGATAGGGAATGGCTTCCACACTTGTCCATATGACATGTATTTATTTTATTCATTCTAGAGTATGTATCACGTTTCTATGCTATTTATATTGTTCATCATGTCATATTAGACGAATTGTGATAGATAAATAAGCCATAGAGTTGATATTAGCATCATATTTATGTATTATGTCCTGCCTCCTGAGAGCAGGAATTCTGCTGGAATGGATTAATGGCACTTCAATTAATTTAAATGAGGAAAACTGACTCAGCATACAAGCAGATGGGGATACGAGCAAGGTCATGGAATGGATTAAACTCACAAGCCAAGGTTCCACTGTATTCACCATATTCTTAATTGAAGGATATGGTATTGGTACATAATAATTCATTGGAATAATAGTTTGCAGTACCCCTCCAATTTGTTCTGGCCTGTAGTTGAGCATTGATGTGTATTCTGGTACAGTGGAACCTCGGTTTTCATTTGCTCTGGTTTTCATTGAATTTGGTTTTCAATGACTTTTTTCATAAAAATTTTGTCTATTTTCATTTATCACCTCGGTTTTCATTGAGTTGACAGTGGTCTGCCATACCAAACGTGTCCGCCCGCGCCCACTCAAAGCATCCCATGGATTCTGACTCAGTCTGGCTTTGTTTCTTATCAGTAGAGGGTGGTAGTGATGGTGGTAGAGGGTGGTAGTGATAGTGGTAGAGGGTGGTAGTGATGGTGATGGAGGGTGGTGAAGGTGGTAGAGGGTGGTAGTGATGGTGGTAGAGGGTGGTAGTGATAGTGGTTGATGGGGTTTGTATGGTGATGGGAGGTGGTGAAGGTGTAAGGGTGGTAGTGATGGTGGCAGAGGGTGGTAGTGGTTGTGAGGGTGGTAGTGATGGTGTTAAAGGGTGGAAGTGATGGTTGTAGAGGGTGGTAGCGCTTGTGATAGTGGTAGATGGAGGTAGTGATTGTGGAAAAGGGTGGGAGTGATGGTTGGAGGAGATAATCCTATCTCATCCAACAAGAGTTTTGTAAAGGGATGTTTTAGTGCTTGTAAATTAAGTTGTTATATTAGGTAGTATATTGTGGAAAAGGGTGGGGTGATGTTGGCCACCAAGGGATAACTTGTTCAATCTCCTCTAGAAAACACCAAATAAAGAGTCTTTAAAAAGGGGAGAAAAATAAATGTTCAGGATTTGTTCATTTTAATAATTTCACATCTTATACATTTTCTCAGGTTAAATTGTGACTAAAAATGTCAAGAGACCTTGGGGTGACATCAAAGGATCCACCTAAAGGCCATAACATTGTAATTCAATCGTCTTGAAAAATTGATAACATGGTAATTTTGAGTCTTTCTTCAACTTGTCGATGTTGGATGAGCTTGGGTACTGATCTTTTCAGTGTTGATGGTGTCCTAGACTAGGTGAAGGGTTTGTCTGACTATGTCATGCACTTATTAATGTGCAGAGTGTGAATTGCTTGCCTAAGAATGTGCTGAGACTTTATGTAGCTCTAAACCCTTTGATGTCAGGTCCTCAGTTACTGGGAACGTATTGAGTTCAAAAGTGGTTTGAAAATTATGTGTTAAGATAACATTTTGTGAGTTTTTTAAGTCCAAACAAATGTTTTGTTTTGATAGTGGATTTGAGATTGGGATGAATTTGTCAGAAAATCCTGTTGCATAGTGCAACTGCCTCACTCAGAAACTTGGTTTTTGTAGAAGGTTTGCTTGTTTGTTATTTGTCATTTAGTTCACTTATTCTAGAGTGTGATCAAGTATGGAAGTACATAAGTACCTGGTGTTTCAACCTTAAGCACCCTTTACATTTGTTCCAAAACTTTTTTCCTAGAAAAAATTATTCTATGTTGCATAATATTGAACAAAACAACATGAACAACTCTATGAATTGCACTTTAATGTTACATGTTCTATCGTGGTGTTTTAGTCTCACACAATAAAACATGTTGCAACATCAGTGCTGTACTCTCAAATAAAAGTGTCATGACACAGTTTGTACATTCAAATAAAACCATGTGTCATAGGCAACAGTGGTGTTTAACTGCGTCACACTAGTAAACTTTGGTTTATCAGTTGTTTTATCTCACACTAACTGGTGTCAGTACTGGTGTTTTTTCACTTTTTTCCACATATACTTGGTGTGATACCAAGTAGGTGTTTTCACTTACAATAAAACATGGTGATTCATACATTCAGTTAATTGTTTTACTACAACAAAAAAAAGTGTATTATACTGTGTTTATAAATTTACAATAACAGGTTCAACACATGTTATTTAGCTCTCAACTAAAACATGGTGTCATACACAGTGGTGTTTTTCAATAAAGGGTCATCAAAGTGTAACTCCCACACATAAAAACATGGTGTTACAGTTTGTGGATTTTTTTTTTTACCTCTGCACACATAAACTGGTGTCTAGACAGTGGTGTTTTACACTCCTCACACATAAAACATGGTGTCATACACAATGGTGTTTTACACTCTCACACATAAAATCAGTGTGTGTGCATTTTTGTGGACTTTTTTTTTATGTCAAAGACAAAACACCTCTCTGACAGTTTCTCTTCAAAGTATTAGCAGGCATTGTGTTATGTAGTTTCCTAGGTAAATGGTCTGTGTCATCATTTCCTTTTCCTTCCTACCTTCCTGCATTTGTTTCCTACATTCCTTCCTTCCTACCTTCCTGCATTCCTTTCCTACCTTCCTGCATTCCTTTCCTACCTTCCTACCTTTCCTACCTTCCTGCATTCCTTTCCTACCTTCCTGCAATCCTTTCCTACTTACCTTCCTACCTTCCTGCATTCCTTTCCTACCTTCCTTCCTCCATTCCTTCATTTCCTACTTCTCTTCCTTTCTCTTCCTTCTTTCATTCCTTCCTTTCATCTTCGTCCTTCTTTCATTCCTGCCTTCCATTCTTCCTTCCTTCCTAGATACTTTCATATAACTGCTATTATCTTCATTCAGCAAGCTTGTCTTGTGTGTTAGTGTGTGGCTTATAATTGTTTTGAGTCAGGAGTCGGCAGCTGTCAAAATGACATATATTGTCTCATTACTCACTCCCCCTACCGCCTGTCAAAACAATGGGGTCAGATGCTGCTTCCCCTCCATTCTATCTAATTATCTTTCTCCCTCATTCTATCTCTTTCAATCTGTCTCTCTCTTTCTCTCTGTCTGTCTATCTCTGTCCACAGGTACACATAAATACAAGTATACATAGTGTAAATTACCTAGGATAACCCAAAAGATCCAGACAAAGTGCTATACTCTGCTTGAAGATGTGAGTAAACATGATGATGACAGTCTTGTGGCTCTCTCTGAGACAGAAAACTAGACGGATAGACAGGGAGCTTGGCAGACAGACAAATAGACGGACAGAATTGTTTGTGTACCAGCAAAATCAAAGCGAGGGCGATGGTCATCTAATCTTTTCTTATCATCTGCACCCTCCCCACCCACGTTTACCTTCATCAAACGTCAGCTCTTATCAGATGTTATCTTGTCACTGTCATGGGGTGAACTTGTTTTTTTTCTTGCTTCAAGGAAACAATATTATTACTTCTTCTTCTTCTTTTTCTTCTTTTTTCTTCTTCTTTTTTCCCTTTTCTTCTTCTTCTTCTTCTTCTTTTTCTTCTTTTTTCAACTAACTTCCTCCTCCTCCTCCCCCCCCTCCTCCTCCCCCTTTCCCTTTTCCCTTTTCCTCCTCCTCTTCCTCCTCCTCCTCCTCCTCCTCCTCCTCCTCCCCCTTTCCTCCCCTCCTCCCTCCCCCCCTCCCCCCCTCCCCCCCCTCCCCCTCCCTCCTCCCTCCTCCCTCCTCCCCCCCTCTTCCCCTTTTTCTTTTCCTCCTCCCCTTTCCTTTTCCCTCCCCCTTCTCTTCCTTTCCTTTTCCCCCCTCCTCCTCCCCTCCCCCTCCTCCCCCTTTCCTCTTCCTCCTTTGTTTTTTGGTCTAAAAATTCCAAAAACATGAAATTGATCTTCACACACTTCCATCTGTTTTAAGCATCATTTTGGGAAGGAAGAGTCCCAGTTTTTGCGGGGGAGTCACATTTTTTCTTACCGCTAAGTTGCGAAAAAGGACAATAAAAAGGCCCTTTCCCAAAATTGCACCATTTGGGCCCCCCCCCGATTTTTTTTAGGGGTTGCACACGCCCAAAGGGAAAAAACCCCCGTTCCCTCACATGTGGGCCAAACCACCTTCTCCGCTTGTTTTGAAAGCCGCTAGAATTTTGCGAATAAATACGTGGGAAACGGGGCGCGTAAAAACGTACTGTATATATACGAAAAAAAAAACATTCAGGGGGTTTAAAATTTTTCCGGGTTTAAAAAATGTCCAAAAAGGGCATTTCAAGTTCCAACTTTTCCCTTTTTTAAGCTTATGATTGTTTCGTTCGGATCCTAAGGGATTTTTATCTTTTTCCTGGGTCAGTAATGTTCAAAATAAAATCCATGGGAGGAATTATTTTTGGATTTTTTTTGGGTCACAGTTTTTTTGTTTTTTGTTTTGGCAATTTGGTTTGGGGTAGGGGGGGGTTTGGGGTTTCATCTTTCTGGCTGGCAGTAGGAGATGTTTTACTTGTGGGAGTGCTTTTCCCCCCACCTGGGGGGCAAAATTTTAAAGGGCCCGTGGTCAGTTACGGGATTTTCTTCATTGCCCTGACCCCCGGGCCAAATTGACGGGTTTTTTTCAGATAAATTTTGTAGGTGATGATAATAAAAAAGATTTTGTGGAGTATCACTTCCCTTTGGCAGTGGGGAAACGGTGGGGGTAACACAGTTTTCTTATTGGTAATATTGTTTTTTTTTTGGGGGGTTTTTTTTTTTCAAAAGTTAAATTTAAATCGGGGGGGGTTTTCCTCCACACATGTCAGTTTTTTGGGGGTTTTTAACAAAGGCCTTAAAAATTTTTTTGTTAGGAACCTCGGGTAAAAAGAAAAATAGAGAAAAAGGATTTTGTTTCTGCTGTTTCGCCCCATTTATCGCCGATACCCCCCCATTTTATGTTTGTCCCCCAAATTTTATTTTGCACTCAGTGAGTGTTTTTTTTCTGTCATGTAAAATTTTTTCTAAAAAGTCAAAACCAACCCTAAATTTTATAAACAGTATTATATTCTTCAATTTTTTGCAAACCCAAATTTCAGAAAAATTTTAAAAAAAATTTTCATTTTCCCCAATTTAAGCCTTCTACATAAGAGGGTTGTTTAGATTCCCGGGCATGACTTTTTAAAAATGATCTTATTACATTAATTTTTGGGTACTTTTTTCTTTTGGGCCTTTTTGGGGCCCTTTTCATAAAAACCTTTTTGAACCCCAGTTGGGGCATGAAAAGAGAACAAAACCTTTATTCGCGCATGTACAAAACCCACATTAAAAGGTTTAACCTCCCCCCAACCAGGAACCAGATATTTAAAGGTCAACGTTTGGGACCCTTCGTCAGACCCAGCATCAAAGGTTATTTTTTTTTTATTTATTTTATTTTTTTTTATTTATTTTTTAATCGAACATGATAAAAGGGAAGTACAAAAAAAATACAGTTAAGTGCAGCATGCCCAAACCCCTTGTAAGCAGAGCATTATGGGCGGGTTAAAATTTAAATTAAGATTAACCCAAGGGAATGATGTTTTTCAGGGGGTAAAACATTATTTTAAACAGATAACAAAAAAGCACAAAAGAGTATTACAAAAAACAGGTCATTTTGGGTTGGCCCTTAATTTTCTGTTTTAAACCAATGAAAGGTGGGCTGGGAATTGTGAAGGGGATGGGGGGCTACCACTCAATTTTCACCCCGTCATTTCCGTTCGAGAGCTGGTTTTAAGCTTGGTCTGTTCTCTATTTGGGAAAGTTCTGCTTTATTAAACCCTGGCCCTGGGACTAATACCTATTGATTACATAGGGTATATATGTACATAAATTCTTTTAAACTTGGTGAAGGATACTTTAAAACCCAAAATTTTTCCCTGTGTTTTTTTTTTGCTACCTTTACCAAAACCCCGGATAAAAAGGCCTTTTGGTTTTCCCGGAAATTTTAATACTGGGTTGGTTTTTATAATACTGTACCAAAAAATTCCCATTGGGTTCTAACTTTCTGAAGAAAGGTGGGAATCCTATAAATATAGAAAGGGGCCGTGTACAAATAAAAAAAATCCTACAGTACATAATGCATAATGAAAAAAAAAGCCCCCAAACCCTGTTTTTTTGGGGTAAAAAAAGGACTTTGCGTGTACAAAATGGACCCTCGACCAATGGGGTTTAATCCATTTTAGAGAGGTTTGCCTTTAACCCTTTCAGGGGGCCGTCCCCTAGAACCCAAAACTTTAAAACGTTCAGGGTCCAAAATGTAGAAACTACGGGCAAAGGGGCTCAGGGTCCCTCTGATAAACTGGGAGCGATACCCTTTTTGGGCCCAGATATGAGAGAATACATCTATTTTGGTAAGTGGGACACCCCCATAAAACAGATCCCTGCAGCACACTGTTATAATGAAGAAAAAAAAAAAGAAATCATGATTTTTCGATTAAAACAGCGAATTTGCTGTGTTTTTATCGTATGTTTTTTTTTAGTTGAATTTTCAATTTCTTGGGCTATTTGATAGAAATGGAAGACATATTAAAAGAAATAAGAGATGATTTTTTAATTTGGGCCTTTGCAATGGAAATGGTTGAAACGAGCTCAAAGTAGCAGAAATGTTAAATTTAGCCGAATTCAAGGTAAAAAAAATGACCCACAAATCTAATTTCACGCCGCTGGTGGTTCCCAATTTTGCATTCACAAAAATGGGATGAATTTTTAAAACAATTATTACAGAATTTCATAAACAGTAAATTTTTCTATTTTTTTGGGGTTAATAAAAAATTTATTAGTGAATAAAAAAATCCAAAAAGGAATTTAAAATTTTAAAGGGTTCAAAACAAAACTAAGGAAAAAGAGGAAAAAATTTTGTTTAGTTCAAATTTTAAATTCAAATTCCCAAAATTTTTTTCTCTATAAGGATTACAATGCTGAGTTTAACCCGGAATTTGGGTTTTTGTGGGGGTTTTCATGTAGTAAAATAATAATTTCAGAGTGTACCAATAGAACGCTTAGCATGGCTAGGCATTTCGGGCAGACTTAGTTTTATTCTTAATTGTAAAATATTACAAATTATGAGGTAAGTTGGTATTATGGCTAAGTGACTAAATACTAGTTTGTGAGTTTAGCAATGTGAATGCTTTTGTTTTGGCACAGTACATAGTTTCAGTATTGGAGTATCACAGGATTCATTATTTTAAGATTGAGATTAATATTTCTGTGTATGGTCAAATGAGTGAGTAAGTGTAAGTGTGAACCACCAGGTGGTATTCGTGTAGTTAGTTGACGGGGTGTATCAGGGAGATAAGATGTTTTCTAATGGTAGTTTTGAAGGTGATGAATGTGTCTGCAGTTCTAGAGTTCTCAGGTAGGGTATTCCAGATTTTAGGGCCTTTGACATACATTGAATTTTTTTAAAGGTTTAGTCGGACACGGGGAATGTTGTAGAGATGTTTGTGTCTGGTGTTATGCCTGTGGGTTCTGTCACAACTATCAAGAAAGCGTTTTAGGTCAAGGTTTGATATTAGAGTTTAAGGCCCTATAGATGTAGATTGCACAGTATAGTAAGTGTGGATGTACTGAATGGGAGTAAGTTTAGGTCTATGAAGAGTGGGGGGGGTGTGTTGCCAGGGATGGGATTTAGTGATTATTCTTACTGCAGCTTTTTGTTGGGTTATTATTGGCTTTAGGTGTGTTGCTGCAGTTGATCCCCAAGCACAAATAGCATAGGTGAGGTAGGATAAATAAGGGAAGTGGTATGAAAGTGTGAGAGGGCATTTTGCGGCCGTAGTATCGTATCTCGGAGAGGGATCCCCAACCATTTTGGATACTTTTTTTGGTTATATGCAGGATAGGGTGCTGAAATCAGGTTGTTGTCAAGGTATAAGCCAAGAATTATGCCCCCACTATTTCTGAATTATGAGTGTTGTCCAATATTAATGATAATTATGTGCATCTCCTGCTCAGCTACCAAACATAATTATAAGTAGGTTTTGTCAGTGGTTAAAGCGTAAGTTTATTGCTGTCCCATCGACGTCGATATTTTTGATCAGCCATCCTCATTCACAATGGTGTTAAGGGTGGCAAGATTAGGGTGAGAGATGACATAAGTCGTGTCTTCAGCAAAGAGAAATGGGTTTCAGGTGTTGGGATACAGTTTGGAAGGTCTTGATGTATATGAGAAGAGCAGGGGACAAAGGACACTTCCCTGCAGAACTCAGGAATCAAGTGGCCGTGTTGCTGAGCTGTGGTCTTTAATGGTGACATACGATACCTATTAGTATGTAAATTTGAAATAAGCAAGCGCATGCCTCTAACGAAATGATCAATTTGTGGAGTAGATGTCGTGGTCTCTGTGTCAAAAGCTTTTCTTAGGCAATAAAAATTCCTAGTGGATTTCCTTATTTTTTCCAATGCTGTGTAAAGCAGATTCTAGCATTTTTATGATTGCATCATTAGTGCTTTTTTATTTTCCTGAATCCAAGTTGGGAAGGGGTTGAGTATGTTTGAGCCGTTAAGTAAATGAATACTGTCTCCTGTGCACGAGTTCTCAAAGATTTTTGATAGCAGTGGTAAGTTAGATATAGGCCTATAGTTGTTTAAGTCTGTAGGGTCACCACCTTTATTGTATTGGGTAGACCCTTGCCATCATGATAGTTTCGGGAAGGTGCTAGTCCTCTAGTGACTTGTTAAAAAGTAATGAAAATAGTAAAACAAGCGAAAGGACATGGCCGCTCGCTTTGTACAGTAA
Organism: Cherax quadricarinatus; assembly: GCF_026875155.1. NCBI lineage: Eukaryota > Metazoa > Arthropoda > Malacostraca > Decapoda > Parastacidae > Cherax > Cherax quadricarinatus. The sequence continues at coordinate 50,592,345 of NC_069410.1, read as the reverse complement.
ATGGTGGGGACATGAGACAGATTCCCCGAGTTATTTTTAAGTGACGTTCTATAATCTCGGTGACTACCGTGGGCTCAGTTGTGCAAGGTAGAAGGAATTAGGAAATTTCCATCTAGGTAGTCCCCGGCATGGGCATTGGTATGGTGGGATTTTACTGGCGAGATTAGTCCATGGTTGAGAAGAAGTTCGTTTATCTTGTTAAGCTGTGTCCAGTGGGCTGTATGGTTGTCTTATAGGTTTAGTTAACAATATCCTTGGTTTTTCTCAGTTTTGTGGGCCCTAGAATCTGAGGAGTGTTTTTCCAGGTCTTTTTTATATCTCCTCTATGTCTGTGAATCTACTGGAAGTAGTATAGTTGTTTGCTTTCCTTTATTACTTTTGGTGAGAGCTATGAATAGTGTTTTAAGAATATCTTTGTGTATTAAGCCCTGTCATATGGCTTTTTCATATTGGTGTTTTCTTCTCAATGAATTGAGAATGGTGCAGGTTAGCCATGGGTCAACCAAGCACGATTGTTGTGATCTGTTTTGTTTTTATAGGACAAATGTTTGGTTTGAATAGTCTAAGTAATTTGTTAAAGAAAAATGTCTGTCCATCATCAATAACCATTGGCGCTTGGAGAATTCTGTAGGCCAGTCACAGTCTCTAGTCCTCTGTGAACTTCCTTACTGAGGCCTCGTCTTGGAGTCCTAAATGATACTTTGTTGTATTCAAGTGTAGTGCACTAATTGTTTGTCAGGAGGAAGGTAGGCAGTGTGGTCTGTAGTGCTATCTGTGATTATTCCCTGATTTAAGGGGGGCTATATATGGTCCATATGTGGTCCTATTATGGTTGCACTGTCTCAGTGAGGCTGGTTGGTTTAGTTTATTGTTGGTATGAGAAGTGTGTGTTCATACGTGTTGAATGAAAACGAAGTTTACAGGCTGATCATCTAGTAAGCCCCCCCCAGGTTGATGTTAAGTCTTCCCAGCTAAGAGAAAGGTGGTGCTTATTCATTGTTCTGTTTTGTTATTAGTGACTGGTTTGTGGCGCACTGAAATTGGGATGTTTGTGTGAGGTTCGGTAAATGGCACCGATTGTTATAGGCGTCTAATTTTTTTAACAGTAAAATTAGCAAAAATTTATTCCCCATATTCATCACTAAAGCAAGTGGTGCTAATACAAGTAGAATTGTTGTAAGAGTAATAGAATTGGCAATACACCCCCAACTTGGGTTTGTCCTGCAGGTTGTGAATTGCTGTTATCCAGGTAGAGGTAGATATCAATGTGTCCTGCTTAAGCCAGGTTCCTCAGTAGAGAATAATGCAGGTAGAAGGGTTTGTCTGTAGTGATTCAAGGAGTGGCTAGGAGGTCATATAGTTTTGCTTAAGGACCTGATGTTGTAGTTAAGTAATGGATAGACTTTTAGCATTGTTTAGGATAGTGGCTGGCTTGTGATGCTTGTGTAATAAAGGCAGATACTTTCCATAGGTTTTGGATTGGGTGTCAGATTATGGAGGTTTAGATCAGGTCAACGTGATCAATCATCTTCTAGGTTTAAAATTATGGTTATTTATATCCTGATTGTGTGTTGAGTTCTAGTACTGATATCTGTAGTGGTAGAAGTTTGGACAATATATAGCTAGAGTATTTTGGTCATGTAGAGTATAGTCACTACTACACATAATGAAGTTGATGTTGTCTATGTGTAGTGCTGGAATGAACTATAAGTAACAACTAGGTATAAATAGTAACAAAAAATAGCAAATTTAAAAATAGAACAAGACTCTCACTTGTAATTGTATGATAAGGTCTAATAATGACTTTAGTGGAGTTTTTATGTTTTGAGCTAGAAATGAGCTATAGTACAATAGTTTAATCTAATAATATAAAAAATAAAAATTAAAAAAAGCACTTGTCTTTCATCTATAATGCACTAAGTCCCTAATATAGTGAATTTGGTAATTGACTATGATTGATTAGAAAGAGCTACGGTACAACTGAATTTTTTAATCTAATAATAATAAAAATACAAATTAAAATAGCACCAGTCTCTCACTAGTAATTGCACTATGGTCTTAATATTGTGAATTGTTATTGACTATGTATTGAAGTCAGAATGAGCATAGAGTAACAACCGTGATTAATCTAATAATATAATAAACACAAGACTCCTCAATTGTAATTGCACTAAAGGTCTTATATATCGTTGTTTACAAGAATTAGAGTATAATAAAGATTAAAATTGACAGGATAAAATACACAATTAAAGGTAGCCAAAAGAATAATAAAAAAATGACAAAATAAAAAGGCAATGACTTGGTTATAAATATGCTAGTAAGATGGTAGACAGGATAATATAAAAGTTGTAGTTGAAAATACAAGTTTAAAAAAGTATGGAATAAAAATGGTCAATAAAAGAAGTTTACAATAAGTTTGATCAATATAGTTTACAAGTAAAATTGGGCAATAATAGGGATTTAGAATAAAATTGGCAATTTGTATTTATTTAATAGTGAGGTAGAATTATTGAAGACAAGTTATGGTTAGTTTATAATAAAATAAAGATAGAACAGTGCTGTGGAAGTTGTAAAAAAGGAGATAGATTCTGTAAATATAAACATGCAATTATGAGCTATGAGGTAGGAAGGAAGTTGAATACAACAATGTGACAATGAAAAGTTAGTTGGGTATTAGAATTTTATGGGGGCACAAATTTATGACAATATAACACTACGGTGGACTATGGGTAATTATCTGCACATTACTTCTGATTCTTTTAGTCCAGCCTCACTTAGGAATGATTTTAAGGTCAATGTTCTGTAGAGATGAATATCTCTTCCCAGTGGCGTTTCCTAACTGCTAATTTTCCATCTCTCACAAGCACTGGTGGATTTTTTTGGGCATAGCGTAATTTTCTTAGCCGACAAAGAAGGTTTTGTCTTGTTTTGGTAAGGCACTCAATTGACGTAAACATCAGTTTTTCATAGAAATAGATGCTTTTAAGTAGTTGTTTTCTTTGTAGGCTAGTTTGGAATTATTAACAGCACTGTTTTTTTTATACCTGCTTGGTAAAGCCCATCAGTTTTGGCAATCCTTTAGGTCGTCACTACGTAATAGTTAAGGCGAAGGTGTCCTTGATAGCGGTAGGGTGGTCTACATGCAGGTCTCTTGGGTGACTGTGGGTGGAGAGTTTTGCTGTTATACCTACAACAGCGTCAGATAGCTGCTGTTGTCATTATGGTCGCTGAAGTGGTTATGACTGGAACCTACATGTTTATATCTGGACCCTATTTTGAAATGGAATATTTTTGAACTTTTTGTTAAATTTGGTTAAATTAACAATTTCCTGATCACTTTAATTTTTAGTTGAAACATTTGACTTGGCGATTTCTTGTGCCTCAATCGATAGAAAAAGAAGTAATACTATTGAAATACTAAGAATTTTGTTGAGCGAAATTTGCATTACCGGGGAGCTAAAGCTTAATATTTATAAATTTAAATATAGGGAACACTTAGCTGACAAAGACAGCAAATCATCTACACAGCGCCGCCCCCTGGCAGATGAGTCATTGAGTTGTTGTCATGGTCACATCTCCAACGGGCATGAATATATCATATTATGTTAAAACAAGTAATTTTACCCCTAGGGGGTGTTAACGTCACATGTTTCATCACTGATGACTGACATACTTACTTGTGTGGTCTTCAAAATGTCCGCTCCTTAACTGCCGACTATAGGTTGATTACAAACTCCTTGTGACTCAAGAGCTGCGCAGATCCCCCGACTACAAGAAATATCGTAACCTACATTGCTCTTGTAGTGGACTATGGATTCTTCACGCCCTTCGAGACAGGTATCGTGGATTGATAGAAGCTGAAGTGGTCCTTTGATGTCCACGTCTTCCATAGTTTAGGAATACGCACACTGGTACACTATGCTCCACAAGATTTGTCTTTATTGTTCACAATCTTATCACAAAAGAAGCTGATCACACTTCTCTTAAGTGTTTTTTGTTTTAAAGAGACACTTTGTTCACACTAAAGCACAGATCGTTCTTTTGTTGGTTATCCTGGCGTCAGTGTCACTCTCAGTAGAGTCAAAAGTAATCTGAAGGCACCACAGCACCCCACCATTACTCCCCTAGCACAAAGGAAAAGCTGACCTAGTACTTTTCCTTCCTTGCCACTTCCTCGATGAAGCAAAGCAGAATGTTTGATTCTTGCTGTCTTAAGCATAGACAAACAATGTCCATATCTTTACTATGGTAATAAAGTGGGAGCAGGATTTTCCTTAATTGTCCTGCTAAGGAAGAGATGTACTGTCTCTTATTAAAAAAACAAATCTGCAACACTGGACTGCAAGGGGGGCGGTCGCTTGACCACGTCACATACTCGTACTGCATCTGCGATCAATTGCTCGCTGTGCAGTAAAAAAAGATAATTTGCTCCTTCTAAGAGAGCTGGGCCCCTCAGGGCTGAAAGGGGCTGAAAAGGGGGGTGAAAGGGGCTGAAGGGGGCTGATACCCTCCTCCTGGGAAAAATTTCTCCACACTGGGGGCGGCGGAGGGTTTGCTGCAGGTGAACATTCATCACTTAACATTAATTTTATTTTCTCACTCGCCACCACTGTGCTTGTCTTTTCTGAACAGCTTTAGTCTGTGTGGTTTTCTGGAGAATCACTAATTTTGTTTTTTAACACTGTGTAAATTCTAAAGGTACAGTTTTTTTTATTGTCCCCTTATTCCCTACACCTTTGCTCAAAACATCAAGTGTCCTGATGATTCCATTTTTCATCAGGATATATGGTCACAATTTTTCCAAGTGGCCATTTGGGACCTCGGACCATCATTGTCAATATCACTGTGTCACCAGGTCTTAAGGAACTTATGATTTTCAGGAACACCAGCTCCATAGAAGTGTTCTCCAATGAGGTGAGATGT
>NC_069410.1:50570156-50586922 GCF_026875155.1 Cherax quadricarinatus | reverse complement strand
TTTTTTTGATAGTTGTGACAAAACCCCACAGGCAAACCACCAGACCCCAAACATCTCTACGACATTCCCCATGTCCGACTAAACCTTTACAAAAATTCAATGTATGTCAAAGGCCCTAAAATCTGGAATACCCTACCTGAGAACTCTAGAACTGCAGACACATTCATCACCTTCAAAACTACCATTAGAAAACATCTTATCTCCCTGATATACCCCGTCAACCTAACTACAACGAATACCACCTGGTGGTTCACACTTACACCACTCACTCATTTGACCATAAACAGAAATATTAATCTCAATCTTAAAATAAATGAATCCTGTGATTACTCCAATACTGAAACTATGTACTGTGCCAAAACAAAAGCATTCACATTGCTAAACTCACAAACTAGTACAGTGGACCCCCGCTTAACGATCACCTCCAAATGCGACCAATTATGTAAGTGTATTTATGTAAGTGCGTTTGTACGTGTATGTTTGGGGGTCTGAAATGGACTAATCTACTTCACAATATTCCTTATGGGAAAAAATTCGGTCAGTACTGGCACCTGAACATACTACTGGAATGAAAAATGTTCGTTAACCGGTGGTCCACTGTATTTAGTCACTTAGCCATAATACCAACTTACCTCATAATTTGTAATATTTTACAATTAAGAATAAAACTAAGTCTGCCCGAAATGCCTAGCCATGCTAAGCGTTCTAGTGGTACACTCTGTAATCACTATTTTACTACATGTAAACCACACAATAACCAAATTCCTGTAAACTCAGCATTGTAATCCTTATAGAGAATAAACTTTGAATTTGAATTTGAATTTGAACTAAACTAACATTTCCTCTATTCATTAGTTACGTTTTGAAGCTTTACAAATAAATTCCATTTTTATTTTTTATTCACATAATGAATTTTTATTCACACGAAAAAATAGAAGATTTACTGTTATGCAATACTGTAATAATTGTATAAATATCATCACCATATTTGTGAATGCATATTAGACCCACCAGCTGGCGTGTATTAGACGTGTGAGGTCATTTGTTTACTCTTGAATATCGGCAAAAATTTAACATTTCTGCTACTTTGAGCTCAGTTTCAAGCCATTTCCAGTGCTAAAACCAATCAAAATCATCTCTATTTCTGTAATATGTCTTCCATTCTATCAAATGAGACCAAGAAATTGCAAATACAACTATAAAAAACATACGAAAAAACACTGCAAATTCGCTGTTTTAATCGAAAAATCATGATTTCAGTTTTTTTTCTCTCATTATACACAGTGTGCTGCAGGATCTGTTTTATGTGGTGTACACATACCACATAGATGTATTCTCTCATATCTAGGCCCAAATGTACCGCTCACAGTTTATCAGAGTGAGCTGAGCTCATGACGTAGATCTACGGTTTGGACCCTGAACGTAAAGCCGTAGATCTATGGGACGGACTCTGAAAGGGTTAAAGGCTACCTCTCTGGAATGGATTAAAGCCATTGGTCGAGGGTCCACTGTACACCGCAAAGTCGCTGTTTTACACCAAAAACATGGTTGCTGCTTATTTTTCATTATGCATTATGTACTGTAGGATTTTTTTTACTGTACACAGACCCATTCTATCATATATAGGATTACCACCTTTCTTCAGCAAGATTAGAAGCCACTAGAATTTTGGTACAGTATTATAGAACCAACACCAGTATTACAATCCAGGAACTCAAAGGCCTGTTATCCTGGGTGTAAAGGGAGCAAAATAAACACAGCAGAAAAACTTTGACTTATGTCATCCTTCACCAAGTATAAACAGAAGTATGTACACTATATACACTATGTACATCAATAGGTATTAGTGCATGCCACAGTAATCAAGGCAGAACTGATGCCACTAGAAAACAGACCAAGCTTCAACCAGCTCTCGAACGGAAATGACAAGGGTGAAAATGTGAGTGGTAGCCACATCACCTTCACAATTGCCAGATCCACCTTCTCATTGGCTGAACAGCAATACATGCAACCATATGACCTGTCTTTGTAATACTCATTTGTGCTTAATTGTTATCTGTTTACAATAATGTTTTACCACTGAATACATCATTGCTTAGTTAATCTTAAGTTAATTTTAAGCCTGCCCATAATGTTCTGCATACAAGGGGCTTTGGCATGCTGCACTTAACTGTATTCTTTTGTACTTCCCTGTATCATGTTCAAATTAATAAATAAATAAAATAAAATAAAATAAATAAATAAAATAACCTAGATGCTGATCTGACGATAGGGCCCCATCGTCTGACCCTTAGTATCTGGTTCGCTGGTTGGGGAGGTAGCCTTTTAATGAGGGTGTGTACATGCGCTGAATAAAGGTTATGTTCTCTTTGCATGCCACAACTGGCTTCAAAGGCATATTATGAAATGGACCCCAAAAAGGCTAAAAGAAAATGTACCCAAAGTTAATGTAATAAGATCATTTATAAAAAGTCATGCAGGGAATCTAAACAACCCTCTTATGCTAGAAGGCTTATTGAAACTGAAATTTTTTTTCAAGTTTTCTGAAATTAGTTTGCAAAAATTGAAGAATATAATACTGTTTATAAAATTTAGTGTTAGGATAGGATAGGATTTCGTTCGGATTTTTAACCCCGGAGGGTTAGCCACCCAGGATAACCCAAGAAAGTCAGTGCGTCATCGAGGACTGTCTAACTTATTTCCATTGGGGTCCTTAATCTTGTCCCCCAGGATGCGACCCACACCAGTCGACTAACACCCAGGTACCTATTTGCTGCTAGGTGAACAGGACAATAGGTGTAAGGAAACGTGTCGAAATGTTTCCACCCACCGGGAATCGAACCCGGGCCCTCCGTGTGTGAAGCGGGAGCTTTAGCCACCAGGCCACCGGGCCTGGTGGCTAGAACCAGAAGAACCAACACTCACTGAGTGCAACATAAAATGGAGGACAAACATAAAATGGGGGTGTATCGGCGATAAATGGGGCAGCAGCAGCAGAAACAAGATCCTTGCTTCTCTATTTTTCTTTCACCTGAGGTTCCTAACAACATTTTGATGGCCTAGTAAAGACCCACATAACACTGACATGTGTGGAGACCCACAATGATATAAATCAACTTTAGAAATCACCCAAAAATACACAATATTACCAACTAAGAAGACTCGTGTTACCACCACCGCCTACCCCACTGCCAGGCGAAGTGATACTCCACAACATCTTTCTATTACTCATCACCTACAATTCATCTGAAACCACTGTCAATGGCCAGGGGTCGGGGCAATGAAGAAAAATCCAGTAACTGACCACAGACTCCTAATATTAGCCACAGGTGAGAAAAGCACTACTACAAGTAAAACATCTCCTACTGCCAGCCAGAAAGATGCAACCCTTACCACCCACTACCACAACACTTGCCAGACAACAACAAAAATGGCTGCGACCACAAACATCCAAGATAATTCCTCCCATGGATTTGATATGAACATTACTGACCCAGAAATAGATAAACTCATTAGGATCCAGAACGAAACAATCATCAAGCTAACTCAGGAAATGTAGGAACTTGAAATGCTTAATGACATGTTATCCTGGAAAGTTAACCCTCTGACTGTTTATGTCGTATATATACAGTACGTCTTACGCGCCACTGTTTCCCACGTATTTATACGCGTAAATTCTAGCGGCTTCAAATCAAGCAGGAGAAAGCTGGTAGGCCCACATGTGAGAGAACGGGTCTCCATGGTCAGTGTGCACCACATAAAAAAAATCGGGGAGCCAGTGGTGCATTGTGGGAATGCCATTTCAGTCGTCCTTTTTCAGCATACTTAGCGGTAAGAAATATGTGACTCCCCAGCAAATCTGGGACTCTTCTCTTCCCAAGTGATGCTCTAACACAGATGGAAGTGTCAGTGAAGATCAATTTCATGATTTTGAGAAGTTTGAGACCAAAAGCAATGGAGGAGGAGGAGGAGGAGGAGGAGGAGGAGGAGGAAGAGGAAGAGGAAGAGGAAGAGGAAGAGGAGGAGGAGGAAGAGCAAGAGGAGGAGGAAGAGCAAGAGGAGGAGGAGAAGAAGAGGATGAAGAGGAAGAGGAGGAGGAGGAGGAGGAGGAGGAGGAGGAGGAGGGAGGAGGGAGGGGAGGGAGGAGGAGGAGGGAGGAGGGAGGAGGAGGAGGAGGAGGAGGAGGAGGAGGAGGAGGAGGAGGAGGAGGAGGAGGAGAAGAGGAGGAGGAGGAGGAGGAGGAGGAGGGGGAGGAGGAGGAGGAAGTAGAAGAAGAAGAAGAAGAAGAAGAAGAAGAAGAAGAAGAAGAAGAAGAAGAAGTAATAATATTGTTTCCTTGAAGCAAGAAAAAAAACAGTTCACCCCATGACAGTGACAAGATAAGGGGAATAACATCTGATAAGAGCTGACGTTTGATGAAGGTAAACGTGGGTGGGGAGGGTGCAGATGATAAGAAAAGATTAGATGACCATCGCCCTCGCTTTGATTTTGCTGGTACACAAACAATTCTGTCCGTCTATTTTCTTCTGTCAAGTCCCGTCATCCTCTAGTTTTCTGTTAAGAGAGCCACAAACGTGTCATCATCACTTTACTAAATCTCAACAGAAAACAGCATTGTCTGGATCTTTTGGGTTATCCTGGGGAATTACACTTTGTAAACTTGTTTTATGTGTCCCTGGGGACAGAGATAGACAGACAGAAAGGAAGACAGAAAATTTATAAGAAAAAATGGGGAGAAAAAATAAATTAAAAAAAGGAAGGGGAAACAGCATCAGACCCCATTGTTTTTCGGGGGTAGGGGGAGTGAGTAATGAACAATATATGCATTTTGACAGCTGCCGACTCCCGACCCAAAACAATTATAAAAACCACACACCCCACACAAACAAAATTGCTGAATGAAGATAATAGCATTATATGAAATATCTAGGAAGGGAAAAGAAGAATGGGAAAGGGAGGGAAAGTAGGAAGGAAGGTAGGGAAAAGGGAAAGCAGGAAGGTGGAAGGAAGTAGGAAAAGGGTTGCAGGAAGGGGGAAAGGAAAGCGGGAAAGGGAGGGAAAAAAGGGAGGAAGGTAGGAAAGGGAAAGCAGGGGAAGGGAGGAAAGGAAGGAGGAAAGGGAGGAAGGGGAAAAGGGAATCAGGGAAAGGTAGGAAAGGAATGCAGGAAGGTAGGGAAGGGGGAATGTAGGAAACAATGCAGGAAGGAGGAAAAGGAAGGAATGATGCACACGACCATTTACCTAGGATAACTACAAAACACAACTGCCTGCTAATACTTTGAAGAAGACAGCTCAGACCGGTGTTTTTGTCCTTTTGCGCAAAAAAAAAAAAGTCCACAAAAATGCACACACACGTTTTATGTGTGAGGAGTGTAAAAACACCATTGTGTCTGACACCATGTTCCAAGGAGTTCCACAAGCATGCAGACTTCTAGGAATATGTTCAGTGACTGTACATTGGTATATATATTATAGAACAATAGTAATAAATAATTTTTTGTATTGTTTGTTTTTATAAACAAGTTTTGTAAACAATATATTGATAATTATGTTTGTGTGCTTCTGTGTTTGTATACAACGAGTGTATATATGACATTGTTGACCTTACTTTTGTCTCACAGGCCAAAGTAAGGTGCAAAAAAGTGAAAAAAACAACAAACCTTCAAATACAAATAAACCAAAGTTTACTAGGTGAGCGGCAGTTGCCACTGTTGCCATACACGGCTCATTTTCTGCAAACTTCATGCCTCTATATCTCTGTAAGCACTGATTGCAAAAAAAATTTTTTTTTTTGGACAAAACACTTCACAAAAATAATCTTAACATTTTCATAATTTTTTTTTTTTTCAAATATTTTGCAACATCGAATGACAGTTTCAGAAAGGGACCTGCAACAGTCAAAGGGTTAAGAGCTACAAAACTCCAGCACTCAGTACCTTGGCAAGATCACAACTCTAGAATATTAACTAAATGCACTGGAACAACTAAGCAACACCCTCACCAAGTCTGAGGACGACCATCAACAAGTGTGAAAGATCAATTTACCCCAACTAAATACCAAGAAACACATCAAGAACAAACGACAAGAGTGGACTTATAAATTACCAATGTTATAAACAATTTTCAAGACCACTTTGAACTTCAAATGTTCCCAGTAACTGAGGTGGTTCATCACAGTTATGTATGTCATGAAGTGCTCTGCACATTTTTTTAGGTTCAGCATTTCACAACATCACCTGCCTTGGAAGGTGCTGTTAGAGTGCACAATATTCCAGCCTAGATAGAACAAGTGACCTGAAGAGTGTCATCATGGGCTTGCATCCCTGGTTTTGAAATTCTTCAATTATCCATTCCGGTCATTTTTTCTAGCATATGTGATTGATACAATGTTTAAGGTCCTTGAAGGTGAGATCCTTTGACCTTGAGATCAACCCCCAGTCTTTGACAATAGATTTTACATAACAAAAAACAATGATAAATCAGTATAAAGAACTAATGAAATTATACATGAACCATTTCATCATCATTTATACCTTTTCAGAGTAAAGACTCTTGTTGTGTATGAGGGAAGGAAGGAGAAGTTATCTCTGCCAACATCACTCCCACCCTTTTCCACAATCACTACCTTCATCACCACTATCACAAACCACTACCACCCCACTGCACCATCACAATACCACCCCACCACCTTCACTACCACCCTCCATCACCATCACCACCACCCACCAACCACGAGCACTACCACCCTCTACCACCATCACTTACCACCCCTACAGACAAAACAATGCAGACTGAGTCAGATGCCAAGGGATGCTATGAGGTGGGCGAGGGCGACACATTGGTACGCAGGACCACTGTCAACTCAATGAAAAACCGAGGTGATAAATGAAAAAAGACAAAATTTATATGAAAAAAGGGACCGATTGAAACCCAAATTCAATGAAAACCAGCAAATGAAAAACCGAGGTTTCCACTGCACCAGAATACACATCATGCTCAACTACAGGCCATAACAAATTGGAGGGGTACTGCAACCTATTATTCCAATGAAATATCATGTACCAATACCATATCCTTCAATTAAGAAATATGGGAAACAGTGGAACCTTGCTTGTGAGTTTAATCAATTCCAGCCTAGTCTCGTATCCCCATCTGCCTTGTATGCTGAGTCAGTTTTCCCCCTCATTTAAAATAATTTGAAGTGCCAATAATTCCTTCCAGCAGAATCCTGCTCTCAGGAGCAGGACTTAATAAACATAATTATGAGCTAATAAAACTCTATGGCTAATTTATCTATCCCAATTCGTCAATAAGACATATGAACAATAAATAAAATAGAAATGTGATACATACTCTAGAATGAATAAAATACTATGTCATTATGTGACAAGTGGTGGAAGCCATTCCCTATCTCAAGTGGCTGCCTTGTTGAGGGTCAGCAGGGGATACTTCCCACCATCCCCCAAAACCACCTTCCAAGCTTTCGTGGGCCTTCCACCATCCCCTATTACCTCCACCAACACCATCATGCCAGCTTTCATAAATAAGTGTTCAGTTCCACTTCTCTCCTACAAACTAGCTGTGTCTGTGAATTGTGTTTTGATCTTTTAATTACCATATCTGACTTACTGACTTGACTGAATAACTGACTGTCTTGACTGACTGACTTACAAACTTGATTGACTGACTTAACTGACCAATGTACTGACACTAAAATAACATTTTATCTGTTCATTAGTCTTGTCTCTGGCCCTCTTTCCCCCCCCCCCCTTTTATATTTAACTCTTGCTTTTCATTATGATTTTTTATTCTCAAAAAAATAATTTGAAGATTACTGTTATTATACTACTGCATCATTGAAAAAGGAATAAATAATATCTGCACCCTTGTGAAAGAATATTAGACTTAACCAGTTGACGTGTATTGGGCTGCAAATTGTGATTTGTTACTCTGAACACAGCAAACAATAACATTTTCGCTAATTTGAGCTCAATTACCAGGTACTTGTTCACCGTGGAACAAACAAAATCATCTTAATTTCTATAATATTCTCCCATCTATCAAATGAGACTAAGAAAACCGAGAATCAACCGAAAATGCCATATACAAAAAATACATCTCAAAGTTGACATTTTTAATCTCAAAAATACAGTTTTGTTTCCTCTCATTATGCACTTTGGTGCTGCAGATTCTTTTATACTGCGCACACTGACTAACACAAACCCATTCTCTCACATCATGACTACCAGCTTTTCTTACTTGAATTGAGGGCAGAAGAATTTATGCCTACTAGTGCACCACACCAACCCTGAAAAGGTTAACTGTCAAAATACTATATCTACATCACTCGCGTAGCCTCTGAACATAAATAATCTATGTTGTTTTTCCTGCCTACAATTTGGCACTATTGGCCTTAGATGCATGGTCAGTACGAGAATAGGTAATAACACTCAGTAGTGCAAAGTTATTAAAAGAAATCTGCGACTACTTGTACTCAATACACAACTCGTACCTTGTGTGAGCATTCAACTGAGTGCCAGCTAGAGCAAACAGTTTGGCCAACACCAGAGTTCACTATAATGTCATGTCATATTAACGCTCCCTTTTTAGAGGAAAGTGATGTTGGTCCAAATTTAGGGGCTTTGAATGCTTGTAGCCAAAGTGATCAAGGAAATATCAAATTACCTCAATAATAACCCGTGCGCAACATCTGCCAACATCATTTTCATTTTGAACACCACTGATCTGACATCCTACCAGAATGTCCTATAACCTATGCTCAATGTACAAGAAACGAATCTGGAGCATGTGATACGTATTCGTCAGGCTGGGGGTTTGGTGGGTGTCTGGCTGACTAGACTGACTTAGGCAGTCTCTCATCTTATCTGACTGTTTATTCTCTGTTTCTGTCTGCCTCTGTCTCTATCTCTTTCTCTGTCTATCTCTATCTCTGTCCTCAACTGACTCTGTCTCTACATTCTTTCTTCACAGGTACACATAAGTACAGATATCATATATTAAGTACTTAGCATAACCAAAAACATACCCAGTGCTATACACATGCTTGTACATAAAAGGCATCAAAAGCATGAAGTCCTAGGCAAGTAATACCAAGTTCATTTGTTCATGAATCAGACGTGACTGTATCATGTGTAATAACTGTTCATCATGAGCCTGCTCTCTGAACAGAGACAAGCAGACGATAAAGACAGACACACACACACACACACACACACGCTCACGTGGGTGTAACAGATCATTTGTGCTTTGTGAATCTTTAGTAGTATTTTGGCCCAACATAGCCAGAGCCCAGACTGTACAAAAGTTGACAGCAACAAATGAACAACCCAAAGTGATACACAAACTGCCCAAATCAGAAAAAGGAGGTGAAGGTCCCAGTTAGAAAAAAAAAAATATCGGTGCCCCAAGAGGCAGAGAAGACCAAGCTTAGTGTGGGTGTAGGTGGTGTTGCCACATCCAAATGCCTCCAATTCAGCCATAAAATAGTGTGACTCAAGCCAGGAGATAGAGATAAGAAAGATGAGTTTAGTGGAAACAGTGTATATTGAATACAGTGAAAGAAGAGTTTAATGAATACAGTGAAGAAGAAATATAAGAGCAGAACCAAAACGTGAAAGCATCGTGCCGTACAAGGAGCAGAGCCAGACGTAGTTCTACCATACGAAATTAAAAGCCTTTTATGGTTGCATGTGGGAGCTGGACTAGCCCTGGATACTGATAAATAGGGACATTAACACTGTCTTGGAGAGCTGAATATCATACTGAGAGCTATTTACAACACTTATGAAGGAGTAGACTGCTGGGGGGTATAAAGTGTAGCAAAGAGGCATTGTAGTGAGCGTGCAGAGCCGCTAGACAGACAAAAAATACACTAAAGGATATACTCTATGTAAGTAAAGCTATGTTTCCAGGTATACATTTGAAGTGCATAGGTTATCATGTGTAGCATACCTAGAAAACCTAGGATAACCCTAAAAGATCTGACAGCATGACTTATTTCATTAAAACAAAGTAGCAAGGTTAATAAGGCTGACAGCTAATGCTACACAGCCAGCACACACGCACACACATACAAACATGAACCACAATGCGTTTCATGAAACCTGTCCGTCATACCCCCCCAACCCCGCCTTCTCTCTTCTGTCTCCTCTCTCTCTCTACGTATATATATCCATGATATAATATCAAAATATATATGTATATATATACAGTGGACCCTCGCTCCAATGATATTACATAACCTGTTCCTGAGAGCTCATCGTTATTGAAATTATCGTTACTAACTTCAGTTAATTTTCCCCCAATAAGAAATAATGGAAATCAAATTAATCCGTGCAAGACACCCAAAAAGTATTGAAAAAAAAAAATTTTTTACCACATGAAATATTAATTTTAATACACACAAACTGAAGAAGACATGTACATTTACATGACACTTACCTTTTATTGAAGATTTTGGTGATGATTGATGGGATGGGAGGAGGGAGACTGTGGATGGTGTTAGTGTTTAGAAGGGGAATCCCCTTCCATTAGACTTGAGGTTTTTCAAGTCTTTCTGGGTTACTTCTCCTTCTTCTTTAATGCCACTAGACCACATTGAGAAGTCACTGGACCTCTGTCGCACAACATACTTTCCATAGAGCCTGTACCTCCCCGTTCATAATGACATACTCTAAAGTGTTTCAAAACATTGTCAGTGTCACATTAAGCACTTTGTTTCAGGTTGGTCAATTCTTCACTGTCGATGACTCCTTGAATCCTGCACATATTTTTTGCAGTTTAAACTGTAGTGTAAAGCACCTTCTTGGCAAGACAGTGATGGTCGTGAATGATGGCGAAAGTTTTCTATTATCGGGCCTCAATGATGTAGTGGAAGTTTTAGCAGTAAAGGTCGAGAACCAAAACCTAGTCATGTGTAGTCCTAAACAAGCTCGCGGATGCAACAATCCCAGCAATTCCTGGAATCACTGTGAAAAATTGACCACTGTTCTGGAAAATCTTCCAGCTCCTGCACTCCAACATCTGCTCCAGGGGTATTTCAACTTAAGGCAACCTAAAATGGAGGATATAGGTCAAATAAGATTGTTGCAGTAAAACACCAGGAGGTATCTCTGATGAAAACTCCACACTCACGCGAGCTTTAAATCTCTGCACAAAATTCAATTTAAACCAGCAAATAATAGAGCCTACTAGACTGGAGAATACACTAGACCTCATCTTCACTAACAATGATGAATCTGATAAAGAAATGTCACCATATCAAAAACATATACTCAGATCAACAACATAATTGGAAGGTTCATAGTCAATATATCGCGTAGGCCCCAGACCGAAATAATGAGATTAGTCACGAGGGAGCATTCATCAAATTCAACTTCAAAATAACAAAAACATAAAGTGGGACCAAGTAAAAACCAAGTCCTAACCGATATAAGCTGGGAGATATACTAAGCAACACAGACCCCTACTTATGCCTAAAACGATAACTCGGTGGCACTCGATGTATGCACAAGACTTATTCTCTAAGAAAAAGGAGGAGTAGATTTAAAACAGAAAGAGACAGCCTCCCTTACAGGCGACAGAAAAGAATAACAGAGCGGCTAAAAGAGGTCAATATATCTGAAAAGCGTATCGGAGACACTGGTCTGAGAAATAGCAAGCATCGAACTTACTTAAAAGAATCCTTTAGGAGTCAGGAATCGTGGGAAGAACTAAAAGCCATAAATGAAAATCGAAAGAAACCCAAAGTATTTCTTCTCCTATCCAAATCAAAATCGAGAACAACAATCTATTAAATGGGCCCCTACTTTAAACAAGATAGGATCCTACACAGATGACAGCAGGAAATGAGGTGAGGACTCAAGTCCCAATATGACTCAGTTTTTTAGCAAGCCGGCTAACGCAACTGAGAGTCGAAGATCAAAATGAATTTTTTATGAGAGAGCCAACAAAATTGGATTAACACAAGCCATCCTATGTTATCCTGATGGCCAAATGACTTCGAAACAGGCGATAAATGACGACTGCCCATGCACTCTGCCCCAGCCAGAACTCATGGAACTCTGTGTTCATCAAGAACTGCCAAGAAGCCCCTACATGAGCCTTTTCCATCCTATGATAGGGAGCATGACACGGGGGTCGCCCACATTACTAAAAACAACAGACATAAGCCCCACTTCCACAAAGGGGGCAAGTAAAGCAACAGAAAGAACTATCAGACCAAATAGACTAACATCCATATATAAAAATCTTTGAAAGGGTCCCTAAGAAGTAAGATCACCACCCATCTGAAACCCATCAGTACAGACACCCAGGGCAACAAGGTTTAGAACAGGTGCACCTGTTTCTGGTCTCAACTATTGATCACTACGACAAGGTCCTAAATGCACAAGAAACAAAAAAATGCAGAGGTAATATATACGACAGCTTTGCAAAAGCTCGACAGTGTGACAAGGCGTAAAAGCGCAAACAAAAATGTGCGTGCTAAAGGAATAACATGAAAAGTCGTTCGATGGATCTATAATTTCCTCACTAACAGAACACAGAGAGTAGTCCGTCAACAGAGTAAAGTCCCGAGTGCAGCTAACGGTGAAAAGCTCTGTTCCACACAGGCACAGTACTCGCTCCCATCTTGTTCCTCATCCACAGATCCGACTAGACAAGGATGTCACCACAGCACCATGTCTTCCATTGCAGATGACACCCGATATCTCATGACAGTGTCTTACCATTGCAGACACTGCAAAGCTCCAGGCGGGACATCAACCAAATCTTTTCAGTGGCTGGCAGAAAAACAATATGAAGTTCAACGATGAGAAATTTCAATTACACAGATATGGTAACATGAGGAAATTAAATCTTCATCAGATAGGTCGAAAACAAATTCTGGCCAAAAATAGAGCGAACACCAACGTCAAAGACCTGGAGTGATCATGTCGGAGGATCCTCACTCACTTCAGTACCATAACAATTGTATCATCGCATCTGCTAGAAAAATGACAGTATGATATTGGAACCTTCAAACTAAGGAGGTCCAGCCCAATGATGACACTCTTTCATCACTTTTTCTATCTAGGCTGGAATATTGCTGCACACAACACACCTTTCAAGGCAGGTGAAATTGCCCGAACATAGCAAATGTACAGAGAACTTTCACGGGCGCGCATAACGGAGATAAAAACACCACAATATTGGGAGTGTGCTTGAGGTTCCTAAACCTGTATTCCCTGGAATGCAGGAGGAGAGATACATGAATTATATAACACCTGGAAAATCCTAGAGGGACTAGTAACTCGGGAACTTGCACACGAAATCACTCGCTACGAAAGCAAAAGACTTGGCAGAAGACGATGCATCCATCCCGGTCCTCAATGTAAAGAGGGTGTCACTAGCATGTTAAGAATAACCATACAATAAGTGTCAGGACCCAGACTGTTCAACTGCCTCCCAGCACACATAAGGGGGATTACCAACAGACCCCTGGCAGTCTTCAAGCTGGCACTGGACAAGCACCTAACGTTAGTTCCGGATCAGCCGGGCTGTGGCTCGTACATTGGTTTGCGTGCAGCCAGCAGCAACAGCCTGGTTGATCAGGCTCTGATCCCACCAGGAGGCCTGGTCACAGAACCGAGGCCCGCAGGGCGTTGACGCCCCGGAACTCTCTCCAGGTAAACTCTCTCCAGGTAAACCCTGCCTTGGTGGGAATCGGCCAGTGTGCTAATAAAAAAAATAATAATAAAATTTTTCAGCTGCTTTTTGGTCCAAACTGGCAGCCTCACCATACCTTATCACACTATGTATGCCACTACGATTCTTAAATCTCTCAAACCAACCTTTGCTGGCCTTAAATTCACTCACATCACCACTAGTTGCAGGCATTTTTCTAATTAAATAGTCATGCAACTTCCTAGCCTTTTCACGTATGATCGCTTGAGAGATGCTATCTCCTGCTATCTGTTTTTCGTTTATTCACACCAATAACACCTCTCAAACATCTTCTATCACTTGCAATCTCAGTTTCGAAAACAAGTTGTCAACCTTGCAAAACACTCCTTGATTGCCGTTTTCTTGGCGAAAAGAGTAGCGATGTTGATTGGGGTTTTTGTGTACAACCTGGCCAGCTCAGAGACACACACTCCACTTTCATACTTAGCAATATCTAGGGGAGAGATCCTTAGTAATTCTCGACCTTTTTTGCTGTAGGGTTGGCACTAGAAGTCTTTCTGGCCCATAGTGACTTATTTTTGCAAGTGCAATCACTAAAAACACTGTGATAATATGAAATGTTCCGATTGTATGTTTGGATGGACTGCGGTGGCTGGCTGCTTGTAAACACTGGCCACAAGTGGATCGCGTCTCAGACGGAACGAATCGTGTTGGTCAGTTTTTAGCTCTATGTCGTGGCAAAATTTTTGCATTAAAATTATCGGCTAGTTGTCGGATTAATGTTAGACAATGCCATCGTTGGGGCGAGGGTCCCACTGTATGTATATATATATATATATATATATATATATATATATATAAATATATATATATATATATATATATTAATATAGCAGTCCTCCTCACAATCTGGCATCAATGGGACCTGTAGTGTGCCGGATTACAGAGTTGGTTTAGGTTAGAATACACTTATAAAATTAGCCAACTTGACTTACAACAAAGTTCCAATTAACATCGGAAAAATTGAGCATTTTTTTTTTTCCCTCTACTTTTGAGCTCAATTTCAATGAGATACCCCAACAAAAACTTAAAAAAAAAAATTTTTCCCAAAATCTACATGGCAACCCCAACCCCGGAAACGGGAAATTAAGTAACTCTGTCTGACTTTTCTGGGTTATCCTAGGTTCTCTATACATACACTACTATGTATGGTAATCTATGTAACTGTATTTGTGTATACCTGAATAAACTTATTTACTTCTAGTCTGTCAACTGAGTACAAGAATCCACCCATTCACTAATTTCAACTACCCAGTAAAGTGGTCAGAAATTGGCAATTTGGCCGATTTCACACAAATTTCAACAGATGCCAACTTCAAAATAGTGTCCAGAATAAACAATGCAGACATTCCTGGCACTAAAATAACATTTTTTCTGTTCATTAGTCATGGCTACAAGCCACTCTTATATTACTCTTGCTTACCATTTGGAATTTTTATTCACAAAAAAATAGAAGATTTACTGTTATGTAGACTACTGCATTATTGTAATAATTGTATAAATAATGTCAATCCATTCTTGACTCCGTACTGGAATTTGGACTGGCAGGCGGACAGGTATTGGACAGTGACGTCATTTGTTTACTCTTGTGCTTCGCTAAAGAATAAAACATTTTCACTACTGTGAGCGCAATTTCATGAAAGCAATCAAAATCATATCTATTTCTGTAATATATCTTTCATTCTATCAAATGAGACTGAAAAAATGAGAATATAACCACAACAACCATTTAAAAATACACCACTAAGCGGCCGCTAATGGCTGAGAAGTGAACTCTGCTATTTATGGTCTGATTTCTCTCATTTTTGGTGTATGTGAAGAAGTATCGTTCCATCATACATTGCCCGAGTTTGAATAAGATAACCCAACAAACAAATGAGAAAATAATAATAATAATAATAATAATAATAATAATAATAATATAATAATAATAATATCTTTATTATGGTGTAGGAGGTAGGTTACTGAAAGCAGTGAAGAGTTTTTACGAGGATAGTGAGGCTCAAGTTAGAGTATGTAGGAAAGAGGGAAACTATTTCCCAGTAAAAGTAGGCCTTAGACAAGGATGTGTGATGTCACCGTGGTTGTTTAATATATTTATAGATGGGGTTGTAAGAGAAGTAAATGGAGGGTCTTGACAAGAGGCGTGGAGTTAAAAGATAAAGAATCACACACAAAGTGGAGTTGTCACAGCTGCTCTTTGCTGATGACACTGTGCTCTTGGGAGATTCTGAAGAGAAGTTGCAGAGATTGGTGGATGAATTTGGTAGGGTGTGCAAAAGAAGAAAATTAAAGGTGAATACAGGAAAGAGTAAGGTTATGAGGATAACAAAAAGATTAGGTGATGAAAGATTGAATATCAGATTGGAGGGAGAGAGTATGGAGGAGGTGAATGTATTCAGATATTTGGGAGTGGACGTGTCAGCGGATGGGTCTATGAAAGATGAGGTGAATCATAGAATTGATGAGGGAAAAAGAGTGAGTGGTGCACTTAGGAGTCTGTGGAGACAAAGAACTTTGTCCTTGGAGGCAAAGAGGGGAATATATGAGAGTATAGTTTTACCAACGCTCTTATATGGGTGTGAAGCATGGGTGATGAATGTTGCAGCGAGGAGAAGGCTGGAGGCAGTGGAGATGTCATGTCTGAGGGCAATGTGTGGTGTGAATATAATGCAGAGAATTCGTAGTTTGGAAGTTAGGAGGAGGTGCGGGATTACCAAAACTTTTTGTCCAGAGGGCTGAGGAGGGGTTGTTGAGGTGGTTCGGACATGTGGAGAGAATGGAGCGAAACAGAATAACTTCAAGAGTGTATCAGTCTGTAGTGGAAGGAAGGCGGGGTAGGGGTCGGCCTAGGAAAGGTTGGAGGGAAGGGGTAAAGGAGGTTTTGTGTGCGAGGGGCTTGGACTTCCAGCAGGCATGCGTGAGCGTGTATGATAGGAGTGAATGGAGACAAATGGTTTTTAATACTTGACGTGCTGTTGGAGTGTGAGCAAAGTAACATTTATGAAGGGGTTCAGGGA
>NC_069410.1:50557656-50565156 GCF_026875155.1 Cherax quadricarinatus | reverse complement strand
CGGGGAATGTCGTAGAGATGTTTGTTTCTGGTGTTATGCCTGTGGGTTCTGTCACAACTATCAAGAAAGCGTTTTAGGTCAAGGTTGATATTAGAGTTTAAGGCCCTGTAGATATAGATTGCACAGTAGTAAGTGTGGACGTACTGAACTGGGAGTAAGTTTAGATCTTTGAAGAGTGGGGGGGTGTGCTGCCAGGGATGGGATTTAGTGATTATTCTTACTGCAGCTTTTTGTTGGGTTATTATTGGCTTTAAGTGTGTTGCTGCAGTTGATCCCCAAGCACAAATAGCATAGGTGAGGTATGGATAAATAAGTGAGTGGTATAGTGTGAGAAGGGCATTTTGCGGCACGTAGTATCGTATCTTGGAGAGGATCCCAACCGTTTTGGATACTTTTTTGGCTATATGCTGGATATGGGTGCTGAAATTCAGGTTGTTGTCAAGGTATAAGCCTAGGAATTTTCCCCCATTATTTCTGGTAATTAGAGTGTTGTCAATCTTAATGTTAATTTGTGCATCTCCTGCTCTGCTACCAAACATAATATAGTAAGTTTTGTCAGTGTTAAGCGTAAGTTTATTGGCTGTCATCCAAGTCGATATTTTAATCAGCTCCTCATTCACAGTAGAACTTTGAGTTATGAACACCCCACTATGTGAAATTTTCAGGATATGAACTGTTGTTCGGCTGATTTGTTGCTTCAGTATATAAAAGAAATTTCAGGATGCAAATTTCTCCTTCAAGGGAGGTTCCTTAAATAAATAAATAAAATGTATATTTCTTTGCAAAGGTTACAATGTGTGTTTACATAACATAAAATGACTGGAGCAAAGAAAGCCTCTATCATGCAGAGGCATTTCAGCCAGAAATGCCTACTTAAGACTACTTAAGTCTAGACAAGTGCAAAGTGTACTAGTTGTAGTTACCAATGTTTTGTTGATGGTGGTGCCAACTACTGGCAGCCTTTTAGAGTTTCTCTTTACTCTTACTGTTATTATTACATTTTATTTTATTATTACTGGAAGAAGAAGAAGAAGAAGAAAAAGAAGAAAAAGAAGAACAAGAAAAAGAACAAGAAAAAGAAAAAAAAAAGAAAAAAAAAAAAAAAAAGAGTAGTAGTGTAAGTAGTGTCTATATAGTACTAGAGAGTATAGTAGTAGTACTAGTATATTTATAGTAGTAGTACTATATTACTACTGGGTTCTACTAGTAGTACTACTATAAGTACTGAGTAGTACATTTGTAGTAGAGTATATACAGTATTGTAGTAGTAGTAGTAGTAGTAGTAGTATACTTGAGTATAGTCTAGTATAACTAGTAGTACTATATGTACTACTAGTATAAAAATAAAAATTAGTACAGTAGAGTATATTAGTAGACTGTATTTGGGTGTAGTGTGTAGAAGTATAGAGTAGTACTGTAGTATTTAGTGTACATATAAGTACTAGTAGTATCTATAGTGTTGTAGAGTAGTAGTACTAGTATTTTGTATAGTAGTGTATTACTAGTAGTATAGTAGTAGAGTACAGTAGTATTACTAGATAGTGTATGTGTAGTAGTATGTAGTAGAGTAGTAGAGTAGGTGAGTGTAAAGAACGTATGTGGTGAGGGGCTTTATCTAGAGAATTTGTTTGTGCCCAGGCCCAAATTAAAAAATAAAATAATAATGATAATAAAAAACTTTTATTATTAATGTACTAATAAAAATAATACATAATAATTATGTATAATATAATGTACAGTAGGGCCCCCCCCTTTTACGGGGGGTTATGTTCCGCTGTCGCTGGAAAGCAGACATGCAGGAAGGCAGAAAAACCCCTTTTTTTTTTTTTTATAAATGATATAAAAGCCAGACAAAAGTTGCACTAAAATTTTATTAATTATAACAAACTAGGGGATTAAAAAAAAACGCAAAGTAAATAACATTCACAGTAAATTCATTACTTTTCTTAAAATTTTTTTAAACTTTAAAGCAAGGAGAAGGTGATGTACTTTTTTGTAGGAAGTCAGGTGTAGGTAAACCCGGTGTGGTAGCTCAGGGTAGGAGCCCAGGTGTGGAGCCCAGGGGTAGGTAGCCCAGGTGTAGGTAGCCCAGGTAGGTAGCCCAGGTGTAGGTAGCCCAGGTGAGGAGCCCCGGTGCAGGTTGGCCCGGTGTAGGGACCCAGGTGTAGGTAGCCCAGGTGTAGGTAGCCCAGGTGTAGGTACCCAGGGGTATGTACCCGGTGTAGGAGCCCCGGGGAGGTAGCCCCGGTGTAGGGAGCCAGGTGAGGTAGCCCAGGGTAGGTACCCAGGGGTAGGTAGCCCTGGTGTAGGGAGCCCCGGTGTAGGGAGCCCAGGTGTAGGTAGCCCGGTGTAGGAGCCCAGGGGGTTTGGTAGCCCAGGACAAAGGGACCCCCGGTGTATTGCCAGGTCAGGTAGCCCAGGTGTAGGTACCCAGGGTAGGTAGCCCAGGTGTAGGTGCCCCGGTGAGGTACCCCGGGTTATACCCCAGGTGGGGTACCCAGGTGTAGGTACCCCAGGGTGCGGGTTGGCCATGTAGGTAGCCCGGTTGGGTAGCCCAGGGTAGGTAGCCCTGCAGGTCGGCCGGGGTTAGGTTTTCCCCAGGTGTAGGTCCCCCAGGTTTTTAGGTAGCCCGGTGTAGGTAGCCCGGGTTGGGGGTAGCCCGGTTGGTAGCCCGGTGTAGGTACCCCCGGTGTGGGTACCCCAGGTGTAGTAGCCCAGGTGAGGTCCCGGTTAGGTAGCCCCATGTGTTTACCTGGAGTTTCCCGGAAGAGTTTCGGGGGTCAACCCCCCCGGGGTTTGGGCCATGACCAGCCTCCTGGTGGATAGCCCCTGATAAACCCAGGCTGTTGCTGCGGGCTCCAAACGCAAACCAACGACGACCCAACCCCCGGCTGAGCGGGAACTGATTTTAGGTGTTTCCAGTCCAGCTTGAAGACTGCCGGGGGTCTGTTGGTAACCCCCCTTTTTGTGTGGGGGAGGCAGTTGAACTCCCGGGGCCCCCGACACTTATTGGGGATGGTCTCTTAACGTGCTAGTGACACCCCTGCTTTTTATTGGGGGATGGTGATCGTCTCCAAATCTTTTGCTTTCGTAAGTGATTTTTCGTGTGAAGTTCGGTTTTTACCCTTAGGATTTTTTCCAGGGGTATTAATCTTATCTCTCCCCCCTGCGTTTCCCGGGAATAAAAGGTTTAGAAACCCAACCCCCAGAATGAGGGTTTTAAACTCCCTTTGCCGCCATGAAAGTTCTTGTACATTTTTAGGTCGGCAATTTCACCCGCCTTTAAAGGTGCTGTTAGAAATGCGCAATATTCCCCCTAGATAGAACAAGTGACCGAAGATGTCATCATGGGCTTGGCCTCCCTATTTTGAAAGGGTTCTCTTATCCATCCTGTCATTTTTCTAGAGAGCGATTTATACAATTTTGGTCCTTGAAAGGTGAGATCCTCCGACATGATCACTCCCAGGTCTTTGACGTTGGTGTTTCGCTCTATTTTGTGGCCAGAATTTGTTTTGTACTCTGATGAAGATTTAATTTCCTCATGTTTACCATATCTGAGTAATTGAAATTTTTCATCGTTGAACTTCATATTGTTTTCCGCAGCCCACTGAAAGATTTGGTTGATGTCCGCCTGGAGCCTTGCAGTGTCTGCAATGGAAGACACTGTCATGCAGATTCGGGTGTCATCTGCAAAGGAAGACACGGTGCTGTGGCTGACATCCTTGTCTATGTCGGATATGAGGATGAGGAACAAGATGGGAGCTAGTACTGTGCCTTGTGGAACAGAGCTTTTCACACCGTAGCTGCCTCGGACTTTACTCTGTTGATGACTACTCTCTGTGTTCTGTTAGTGAGGAAGTTATAGATCCATCGACCGACTTTTCCTGTTATTCCTTTAGCACGCATTTTGTGCGCTATTACGCCATGGTCACACTTGTCGAAGGCTTTTGCAAAGTCTGTATATATTACATCTGCATTCTTTTTGTCTTCTAGTGCATTTAGGACCTTGTCGTAGTGATCCAATAGTTGAGACAGACAGGAGCGACCTGTTCTAAACCCATGTTGCCCTGGGATGTGTAACTGATGGGTTTCTAGATGGGTGGTGATCTTGCTTCTTAGGACCCTTTCAAAGATTTTTATGATATAGGATGTTAGTGCTATTGGTCTGTAGTTCTTTGCTGTTGCTTTACTGCCCTCTTTGTGGAGTGGGGCTATGTCTGTTGTTTTTAGTAACTGAGGGACGACCCCCGTGTCCATGCTCCCTCTCCATAGGATGGAAAAGGCTCGTGATAGGGGCTTCTTGCAGTTTCTTGATGAACACAGAGTTCCATGAGTCTGGCCCTGGGGCAGAGTGCAGGGGCATGTCATTTATCGCCTGTTCGAAGTCATTTGGCGTCAGGATAACATCGGATAGGCTTGTGTTAATCAAATTTTGTGGCTCTCTCATAAAAAATTCATTTTGATCTTCGACTCTCAGTCTGGTTAGCGGCTTGCTAAAAAACTGAGTCATATTGGGACTTGAGTAGCTCACTCATTTCCTTGGTGTCATCTGTGTAGGACCCATCTTGTTTAAGTAGGGGCCCAATACTGGACGTTGTTCTCGATTTTGATTTGGCATAGGAGAAGAAATACTTTGGGTTTCTTTCGATTTCATTTATGGCTTTTAGTTCTTCCCGCGATTCCTGACTCCTAAAGGATTCTTTTAGCTTAAGTTCGATGCTTGCTATTTCTCTGACCAGTGTCTCCCTACGCATTTCAGATATATTGACCTCTTTTAGCCGCTCTGTTATTCTTTTCCGTCGCCTGTAAAGGGAGCGCCTGTCTCTTTCTATTTTACATCTACTCCTCCTTTTTCTTAGAGGAATAAGCCTTGAGCATACATCGAGTGCGACCGAGTTAATCTGTTCTAGGCATAAGTTGGGGTCTGTGTTGCTTAGTGTATCTTCCCAGCTTATATCGGTTAGGACTTGGTTTACTTGGTCCCACTTTATGCTTTTGTTATTGAAGATGAATTTGGTGAATGCTCCCTCGTGACTAGTCTCATTTTGTCGGTCTGGGGCTCCACGCATACATGTCTGAACCTCAATTATGTTGTGATCTGAGTATATTGTTTTTGATATGGTGACATTTCTTATCAGATCATCATTGTTAGTGCAGATGAGGTCTAGTGTATTCTCCAGTCTAGTAGGCTCTATTATTTGCTGGTTTAAATTGAATTTTGTGCAGAGATTTAAAAGCTCGTGTGAGTGTGAGTTTTCATCAGAGCTGCCTCCTGGTGTTATTACTGCAACAATATTATTTGCTATATTCCTCCATTTTTGGTGCCTTAAGTTGAAATCCCCCAGGAGCAAGATGTTGGGTGCAGGAGCTGGAAGATTTTCCAGACAGTGGTCAATTTTTAACAGCTGTTCCTGGAATTGCTGGGATGTTGCATCCGGAGGCTTGTAGACTACCACAATGACTAGGTTTTGGTTCTCGACCTTTACTGCTAAAACTTCCACTACATCATTTGAGGCATTTAGCAGTTCTGTGCAAACAAGTGACTCTGCAATGTACAGGCCAACCCCCCCCCCTTTTTCCATTTCACTCTGTCACATCTGTATAGGTTGTAACCTGGGATCCATATTTCGTTGTCCAAGTGATCCTTTATGTGGGTCTCAGTGAAAGCCGTGAACATTGCCTTTGCCTCTGCAAGCAGTCCACGGATGAAAGGTATTTTGTTGTTTGTTGCTGGCTTTAGACCCTGTATATTTGCAAAGAAGAATGTTATCAGACTGGTGGTATTGTTGGTACTGGGGGGGATTTTTTTTCCGGCATTAGTATCTGTATCTGTTGGTTTGGAGTGAAGGCCATCGACTGTGGTTCCACTCCAGGAATGACTGGATTTGGTGTACGATTTCTGCCATTTCCTGCCAGTTTTTTTTTCCTTCCTGGCACTAAAAAACCTCTCCCTCTTGAGTGGCTGTGGCTACCCAGGTTTTCCCATGGCCTGGATGTTTTTTTATCTTTTTGTCCCCTTTAGATGGTATGCCTGGCAATTTAAGTTATAGCACAGTCTTTCTGTACTGAAGAGGTACACATTTCAGGGTGAAAAAGCTTACAGGAAGGGAGTTTGCATTTTCCTGTTGTCATATGGGCATGGCATTTTCTAGGGTGGTCATAGTTGCATGTCCCATCTGTTTTTCCAGATTTCCCATGCCAGCAGATACCAAGTGCATAGTATGTGCACAGGCTTGGTTTCCGCTTGCCTTGGGTTTCTGTGACTGTATTCCCTGTTGGTGCATGTTTCCCTGTCTTACTTCTATCCTCCCTAGCACCAACAATGGAGCTCCCACCATTTGTTTTTGGTAATTTATCCTCAGTATTGCTATTGGAGTCCTCTTGTTTGCTATTTC
This sequence comes from Cherax quadricarinatus, assembly GCF_026875155.1. NCBI lineage: Eukaryota > Metazoa > Arthropoda > Malacostraca > Decapoda > Parastacidae > Cherax > Cherax quadricarinatus. The sequence goes on along the minus strand of NC_069410.1, from coordinate 50,558,761 downwards.
CTGCGGTATTTCTAGTTTGCAATATTGGTTTTATCTTATCTTTGACTACACTTGTTTCCCTACTATGGCTCCTGTCCCCTATGAGGTCATTTATATGTATTCCTTCCTGCGTATAATTCCCGACTACCTGGACAAAATCTCCAGCTTCACCATTACTGTCTCCCAGGACAGTATCTCCAGCTTCACCATTACTGTCTCCCAGGACAGTATCTCCAGCTTCACCATTTCTGTCTCCCAGGACAGCACCTCCAGCTTCACCATTACTGTCTCCCAGGACAGCACTATCAGCCCCACATTTACTGACTTTCCAGGACATCACCTCCAGCCTTACAGTTTGTGACTACATGGCCAGTATCAAGGGCAGTACCATTCAGCCCAGCCCAGGTGTAGGTAGCCCAGGTGTAGGTAGCCCTGGTGTAGGTAGCCCAGGTGTAGGTAGCCCAGGTGTAGGTAGCCCAGGTGTAGGTAACCCTGGTGTAGGTAGCCCAGGTGTAGGTAGCCCAGGTGTAGGTAGCCCAGGTGTAGGTAGCCCAGGTGTAGGTAGCCCAGGTGTAGGTAACCCAGGTGTAGGTAGCCCAGGTGTAGGTAGCCCAGGTGTAGGTAGCCCAGGTGTAGGTAGCCCTGGTGTAGGTAGCCCAGGTGTAGGTAGCCCAGGTGTAGGTAGCCCAGGTGTAGGTAGCCCAGGTGTAGGTAGCCCAGGTGTAGGTAGCCCAGGTGTAGGTAGCCCAGGTGTAGGTAGCCCAGGTGTAGGTAGCCCAGGTGTAGGTAGCCCAGGTGTAGGTAGCCCAGGTGTAGGTAGCCCAGGTGTAGGTAGCCCAGGTGTAGGTAGCCCTGGCTCCCCATCTCATACTTAATATATGATATTTAAAACATCCCAGAGAGGTAAAATACACATACAGTACACTCATTATTTACCTTAAAATATGTGTAGTCTTAATATAGGAAGAGAGGTGAGTAGCATTTATTTGTAGGAAGTCAGTGTAGGTAGCCGGTAGGTGTAGCCTGCCTGGGCTACACCTACCGGCTACCTACACTGTAGCCCAGAGCCATATTATTAACATCGACATGCCTTGCTCACTGAATTTTTAAACATTTCTAACAAATT
>NC_069410.1:50516039-50557156 GCF_026875155.1 Cherax quadricarinatus | reverse complement strand
TGGCTTTTCATGGATAACAGGGATAGGCTTTGTTAAACAAATTTTGTGGCTCTCTCAAAAAAAATTCATTTTGATTTCGACTCCGTCTGGTTACGGCTTGCTAAAAACTGATCATATTGGGACTTGATAGCTCACTCTTTTTCCTTGCTTCTCTGTGTAGGACCCATCTTTTTTAAGTAGGGGGCCCAATACGGGACGTTGTTCTCGATTTTGTTTTGGGATAGGAGAAGAATACTTTGGGTTTCTTTCGATTTCATTTAGGGCTTTTATTTCTTCCCGCGTTTCCCTGACTCCAAAAGGATTCTTTAGAAAGTTCGATGCTTGCATTTCTCGACCATGTCCCCGGCATTTCAGAATTTTGACCTCTTTTAGCCTCTCTGTTATTTTTTCCGCGCCTGTAAAGGGGAGCGCCTGCTCTTTCTATTTACATCTACTCCTCCTTTTTTCTTAGAGGAAAAAGCCTTGGGGCATACACATGCCGCCGAGTTAATCTTTCTGGGCATAAGTTGGGGTCTGTGTTGCTTAATATATCTTCCCCCAGCTACATGGGTTTAGGATTGGTTTAAATTTGGTCCCCTTTAGTTTTTTTTATTGAAGTTGAATTTGGTGAAGCCCCCATGACTAATCTCTTTAAAGTCGGTCTGGGGCTCTTGCATACATGCTGAACCTCAATTTTTTTTGTCTGGTAAGTTTTTTGATAGGGTGACATTTCTTATCAACATATTGTTATGAAGATGAGGTCAGTGTATTCTCCATCTGGCGGGCCATTATTTCTTTTTTAAAAATTTAAATTTTTTGGGGGCAGAGTTTTAAAGCTCGTGTTATGTGATTTTTTATCAGACTCCTCCTGGTTTTATTACTGAAAAAATATTATTTCTATTTTCCCCCCTTTTGGGTGCCTAAAGTTTAAATCCCCCGGGAGAAAAGATTTTGGGGCAGGGCTTGCGATTTTCGAACAGTGGTCAATTTTTAACACTGTTCCTGGAATTGCTGGGAAAAATGCATGGGGAGGCTTGAAAACTACCACAATGACCCCTACGTTTGGTTCTCGATCTTTACTGCAAAACTTCCACTACATCTTTTGAGGCATTAACAGTTATTGCAAACAAGTGACTCTGAAATGTACAGCCAACCCCCCTTTCCCTTTTTGCCTGTTACTCGTCACATCTGTTTCCAATAATTAATTTTATAGGGGCCTGAGATGATAAATATAAAAATATACATCACTAGGCAATGGAAATCAACAGATAGCCCGGGTTAGGGGAAAAAATAAATCCCGGGCCCCTGAGAACTTTTTTTAAAAGGGCTCTTGAGTGAAAAAGGGAAGTTTGTGAACCTTTGACTAATATTTTTTAATATTTCTCTTCAAACAGGTGAATCGATAGTGAAGATGGCTAATGTAATTTCTTTTTTTAAGGGTGGGGGACAAGTCGTTCCCATCAATTCCCCCCCAATAACCTTCCTCAATTGAGGAAATTGCTAGATAAATTATGCTGAAATATAAGAAGCCTCTGGATAAGCACAGCCTGTTTAATGATACTCACCATGGATTCACAAAGGGGGCCTTTTCCATTTAGCAATTTTATTAACCTTTTTCAGAAAGCTTTTTTGAGGCCTTTGATCATGATAAAGAATTCGATATTGTTTATTTAGATTTTAAAAGGTTTTGATAGAGTACCCACCACAAAGAAAGGGGCTTTGGGGAAAAAGTCTGTCTTTGATCGAGTCATGGCTCACCAGGGGTTAAATCCGAGAGGGGATCTGAAAAAAGGGGGGTTCCACAGGGACAGTCTTGTGCCATTGTTGTTTAAAATTATCAATGCCCTTTGATGGGGGAATTACTAGGGAATGACAAATTCGCCGAAAACACAAAGATTGGTAGGATAATTGTTTCAAACTAGATGTCACGGGAACTTCAGAGGATTTAGGCAAACCCAATACCGTCAAAGAGTGGCAATGCATTCTTTTAAAAAACAAGGTCGAAGCCGGGAGTGCCATAACCCTAGTATTTATCAGTTAAATAACGTGAACTTCCCAAACAGATTCGAAAGGATTTGGGGGTTATGATGACAGGAACCAAACCAAGACAGCAATGCCTAAGCACAAACAAGGAAAACTTTGGGGGATTTTATCTAGAAGCAAAAGCAACAGAAGTCCAGCGGTTTTTTTACACTTTAAACATCATTCACAATGTTCATTTCAACCCAAACGGCCCAAACGATCCAAAGGCCAACTAAAATGTCGACATTTTACTGGGGGGCAAAATCACCAGGAAAAAGTGTGTGTGCCATTCTCTTAGACGGAAATGAACCCCAGAGACTAGGGTGCTTTTTCGAAAAAATCCCTGCGCTCTTTGTCTGCAATTATTATGGACCCACGTGTTCTTTTCAACACTAACGGCACGTCGAGAGCAAGAGCCATTCAAATTCCGAAATTTTAATATGGACTCATCGCCCCCCGGGGGAAAATTGTATTCTTTTCTTTAATAAACAATGACTATGAGACTAGGGGTGTATTCGATGGAGATGCCCGGCAGAGGCCTTAGTTTGGAAAAAACACTATTCACACTATCCAGTGTGATGGATTGAAAGCTCGACCCACTGAGATAAGATAAGATAAATAAGTTTTTCGTTCGGTTTTTTTAACCCGGGGGGTTTAGCCACCCGGGAAAACCCAAGAAAGTCAGTGCGTCTCGAGGATTTCAACTTATTTCCTTTTGGTCCTTAATCTTGTCCCCCGGGGATCGCCCCACACCACGACAAAACCCCCAGGACCTATTTGCTGCTAGTAAACAGAACAACAGTGAAAGGGTAAGTGTCAAATTTTTCCACCCACCGGAATCGAATCGAATAATCACCAAACCCCTTTCCCTGGCAACACCCCCCCCCACTCTTCATAGATCTAAACTTATTTCCCTGTTCGTACATCCACACTTACACTTGCAATCACACTACGGACCTTAAACCCAAAAACAACGTTGACCTAAAACGTTTTCTTGATATTTTGTGACAAAAACCCCAGGCATAACACCGACAAAAACATCTCATGACTTTCCCCGGCCCGCAAACCCTTTACAAAAATTCAATGTAGTCAAAGGCCCTAAAGTCTGGAAACACCCTCCTGAGAACTCTAAACGCAGACACATTCTCCCCTTTCAAAACTCCCATTAGAAAACATCTTATCTCCCTGATACACCCCGAAACTAACTACACGAATACCCCCTGGTGGTTCACACTTACACTCACTCACCCATTTGACCATAACAGAAATATTAATCTCATTTTAAAATAATGAATCCTGGATACTCCAATACTGAAACTAGTACGTGCCAAAACAAAAGCTTCACATTGTTAAACCACAAACTAGTATTTATCCACTTAGCCAAAATACCAACTTACCTCTAATTTGTAATATTTTACAATTAAAAAATAAAACTAAGTCTCCCCGAAAGCCACCATGCTAAGCGTTCTAGTGGACACTCTGTAATCTTTATTTTACTAATTAAACCCCCAAAATAACCAAATTTTTCTGTAAACTCAGCATTGAACCTTATAGGAAAAATTTTGAATCGAATCTGAATTTTTCCACTTGAAACCTTGGCAGCCTGCTTGGCGGGAAAATTTTTTCACACGCTATTTACACCCCTTTATTTATTCCGTTTTCCATTTATACACCTAGACAACCCCCCAAAATTCACCCTTTCGAGAGAGTGCAGATTCGGGGCCCTTCATCTATCCTCATAGGGAAGATTTCTGAACAGGGGTCATCTTTGTCATCCTCCTTTGTACTTTTCCAAGCTTTAAAATTCCATTCTGTAAACGGTGACCAAACTGAGCACATATCTAAAGAGGCCAACCCAAGGATAATAGAGTTGAAGAACAACCTAAGCTTGTATTATTAATGTTTCAATATGAAGCCAAGAATTTTTTAGCTTTATTGCAAACACTAATGCACGTTGTTTGGGTTTTTTGGGTTTACTTTAACCAGAACTCCTAAATCCTTTTCGAAATTTGGGTAGTATTAAGATCTACGAATTTATTTTTAAAAGGGGCTTGATTTTTTTAACTGTCCAACTTTTTAGAATTTTTGCTTTTAAATATTAAACCCTTTTGAGGTCCAGGCCCCTCCGAAATCGTTCTAGGGTGGGCCCAAAATTTCAAAAAAAAAAAAAAAATTTTTTTTTTTATGAAAAAATGAGTTTTTTTTTTTCAAAACATTATAGGCTAAACAAAAAATTTTAAAAGTCAATACTTACCGAGATATGGAGGCGTAAAATTTTGCCAAATTGAACAACATAGGAAACATCCCGACGCCGCCCCCGGTTTTTTTTCTATTTACTTTTTTATGTACTATTTTCAATTTTTTTTCAATTTTTCTTTTTTCGATAACTTTTAGGGCCCGAGGCCAACAATCATATTTGTAAGTTATTTTTTTTTTCAATACTACACAATAAGGCGAAAACACGTTGTCATATTTTGTTACGAAAATTTTTTACAAAAACAAACATAGAAATGTTGTTTTTTCAAATTTTTCTATATTTTAATACACATATACGCACAGGGAATTTTCAAATTCTGAAGCTGTGGAACTCTTTAAACATGGGTCATGCACAGGGGATTTTTTTAACTCCTCACACATAAAACGAGTGTCTCTGCCTTTTTGGGGGCGTTTTTTTGTATTGCACAGACGTAACACCTTTTCGGCCTTTTCTTTAAAAAGAGTACAGGCATTTTACCAGGAATGATCACCAGCTTCAACGAGCAGGTATTTTGAAAATTTGGTGGGGGTCAATTGCGGGTCGTTCCTTTGGTATTAATACTATTTGTCTGGACAGACAAGCAAAATTCCCTACGTGGTTTTTTCGGTGCTCATCTTAAACATATTAAAAGCATTGAGCAGGAAATGTCCAGAAGATGGAAAAAACAGTTTGATGTACCATTAAACTCTTGCGAACACAATCAGCAACCCAATCTGCATGTCACATTTGTCCACTGAACGCATTTTGAAGGTTTAAACAACACACTGGGGTTTTTAAAAAGGGTTCTTTTCTCTCTCTACGCCGCCACGCTGCCATTCATTAGGGTAATTGATGACAACATGTACATCCGTTTTTCATGCCCCCGAAATGCCAAAAGTCTTGGGCAGCAAACGCCTGCACCTCCCCTTACAGTGCCAGCGTAAAACCGGGGCATATGTTTTCGATTTGCACCACTGGGGCCACCACACGCATGTTCACTCGCAAAAAATCACTAAATTGAGGGGCTGTGACCAGTTACTTATAAAATATAGCCCCTTACCAAGGTAGGTTCTATCTTTGTTCGAACCACACACCTAGATCCCCAAAAACTTCCTGGTTTTTTTTTTGAAAATGTATAATTCCAGTGTACACAAAATATCCAATACAAACCCTGTAACAACAAAAAGCCGAACAATTTATCCCAAAAGCTTTCCTCTTCTTGGTATTACGCTTAAAGAGAGTCTTCCCTTTGAACAAAATAAAAAGACTCGTCAATTACAAGCTTCCAAAGGGGAAAAAAATCTACTGAATTTCTGTTTCAATACACAACACATTCCAATCTTATATAACCTGTCATTCTGTCAGGCCGGTTTAATCAGAAGTAAAGCATACTAACATTAGCACAAACGATTCCCGGGGCATTATATCATGAAACCGGGTGTTGCAATCAGGGGTCTTTTCACCATAGATTTCATTTTGTGTTTAACACATGTGGCAAAAGGGATATTGGGCAAAGAAAAGATACTCCAGCCACATTTGCCTCCTCCACGTAAAGACTGATTTTGGTGAAAGAAATTTTTTTCCAGGGTTACTCTAGTATGTTTCTTTCCATGAAAAATTTTTTTCATCAGGGGTTCGTCAAAAATAACTCGAAACATTCCGTTCAGTGGATTGTTCCCAAGGCACAAGAGCCGTAATCCCCTTTGCTGTCATAAACTGGGGGGATTTTGGGAACAAAATTTACAGCTTCCTGCCAATCCCAGGTCGGCTGCTGGGGGTACGGCCATACAGGGGGGTTTTTGGGGTTTGGAGGTTTTGGGGGTGGAGGTTGTGGTTTGAGGGGTGGTTGTGGAGGGTTTTGGTTTTGGGGGGCTGGTGTGGGGTGAGTTGGGGGGTGGGGGGCCTTTGTTCTAGATCAGCTAGGGAGCGCGTGGGGGGCCGGGGGTGGCAGCATGGCCCACGCGGTGCCTCACCGCCGGCACCACTACCACCCGCACATTTTCCATCCCCAAATTTCAACGTACTTCGTCATTTTTACTGTCGTTCCTTGTACCACGGGGAAATACTCCGAATACACTCCTTTCCCCCCTTTTTATAAAAAGGGGACACACCAGAGCGCATATATCTCGAAAACGACGCCACTGGGAATATTGCACTTCACTATCACACTGGGAATATTTTTAAAGTTGTAGTTTAATTTACTATCACATCATCACCCATGCCTATCTAGTCTGGGGGTTTGGAAAAAGAAGTTTCCTCGGGGTTTTTGGAAAAAACTAACTGAACACGAGGGGCCCCGCACCAAGGTGGAAGGCTGAGGGCGTCTGGGGTTTTTTTCACTATTACCGATATTTTGGTCTTAGTTTCGGGCAAAAAACCCCACCTAAAAAAACGAAATCATCTTCACTGGGACTTCCATCACTATTGAACTGTCACGGGGGAAAAAAAGGCCCAATTCGCCAGGGGTGAGGACTTCTTACCCCCAGGCATGGTGACATTTTTTACTAAAAGGGGATTTCCCAAAAAAGCACCACTGGTCCCAATTTTTTTTCTACCGCCACACCGACCACGCAACCCATTCTCCACACCTAGCCTACCACCTTTCGCGCAATTTTAGGCCGCTAGAATTTTTGCGTACTAGACGTCAAAAAAAACCACGTGAAAACGTACAGTAAGACCAAAACTCTCAAGGGTTAAACTGCTCTGACACCAGGGCGGATTACCCCATTTCAAACGGGGGATTTGCCAGGGGCCCCCCGCATTTGGGGGCCCCGCAGTCCAAGGGTTCATGGCTCATCCAAAACGCGCACAGGTGCAAAATGCAAAGGGGGCCCTACCAAAAAAATTTAAATGTTTGGAGAGTAAAATTTATTTTTAAAAATTAATCAAAAAAAAAAATAAAAAATGAAAAAAATAAAATAAAAATAAATAAACCTAACCAAGATGGGAACACTCAAAACGCCTTTGTTTCATCAGAACAGCTGTGTTTTTCCCGCTAAAGGTGAAGGGAGATTCCTCTCCAATTTTTTTTATAATTACACTTATCTAGACTTGTACGTACAAATTAACGAAGTGTTGTTGATAACATTGATGGTATGGGTAAAGTTTGTTTTCGCCTCTAAATGTTTAAAAGGGGGGTACCTGATAGGGTTACTTGACCATAAAGACGCAGACCAGAAAGACGCATTTTTGGTAAAAAAAACTTAAAGAAAAACCTAAAAACCAAACTGACTTCCGTTTGTAGGGTTTTAAAAAACACTTTGTCCTTCTTTAAATCTTTAAAACATTTCAATAACGATTTCAATTTATTTAGTTCTACATCACTTTCCCTCCAAAAGCTTTGTTTTCAAGTTGCGTGGAATGATGAGAACTCAATTAAATTTTCACAAATTTTCCCCCGAAACGCATAACCACTCAAAAAAACGTTGGGTTGGGGGAAACTGAAAAAATTTTCCAGGCACTTTAATTCCATTCCCCTTTTCTACGGTGGAGGGCCATATATCATGCAAAACATAATGACATTTATTTTGAAAATGGTAATATAAATACCATTGTGCTTTTTCTTGGGCTCATTATTTCTGTTTTTAAGTAAATTGGGATCAAGGCGGAGAATTAGTAAAAATTCAGCCCAAATCCAACCCAAACATGGTAAAAGTTTTTGTATATGCTCCTTTCTTGTAACTTTTTGAATTTTAGATCGCACCAAGGAAAGGGGGGACAAGGGCCATACCCCCCCAAATTGAAGAAAAAAAATTAATAATAATTAAAAAATTTAATAAAATTTTAAAATGAAAAAATTTGTATTTCATGATTACAAAAAGTGATACATCCCATTTGGGACTGTGAACGTGATCTGGACGTTCTTTGCGAGGGTCCAAAAAAGAAAGAAAACAGAAAAAAAAAGATTAGGAAACTCAGAAAGATACAGACTGCCACGAAAAAAAAGTTTCGATGTTACCATACGTTGAACTCAGATACGTCAATATACAGGGACCCTCCCTCCATTTTTTTCTCACCAGCATCTACTTCTTTTGTGTCTCCTTTCCCAATGTCTCAATGGACATTTTATCCACAGATTTGTCTTAAAAAAACCTGCTCATGGCCAAATGTAATCCAAATTTTCTACGTAATGTTCCATTGCAGAAAACTTCAGTCAAACCTGAACATGACTTTTTGGAAATCGCAGGATTTATATGAGGAAGTCCGTTGTTTAAAGTCATCTAGTTTTAAGGAAGCTTTTAAATTCAAAACTGGAAAAGATCATGGGGTATACCTGAAAGCCAGGGAAAAATGTCTTTAGCATGCAAGCTATTTTCACCAAAGAAAATCCCGCCACAGGGGGTTTAATGACGGAAAAATTTCCAAGCTTTTCGAGGAAAAATGAAAAAAGCACCACTCACAGGGGCTGCTTTTAGGGCCCGTTATTTCGTGCACAGAAAAAAGGCTTTTTGGTTCTCATTTTGGAAAATCAAAATGAAAAAAAAGCGCACTTATTGGAGAAAAGTTCCCAGAAAAAGTTTTGTTGTGAAAAACTTAGCTCTAAGAGGGCTTGCTTTTCCGTGGAAAAAATGAGGTTTTTGGGTTTGGAAAAAAATGGCAATTTTCCCAGGGATCATAGAACGTTGCACAATTTGATCCATTCTTAGCAAATCTTGTCACGCCTTTGGGAAAGCAGGAAGAGGGACTGTATCTTACATGTCATCTACGAAAGCAAAATTTATTTAACTGAGACCAAGAAAGGCCTCAAAAACATCAAGCACGGAAAAAAATGCAAAATACTTTGCAAAAGTTAGATTCAACACCAGATATTTCACATGCAGATCAACGCATTCTTGTTTTGCTTTGTTGACTCCAGTGGAAGCCTGCAGAGCGCTTTATAAAATTCATTCCCTTTCACCGGAGTTTACCTGGAAGAGTTTCGGGGGTCAACGCCCCCCGGGGCCCCGGCTTTGACCAGGCCTCCGGGGATCAGCGCCTGACAACCAGGGTGTTGCGCTGCTGCACGCAAACCAACGTACGAGCCCCACCCGGCGATCAGGGAAATAACTTTTGGTGCTTTTTCCCCTGCCAGCTTGAAGACTGCCCGGGGTTGTTGGGAATCCCCCTTATGTGTGCTGGGGGGAGTTGAACAGTCCGGGGCCCCCGACACTTTTTGCAGGTCTCTTAACGTGCTAGTGACACCCCCCCGTTTTTATTGGGGGAAAGGGGCATCGTCGCCAATCTTTTGCTTTTGTAGGAGTGATTTTTGTGTGCAAGTTTTGGTCATCATCAGGATTTTTTCCAGGTGTAATAATCTTATTTCCCCCTCCTGCTTCCAAGGAATACAGGTTTTGAAAACCCCAAGCGCCCCAGTAATTGAGGGTTTTTTTTCTCCGTTATGGCGCCGGAAAGTTCTTGTACATTTTCTAGTCGCAATTTCACCTCCTTGAAAGGTGCGTTTGAGGCAGCAATATTCCAGCCAAAATAAACAAGTGACCTGGAAAATGTCATCAGGGCTTTGGGCCCCCCCAGTTTTTAAAGGGCTCATATCCATCCTGTCATTTTTCTAGCAGATCATTGATACAATGTTATGGTCCTTGAAGGTAGATCCTCCGACATAATCACTCCCCGGTCTTTGCGTTTGGGTTTCGCTCTATTTTTTGGGCCCAAAATTTGTTTTGTACTCTGATAAGATTTAAATTTTCCCCATGTTTTTCCATACTATAATTGAAATTTTTCATCGGAACTTTATATTGTTTTCTGCGCCCCTGAAAGATTTGGTTATGTCTCCTGGGGCCTTTCAGTGTCTGCAAAGGAAAAACTGTCATGCAATTTGGGTGTCACTGCAAAGGAAGACACGGTGCTTTTCTGACACCTTTCTAAGTCGGAAAGGATTAGGAACAAGTTGGGACTAGTACTGTGCCCTTTGGGGAAAAGAGCTTTTCACCCACGCCCCGGACTTTACTCTGTTACGCACTCTCTGATTCGTTAGTGAGGAAATTATAGATCCTCGACCGACTTTTCCTGTTTTCCTTTAGCGCGCATTTTTTGCGCATTACACCAGGTCACACTTTTCGAAGGCTTTTGCAAAGTCGTAAAAATTTCATCTGCATTCTTTTTGTCTTCTAGTGCATTTAGGACCTTGTCTAGTGATCCGTAGTTAGCCGCAGGAGGACCTGTTCTAAACCCATGTTGCCCTGGTTGGTAACGATGGGTTTCTAGATGGGTGGATCTTGCTTCATTACCCTTCAAAAATTTTAGATATGGGATGTTAGTGCTATTGGTCGAGTTCTTTGCGTTGCTTTACGCCCCCTTTTTTGGGGTGGGGGGTATTCTGTTTTTTTTTAGTAACTAGGACGACCCCCCCGGTCCGCCCCCCCATAGGTGGGGAAAAGGGGCCCTGAAGGGGCTTTTTGCGTTCTTGAAGAAAACGGTTCCATGACTCCCTGGGGCAAGTGCTGGGCACAATTTTTGCCCGTCAAGTCAAATTTTGGGATCAGATAACATCGGATGGCTGTGTTTAACAAATTTTGTGGGTCCTCATAAAAAATTTATTTTATCTTCGACTCCAGTCGGAGGGCTTCTAAAAACGAGTCATATTGGGACTGAGTAGCTCACTATTTCCCGCGCTCTGTGGGGACCCATCTTGTTTAATGGGCCCAATCGGGACGTTGTTCTCGATTTTGATTTGGGGATGGGGAAAGAATACTTTGGGTTTCTCTCGATTTCATTTAGGCTTTTAAATTTTCTTCCCGCGATTCCTGACTCCTAAAGATTTTTAGTTTAAATTTCGATCGCTTTTCTCTGACCAGTGCTCCCGTGAAATTTCAGATATATTGACCCTTTAGCCGCCTTTTATTCTTTCCGTCGCTTGTAAAGGGAGCGCCTGTCTCTTTTTCTATTTTACATCTACCCTCCTTTTTTTTAAGGAATAACCCTTGGCATCTCGATGCCCCGATTTAAAATCTTTTTCTGGGCATAATTTGGGTCTGTTTTGCTTAGATATCTTCCCACAAATATCGGTTAGGATTTGGGTTTTAACTTGCCCCCTTTTTATGTTTTTTGTTTTTTAAAGTTGAATTTGGTGAATGTCCTCGTGACTACTCTTTTTGTGGGCTGGGCTCCACCAACGTCTGAACCTCAAAAATGTTGTGATCTAGTATATTGTTTTGATATGGGACTTTTTCTTATCAATAAACATTTTTAGGAAGATGAGTCAGTTTTATTCTCCACTATAGCTCTTTTAATTTGCGGGTTTTAAAATTTGAATTTTGTGCAAATTTAAAACTCGTGGAGTGTGATTTTCTTTAGAGCTGCCTCCGGGTGTTTTTACTACAAAAAATTTTTTTTTGCTATATTCCTCCTTTTTAGGTCCTTAATTGAAGTCCCCCGGGAGCAAATGGGGTGCAGGGCTGGAAGATTTCCAGACGTGGTTTCAATTTTTAACAGCTGTTTTCGGGAATTGCTGGATTTTGCATCCGGAGGCTGTAGACCCCACAATGACTGGTTTTGGTTCCGCCCTTTACTGCAAAAAACTTCCACTACATCATTTGAGGCATTAACAGTTCTGTGCAAACAAGGACTCTGAAATATACAGGCCCCCCCCCCCCCTTTTGCCTGTTCACTCTGTCACATCTGTATGGTTTTACCTGGGTCCATTTTTCGTTTTCCAAGTGATCCTTTATTGGGTCTCATGAAACCGCAAACATTGCCTTTGCCCTGCAAATGGGGTGCAAAAAAACATTTTTAAAAACTAACTAAACCGCAAGCAGTCCAGGGATGAAAGGGGTATTTTGTTTTTTTGCGGGCTTTAGACCCTAAATATTTGCAAAAAAAAATTTTATCGGACGGGTGGTATTTTTTGGTAGGGGGGGGGGGATTTTTTTTTTTCCGGCATTAGTATCTGTACTGTTGGTTTGGAGGGGAGGCCACGACTGGGTTCCACTCCAGAAACGGTTTTGGTGTACGATTTCCGCCCATTCCTCCAGTTTTTTTTCCTTCCGGCACTAAAAAACCTCTCCTCTTGAGTGGCTGTGGCTACCCAGGTTTTCCCAGGGCCTTGAATGTTTTTGTATTTTTTTTGCCCCCTTTTAAGGGAATGCCTGGCAATTTAAGTTAAGCACAGTATTTCCGTACGAAGGGGTACACATTCGGGGTGAAAAGCTTACAGGGGGGGAGTTGCTTTTTCCTGTTGTCAAATGGGCATGGCTTTTTTCTAGGTGGTCATAGTTGCACCCCCATCTTTTTTTTTCCAGATTCCCACCCCGCAGATACCAATGCATAGTAATTGCACAGGCTTGGTTTCCGTTTCCCTTTGGGTTTTTTCTGTGACTGTATTCCCTGTTGGGCATGTTTCCCTTTCTTATTTCTATCCTCCCTAGCACCAACAATGGAGCCCCACCAGTTTTTTTTGGAATTTACCTCACTATTGTTTTTTTGGGTCCCTTGTTTGCAATTTCCTGCGGTATTTCTATTTTTGCAATATTGGTTTTAAATCTTATCTTTGACTACACTTGTTTCCCTAAAGGGCCCTCCTGCCCTAGAGGTCATTTTTTATGTATTCCCCCTGCTAAAACCCCAAACTCCGGGACAAAATCCCAGCTTCCCCATTCTGTCCCCAGGACAGTACTCCACTTCACCATTTTTCTCCCGGGACAGCGCCTCCACTTCACCATTACTGTCCCCGGGACAGCACTATACCCCCATTACTGACTACCAGGACTTCATCTCCACCTTTACTTTTTGTGACTACAGGGCCATAAAGGGCAGTACCATTCACCCAATTTTTATTTCCCATCTTTTGAGAAACTTCCGGGGTTTTCTATGAAACACTTTGATGTTGTCCTTTTTTTTAATACCCTTGTGATTTTAGTCCACAGATTTTCCTCATTTGGGCATCCCCAAAAACATTCCTTTTTTTAATACTGCTTGTAGCTAGTTCTGGGATATCTGCACAAGGAGCGGACACCAATTTCCACAAAAATGACAATTTATCCAGGGGAAGCCCTTTGTTTGACTGACCACGACTACACACGTTTCATAATGATTTGAATGGTTGATTTACGAAAATTTCTACTAGAAACCTTTTGAATTTTAAATTTTAATACCTTAAATGAAGCTCTACTATTTGCTTTTTCCGTTTCTAACTGTTTTTGTATATTGGACACACCGCACGTTCCTGTTTTTAAAAATGTTTGTGTTTAAAGGGGCGCCTACAACCCCATCCTTTTTACAGCGCTTTATTGTCCCCCCAAACTTTTTGAAACCACCCCGGGGTTGGGACCATAAAGGGGTTCGACCATAAAGGGTTTCAGCCAATGGAAAACAATGTTTAATTATACGGATACTCGCTTGAACTGTCTCTCATTATAGACTGTCGGGCAGAGCTACGAAAATGCAAGAACTGTGGGGTAAATAAAGGTTTTGCAAGCCCTTTCAAGCAAATAACCAATTTGCTAAATTTGCCCTGCCACACATTCACTTAATCTTTTGGGTCATGTGCTGCGGATGTTGGTCGCTGCATTTTTCATTTTTTTGGACTTTTAGGGAAATTTGCAATATGAACAACGACTGATGTTGTAGTGGCCAGGCTTAGGTTTGGGTTCAAGTACTTCTGGCATTTGGGAGACACACAGATGAGATAAAACTAAATTAAATTAGGGACGGGAAAAAAGGCACTCTCTTGAACACTTTTTCTTAATTTGCCCCACTTATTGAGGAATACAGGACAACAATAAAAACCTATTGACATTCAAGATATCTTATTAATGAAAATAAAAACCGAATACAAAGCAATTTCCAAAAATTTTGTTTGTACAGATAAGTGAACTATGATATGTAGATAAAAAATCCATATGTATTCCTTTAAACCCCTTTGGGGCCATTTCCCCTAGGCCTTTTGGAAACCATAGCTCCGCGCTACCGCCACAATGGAATGGGTGCCAATAAACTAGCCACTTGGGTGGCAAAATCAAAAACTAAATCTTAACCTATGTGCTTAATGCCCCACTCATTGAGGAAACAAGACGACAGAAAAAACCTAGTAAACATTCAAGAATCTTATTAATGAAAAAAGATACCAATTATTAAGCAAATTTCCTAAATTTTTGAAACAGATAAGTAACTAAGATAGTAATATAAACCATATTATTCCTTTAACCCCCTTTGGGGGCCTATTTTTCCGGGTTTTTGGTACCAATGCTCCGCGCTCCGCCACGGAGGGTAGGGGGTGCACAAAAACACCACTTCGTGGCAAAATCTAAAAAATCTAAAATCTTTAATTTTTTCTCTGCTTAAAAGCATGGGTGGAGTAATCAAGCAACCTTTCATGAGATTCATCAAATCATTATCAACAACAAGGTGGTCCCGTGCAGCATGATGCAACAAATGCTTTGAAAGACAGCTTTGCGAAATACGTTCGCTTTGACCAAATAGCAGAGGAAGAAGACCAGACGCAACTACAAGAAGGAACAGCCACTTGCATCAAAATTGGGAAAATTTTGAATGGCCTTACCTGTGTCTTTGGGACTGTATATGGAACGGTTAATGCCACGAACAAGACACTTCAGAAAATTTAAATTTAAATTGCTACTTTTGCTAACCTCATCGGGTTTGTGGAAATTTTTAAGCTCACTTCGCAAAGAAAGCTTTTTAATGTTTGAAGAAAAGCTAAACTGCTGGTAAAGACTACAGTTTACCGGGCTGAAAAACAGCGGGCAAGGGAAAAGGGAAACCAAAATTTTTAAAAACCAGACAATGAAATTGTGTTTTCTACCAAGGAGAAATTAAACAGCTACATACTTTGTCATTCTGGATTCACTGATACAGAATTGGGGAAAAGAAAAGAAACACCAAATCTCATGACAAATTTAATTTTTTGTTCAAAATTACTACTATCCCAAAGCAAAATTGAAGAAGCTGCATTAAAGTTGCAACAAAACCTTTCAGCAGATTTCAGGACACATTTGTTGGAGAAATAGTTCATTTTTTCTGGTATATAACAGATTTAAAACTCCACGAAAAATGTGCGCCCCCACTGCTTTGAGACATTAAGAAATGCAGTATCCAGAAAACTCTCAATGTTACAAAATGTACGCCTTTTTCCAACCTTCCACATAAAGTGAAGGGGAAAAGTTCATTTTTTTTTTTTGAAAAGAGTGAAAACCAGCTCCGTTTTAAAAATGAGCCAAGACTAATTGTTAACCTAGCCTTGATTTTCAGAATATAAGATGATTTTTCCAAAATGAAATCCAGAAAAAAAGTTTTTTTAAGAAGTGCCTGTGAAAAATAAACAATTCTTTACTTTTTTTGAGTTTAATTGATTTAAAAGTCTTTTGCATGATGCAATGATAACAAAATGTCCAGTGATTTATAAAGGGAATAAAGTGCTTAGTGTTATGCGAATATAAAGGGCATGATGTCACTACAAAAACAGCTAAAAAGAAATACAAATAGTGACGCATTTAAGGGGTTATTAATAGAAAATTTAAGAGGTTTTCCAGTAGAAAGCAGTAAATCAACCATTCAAAAACATTATAAGCTGTGTGAGTCTGTGGCAGCAAAAAAACGGGCTTCCACATGGGTAATTGTCATTTTTGTGGAATTGGTGTCACGCCCCTTGTGCAAAATCCCCAAAAACTAGCTACAACAGTGTTAAAAAAAGGGAATGTTTTTGGGTAGCCCAAAGAGATAAATCTGTGGACTAAAAAACACAAGGTATTAAAAAGGACAACATCAAAGCTGCTTTCATAAAAACCCGGAAGCTTTTTACAACAGATGGAACATAAAAAGCGGGGTGAATGGGACGCCCTTGATACTGGCCATGTAGTCAGAAACTGAAGGCTGGAGATGAAGTCCTGGGATCAGTAAAGTGGGCTGATTGCGTCCTGGGGAAAAGTAAGGGAACGGAGGCCCTGGGAGACAGTAAGGGAAAACTGGAGATGCTGTCCGGGGGACCTAAAGGGGAAGCTGGAGTTTTGTGCAGGGATCGGGAGTTATACCAGGAAGGAATACATACAAATGACCTCAAGGGGACAGGGGCCAAGTAGGGGGAAAAAATGACAAAAATAAGATAAAACCAATATTTTCAAACAGAAATACAACAGGAAATAGAAAACAAAGGACTCCACTAGCAATATGAGGATAAATTTACCAAAAACAACTGGTGGAGCTATATTGGGTTTTTGCTAGGGGGGATAGGATAAGACAGGAAACCACCAACAGGGGAAAACAGCACAGAAACCCAACAAACAGAAAACCAAACCCGGCACATACTATCCTTTTTATCGGCATGGGAAATCTGAAAAACAAGGGACGTGCCAAATTGACCACCCAGAAAATCGTGCCCATATGACAACAGGGAAAAAGAAAACTCCCTTCCTGTAAACTTTTTACCCTGAACTGGTACCCCTTTAGAAAGGAAAGACTGTCTAAAATTAATTGCCAGGCATACCATCTAAAGGGGGCAAAAAGATACAAAACTCCAGGCCATGGGGAAAAACCCGGTAGCCACACACTCAAGAGGGAAGGTTTTTTAGTGCCAGGAAGGAAAAAAAAATGGCAGGGAAAAAGCAAAATCGTACACCAAATCCTTCTTCCTGGGTGGAACCACAGTCCGATGGGCCCCCACTCCAAACCAACAATACAGATACTAAGCAGGAAAAAAAATCCCCCCCCATACCAACAATCCCTACCCATAACATTCTCTTTTCAAATTACAGGGTCTAAAGCCAGCAAAAAACAACAAAAAACCTTTTAAAACCCTGACTGCTTTCAGAGGCAAAGGCAATGTTTACGGCTTTCACAAACCCCATAAAGGATCACTTGGGCAACGAAATATGGGTCCCAGGTTTCAAACCATACAGATGGACAGAGTAACAGGCAAAAGGGGGGGGGTTTGGGCCGTACATTGCAGAGTCATTGTTTTCACAGAACTGCTTAATGCCCCAAATGAGAGTGGGAAGTTTTAGCATAAAGGGCGAGAACCAAAACCTAGTCATTGTGGTATCTACAAGCCCCGAGCAACATCCCCGCAATTTCCGGGAAAAGCTGTTAAAAAAAGACCATTGCTGGAAAATCTTCCCCGCTCCTGCACCCAACATCTTTCCCCCTGGGGGATTTCAACTTAAGGGCCCCAAAATGGAGGAATATAGCAAAAATATTGTTGCAGTAATAACACCAGGGGGCAGCTTGATAAAAAACCTCACACTCACCCCGGCAAAAAAAATCTTTTGCAACAAAATTAAATTTTAAAACCCACAAATAATAGACCTACAAGACGGGAAAAAACACTAGACCTCACCTTCACTAAAAAAGAAAACCTGATAAAAAAAATGTCACCAAAAAAAAAACCAATAAACTCAGATCACAACTTTAATTTGAATTTCAAACATTATGCGTGGGGGCCCAACCGACATAATGAGACTAGCCCACGATTGACCCATTCACCAAATTCAACTTCAATCCCAAAAACAAAAGGGGGAAACCAAGAAAACCAATTTCCTAACCGATATAAGGGGAAAGGGTAAACTAAGCAACACAGCCCCCCAACTTATGCCAAAGAACAGTTTTAACCCCCAAAAAGGCACTAAAAGTATGCACAAGGTTTATTCCCCTAAAAAAAAGGGGGAGAAAGTTTTAAAAAAAGAAAAGACAGGCGCCCCTTTACAGGGGGACGGAAAAGAATAACGAGCGGCAAAAAAGAGGTCAATAAAACGGAAATGCGAAGGGGAAACACGGGTTCAGAAAAACAAGCATCGAATTAAAAGCTAAAAAAAATCCTTTAGGAGCCCGGGAAAACGCGGGAAAAACTAAAAGGGCCCTAAAGGAAATCGAAAGAAACCCAAAGTATTTCTTCCCTATGCCAAATCGAAATCGAGAACAACGTCCCAGTATTGGGCCCCCTCCCTTAAAACAAGATGGGCCCCCACCAGTTGACAGAAAAAAAAAATAGTAGCTACTCAAGTCCCAATATGCCCAGTTTTTAAAAGTTTCTAACCAACTGAGGGGTCGAAGATAAAAAATAAATTTTTTAAATGAGGGGACCCAAAAAAATTTAAAAACACAATCCTACCCGATTTTACCCCGACGACAAATAAATTTCGAACAGCGATAAATAAACACCCCCATCCTCTCCCCCGGACCAAAATTTCATGGAACTCGGGGTTCCCTAAAGGATTTGGAAAACCCCCTATCACGACCTTTTTCCTGGGAGGGAGCAGGGACCACGAGGGTCGTCCCCATTTACTAAAAACAACAACATAGCCCCACCCCCAAAAAGGGGGCAGTAAAGAAACCAGCAAAAAAACTACAGACCAATAGTACTAACATCCATATCAAAAAAATCTTTAAAAAGGGTCCTAAAAAGCAAGATCACCACCCATCTAGAAACCCACATTTCCCAAAACCCCCGGGGAAACAGGGTTTTTTAAAAAACGGGTCGCTCCTGTCTGTCTAAACTTTTGGATCACTAGACAAGGTCCAAAATTTGCACTAAAAGACAAAAAGAAGGGCCAGTTTAATATATACACCTTTTGAAAAAAGGCCTTCGACAATGTGACCATGGCATAAAAAGCCCCCAAAAATGCTCCCAAAAGGAAAAAAAAAGGAAAAGTGGGGTCGAGGGAAATCTAAAATTTCCCCCACTAACAGAACACAGAGAGTATTTCGTAAACCCAGAGTAAAGTCCGAACAGCAACGGTGAAAACTCTTTTTTGCAAAAGGGCACAAATACTCGCCCCCCATCTTTTTCCCCTCATCCTCAAAACCCGACACAGACAAGGATGCAGCCAAGAAACCTTTTTCTTCCTTTGCAGATCCCCCCCCCGAATCTCCCTGAAAATGTCTTCCATTGCAGACATTTGAAAGGGCCCCCCACGGACATAAACCCAAAACCCTTTCAGTGGGCGCAAAAAACCCAATTTTAATTTAAAACCGATGTAAAAATTTCAATTACCCCCAAAGGGGTAAACACAGAGTACAAAAAAAAAATTTCTGGCCACAAAAAAAGGGCGAAACACCAACGTCAAAGCCCCGGGGAGTGATCAGGGCCCGGAGGATCTCCCCTTTCCCAAGGACCATAAAAAAATTGTATAAATTTCGCATCTGCTAAAAAAAAGACAGGAGGAAAAAAACTTCAAAACTAGGGGGGCCCAACCCCTATAAAGACACTCTTTAGGTCACTTTTCTAACAAAGGGTGGAAAAAATTTTTTTGCACACTAACACACCCTTTTAAGGCAGGGGAAAATTTCCACCCAAAAAAAGGGACAGAGAACTTTCAAAGGCCGCATAACGGAAAAAAAACCCCCTTAATTAAATGGAGCGCTTTTAGGTTCCTAAACCTGTATTCCCCGGAAAGCAGGGGGGGAGAGATAAAATTTATTATTACCCCTGGAAAATCCTAGAGGGGCTAGTACCGAACTTTCACACCCAAAATCACTCACAAAGAAAGCAAAAGACTTGGCAGACGATGCACCATCTCCCCCAAAGGAAAAGCAGGGGTGTCAAATAGCAAGTTTAAAGACCATAAAAATAAAAAGGTTCCCCCGGGGGCCCCAGACCCGTTTTAACCCGGGCCTTTCCCCGCACACATAAAGGGGGGTTTTCCAACAGACCCCTGGCAGTCTTTTAAACTGGCACTGGACAAAACACCTAAAGTCAGTTTTTCCCGATCAGCCGGGGTGTGGCTGTACGTTTGGTTTTTCGTGCAGGGCCCGAGCAAAAAGCCGGTTGATCAGGCTCGGGTTTCCCCCAGGAGGCCTGGTCCCAGACCAGGCCCCCGGGGGTTGACCCCCCCCGAATCTCTCCAGGGAAACCCAGGTAAACTTCAAAAACCAAAACTATAAAAACTAAAGCTGTCCTTTAGTTTAAACCCTTTAAAATGCAGGAAATTTAAAAAATAGTTTTTAATGGCTTGGGAAATGGGTTTTGGGTTTTCCCTTTATGTACATTCCCCATTAAATTTAATCTAAAGAGCCGGGAAAGTATTTAATTAACCCCTTTCACAGGCTCACACCGACCCCCCCCCCCCACCCCCCAAACTGGAAGGGGGCCCCTTCGCTTTCCCGTAACTCAAAGGGCCACGCCAATCTGAATAGCCAAAGCCCGAACTTCTTAATTTCCGGGGGCCCGTCGCCACTTCTTTTGAAAATTTGGGGGTCAGTTTTATTTCAAAACATTTTTGGGGTGCTCTAATGTCCCTTTTAGGGGGAAAAAATTGGACGGGCCCAATTTTTGGGTTCATCAGCAAATTTGCTTATGTCGCTAAAGTTTTCCCCTCATCTAAGTCGTTTTTGTAAATTTTTTAACAACAACGGGGCCCCAAAACGACCCCCGAGGATCACCACTTGTGACCCTGCCCCCCCAATTCCCGTTTTCTCCCCTTTATGCCAAAAATAAAGTGTAGTTTTAAATTTCCGGCCCCTTGTTTAAAGTAGGGTCAAATCAAACTCCCCCCTAACCCTTCCCCCCCCCCTCCCCCTCCAAAGGTGAGGTGGGGCCTGTCAAACAGTAAATCACTCGCTCACAGCTCCCCTTACCTGGATGACAGTGGGGCACCTGCAATCAACGACGAACGGGAGAAGGACAAACTTCAAGACTTCCCTTTTTTGGTATTGAACTCCCCTGGCCCGTATAAATTGCGGACTTTAATCCACAGCATTGCGTGGAAAGAACCTGCTTCCGTCACGGGAGAGATTACCACTGGTATACTGTGAAGAAAGCCAGTGGAGGGGTCACCAACCCCTGCAAAACCCCCCCCCCCCATCATAGCAAGGCTACGTTTTTAACAACAGGGGTCACCAACCCCAAAACACCCCTGCAGATATTAGCTTGAGTTCAAATGTTTTTTTTTTCTTTTTTTTTTCTTTTTTTTTCAAATAGGATATACCTTTTTTTTATTGTTTTATTTTTGTTTTTAATAAATAATAAAGTGTTTATCTTTGTGAATTATTATTTTTTTCTATTCAAAAATTTTCCTGAGGGGGAGCCAGCCTGATAATACTGCTAAGTTTTACGGGCTGAGTAAGCCTTCACAAGTGGCGACCTTGCCAGGGTAACCTACGAATCAAGATTCAAATCCATCTCGAATTACCATTGGAACCAACGCCCCCATACCCAACGGTTTTCCACCACCATGATAATCTTCTCTATGGTAGGATACGGTACAGGGATTTAAAAATTTGGGTTTTAAGTCCCAATTTATTTTAAGTCAAGTCAGGCAGGATATAATAGTTAATCTGCCACCCTTATGTGACTTGAAAAATCTTTGGGGGATTAGATTAGGGACCCCAGATTTTCCCGTGACAACTTGTTTCACTGAGCTCTTTATTATATCAAGGGAACTGTCATGGGCACTCTTGATTTGTTGGTGGAAGATTGGAATGGTCAAGTGACCCATTCTAGCTTTACTGTTTGCTAATACCATTATTGTTTATTGAAGCAAGCAGGGATCGAGCCCTCTGGTTTATTTACAGTTTGAGCGGAAGCAGGAATTGAACCTCTGTTTTCTTTAATAGCCGTTTCATTTCCCTGATTGTTTAAGTTATTCTTGCCAAGTAGGTGGAAATACCAGTTTTGGATGAATGCTGGAAGTAAGTTAGGAATAACAGGGAAAAATTTAGAATCTTTCATTAGTGCTAAGGATCCAGGAAAGACTGAAAGAGTGAGAATTGAGAGAGAAGAAAGACAGAAAAGGGAAAGAGAAGAAGAAAAGGACGGAGAGAAGAGAATCGAAAGAGAGAATTGAGAATCACTAGAAGAAAGACAGAAAGACGAGAGAGAAAGACAAAAAGGAGCGTGATAGTCTTGGATCGTGAGGAGAGAGCTAAAGTACGTGAAGAAACAAGTAAATTAAGGGAACTTGAGGAAAGAGCCCAAAGGATAGAGAAGTTGATGGAGAAAGAGCTAGAGAAACATGGTTGAGAGGAGAGAGAAAAGGATCGCGAGCTCGAAACAAAAGTCGCATTGAATTAGAAGAATAAAAGTTAACTTTCTCACAACAAAACAATTAGATGAAGGAGGTAATGGAACACACGGGCAGCTAGCGGCACATATTCCTAACACCTTAATTTACCTCCATCACAGAGGGGGAAAAGACATAACTTCTTCTTTATCAGGTTTGAAAATACCGCTACCCTTGTGAATGGGCCTGCTGACACCTGGGCTACCAGGTTAGGATGTTATTTTCCAGTACAGCTTTGAATAATCTATGCACTTTGTCGCAGGATATTATATGTATTATCACTACTGATAAAAAAGGCAATCCTTTAATAGTTCCAAAAACCACTAATTCTTACAGGCAAGGTTTTCAGTGTATGCCACCTTCACAGGCCTGGCAGAACTTTCAACAGTTACGGTACACTCTTTCGTTTGTTCGACTTGTGGATTGAGAGTTCAGGAATGATCACACAGTTATGAATCTCTTCGAGAACTTCTGGTTGCTGACCAGTTATGACAGACTCTTCCTTACCTGATAAGAAATTCATTAGAGAAACGTAACCTGATTAAAGTGAGGAAGTTGCTGAGGCTGCTGACCTGTATGCTGAGGCTTCAATTCCATATACAGAACCTAAAAGGGATCGAACCCTAAGGTCAAGGGTTCATCAGACCTTAAGAAATGAAAGCCTCTAGTGGAAAGTAAAATGACTTCTTTTATTCCTGTTTGTCATTTGTGTGGTGTTAAGGGACATAAACGTCAAGATAGTCCTTCTAAGAAGGTCCAAAAAGTTGGAAGATGTTTTAAAGACTGTAATGACCAAGCACCCTTCTGTTCAGGAACAGTTAATGGATGTTAGGTAAGACATTTTAATGTTCAACAGTTAATGGACTTAATGTATCTACCATTTTACGAGACACTGGATGCACATGTATAGTAATTTCTGGTGAGCTGTTCCCTAATCTTAAAGAAACTCATTCCTCTGCTATACTTTCATACTTGGGCCGTACAGACACTTTTCCTACCATCCGTTGTTACATTAGGTCTAAATGGTTCACAGGTTGGTCTGAAGCCGTACTAGCTCCCATCACTTCTTGCTCCGTACTAATAGGTGATGTAAAAGGTGCCATTCTTTCTTCTGAGGTTGACCTTTCATCGACAAAGATGGACATAAGTGTTTCAGATCCATCTTTCCTTTTGTAGAAAAGTAAGAGAAGCCTTCGAAAGCTCATGATGAGACAATGTCTCCGTGAGATTCATGTGGGATTAAAAACCAGTGATGCTACTCTCGAAAGCGAGAGGTAGTAGTGATCACTGGTTCACTTGTTAGATGAAAGTTGAGGATATCACCTCCGTACTATAAATGTCTTGACTAGGGTCTCAGTACCAAAGCCCAGGCTTTCCTATTATTCCATCCTTTGATTTCCCTGACTTCAAGCCTTTTGAATATCAAAGGATCTTTTGTCAGTTTACAACGTAGATTGCCCTTCTCTTCAGAATTGCCAAAGGCGCTAAACCAATCAAGTGATCCATATGGAAAAACTTTTCATATAAATTTGTATATTAGTATAAGATATCTTGTTCAAGTCAGTAATTCAAATTAAATTCAGATGAGGATAGACTATTCCATATAGTTGTTCCAAGTCAATGCACGAGTGACTGTCTTAAAATGGCTCATGACTGCAGTGGCCGGACATTTCTCGCATCGATTAAAACCTTAAACAAATTAGGGAAACCTATTTTTTTTGTTCTTTTTTGGCCCAAACATGTCCTCAGATGTCACTACCTATTGTAGATCGTTGTAAAGTGGCCAATGTCATCACTCCCGAGTTATAAGGCAAGTACCTATGGTCAAAATGCCTTCTTTTCGGTACCGTTTGAATGAGTAGCTATTGACTCGTTGGTCCTTTATCTCCACTTTCATCTGGGGGAATGATATATATTAACATTAGTTGATTTATGCTTCGAGTTTCCCTGAAAGCCAGTTCCTTAAAGACATAACTATACAGATGGTGGCTGAAGCCTTTTGTCCATCTTATCCAGAGTGGGCATCCCTAGGAGAAAATTTGTCCTGACCGTGAGGACACAATTTACATCGGACTTGAAATGCAACATCTCTACCAACTTCTGTGAGTGAAGCCTTCTTCACAACACTCTATCATCCCAGGCTGTAATGGGAGGGTTGAGTGCCAGCATCGATTCTCATAGTCCATTTTAAGGAAAACTTTGCTCCCTTAAACACTAAGGAGTGGCATTGTTACCTCCCTGTGCTTTGTTTGCCATGAGGGAAAGTTCCCATGACTCTTTTGGGTTTCCACCTTTTGAACTTCTCTATGGTAGACAGGACCAGAGGATCACTGTCCATCTTCATGAATTATGGATAATGAGGAGGTAAATGCTGAGCGTTCAGTCTTCTTACCAATTCTCCTTGACCGTAGAGATCCAACTTGAGGAGACCTCTGACATAAGTTTCGAAAACCTAAGCTTGTCAATGGACCAGTACAAAACCTATTTTGATTCCAAAGTCAGAGGTGAAGTAGGGGATAAGTACTGGTACTTTTGCCCTATAAAGTCAAATAAATATTAGTAGGATGGTACAAGGTCCATATAAAGTATTAAAAATTTGTGGGGAAAGTTGTCTACCTATAGAAGTCAAGGGGGTGGAAACCTAAACTTTATCCATATCAACTTCCTTAAGAATATTACGAAGAAAATTCGGTTAATGCCTTAATAACTTTGGACTTAGTTTTTCCACACGAACTTGATACGATAAACTGGAGAATGTAAGGTGTGAGTCGTAATTGACACCTCTAACTTTGATTATGATGAAGAACTACTTGACTTGGTGGACTCTTGACCACTCGGACGCAAACCACCATTTAATATTAATGAATCTTTGGATGACCATGAGAGAATGAACTACTTCAATGGTGTGAGTAACTTTTCAGACGTCCTTTACTGTTATTAAAGGTGTTACCTCCCGGTAAGTCAATAGATTGATTAAGTGACGGACAATCTATCAAACGAAAATTATACCCAGTTCAGTTCACCTTAGGGGATTGCATTTGACCGAGAGGTAGACAAATTATTAATTAAAACTAAATATATTGCAACCTTCAGTATTTAATATTGTTCACCAGTAGTCATGGTTAAGAAGGAGGATAATTCTTGTAGACTTGCTATTGACTTCAGAGGCCTATTGCTATATCTCGGTGGATGCTGAGCCTAGCCCTTAATAGATAGCGATCTACATAAATTTTATGACGCTTCCTTTTTTCAGAGATTGATATTGCACAGGGCATATCTCAAGTAATGTTAGATCCTTCTTACTAAGCAGTACCCGCTTTTCCCTTAACACCAAGACTGATGCAGTAAAGAACTTGCCCTTCGGTTTAGGTAAACTGCCTTGTGCTACCTGTGAGACTGATGGAGAAAGGTCTTGGGTAATATGCCAAATGTTTTCATTTAATTTTGATAACTATTTACGTAATGTCATCCACGTGGGGCGAACTATCCAAACATTAACAACAGTTCTGCGTTAGGTTACGGTCACTGGCCTCATGCCAGCCGAAGAATGCTTCCTTGGGTTAACAGATTAGATATCTTGGATGATACCTTTCTAATAAACTCCTGCAGCTTCTCCCCAGTAAGATCAAAGCTTTATTAGAATTTAAATCCCCAAAACCAGAAGCTCATGCGTAGCTTTCTTGGTTCTGTAAATTTTTTATGCCGGTTTATCCCGAACCTTAATGAATCTTAGCAGGCATCTTATCGATTCCTTAAAAAGTCGTGAAGGGAAACTTTGAATTTACGGATGATTAGCTGCGGAAAAGTTTATGAGAATTAAAGTATTTCTTTTCGGGAAGACCCTATTCTTAGATTCCAGATATTAATAAACATTTTGTTTAAGAAACTGATGCTCCAATACTGGGCTTAGGTGCGGTGCTGCTTCAATACCATCATGGTACTCCCTTCCCTGTTGCCTTACTAAGCTGAAACTCCTTCCACAGAAACAAGATATCCCAATAGAAAAGGAATGTTTAGCCCTTGTGTGGGGTTCTCTCCAGACTTAATTTTATTTGGCTGGGAAATGAATTCATTTTAGAAAAGGACCACAAACCTTTGATATACCCTTAGAAACTTTTAAGGGAACCAACCAGTCGCCTCTTGAGGTGGACATTGGCCTCCAAGCTTTTAAGTTCACCATATTGTGTATATCAAGGGTTCATCCAATTATCTTTGATGGTTAAGGTCGTGACCGTCAGTAGATTTGTTGCTTTATGCGACTTCCACCTGTTAGAACTTTTTCCTCGCCTATTCCTTCTATTCTCCTTGATATAAGTCTTGGCATGGGGGAGTGTGAGGGAAAGTTTCAATAGATAGGTGTAGTTGAGGAGGGAGTATATAGTAACAATTGTTTTCATCTGCGGGCTACTGTTAAGGTAGGGTAAGTCAAGCTCCGCTATTCCCGCCTTTTTTACCCTCCCCGGTATGTGATAGTTCATTGCCGGACTACTTGTTAAAGGTAGGGTAAATCAAGCTCCTGCTATCGCCTTTTTCCCTCCCCGTAGTGATTTAGTTTCATTGCCGGCTACGTGTTAACGGTAGGAGTAAGTCAAGCTCCCGCTATTCCACCTTTTTTCCCCTCCACGTAGTGATCGTTTTAATGCCGGTACTTTGTTAAAGGTAGGGATAAGTCAAGGTCCTCACTTTTTTTCCCCCCCAAAAGTGATAGTTTGACTGCGGTGCTTGTTAAGGTAGGGTAGTCTAGTCTTCCCGCTATCCTTCCCTCCTTCTCCCCCCCCCCGAAAAAGTGGAACGTGTGGGCTCTGGTTCAAACAGTAATCACTCGACTCAAGCTCCAAATACTGTAAGTACATGGAATTATCTGCTTGTATTCTAGTGGATTATTGGTTTGAAGCTTCCACTTTTTGACCAATAATAAATTTAGTCTTTTCAGCCTTGCTCTAGTTGACGTTGTAATAATACCATCGTCTTTTAGGTATTGAACTTTCATGGAGTGTGTTTATCTATAAGCAGTGGGTAACATGTCTTTCTTTGCCAGCTTGGGATGCAGAGAGGTCACATGTCAATAACGAGAAGAATGATGGAGGAATGACTAAGTCCAGGAGACTTCCCCATTTTGGATTTAATTACCTGTGACCTGTATGAAATTGCAGGACGTAACCTCTTCGTTGCCAGACGGTAAAGAACCTGCTTTCTGTATCGGGATAGAATACTCACGGGCGATACTCTGTGAAGAATAGCGGTGGTGGTCACACACTAGCACCCCCCCCCTTCCACATCAGAACGGCTATGATATCAAACAACACGAAGTGTTAACCAACACAGACACCCCATAATATATATATTAGTGTTGAGTTCGAATGTTATTTTATTCATTTCATTTTTCATTTTTCTTTCAAATAGGATATACCTGTCATGTTTTATTGTTTTATGTTTGCTTTAATAAATAATAAAGTGTTTATCTTTGTGAATTATTATTTCGTTTTCTATTCATTAATTTTCCTGAGGAGGAGCCAGCTTTGGTAATACTGTCTGAAGTTATTACAGAGCTGAGTAAGCCTTCACAGAAGTGTTCACAAAGGAGACAGAAGGGGCTCCAGAAAGACGGAGAGGTGGGGCACACAACCATGTGCTGGACACAGTGCACACAACCGAGGAAGAAGTGAAGAGGCTTCTGAGTGAGCTAGATACCTCAAAGGCAATGGGGCCAGATAACATCTCCCCATGGGTATTGAGAGAGGGAGCAGAGGCGCTATGTGTACCCCTAACAACAATATTCAATACATCTATCGAAACAGGGAGATTGCCTGAGGCATGGGAGACAGCAAATGTAGTCCCAATCTTTAAAAAAGGAGACAGACATGAAGCATTAAACTACAGACCAGTGTCACTGACATGTATAGTATGCAAAATCATGGAGAAGATAATCAGAAGAGTGGTGGAACACCTAGAAAGGAATGATCTCATCAACAGCAGCGAACATGGTTTCAGGGACGGGAAATCCTGTGTCACAAACCTACTGGAGTTCTATGACATGGTGACAGCAGTAAGACAAGAGAGAGAGGGGTGGGTGGATTGCATATTCTTGGACTGCAAGAATGCGTTTGACACAGTTCCACACAAGAGATTGGTGAAAAAACTGGAGGACCAAGCAGGGATAACAGGGAAGGCACTGCAATGGACCAGGGAATACTTGTCAGGAAGACAGCAGCGAGTCATGGTACGTGGCGAGGTGTCAGAGTGGGCACCTGTGACCAGCGGGGTCCCACAGGGGTCAGTCCTAGGACCAGGGCTGTTTCTGGTATTTGTGAACGACTTGACGGAAGGAATAGACTCTGAGGTGTCCCTGTTTGCAGATGACGTGAAGTTGATGAGAAGAATTCACTCGATCGAAGACCAGGCAGAACTACAAAGGGATCTGGAAAGGCTGCAGACCTGGTCCAGCAATTGGCTAGTGGAGTTCAATCCCACCAAGTGCAAAGTCATGAAGATTGGGGAAGGGCAAAGAAGACCGCAGACGGAGTACAGTCTAGGGGGCCAGAGACTACAAACCTCACTCAAGAAAAAAGATCTTGGGGTGAGTATAACACCAGGCACATATCCTGAAGCGCACATCAATCAAATAACTGCTGCAGCATATGGGCGCCTAGCAAACCTCAGAACAGCATTCCGACATCTTAATAAGGAATCGTTCAGGACCCTGTACGTTAGGTACGTGTACGTTTGGCCCATATTGGAGTATGCGGAACCAGTTTGGAACCCACACCTAGCCAAGCACGTAAAGAAACTAGAGAAAGTGCAAAGGTTTGCAACAAGACTAGTCCCAGAGCTAAGAGGTATGTCCTACGAGGAGAGGTTAAGGGAATTCAAACCTGACGACATGGAGGACAGGAGAGATAGGGGGGACATGATAACGACATACAAAATACTGAGAGGAATTGACAAGGTGGACAAAGACAGGATGTTCCAGAGATTGGACACAGTAACAAGGGGACACAGTTGGAAGTTGAAGACACAGATGAATCACAGGGATGTTAGGAAGTATTTCTTCAGCCACAGAGTAGTCAGTAAGTGGAATAATTTGGGAAGCGATGTAGTGGAGGCAGGATCCATACATAGCTTTAAGCAGAGGTATGATAAAGCTCACGGCTCAGGGAGAGTGACCTAGTAGCGATCAGTGAAGAGGCGGGCCAGGAGCTCGGACTCGACCCCCGCAACCTCACTAGGTGAGTACAACTAGGTGAGTACACACACATGCACACACACACACAACAAAACATACACACACACACCACACACACACACAAGAAAACCAAAAGCACACACACAACACACACACACACACACACCCCAACATTCTAGGACAAAAGGGTAACTAAACAAAAACCATGCAGTCAAAAGAAAGGGCCCCTTTTTTCCAAATTTTCGAAAGTCCCCTGGGAAACAAAAGGTAACTCACACACACAAGTAGTTTTTTACTTTAATGTTTTTTAACAGTATGGGTTTTTAACAGCCCCCTTAGAATTTAGCATTGTGGCTCCCGGTTTCCTAGGAACGGGCCGGGGGGGTTTTGTACGTGAAAAATCTGTGAATATTCTACAAAAAACTTTAAAAATTTTTCCCCAGAGTCTAAAAAAAGTGATATTATAAAAAAAAATTACGAGTCAATTTTGAATATGTCTTTTATTTACTTGAAGCTGATTTGAGGGTCAGGGAGCATTTTGGCCACGCGGGCTGGCAGAAAAGCTTGTAAAAAGTAATCACTACACGCAATTATTAACAACCTTTAAGGTTTTGGGCCCTTTGATCAAAAAAAAAATTTGCAAATTTGGTCAATGAGTGATTAAGAGTGGTTAAAAAAGAAAAAAGGTTAAAAAAAATAGAGAATCAATTCCCCGGCGGGTTAGTTTTCCCCCAGCAGTAAAATTTTTAAATGCACTTATATCATGGGGTTCCACTTAAAGACCCCCAAAAAAAGAAAAAAAAAAAAAGTGTAAATTTCCACGGAAATTGAAGGGACGTGTCATTGACAACTGGAATGTATGATGAAAATCCAATAAAAATAGGGGGATCCAGACATCTTTCGATATTTTTAAGAACCACCACTAGGTTTTCCGTGATGCAAATACCAAATAAAACATTAATGGGGGAGGGCATCTAGGGGTGCCCTTTAAAAGTTCGCAAGTGTAAAAAAAAATTGACAAAAAAATTTTTGATATATTTTTGATTGGGAAAAAAGGAGAGGGAATTAAAAAAAAAAAATGGGGAAAAATTTTTGGGTACCCCAGATATTATAAAAAATTACTAATTTTGAATTACATGGGAAATTTCCTAGTGTACTATGGGGTTTTAAAAAAAAATACCCTTTTTGAAACCATAAGTATTGAAATAGTAAATTTTTGTATATTTGGGAAATTTAGGGGGAGAAAAAATTTTTAAAATTTCAAAAAAAAGTTGTGAATAAAGACTTACAAAAAGTGTCCCCCCCTTTCCCTCAAAGACAGAGGGAAACGGATGACGGCAACAAGGGGATGACGAATGGAGGGGGGACAGACGGAGACACACCCCCACACAAAAAACGGGAAAAAACCCACCCAACCCACACACAACCCACACACACAAAACACGCGAGGTGACTATCCCCGAAGAGCTACGGGGAAATAATAAGGGAACGGGGGGGCCCAGAAAATACTGTAGGAGAGGAAAATGTAAAGGAAAAGGGGGAAAAAGTCAGTTTTTTCCCCCCCCTTTTGGGGTTCAGGAAAGCGAGAGGAGGACACCAGGGGAAAGAGGGGCCAAGAAAAAAATTTGGGAGTTTTTAAAAAAGTAAATCAAAGAAATAGGCGAGAAAAAAAAATGACTGAGATAGTAAATTTTCATAGAATGTGGAAGTACTCAAAGGGGGGAAAAACCCAAAACCCCAAAACCACGGGTGGGGTTTGAACCCGGGTCGGGGAAAAAATTTCTCAAAACTCCGGGGGGAATCATGCATTAGTAAGGGGCCCCAGTAGCTTAAATACATTCATCCAATAATTTTTTTTCTGCCCCATGGAAGGTTACATAGGAAACCACTGTGACCAAAAAGGGCAATTTTTTCACGGGACAATTCCTCTATTTGGCGGGGGGACAAAACCTCTAGGTCAAGTCCTCTCAACGCCATCAACATGACCCGAAATCAAAATGATACGATTGCAAAAAAAACCCTACTGTGGTATGGTTTGTTTGAAATCGTACCCTTACGTTTTCCCGGGAAAAAAAAAACAGCGGGACAAGCTTTTTTTTCAAGATATTTAAAGGGGTAAAACCCGGACCCTCCCGGAGAAATCAGGGAGGGAAAAAAAATTGCCCAGCATACGGGGTTTTGTTTTTTCTAGATGGGAACAAGTTTCGGGAATGACGCACTGTTGGAGAGAACAAAGGGGCCCAAAAGGGGCAATATTCTAGGGCCCAAACGTGATATGTATGAAAGGGGAAAGGGGTTCATCTTTTTTGGGGCGGGAGGGTCGCATTACCCATTGGGATTGAGGGGGGTTATTGGTACATTTAAAGGTCAAAAAACTGATAGATTAAGGTAGGGGTTTGTCTTGGCGAAAAAAAATCAGGTTTGCAATACTAGGCTGCAGCTAACATTGGGAGGGAAAACGGACGGGACAGCCCACACACACACACACCCCGGGCAAAAACCAAAACACACACCACACACACACCCCACCACACACACCACACACACACACGAAAACATTATGGGGGAGGAAACGATCAAACCCCCAAGAGCAAACAGAAAAAAAAATTTTTGGGGGGACTTTTGACCCAGAGATACTGTGGGAGAGGCAGGGGGAAAAGGGTGGGAAGTCTTTGTTTTATTCAGGGGGTTCGGGAAAGAGCGAGGGGAGGGCACAAAATTTGAAAGAGGGCAAGAAAAAAACGGGAGATTGAAAACATCGTCAAAAGAATTAGGGGGAAAAGAAAAGACCGAGAGAGTAAGTTTTCTTATAATAGGGGGTACTCGAAGGGGAAAAAACAGGCTGGACAAGCTGATTTAAAACCCGAAAGGGTTTGCCAAAATAGGATTTGCAAGGGGAAAATCATGGCTAAAAGAATCGCCCGATACGGATTGATTTTTTATACCAAAGACAAAAACAAGATCAGAATGGCACCCGGCAACTGAGGGAGGGGAAAAAAGGGCAAAAAGGGCTATTCTATGGAAAACCTGATATGTATCAAGGGGAAGGGAAATTTCATCTCTTTTGGGGCTGGAGTGGTTGCATTGGGAAATTTTCGATTGAGGGGGTTATTGGTGATTTGTCATGATTTTAGACTGATAGATTATAGAGGTATGGGTTTTCTGGGGGAAAAACTTTTGGGCCCTGCGGAACTGGGGTTTGGAAAACGGGCAATATAAAAAGGATCCCCTCAAGGGTATTTTTAAAAAAGAAAATTTCAAAAAAAAATTTTGTGGGAAAGGCAAAGAAATTGATCAAAAACAGAGTTTGTAGGGCAACGAGTGCCCTAGCTCCCAAAAATTTTTCTTTTATAAAAAAGGAGAAAGCCCCTAAAAAATAAATAGATGGGGCAAAGATTACTTTGCAAGTGCAGGTAATATAGACATTATTGTTTTTAACAGAGCCGGGTTCAACTTGAAAAAAAAGAGAAATCCCTTCTGAATGCAATAAAAAGGGGTTATAAACTTTTCCCTTTACTGATAGGGTAAAGGGTAAGGTTGGTGGAGTGGCGATGTTTTGTCAGAGAAAATTTTTAATTTTTGTTGGTTAGACAAGAATAAGTTTTAGAATCATCAGACACACAATTTTTTGGTACATTTTATTTGGGGGTCGTAAAAAGTTTTTTTTGGGGTGTGTTTTATACCCCCCCAAACCTTGATAGAGAGTGCAAAAAAAGCTGCATGGGACAAAAGTTAAATAAGGTTTTCTAGAATAGAAAATGTTGGGGTTTTAGGGGAAATTTTTCCCTTTAAAGAAAAATTGACTGGAACTGTTTTGACGGGAAATTTTGAGTCCATCCCCCCTTTTTTTGATACGGTTCGGGAATGTTTTTTCAAAAGAAATTGTGGCAAAAACCAACTAAGGAAAAAAACCTGCTTGCCCTTGGTTCTTGCCAACAAAAAAACACTAATTAATAATCTTGAGGTTAATGATGATTTTGGGGGAAATGCGATCCCCAAATCATTTTGTTTCAGTACTTCAGGGAAATTTACCCAGAAAAAAGAAATAAAGTCTCTGCCCCCTTTTGCTTGGCCGATTTTTGGAACAGAAAAATTACCTGGGGGGGCAAAATTGGGATGCCCTGACTATGGGCAGGTGTGTTTTTGGATGCCAATCAAACTTTTTTTCTTTGTTCAAGTGCCCGGGCCAACTTTTTTTCCCAAGAAAGGGGGAAATTAAAGTTTAAAAAAAAATGACCCCAAAATTTTTGAGAACAATAGATTAAAATATCTCATTGGTTAAAAAGGGAAGGCATTTATAGGTGTATAAAAAAGGGGGGAATGGGCATTTAAAGAAACAATAAAATTAAGTTAAAGAGAGAGATAAAACAGGAAAAAGAAAAGTAAAAGGGATTATGAGGCTAAAGTCGCAAGGGGGCTCGAAGGGGCTAACCCCAAAAAGGGGTTTTTTTCAGGGAAACGAAGTAAGATTAAGGGGCAAGATGGTCCCCGTTAAAAAGTAAGTTTAGGCAATCATGACAGTGATAAGGGGGAAAGTGTGAAATTTTCATTATTTACCTCCTCCCGTTTTTTAAACAAGGGAAAAATACTAGCGAAAATTTTTAAAATTTTTAAAATTTCATAGAAAAAAGGACCCATAAAAAAACTGCACCCATTGGAGTAACCCAGTGACCTGGTCCCCCAGACAAATAGGGGAAAATTTAAAAACCCAACAAAAAAACCAGGGCCCCCGAGAATTGTTTGCAAGAAATTTTTAAAGGAATTGGGAAAGGGGGTAAGTTTGCAAACCTTTCGCTAAACTTTTTTGCTTTTGCTACAAAATGGGGGTAGTGCCAGGAAAAAGTGAAAAATGACAAAGTAAAACCTATTTTTCAAGTCAGTGACAGGCCTTTGCTTTTTGAACTGTTGACCAATAAACCCTTTTCTCCATATGGGGAAAAATTTTTTTGGGAAACAATTGCCGAGGCAATTTAAAAGCCATTTATTTACAGGTATAAAATTTATTAATGAATCTTAACACGTTTTAAAAAAGGGGGGGTTCCTTTTTTATGAATTTTTTGACTTTTTTTTTTTTAGGTATTTGAGAAGGTAGATCATGGTATTTTAAAAATAAAGTTTTCATAAAAAGGGGGTTCCTTAAAGGGTTTCGGAGCCTTTCCCCGAAAAGGAGGGGAAAAAGTTTTCCCGGGGGAAGGCATGGGGTGACAAATAGGGAGCAGAGAGTTTTTCTAAAGGGGAGAAATTAGAATGGGGGCAAGTCACAAGCCCTTTTCCCCCCAGAGGCAGCTTTGGGCCCCTTTTTCCAATTTACATTAATGAACAGGAAGGGGGAAAAAAAGCGAAAGCAAATTTGCTGATGACAAACCCAAAAAAGGCCTTTCCCAAATTTTTCTAATGAGGGGCAAATTTGGGGGACCCCCAGGTGTTTTTAATAAAACTGATGACATGGTCGAAAAAAGTGGCAGATGCATTTTTTGTAGACAAGTGCAAAATTTTTAAATGTTGGGGGGGATAATAAAAACCCCCCCAAATATAAACAAATGTAGAACTTAAAAATTTCTGATTTTTGAAAAAAGGGTTTAGAAGTTCTGGTTAGCAGTAACCTGAAATTAAGCAACATGCAAAAAGCGTTCGCAAAAAAGCCCAAAAGAATCCCTTTCCCTTTATATCAAGAAGCCAAAAATAATAGAAATCCTCAGGCTGTTCTTCTACTTTTAATATCCCCTTGGGTTTGGCCCCATTTAGATTAAAGTCCCCAGTTCTGGTCACCGTATTACAGAAAATTTTTAATTGGGAATGGAAAAAAGTAAAAAAGAGGAAGATAAGAAATTTTAACCCCTTTTTTTAAAATCTTCCCACGAGGATACGCTGAGGGGCCCCGAATCTGCACCTCTAGAAAGGCGTTTGAATGAGGAGGGGTAGAAATTTAGGTGAAAAAATGGAAAAACAGGGAAAAAATTTAAGGGGATGTAAATAGGGTGCTATAAATAATCTTGGCCCAGACGGGGCTTGCAGCAATGGTTTTTTTAAACTGGAAAAATTCAGTTCAGGAAGGATATAAAAAAGGGACTGGTTTGGTTTAGAGTTGTTGATGAGGGAACAAACTCCCCCAGTTTCCATCTTAAAACCTAAGGGCGTTGTGTAGTTTTTTAAAAAAGGGGTTTGGGAAAAAACATGAAATGGGTTTTGGATGGGGGGGTGAGTTGGACCTGACTACTGGTGCCCCGGGGGCAGAAGCCGGTTGGGCCTTCCTTAAGTGGAGGTACCTGACTGTGTGGGCCAATTTGGGCCTTTTCCGGGGGGTTGACATGGACCTGCCCAGCTTTGGGGTAGTAGGCCTCCTGCCCGTGTTCCTTCTTTCTTATGTTCTTTTTCTTTTTTTAAGAACAGAAACAGAGAGGACAAAAAGACAAGCAAGCAACAAGCGCCCGGCACCACAAGAAACACCCCAAAAACCATAAAAACACAAACCCCTTTCCCACATACGGCCCCAACCCCGCACAAAAACCTGAAAGGGCCCCTTTCCCCCACGCCATTTTCCCCCACCCACAACCCACCCCCCCCGAAAAACAGTGGTGGAAAAGAAAAAATTTTGGTCCAAACTCTGATGGAATAATGAACAAATTTGGGGGGATGGCACGGGAAAAATGAAAAAAGGCATCACCCAGCATCATAACCCCCCACAGAAAAAAAGGGCACAGGGGTGATAACAGATGCCATCTTTTTCCCTTTGGTTTATTTTTTTTTTTTATCCCCAGGGCCCCATTCCCCCCCAAGGGGAAGGGGGGCCCCAAAAAAAAAAAACTTTCACCATCTTTTATCCCCCATCATGTCTTGCCAGAAGGGGGCTTTTCACTACATTTTTTTTTAAAACCCGCAAAAATTAAAAAACCCCCCCCTTCAAGTGCCCGGGGACTGTACTTCCCCTCCCCAGGGCTCAAGTCCGGCCTCCAGTTTCCCTGAATCGCTTCATAAATGTTCCCTTTTCTTACACTCCAACCCCACGTTTAAGATTAAAAAAAAATTTGGCTTCATTCATCCTATCAAAAACCCTCACGCATGCCCTGCCCGGAAGTCCCAAACCCCTCGCACACAAAAATCCTTTAAACCCCCTTCTCCAACCTTTCCTAGGGGCCCAAACCCCAACCCCCCCTTCCTTCCATAAGACTGATCCCCTCTTGAAAAACATTCTGTTTTGCTCCATTCTCTCCACTGTCCAAAACCCCCCTCAACAACCCCTTTCCCCAGCCCCCGGGGGAAAAAAGTTTTTGGGAAATTTCCCCCACCTCCCCCCCTTAAATTCCAAAATCGGGAAATTTTCTTCATTATATTCACACCACCATTTCTTCGAATGACATCCCACTGCCTCCAGCCTTCCCCCTCGCTGGGAACATTCATCCAAACCCCTGCTTCACAACCCCCTTTTAAGGCATTTGGGTTAAAAAAATTTACCTTATAAATTCCCCCCTTTTCCCCCCCCCAAAGGGCAAAGTTCTTTGTCTCCACAGCCCAAGTGCCCCCAACCCTCTTTTCCCCCTCATCAATTCTATGATTCACCCCATCTTTCATAGACCCTCCCTGGGCACGTCCCCTCCCAATATCTGAATACCTTGCCTCCTCCAACTCTCTCCCTTTCCCAAACTGAATCAAATCTTTTTACCCCCTAATTTTTTCTGTTATCCAAAAAACCTTACTCTTTTTTCCCGTATTCACCCTTTTAATTTTTTTTCTTTTGCCAACCCACCAAAATTTAACCACCCAACTCTGCAACTTTTCTTCAAATCTCCCAAGAGCACAGTGTCTCAGCAAAAAAAGCAGCGGTTTACAACCCCCATTTGGGTGTGATTCTTTATCTTTTAACCCACGCCTCTTGCCAAACCCCGCATTTACTCTCTTTTCAACCCCCTCTATAAAAAAATTAAATACCCCGGGACAAAACACATCCTTGTCAAAGGGGCCCAATTTTTTTTGGGGAAAAATTTCCCCTTTTTCCCAAAATACTCAACTTGAGCCCACTACCTCGGTTTTAAAAAATCTTTTTTGCTTTCGTAAACCCCTAAAATCCTACAAACCCTACACTTGCAACATCTGCCCCATTGCCCCCCAATTTCCCCCCGGGCAAACGCCTTTTTCCCCAAAACCATAAATGCACAAAAACCTTTTAAACCCTTTTTTCTAAATACTGTTTACTTATATGTTTCACTGTAAACCCTGGTTTCCCCAAAAAACCCCCCCACCTTTCCCAAAACCTCCTTGTTCATGCTTTCCTATTCTCCGTCTTTCTTTTTAATTCTTTCCCAAAGATAACCTCCATAACTTTTACCAGGTATACTCAGCAGACTTATCCCCCCATAATTTTTGCACTCTTTTTTTATCCCCCTTTTCCTTTATTTCAAAGGGAAATATGCATGTTCCTTTTTGGCCCAAACCCCCAGGAAACCCTTTCCCCATTCCCCACATTTATTTAAAAAAAAAGCACCAAAACCCCTCCAAAAATATATCCCCACCTTGGGTTTTTAACATTTTTTATCTCTATCCCCTCAATCCCCCCTGCCTTAAACCCCCCTTTATTTTTTCCTCTG
Organism: Cherax quadricarinatus; assembly: GCF_026875155.1. Classification (NCBI taxonomy): domain Eukaryota; kingdom Metazoa; phylum Arthropoda; class Malacostraca; order Decapoda; family Parastacidae; genus Cherax; species Cherax quadricarinatus. Next base: position 50,519,215 of record NC_069410.1, on the reverse strand, counting down.
CCTCACGAACTTCCCCCACACTCACAACTGGCTCTTCCCCACCCACAAGATTTTTTTTCCTCCTTGCCCCATTTCACGAAATTACAGCTTCCCTATCTTTAAACAACATTTAAAAAATTCCTCAAAATTTTCCCCCCATTTTTTCCCAATACCCCTAACTCTCCATTTTAAAAACCCCCTCTCCTATTTTTTAACTGACAAATCTATTTTTTTCTAGGGTTTCTTAACTTGTTAATCTCACTCCAAAACTTTTTTTTTTTCAACAAAAATTTTTTGATAACATCTCACCCACCTCTCATTTGCTCTCTTTTACATTGCTTCACCACTCTCTTAACCACTCTCTTTTTCTCCATATACTCTTCCCTCCTTGCATCACTTCTACTTTGTAAAAACTTCTCATATGCTAACTTTTTCTCCCTTGCTACTCTCTTTACATCATCATTCCACCAATCGCTCCTCTTCCCTCCCGCACCCACTTTCCTGTAACCACAAACTTCTGCTGAACACTCTAACACTACATTTTAAACCTACCCCATACCTCTTCGACCCATTGCCTATGCTCTCATTAGCCCATCTATCCTCCAATAGCTGTTTATATCTTACCCTAACTGCCTCCTCTTTTAGTTTATAAACCTTCACCTCTCTCTTCCCTGATCTTCCCAGTGGGATATCAGATCATGAAAAAAGAGGGAACAGATAGGGTGGAGGAGTGGGACTGCTCATCGCTGGAAAGAGGAGACAGAGGAGAGGCAAGAGATTACATAACAGGAACACTACAGTCTGGAGGTCCCAAGGTGGTAATTGCAGTGATGTATAACCCACCACAGAACAGCAGGAAACCAAGGCAAGAATATGATGAGAGTAATAGAGCGATGTTTGACACACTGGCTGAAGTGGTAAGAAGGGCTCATGCGAGCAGGGCAAAGCTGCTGATTATGGATGACTTCAACCACAAGAAAATAGACTGGGAAAACCTGAAGCCACATGGGGGAACAGAAACGTGGAAGGCTAAGATAATGGAGGTGGTACTGGAAAACCTGATGCACCAACACTTAAAGGACACTATCAGAGAGAGAGGAGAGGATGAATCAGTAAGACTGGACCTAGTATTTATCTTTGGTAGTGCAGATAGTGAGGACATCACAAATGAAACACCCTTCGGGGCCAGTGATCATGTGGTTCTGGGCTTCAGATACATAGAGTTACAAATGGAGAGGAAAGCAGGAAGGGCAGGACAAATGAAGCAAAACTACAAGAGAGGGAACTACACAGGCTTGAAGAGTTTCCTCCACGAGGTTCAGTGGGACAGAGAACGGGCAGGGAAGCCAGTAAATGAGATGATGGAATATGTGACAACAATATGCAAGGAAGATGAGAAGAGGTTTGTACCCACAGGTAACAGAAATAACGAGAAGGCCAGGGTGAGCCTTTGGTTCAGAGGCCAAAACCAAGTGTGCTAGAGAATGGAAGTATAGAAAGAAAAGGACACAGGAGAATAAGGTAAGAAGTAGGGCCAGAAATGAATATGCACAGGTAAGAAGGGAGGCCCAACGGCAACATGAAAATGACCTAGCAGCTAAAGCTAAATCTGACCCGAAGCTATTGTACAGCCACATCAGGAGGAAAACGACAGTCAAGGATCAGGTAATCAGGCTGAGAAAGTGAGGGGAAATCACAAGAAACAACCGTGAAGTATATGAGGAGCTCAACGCAAGATTCAAATAAGTTTTCACAGAGGAGACAGAAGGGACTCCAGAGAGGTGGGTTATACCATGAAGCGTTGGGCACAATACATACAACCAAGGAAAAAGTGAAGAGGCTGCTAAGCGAGCTAGATACCTAAAAGGCGATGGGGCCAAATCACATCTCTCCATTGGTCCACAGAGAGGGAGCACAGGCGTTGTGTGTACCACTAACAACAATCTTCAACACGTCTATAGCAACAGGGCGACTGCCTGAGGTATGAAAGACAGCAAATGTAATCCCATTTTTTATATATATCAGTGTTACTGATATATATATTATGCAAAGTCATGGAGAAGATCATCAGGAGAAGAGTGCAGAGCACCTAGAAAGCAATGAACTTATTAACGACAGCTAGCATGGTTTCAGGGAATGGAAATCCTGTGTCAAAAATCTGCTGGAGTTCTATGACAGGGTGACAGCAGTAAGACAAGAAAGAGGGAGGGGTGGGTAGATTGCATTTTCTTGGAATGTAAGGTGTCTGACACAGTTCCACACTACAGACTAGTGCAAAAACAGGTGGACCAGACAGGGATAGCAGGGATGGCATTGCAATTGATCAGGGAATACCTGTCAGGAAGACAACAGTGGGGTATGGTACGTGGCGAGGCGTCAGATTGGATGCACATTGTGACGTGCGGGGTTCCACAGCGGTCAGTCCTAGGACCGGTGCTGTTTCTGGTATTTGTTAATGATATGATGTAAGGGATGGACTCTGAAGTGTCGCTGTTTGCAGATGATGTGAAGTTGATGAAGAATTCAATCGAATGGGGACCAGGTAGAACTACAAAGGGATCCGACAGGCTGCAGGCTAGGTCCAGCAACTGGCTCCTGGGGTTCAACGCCACCAAGTGAAAAGTCATGAAGATTGTGAAAGTGCAAAAAAAAAAAAAAAAAAAAAAACGCAGACGGAGTACAGTCTAGGGGCCAGAGACTACAAACCTCACTCAAGGAAAAGGACCTTGGGGTGAGTATAACACCGGGTACATCTCCTGAGGCTCACATCAACCAAATAACGGGCAGCTTACGGGAACCCAGCAAACATAAGAACAGCATTCCGTCATCTTAATAAGGAATCGTTCAGGACCCTGTACACTATGTACGTTAGGCCCATATTGGAATATGCAGAGCCAGTTTGGAACCCACACCTAGCCAAGCACGTAAGGAAACTAGAGAAAGTGCAAAGGTTTGCAACTAGACTGGTCCCGGAGCTAAGGGGTATGTCCTACGTGAATACATTTACCACCCAAGCTTCACACCCGTGTAAGAGTGTTGTTACTACTATACTTTCATACATTCCCTTCTTTGCCTCCATAGACAACATTTTTTGTCTCCACATATACCTCAACGCACCACTCACCTTTTATTTTTCCTTCATCAATTCTATGATTAACCTCATCCTTCATAAATCCATCGCCGACCCCATCCCCAAC
>NC_069410.1:50498358-50515539 GCF_026875155.1 Cherax quadricarinatus | reverse complement strand
GCTCCCCCTTTTCCCCTACCCCCCACCCCAACCTTTCATCCCCAGGCCGCGGGTTTCCCGAAGTCCAACTGTGTGACCCAAAAGCTCCCCCTTCCCCACCCCCAAAACCCCCACACCCAAACCTTTCATCACCAGGCCGCGGTTTCCCGGGGTCCATCTGTTGACCCAATGCCCCACCCTTCCCACTACCCCCACCCCAACCTTTCACTCCAGGTTTTTGGGGTTTCCCAAAGGTCCATTGTTGACTCAAGCTGCCCCTTTCCCCCCTAACCCCACCCCCCAACCTGCTTCCAGGTCCCGGGTTTCCGGGGTCCATCTGTGTTACGCCAGATGCCCCCCTTCCCCCCTACCCCCCACCCCCAACCTTGCACCCCGGTCCCGTTCCAGGAGTCCCTCTGTTACGGCGATGCTCCCCCTTCCCCACTACCCCCACCCCCACCTTGCATTTCCCCAGGTCCGCGGTTTCCCGGAGTCCATCTGTGGACTCAGATCTCCCCCCTTTCCCCCCTACCCCCCCCCCAAACCTTGCTCCCAAGGGCCGCGGTTCCGAGTCCATCTGTGTGCCCTCAGATGCTCCCCCTTCCCCCCTACCCCCCCCCAACCCCCCAAACCTGCATCCCTAGGTCCCGGGGCCAGATCTATCTGTGTACGTCATATGCCCCCCCCTTCCCCACTACCCCCCACACCCAAACCTTGCATCCCCAGGTCCGGGTTCCAGGGGCCATCTGTTAGCCAGATGCTCCCCCTTCCCCACTACCCCCACCCCCCCAAATTGCATCCCCACGTCCCGGTTCCAGGGGTCCACTGTGTGACGCCAAAGCTCCCCCCTTTTTCCCCTACCCCCACCCCAACCTTGCACCCCAGGTCCCGTTCCAGGAGTCCAGCTTGTGAAGCCAGATGCTCCCCCTTCCCCCCTACCCCCACACCCAACCTTTCATCCCCCAGTTCCGCGTTCCAGGGGTCCCACTTTGGGCGCCAATGCTCCCCCTTCCCCACTACCCCCCCCCCCCCCAAACCCTTTCATCCCCCGGGGCGCGGTTCCAGAGTCCGTTGTGTGACGTCAGATGCTCCCCCTTACCCACTACCTCCACCCCGAACCTTTCATCCCAGGTCCCGGTTCCGGATCCCTCTGTACGTCAAAGCTCCCCCCTTCCCAACCCCACCCCCCCAAACCTATCCCCAGGGCCGCGGTTCCCGGGTCCTCTCTGTACGTCAGCCTCCCCCTCCCCACTACCCCCCCCACCCCCCCCTTTCATTCCCCCGGTCCCGTTCCAGGATTCATCTTGGGACGTCAAGGCCCCCCCTTTCCCCCTTTTCCCCCCCCCCCCCAACCTTGCTCCCCAGTCCGCGGTTCCAGGAGTCCATCTGTTTTACACCAATCTCCCCCTTTTCCCTACCCCCACACCCAACCTTGCATCACCAGGGCCGCGTTTTCCAATGTCCAACGTGTGCGCCAATGTCCCCTTCCCCACTACCCCCCTCCCCAACCTGCATCTCCAGTCGCGGTTTTCCGGACCTCGGGTGCCCTCAGATCCCCCCCTTCCCCCCTACCCCCCCCCCCAACCTTTTATTCCCAGGGCCCGGTTTTTAGGAGTCCATCGTTGACGCCAGATGCTCCCCCCTTCCCCACTTTCCCCCACCCCCAACCTTTCACCCCCGGGCCGCGGTTCCAGGAGTCCACTGTGAGCCCAAAGCTCCCCCTTCCCCACTACCCCCACACCCAACCTTGCATCCCCCGGTCCGCGGTTCCGGAGTCCATCTGTTACGTCAGATGCCCCCCTTTCCCCCCCTACCCCCCCCCCCCCAACGTTGCTCCCCAGTCCCCGGTTCCAGAGTCCCTCTGTGTGACTCAGATGCCCCCCCTTCCCCACTACCCCCAAACCCCCAACATTGCATCCCCAGGTCCCGGTTCCAGGAGTCCATCTGTGTGACGCCAATGCCCCCCTTTTCCCCCTACCCCCCCCACCCAACCTTGCATCCTTAGGTCCGCGGGTTTCCCGAAGCCATCTGTGTGACGGGGCCTATCCTCCCCCTTCCCCACTACCCCCACACCCAACCTTGCATCACCAGGTCCCGGTTTTCCCGGAATCCATCTGTGGACGCCAATGCCCACCTTCCCCCCACCCCCCCCCCAAACCTGCTCTCCAGGCCGCGGGTTCCAGGAAATCCTCTGGTTTTCGCCAGATGCTCCCCCCTTCCCCACACCCCCCCCACCCCCAACCTTTCATCCCCAGTCCGGGTTCCCGAGCCACTGTGTGGTCAGATGCCCCCCTTCCCACTACCCCACCCCCAACCTGCATCCCCAAATCCGCGGTTTCAGAGTCCATCTTTGGTCAAGCTCCCCATTCCCCACTACCCCCACCCCCTCCTTGCATCCCCCCGGGCCGCGGTTTTTCCCGGGGTCCATCTGGTGATGTCATAGCCCCCCTTCCCCAAATACCCCCACGCCTAACCCGATCCCCAGGTCCGCGGTTCAGGAGTCCATGTGGACGCAAGCTACCCCCTTCCCCACTACCCCCACCCCCCCAAACCTTGCATCCCCAGGTCCCGGTTCCAGTGGCCTCTGTGTGACGCCAGAGCCCCTTTTCCCCACAACCCCCACCCCAACCTTGCATCCCCGTCCGCGGTTCCAGGGGTCCCCTTGTGACTCAATGCTCCCCCTTTCCCCCCTACCCCCACCCCGAACCTTGCATCCCAGGTCCGCGGTTCCGGAGTCCATTGTTCACGTCAATCCACCCCTTCCCCACTACCCCCACCCCCAACCTTGCATCCCCAGGTCCGCGGTTTCCCGGATCCAACTCTGTGAAGAAAGCTCCCCCCCCCCAAACCCCCACCCCCTTCCCCACGACCCCCACCCCCAACCTTGCTCCCCAGGGCCACGGTTCCAGAAATCCATCTGTTGACGTCAATGCTCCCCCTTTCCCCCCACCCCCCACCCCCCCAAACCTTGCACCCCCGGGCCGCGGTTCCCGGAGTCCATCGTGTGACCCAATCTCCCCCTTATCCACTACCCCCCCCCCAAACCCCAACCTTTCATCCCAAGGTCCGCCCTTCCAGAATCCATCTGTGTACGCCAGATGCTCCCCCTTCCCCCCCCCTACCCCCCCCACCCAACCTTGCATCCCCAGGGCCGCTGTTCCAGGAGTCCCTCTTTTTACGCAGATGCTCCCCCTTCCCCCCCACCCCCACCCCCAACCTTTAAACCCCCCGGGCCGCGTTCCAGGGGTCCATCTGTGGACTCAAAGCTCCCCCCTTCCCCCAAAACCCCCCCCCCAACCTTTCATCCCCAGTCCCCGTTCCAGGGGTCCCCTCGTTGACGCCAGATGTCCCCCTTTACCATTTTCCCCACCCCCAACTTGCGTTCCCAGGGCCGCCGGGTTTCCCGGATTTTCCCTCTGTGTGACGACAGATGCTCCCCCTTCCCCCACTACCTCCACCCCCCAAACCTTTCATCCCCAGGCCGCGGTTCCAGGAGTCCACTGTGTACTCAGAGCTCCCACTTTTCCCCCCCTACCCCCACCTCCAATCTACCCCAGGGCCGCGTTCCAGGGTCCATCTGTTTACGTTCAGTTGCTCCCCCTTCCCCCCTACCCCCACCCCCAACCTTTCATCCCCAGGTCCGCGGGCCGGAGTCCATCTTGTGACGCCAATCCTCCCCCCTTCCCACTACCCCTACCCCAACCTTCATCCCCCCCGGTCCGCGGTTCCCGGGGTCCATCTGTGTGACGTCAGATGCTCCCCTCCCCACTACCCCCCCCTAACCTTTCATCCCCAGGGCCGGTTCCATGATCCACGTGTGACTCAGATGCTCCCCCCCTTTCCCACAAACCCCCCCCCCTAAAACCTTTCATCCCCCCGGTCCCAGGTTCCAGGGTCCACTGTGTGACGTCAGATGCCCCCCTTCCCCACACCCCCACCCCCAACCTTCATCCCCAGGCCCCGGTTCCCCCCGGGGGTCCATCTTTGCGCAAATGCCCCCCCTTTTCCACTACCCCCCCCAACCCATCCTTGCATCCCCAGGTCCCCCCGGTTCCTGAAATCCATCTCTGTTACGCCAGATGCTCCCCCTTCCCCACTACCCCCCCCCCCCAACCTTCACCCCCCCGGGCCCCCGGGGGTTCAAGTCCACTGTTTTGACGCCAATTTCCCACCCCTTCCCCCCTCCCCCCCCCCCAAACCCTTCACTCCAGTCCCGGGGACAGGGGTCCATCTGTGGCGCAGATGCCCCCCTTCCCCACACCCCCCCCCCCCCAACCTTGCATTCTTAGGTCCCGGTTTTCCCTAGTCCATCCTGTGACGTCACATGTCTCCTTTCCCCACTACCTCCCCCCCGCCCAACCCGCATCCCCAGGTCCGGGGGGGGGGTTTCCCGGGGCCTCTTGTGAGTCAGATGCACCCCTTTCCCACTACCCCTTCCCCCCTTTCCCCCACCCACAACCTTTCATCCCCCCTCCGCGGTTCCAAGTCCATCGTGTGACGCCAGATGCTCCCCCTTCCCCCCACCCCCCACACCCAACCTTTTACCCCAGGTCCCGGGTTTGAGGAGTCCACGTGTGACCCAGATCTCCCCCTTCCCCCACCCCCCACACCCAACCTTTCATCCCCAGGTCCGCGTTCCAGGAGTCCATCTGTATACGCCGATCTCCCCCTTCCCTCCCCCCACCCCCAAAACCCCCTTTCATCCCCACGTCCGCGGTTCCAGAGTCCATCCGTACGCCCGATGCTCCTTTTCCCCCCCCTACCCCCCCCCCCCCAACCCTTTCACCCCCGGTGCCGGTTTCCAGGGGGTCCATCGTGTGACGCAGAGCTACCCCTTTCCCACAAAAACCCCACACCCAACCTTGCATCCCCCAATCCCTTTCCAGGTCCATCTTGTGACCCAAGCCCCACCTTTCCCCCCTACCCCCCCCCAACCTTTCATCCCAGGGTTTGTGGTTCCAGGGGCCATCTGTGTGACGTCAAGCTCCCCCTTCCCCACCCCCCCCCCCCCAACCTTCATTCCCAGGTCCCTTTTCCGAGTCCCATCTTGTGACGCCCAAACTCCCCCTTCCCCCCCACCCCCCCCCCAACCTTGCATCCCCGGCCCCGTTCCCAAATCCCCCTGTGGACGCCAGGGTCCCCCTTCCCCACACCCCCACCCCCCCCAACCCGTCCCCGGTCCGGGTTTCCCGGAGCCAATTTCCCCAATCCCCCCCCCCCCACTTAAACCCCCCCCCCCCGTCCCGGGGGTTTCCCATCCTCGTGGCGTCCCCCCTTCCCCACTAAACCCCCCCCCCAACCTTTCATTCCCAGGTCCCGGTTCAGGATCCATCGTGTAACCCCGAGCTCCCCTTCCCCCTAACCCCCCCTCCCCCCCTTCTCCCATCCCGGGTTTTTCCCGGATCCATCTGGGGGAGCCAAGTCCCCCTTCCCCACAACCCCAACCTGAACCCCACCGCCCTTTCGGTCCATCTGTGACGGCAAATCTCCCCTTCCCCTCCCCCACCCCCCCCTTTTCCCCCGGTCCCGGGGGCGGACCAGTTCTTTCCCCCCCCCCCCCAAACCCCCCACCCCCAAACCGCCCCGGGTTTCCCGGGGTTTCCCTCTTTGGGGTGCCCCCCCCCTTCCCCAAACCCCCAACCCCTTTGTCCCCCTTTCCGGGGCCAGGGTTTCCCGGAGCCCCCTCCCCCTTTTCCCCACCCACCCCCCCTCCCCCCCGGTCCCGGGCCCCAGTTCCCAAGGGATCCCTTCTTCCCCCCCCCCCCCCCCACCCCCCCCCCCCCCGATCCCCGTGCGGTTTTAGAGGCCCCCTTTCCCAAACCCCCCCCCCCACCCCCCCCCCAACCTTGCATCCCCCCAGGTCCGGTTCCAGGGGTCCTCGGGACCAATCCCCCCCCTTCCCACTACCCCCACCCCAACCTTTTTTCCCCCCGGGCCCGGGCCGGGTCCTTTTGTTGAGCTACCCCTTTTTCCCCCCACCCCCCCCCCCCAACCGCATCCCCGGTCCGCGGTTCCGGGGTCCCTCGTGAGTCGAAAACTCCCCCTTTTCCAACCCCCCCCACCCCACCTTTTTATCCCAGGTCGCGGCCCGGTCCCTTTTTGAGCCCAAAGCCCCCCCTTCCCCCCCTCCCCCCCCCCCCCCCTTGCATCCCAGGCCGCGGGTTCCAGGAGTCCATCTGGTGACGTCAGATGCTCCCCCTTCCCCACTACCCCCCCACCCCAACCTTATTCCCCCCGCGGTTTCGGTCCTCTTTTACCCGAAAACCCCCTTCCCCCCTACCCCCACCCCCAACCCTTTCATCCCCAGGTCCGCGGTTCCCGGAGCCATCTGTGTACGCAATGTCCCCCTTTCCCCACTAAAACCCCCACCCCAACCTTGCACCCTCCCCGGTTTTTAGGAGCCCCTTGGGGACGGGTCCCCCTTCCCCACCCAAAAACCCCCCCCCCCAATTTTCCCCCGGGGCCGCTTCCAGGGCCATTGGGGTTCCCCCCCTTCCCCACTACCCCCCCCCCAACTTGCATCCCCCGGCCCCGGGTTCCGGGGGTCCATTTGTGACGCCGTGCTCCCCCTTCCCCCCCACCCCCCCCCAAACCCCCCCAGGTCCGCGGTTCCAAACCATTGTACCCAATCCTCCCCTTCCCCACTACCCCCCCCCACCCAAACCCATCCCTCCGCGGTTCCAAGGGCTCTGTGTACCCCAAGTCCCCTTCCCCACTCCCCCCACCCCAAACCTTTATCCCAGGTCCCGGTTCAGGGTCCATCGTGGGCCTGTCCCCTTCCCCCCCTCCCCCCCCCCCCCCCCTTCATCCCCAGGTCCGCGGTTCCAGGAGTCCTCTGTGTGACGTCAGATGCTCCCCCCCCCCACTAACCCCCACCCCCAACCCTTTCATCCCCCCAAATCCGCGGTTTTTAAGGGGTCCATTTGGGGGAAGGCTCCCCTTCCCCAACCCCCCCCCCCCCACCTTGCTCCCCAGGGCCGCGGTCCCGGGGTCCATTTTGAGAAAGCTCCCCCTTCCCCCCTACCCCCACCCAACCTTCACCCCAGGCCCCCGGTTCCAAAGGTTTTGGGACCAGATCCCCCTTCCCCACTCCCCCACCCCCCCCCTCATCCCCCCGGTCCGCGTTGGGTCCATCTTGGACGCCAGATCCCCTTTTCCCCACAACCCCCCCCCCCAAACCGCATTTCCCCCGGCCGCGTTCCCCCGGGGTCCTCTTTTAAACCCGATGCTCCCCCTTTTTCCCCCACCCCACCCCCAACCTTGATCCCCGGGGCCGCGGGTTCCCGGGGTCCATGTGTAGCAGAACCCCCTTCCCCACTACCCCCCCCCCAACCCTTTCATCCCCAGGGCCGCGGGTTCCAGGAGTCCCTCCCGGCGGGTCCCCCTTCCCCACCCCCCCACCCCCCCCCCCCCCCACCCCCCCGACCCCGGTACGGTCCCCCAAGTCCCCTTTTCTCCTCCCCCCTTCCCCCCTTCCCCCCCCCCCCCGATCCCCGGGGCGTCCAGGGTCCCTTACACCCAACCCCCCACCCTACCCCCAACCCCCCTTGAAACCCAACCCCGTTCCAAACCCCCCCCAATCCCCCCCCCCACTCCCCCAAACCCCCCTCCCCCGGTCCCCGGTGCCAGGGGTCCCTTTTACTAACCCCCCTTCCCCCCCCCCCCCCCACCCCCCGAATCCCCCTCCCCCCGGGGGGGCCACCGGGATGCTCCCCCCTTTTCCCCCCCCCCCACCCCCAAACCCCCTTTCCCCCGGGCCCCGTTCCGAGTCCATCTGTGTGAAACCCCGAGCTCCCCCTTCCATTCCCCACCCCCAACTTTTTCTCCCAGGTCCGGGTTCCAGGTTTTGTGGCGAAGTCCCCCCCCCCCCCCCAACCCCCCAAACCCTTTCACCCCGGGCCGCGGTTTTCCCAAGTCCAACTGTGTACGCAGAGCCCCCCTTTTTTTCCCCACTACCCCCCCACCTCCAACTTGACCCCAGGTCCGCGTTTCCCGGTCCACTGTTAGCCCTTGCTCCCCCCTTTTCCCCCACCCCCCCCCACCCCCAACCTTTTTTTCCCCGGCCGCGGTTCCAGGTCCACTGGGAAGAGATCCCCCCCTCCCCCACTACCCCACCCCAACCTTTCATCCCCAGGGCCCGTTCCGGAGTCCATCTGTGTGACGCAATCCCCCCCTTCCCCCCACAACCCCCCCCCCCCAACCTTTCATCCCAGGGGGTCCAAGTCCTCTGTTGGGTAATCTTCCCCCCCCAAAACCCCCCCCCCCCTAACCTTGCCCCAGGCCGGGTTCCAGGGTCCATCTTTTTGAAGTCAGATGCTCCCCTTCCCCACTACCCCCCACCCCAACCCCCTTTTCCCCGGCCGCGGTTTCCCGGAGTCCCCCTCTGTGTGACGCAAAATGCTCCCCCCCCACCCCCCCCCCACCCCCCTTTCCCCCCGGGCCCGTTTTAAATCATCCTTTTGACCCAATGCTCCCCCTTCCCCCACCCCCCACCCCCAAACCGCATCCCCCCCCCGCGGGTTTCCCGGGGTCCATCTGTTTTTTTCGCCAGATGCTCCCCCCCTCCCCACCCCCCCCCCCAACCTTTCATCCCAGGTCCCGGTTCAGGGGTCCATCTTGTGACGCCCGATGCTCCCCCTTCCCCACTACCCCCACCCCCCCTTGCATCAGGCCGGGGTTCCAGATCCCTTTACGCCAAGCTCCCCCTTTTCCCCACTACCCCCCACCCCAACCTTTTATCCCCAGGGGCCCGGTTTTAGGAGTCCATCGTGTCGCAATGCCCCCTTTCCCCCCCTTACCCCCCCCCCAACCTGCATCCCCCAAAAGGGCCGCGGCCAGGGGCCATCTGTGCCCAGATGCCCCCCCCCCCTCCCCCAAACCCCCCCCTTTACCCCAGGGCCCCCTTTTTAATCCACAAACCCCCTTTCCCCCCCCCCCCCCAAACCCCCCCCGGGGAAAGTCCCTTTCCGACCCCCCTTTTCCCCCAAAAAACCCCCCCCCCTCAACCCCCCCCCAAAAATTGGATCCCCCAGCTCCAACCCCCCTTCCCCCCCCCCAAACCCTTTTCCCCCTCCCGGCCCCAACCAACTGGTTTGGCCCTTCCCCCCCCACTCCCCCACCCCCCCCCCCCATCCCCCAAAGACCCTTTAAGGGGGCCCCCCCTCCCCCCCGGGGGGGGGGAGGCCCCTTTTCCCCCCCCCCGGGGTTTGGCCCCCCCAAATTTCCCCCCCCCAACCGCCCCCCCCCAACCCCCTTTTTCCTTTAGTGGGCCCCACACCCCAACCCCCACCCCGCCCCCCCGGGGGCCCCGCCCTTTTCCCCAACCCCAAAAGTCCCCCCTTACCTCCCAATCCCAAATTTTTACCCCATCCCATTCCGAACCCCCCAAAGGGGACCCCCCCCCCGGGGGTTTGGGGGTCAGCCCCTTTCCACCCCCCTTGCAAGGGGGCGGGGGAAACCCCCCCCCCAAATCCCCCTTCCCCCTCCCCCCCCCAAATGTCCCCGGGGGGCCCCCTTCCCCCCCCCCCCCAACCCTTCCCTCCCTTTCCCCCAAACCCCCCTTTCCCCAACCCCCCCCCCACTTTCCCCCCAAATCCCCCTTCCCCCCCCCCACTGCCCCCCGGGCCCCTTTAAACCCCCCCCCCCACCCCTTCCCTCCCCCCAAACCTTCCCTGCCCCCCCCCTCCTCCAAAAATTTAATCCCCGGTCCCTTCCCCCACTTTAACCCCCCCCCCCCAACCCCCCCCCCCCAACCCTTTTTTCCAAAACCCCCCTCCCTTAAACCCCTTTTGGGGGCCTTCCCCCTTTTTTAAAACCCAATCCCCCCCTTCCCCCGGCCCCCAACCACTTGGGAACCAATCCCCTCCCCCCCCACTAACCAACCCCCTTTTTACTCCCCCACCCAACCGTTTCCCTTAACCCCCCCCACACCCTCCCATTCCCCCCCAGGGGGCCCTTCCGGGCCCTTGGCCCCGTGCCCCCCTTTTCCCCAAACCCCCCCCCCCAAACCGCCCCCAGGGGGCCCGGTTTCCAATCTTTTCCCCCAAAAACCCCCCCCTTCCCCCCCTCCCCCCCCCCAAACCCCTTTTCTCCCCGGGCCCCCTTCCCCAAAACCCCAATTCTTCCCCATCCCAAAATTTTTTGGGGGGGGGGCCTTTTTGGGCCCCCCGGTTTCCCCCCCCCAACCCCCCCTTTACCCCAGGTCCCCCTTTTCCCCAACCCCCCCGCCCCACCTTTCCCCCCCCGGGCCCCCAAAAAGGGGTTTTCCCCTTTTCCCCCTACCCCCCCCCCAAACCCCCTCCCCCCCGGGGGCCGGCCCCGTTAGGGAGCCCCCCCCCCCAAACCCCCCCCCCCCCCCCCACCCACCTCGGCCAGGGGCCTCTAGTCCACCCATTCCCCAAACCCCCCACCCCCAACCTTGCATCCCAGGCCGCGGTTCCAGGACCTTGTTTTGGGGTTTCCCCCCCCCCCCCATACCCCCCCCCCCACCTTATCCCCAGGTCCCGGTTCCAGAGTCCAAAAAGTGTACGTCAAACCCCCCTTTCCCCCCACCCCCCACCCCCCCACCCCCCCGGGGCCGGGGTTCCAGGGGGCCCGGGGGGGCCAAACCCCCCCCCCCCCCCCCCCCCCCCATCCCCGGGGCCGCGGGTTTCCAGGGGGTTATTTAAACCCCCCCCTCCCCCCCCCCCCCCACCCCCCCCCCAACGCGGGGGTCCCGGGTAAAGGATCCCCCCCCTTTTCCCCCCCTCCCCCCCCCCCCCACCCCCCCCCCAAACCCGGGCCCCCCCGGCCCGGGCCAAAAATTTCCCCCCCCTAAACCCACCCCCCCTCCAAATCCCCCAAACCCCCCCCCTCCCCCCCTTTCCCCCAAACCCCCCCCCCCCGCTCCCCCCCCGGGCCCCCAAAACCATTTTACCAGACCCCCCCCCCCAACCCCCCTTTTCCGGTCCCCCTTTAAAACGCCCCCACCCCCCCCCCAACCCCCCCCCCCCGTTTTTTGGGCCCGTTCCCTTCCCCTGCCCTCCCACCCCCTCCCCCCATTTTCCCCCCAACCCCCCCCGGGGGGGAGTCCCTTTTACCATCCCCACCCCGCCCCCCAACCCCCTCCCCCCCCCGCCCCCCCCCCGGGGCCCCTTTAAGGGGCCCTTTACCCCCCCCCCCCCCCAACCCCCCCCCCCCTCCCCGGCCCCGGGGTTTCCCCGGGGCCCCGTGCCCCTTCCCCCCCCCCCCCCCCCCCCCAAACCCGATCCCCGGTCCCGGCCCGGAGCCCTTTTAAAATGCCCCCCTTTCCCCCTCCCCCCACCCCAAACCCTCCCCCCGCGGGAGGAGTCCATTGTGTGACGCCAGATGCCCCCCTTCCCCCTACCCCCCCCCCCCAACCCTTTCATCCCAGGCCGCGTTAGGGCCATCTTTTTCCCAAAGCCCCCCTCTCCCCAACACCCAACCTTTACCCCCCCCGGCCCGGGGCCTCGGGGCCAATCTTCCCCCCTTTTTCCCACCCCCCACCCCAACCCACCCCCAGGTCGGGTTCCAGAGTCCATTTGAGGTGAGACGTCAGATTGCTCTTATATCCCTTCCGTGCTCTCCACTACCACTGGATACCCGGTAGACCGCCCGCCGTTCATACCTTAGCATCCCCTTTTCCCAAGTCCGCCGCTGTTCCAGGAGTCCATTATGTTGACTTTCACGGATGCCTCTCCCCCTTTGGGGTCCCCACTACCCGAACCCTTCCCCGCCCACCCCCTTCCCCACCTTAATCCTCACTACCACCTACTATTTTACCACCTACCAACCCCCAGACCCTAACGCTTGCATTCCCCAGGTCACCCTTTCCATGAGTGTCCCATCTGTTGTGACGCCAATGCTCCCCCTATACCCCATTACGCCCTCACCCCCAAACCTTGCATCCCCAGGTTCCGCGTGGTTCCAAGGAGTCCATCGTTGTGTGATGCCAGATTTAGCAGCCCCCCCTTAATCCCCACTACCGATTTTTAATTTCCTCCGCTATGGGGAGAAATCCCCTTCTACCCCGCTTGGTTTACCCTTCCGGGTATGACCGTAGCCTCCCGCCGCTACTCAGTCCACGGCTAGCTTCGACAGCCAAGTTTGCCGCCACTAGCCGGCACCCCCCGGAACCCCCAAACCTTGGCAGGGTCATTCCCCGAGTTCCGCAGATTTCGCATGATCCATCTGTTGGACTGAGTTGACAGATTCTCCGACTACTCCGCTTCCCTGCGAGTGACCTCCCTCTACTACCGACCCCAACCTTAGCAGTTACCTAGGTCCAGCTGTTCCAGGTAGTCCACACTGTGATGACGGATCAGATGCTCTCCTTCGCAAGACTTCCCCAAGCGTAATTACCTTCTTATAGAAGAGAATATTACATAGAAACCACTGCATAACAGAGCAGGCTGGCCACCGCCGAGAGGTTTCGACCAAATACCGCCCACCAAGCTCAGTAGGACTCCCATATCCTTGACATTCTCCTGAGGATCCGCGAGAAAAGATTATGTATAACCAGGAGTCCATCTGTGTGACGTCAGATGCTCCCCCACTTCCCGACTACCCCCACCCCAACCTTTGCATCGCCAGGGCCCGGCGGTTCCAGGAGTCCATCTGTGTGACGTCAGATGCTCCCCCTTCCCCACTACCCCCACCCCCAACCTTGCATCCCCAGGTCCGCGGTTCCAGGAGTCCATCTGTGTGACGTCAGATGCTCCCCCTTCCCCACTACCCCCACCCCCAACCTTGCATCCCCAGGTCCCGCAGGTTCCACATAGCATCGACAGTCATATCTGACCCGAAACTGCTGTATAGCCAAATAGGAGGAAGACAACAGTCCAAGGACCAGTGATAAGGCTGATAAAGAAGGTGGAGAACTCACAAGAAACGATCAAAGGTATGTGAGGGCTCAACACGATATTTAAGGGAAGTAAATTTCTTACAGTAGAGACAGTAGACTACTGGGGGACAGACCAGAAGTGGGGACACCAGACAAGGAATACACCAACCAAGTGTTGGACGACTACATACAGATGAGGAGGAGGTGAAGAAACTGCTAAGTACATCGATACCACAAAGGCAGGTGGAACCGACAAATCTGCCCCATGTCCTTAGAGAGGTAGCAGAGGATGTAGTGTGCTTGCCACTTAACCACAATCTCAACACGTCCCTGGTAAACTGGCAACCTACCTGAGGTATGGGAAGACGGCAATGTATTCCATTTTTAAGAAAAGTAGACAGAAAAGATGGCACAAAACTATAGACCTGTGTCAATGACGTGTATAGTATGCAAAATTATGGAAAATTTCAGAGGAGATGGTGAGCACCTGAACGGAACATGAGTATATATCCAACCACACGGATTCTCGGAAGGCAAACTTGTGTCACAAACCTTCTGGAGTTTTATATAAAATAACAGAAGTAAGACACGAGAATGAGGGTGGGTTGTTTGCATCTTCTTGGACTGCAGGACGGGCCTATTGACACAGTTTTCCTCAAAAGAGATTAGTGCAGAAGCTAGAGCATCAGGCGCATATAACAGGACGGGCCCGGCAATGGATCAGAGAATACCTGACAGGGAGGCAACAACGAGTCATGGTACGTAATGATGTATTACAGTGGGCACCTGTGACGAGCGGGATCACAGGGGTCGGTCCTAGGACCAGTGCTATTTTTGGTATATGTGAACGACATGATGGAAGGGTTAGACTCAGAAGTGTCCCTGTTTGCAGATGATGTGAAGTTAATGAGGAGAATTAAATCTGATGAGGACCAGGCAGGACTTCAAAGAGACCTGGACAGACTGGACACCTGGTCCAGCAAATGGCTTCTCGAATTTAATCCTGCCAAATGCAAAGTCATGAAGATAGGGGAAGGGCACAGAAGACCACAGACAGAGTATAGGCTAGGTGGCCAAAGACTGAAAACCTCACTCAAGGAGAAAGATCTTGGGGTGAGTATAACACGGAGCATGTCTCCGGAAGCACACATCAATCAGATAACTGATGCAGCATGTGGCCGCCTGGCAAACCTGAGAACAGCATTCCGATACCTTAGTAAGGAATCATTCAAGACACTGTACACCGTGTATGTCAGGCCCATACTGGGAGTATGCAGCACCTGTTTGGAACCCGCACTTGATAAAGCACGTCAAGAAACTAGAGAAAGTACAAAGGTTTGCGACAAGGTTAGTTCCAGAGCTAAGGGGAATGTCCTATGAAGAAAGATTAAGGGAAATCGGCCTGACGACACTGGAGGACAGGAGGGTCAGGGGAGACATGATAACGACATATAAAATACTGCGTGGAATAGACAAGGTGGACAAAGACAGGATGTTCCAGGGAGGGGACACAGAAACAAGAGGCCACAATTGGAAGTTGAAGACACAAATGAGTCAGAGAGATATTAGGAAGTATTTCTTCAGTCATAGAGTTGTAAGGCAGTGGAATAGCCTAGAAAATGACGTAGTGGAGGCAGGAACCATACACAGTTTTTTAAGACGAGGTTTGATAAAGCTCATGGAGCGGGGAGAGAGAGGGCCCAGTAGCAACCGGTGAAGAGGCGGGGCCAGGAGCTAAGACTCGACCCCTGCAACCACAAATAGGTGAGTACACACACACACACAACACACACACACACACACACACACACACACACACACACACGCACACACACACACATACACACACACACACACACTTGCTGAGGTGGCAAGAAGAGCTCACTCCAGCAGAGCAAAGTTGCTGGTTATGGGGGATTTCAACCACAGGGAGATTGACTGGGAAAACCTGGAGCCACATGGGGGTCCCGAAACATGGAGAGCCAGGATGTTGGACGTGGTGCTGGAAACCTCATGCACCAACATTTTTAAGGACGCTACCAGAGTGAGAGGGGAGGATGAACCAGCAAGATTGGACCTTGTGTTCACCTGGGAGCTCAGACATTGAGGACATCAAGTATGAGAGCCCCCTAGGAGCTAGCGACCACGTGGTTCTGTGCTTTGAATACATAGTAGAGCTGCAAGTGGAGGAAAACAGGAGTAGAATGGGAAAAACCTGACTATAAAAGAGGGGACACATAGGGTTGAAGAACTTCCTGGGGGAGGTCCAGTGGGACAGAGAACTGGCAGAAAGCCAGTAAATGAAATGTTTGGAATATGTCCCAAAACAAAATGCAAGGAGGCAGTGGAAAGGTTCATTCCCAGGGCAACCAGTAACAAACAGGAAGACCAGAACAAGCCCCTGGTTCACCCGACGGTGTAAGGAGGGAAAAACAAAGTGCAATAGGGGAATGGAAAAAGTACAGAAGGCAGAGAACACACGAAAATAGGGAGATCAGTCGCAGAGGGCCCGGAATGGGTACGCACAGGTAAGGAGGGAGGCCCAGCGGACAGTATGAAAATGACATGCATCGAGAATCAAGACTGACCCGAAACTGTTGTATAGCCACATCAGGAGGAAGACAACAGTCAAAGACCAGGTGATCAGATTAAGGACAGAAGGTGGAGAACTCACAAGAAATGGATCAGGAGGTAGGTGAGGAGCTGAACAGGAGATTTAAGGAGGTTTTTACAGTAGAGACAGGAAGGGCTGTGGGAAGACAGAACAGAAGGGAACATCAAGAGGGAATATCCAACAAGTGTTGGATGACATACGAACAACTGAGGAGGAGGTTTGAAGAAGCTCTTAAGTGACCTTGACACCTCAAAGGCGATGGGACCGGACAACATCTCCCCATGGGTCCTTAGAGAAGGAGCAGAGATGCTGTGTGTGCCTCTAACCACAATCTTCAACACATCCCTTGAAACTGGGCAACTACCTGAGAAATGGAAGGGACAGCTAATGTAGTCCCCATATTAAGAAAGGAAACAGAAACGTGGCACTAAACTACAGACCTGTGTCTCTGACATGTATCGTGTGCAAAGTCATGGAGAAGATTATCAGGAGGAGAGTGGTCGAACACCTGGAAAGGAACAAGATTATAATGAAAACCAGCATGGTTCATGGAGGGCAAATCTTGTATCACAAACCTCCTGGAGTTTTATGACAAGGTAACAGAAGTAAGACACGAGAGAGAGGGTTGGGTAGATTGCGTTTTCCTAGACTGCAGAAGGCCTTTGACACAGTTCCCCCCAAGAGATTTTGTGCAGAAGCTGGGGGATCAGGCACACGTAAAAGGAAGGGCTCTGCAATGGATAAGGGGAATACCTGACGGGAGGCAGCAACGAGTCATGGTACGTGAAGAGGGATCACAGTGGGCGCCTGTTACGAGCGGGGTCCCCCAGGGGTCAGTTTCTAGGACCAGTGCTATTTTTGATATATGTGAACGACATGATGGAAGGAATAGACTCTGAGTTCCCTGTTCGCAATGGGCGTGAAGTAGATGAGAAAAAATTTTAAAACGGACGAGGATGAGGGAGGACTGCAAAAAGACCTGGACAGGCTGGACATGTGATCCAGTAACTGGCTTCTCGAATTCAATCCAGCCAAATGCAAAGTCATGAAGATTGGGGAGACCGCAGACAGAGTATAGGCTAGGTGGAAAAAGACTACAAACCTCACTCAGGGAGAAAGACCTTGGGGTGACCATAACACCGAGCACATCACCGGAGGCACACATCAACCAAATAACCGCTGCAGCATACGGGTGCCTGGCAAACCTGAGAATAGCGTTCCCATACCTTAATAAGGAATCGTTCAAGACACTGTACACTGTGTATGTTAGGCCCATACTGGAGTATGCAACACCAGTCTGGAACCCACACCTGGTCAAGCACGTCAAGAAGTTAGAGAAAGTACAAAGGTTTGCAACAAGGCTAGTCCCAGAGCTCAAGGGAATGTCGTACGAGGAAAGGTTAAGGGGAGCAGTGGAGATTCTCAGAAAATATTAAGTCTTGGCTGGATATAGTGTGCATAGACAGAAAAAATATTTACTCAGGATTAGAGGGACTCTGGTTCCAAGGAAATGGAAAGTTGTTGGTGATGTTGAGGGGTATTGAATTGAGGGAAATGGAGGTGGAAGGAATTTTCCTAGAAGAGTGGGGTCCAGAAGCTTACTGAAGCAACTTTCCGAAGGTCAGTTTGCTATAGGATAAGAAAGGTATTAAGATCCAAGGAAATTTAGCAGGAACAATTTACAGGGAAGAAAAAGGTTCCAGGAACTGGAAATGGGGACTCGGAATCCATGAAAATGGAGATTAAA
>NC_069410.1:50440834-50497858 GCF_026875155.1 Cherax quadricarinatus | reverse complement strand
TTTTTTTTTTTAGATATGGGGTATTTCGGGAAAGTTTAAATTTTTTTATTAGAGATGATGTGTGGATGTGTCGAGAATTGAGTACTGATTTGGGGTCTTTACAAAGAAACGTTTCGCCCCACGTGATTATCAGTCAGTACAAACCCGGAAGGAGTAGTGTGGGGAAAATCAGTCCCTGCAGCGGGAAGCAAGAGGAGGCGGGATCACAGTGGGCCATGCACATGTAAGTAGGTCTTGTCCGAAGGTTCAAATTTTTTTAAATCTCTCGAGATAAAAAATAGGAATTTGGGAATGAATTAAAATTTTTCAGTATCCTCTGATACAATGAAAAAATGTAAGCGGTGTATAAAAAAAAAAATATTAAAATGTTTTATTGGTAGTAAAAAGAAAGTGCTTAATTGATGGTGGTGTTTGATTGATGGTGATGTTTGTGTTGATGGAGATGATGTGATTGAGGTGTTGTGTTTGATGGTGATTGTGTTTGTGGTGTGATTGTTGTGAACGACATATCAATTTTAAGGGTTTTTGAAACCGAAAGTTGAAAATTGAGAATTTATGAAACATATGGGAATCTTTACAGGTTTGGGCTTCATCAGTCCAATAAAAAGTCGGTTTTCAAAACCTTCATCTTTGTCAGACACTGAAAACATCATGGGATTTATACGAATTCTTCAAAATTGTCCAAACCCTTTGGGCGAGACCTCTTACATAGTGACAGTCCCCCTGTGATCCCGCCCCCCTCCTGCTTGGTTCCCCCTGACTGCGTATATAAGTCCCCTCTTGGCCCCATGCGCACTTCCTACAAGATTGATAAAAAGAAAAACACAATCCAGGTTTGGGGGTGTTACCCCAAACCCTCCTCTCCTTTACGTTCCTGTTTGTTAGAGGGTGAAGCCACTGGTGGGGAAAGTTTCCCAGTAAAAGGGGTTTCCATACGTTTTATGTCTCAAATTTTTCAAATTGTCGGTTTTTTAGAACCATTCATTGGGTGATGTCGTTCACACATATATACCCTCAATTACATCATCATTTTAAAACTCATCACCCTCAATTATGCGACTTTCTTATATACCCTTTTAAAATTGGGGCCATGTGCACACTTGGGTTCTTTTTTTAGGAAAGTTTCGCACACAGTGGCTTCATCAGTCCCTGAAAAAAAGAAATTTTGGGAAAAAACGGAGGAGATTTGGGGAATCGTCCCTCAAACCCTTTAGCGATAGGTCAGTCCTCAAACTTGAAAAGAATACAGCATATGAGCGGAAAAGTGGCTTTTTTACTGTAGGAGGGAGGTGACAGTCGTAGGTGGTGTCACTTTGTCCATGTGGAAAGTAGGTCGTTTATCAAGTCTCGGTTCTCGAAAAATTCATCTACATTCCCGTCAGCCGAAATTCTTGAGATTTTAATACTTGGGTTCTTGCCTAACCCCTTTGGGGACGACCTACTTCCAATGGACAATGTGACACCCCTACGATGCTGACCCCTCCCGCCCACGTTTTAAGCCACTTTTCCGCTAATGCTGTATTTTTATTTAAGATTGTGGATGACCAATCGACTCAAGGTTGAGGGATGATTTCCCCATTTAGCCGTTCTTACAATTTCCTTTATATGGGACTGATGAAGCCACTGTGTGGCAAAAGTTTCCAGAAAAAAATACCCAAGAGTTCCCCTGTGTCTAATTTATCAACATGTTGGTTTTGAACCCTTATCTAATAAAATCTAAAACCATTTTAGATATTTTTTTTATTCAAGGCTTTTCAAATTTTTTCGTATGGGATACAGAAGAATTTTCAAGGATGTCAGCCACAGCACCGTGTTCTTCCTTTGCAGTTGTTACCCGAATCTGCATGGGACAGGTCTTCCATTGCAGGACACTGCAAAGCTCAAGGCGGTCATTCAACCACAAAAAATCTTTCAGTGGGCTGCATGATTACATATGAAGAGGTCAACGATGAGAAATTTCAATTACTCAGTTATGGTAAACAGAGGGAAATTAAATCTTCATCAGAGAACAAACAAATTCTGGCCACAATATAGCAGCGATACACCAACGTCAAAGACCTGGGATTGTGATCATGTCGGAGGATCTCACCTTCAAGGACCATAACTTTGTTCAAATCGCTTGACTAGAAAAAAGACAGGATGGATAATGAGAAACCTTCAAAACTAGGGAGGGAAGACCATGATGACACTCTTCAGGCACTTTGTTTCTATCTAGGCTGGAAGGTTGCTTGCACACTAACAGCACCTTTCAAGGCAGGTTGAAATTGCAGGGACCTAGAAATGTACAGAGAACTTGCACGGCCGCGCTGTAACGGAGATAAAACACCTCATTTATTGGGAGGCTTGAGGTTCCTAAACCTGTATTCCGGGAACGCAGGAGGGTGAGATTATGATTATATACACCTGGAAATATCCTAGAGGGACTAGTACACGAACTTGCACACGAATATCACTCAACTACGAAAGGCAAAAGACTGGGCATGACGATGCACTCATCCCCCCTATGAAAAGCCAGGGGTGCACTAGCACGTTATGGGACCATACAATTAGTGTCAGGGGCCCGAGACTGTTCAATGCCTCCCAGCACCACTTAAGGGCGAATTACCTAACAGACCCATGGAGTCTTCAAGAAGGCACTGGACAAGACACCTAAAGTCAGTTCCGGATCAGCCGGGCTGTGGCTCGTACGTTGGTTTGCGTGCAGCCAGCAGCAACAGCCTGGTTGATCAGGCTCTGATCCACCAGGAGGCCTGGTCACAGACCGGGCCGCGGGGGCGTTGGACCCCCGAAACTCTCTCCAGGCAAACTCCAGGTCTCCAGGTAATAATTATGTATATTCTTCACATATTATATATTTCTCACTTAATACGGAAATTGTTATGGAATGCTGTAATTTAAAAATCCAGCAGATTTTCGTTTTTAGTATTGTATATTATCTGACAATTCTCCAATTTTCAAAATGTGCTAATTGTAGCTATTTTGCTGGGTTATATCTTGTTTTTTATCAAAAAGTAAATTATATTGATTATCACTAATACCCTATCTTTTTTGTTTTTTTTCAAATAATTCACGAGCCCAGGACGGTTGAAAATTATTAGTGTGTCGCTCCTCTCCATCGTCTTCACAATACTGTTGACATCAAAATCTGATGCTTGCTCTTATACGGATTTCCACGAATTCCATTCACAGTTTTTTTTCCGTGGCACATCTCATCAGCATTAAGCCAAATTTCACAAACCCATTAGTCCATTACTCACTCTGATACAACATGCGTATGTCTGCCTGCTGAGTGACCTGATCAAGCCCACTGTCAGGGAAAAACGTTAACTTTTGTGTCTCCTTTTCTATTCTACCATCCTTCAAGCTGTTATTCAGTCTTGATGATCAAGATTTCTCCTATCTATTATACATTATTTATACATAACAAAACAGTTTCAACACTCTTCTTTCATTATTTTAATGATTATTTTTGTACCACAACTCATGCATCTGCAGTGTTTCTGAATCTTCATTGTTGTGACATTTTATTGCTACGCTTCTCAAATATACCAAAGCACATCACAATTCGACATCACATCACCAGACCTGCCATCACAGCCACTCCATGAATCACTCGCTCTCGAGTCCTCGCACCTCTATTCCCCTTGATCTTAACGACCTCCTTCTCCTCCTCTCCTACTAATCTCCATTTTCATGGATTCCGAGTCCCCATTTCCAGTTCCTGGAACCTTTTTCTTCCCTGTAAATTGTTCCTGCTAAATATCCTTGGATCTTTAATACCTTTCTTATCCTATAGCAAACTGACCTTCGGAAAAGTTGTTCAGTAAGCTTCTGGACCCCAATGTCTTCTAGGAAAATTCATTCCACTTCCATTTCCCTTATTTCAATACCCCTCAACATCACCAACAACTTTCCATTTCCTTGGAACCAGAGTCCCTCTAATCCTGAGTAAATATTTTTTCTGTCTATGCACACTATATCCAGCCAAGACTTAATATTTTCTGAGACTTCTCCTCTGATCCCCTTTACCTTTCCTCGTTTCGACTCATTCCCTTGTGTCTGGTTAACTAGCATAGTTGCATTACCTTTGTACTTCTTCCTAACTTCTTGACGTGCTTGACATCGGTGGGGTTTCCAGACTGGTGTTGCATACTCCCAGTATGGGCCTTACATACACAGTGTCACAGTGTCTTGAACGTTTCCTTATTAAGGTATGGGAACGCTTTTCTCAAGGTTTGCCAGCACACGTATGCTGCAGCGGTTATTTGGTTAGATCGTGTGCCTCCGGGGATGTGCTCGGTGTTATGGTCACCCCAAGGTCTTTCTCCCTGAGGGACGGTCTGTAGTCTTTGTCCACCTAGCATAGACTCTGTCTGCGGTCTTCTTTGCCCCTCCCCAATCTTCATGCTTGCATTTGGCTGCGATTGAATTCGAGAAGCAGTTATGGATCACATGTCCAGCCTGTCAGCCTGTCCAGGGTCTCTTTGCAGTCCTGCTTCATCCTCGTACGATTTAATTCTTCTCATCCAAACTTCAGTCATCTGCGAACAGGGACACTTCAGAGTCTATTCTCTCCATCAGTCGTTCACATATATCAAAAAATTGCAATGATCCTAGAACTGTCCCCTGTGGGACCCGCTCGTAACAGGCGCCCACTGTGATACCTCTTCACGTCCATGACTCGTGCTGCCTCCCTGTCAGGTATTCCCTTATCCATTGCAGTGGCCCTCCCTTTTACATGCACTTCCTGCGTCTTTGGAAAAACGCAATCTACCCACCCCCTCTCTCTCGTGTCTTACTTCTAGTTACTTGTTCTAAAACTCCAGGGAGGGGTTTTTGTTGGGATACAAGCTTTGCCTTCCTTGAACCCAGCTGGTTTTCATTTATAATCTTGTTCCTTTCCAGGTGGTTCGACCTCTCTCCTCCTGATAATCATCTCCATGACTTTGCACACAAAGGCATGTCAGAGAGACAGGTCTGTAGTTTTTAGTGCCTCGTTTCCTGTTCCTGTCT
Source organism: Cherax quadricarinatus (assembly GCF_026875155.1). NCBI lineage: Eukaryota > Metazoa > Arthropoda > Malacostraca > Decapoda > Parastacidae > Cherax > Cherax quadricarinatus. Next base: position 50,492,845 of record NC_069410.1, on the reverse strand, counting down.
TAAATAAGGGGAACTACATTTAGCTGTCTTCCATTTTCTCAGGTATCCCTGTTTCAAGGGATGTGTTGAAAGATTGTGGTTAGAGGCCACGCACAGCATCTCTGCTCATTCTCTAGACCTTGGGGAGAGGTTGTCGTCCTCATTCGCTTTGAGGTGTCAAGGTCACCTTAATAGCTTCTTCACTCCTCCTCAGTTCGTTCGTAGGTCATCCAACACTTGTTGTATATTTCCTCTTATGTTCACCTTCTGGCTGTCTTCCACACCCCTGCTGTATCTACTGTAAAAAACTTCCTTAAAAATTCTTCCTGTTCAGCTCTCAAATACTCATGATCATTTCTTGTGAGTTCTCCCACCTTCTGGCCTCAATCTTGATCACCTGGTCCTTTGACTGTTGTCTTCCTCCGGATGTGGCTGATACAACAGTTTCGGGTAAGTCTGGATTCTCGATGCTTTGTCATTGTCATACGTCGTGGGCCTCCCTCCTTACCTGTGCGTACTCATTTCCTGCTTGCTGACTGATCTCCCTATTTTTGTGTGTTCTCTGGCTTCTGTACTTATTCCATTCTTATAGCACTTTGTTTTTGCCTCCGTACACCGTGGGTAAACCAGGGGCTCGTTTCTGGTCTTCCCGTTGTTACTGTTGCCCTTGGGAATAAACCTTTCACGTCCTCCTTGCATTTGTTGTTACAATATTCCATCCACTTCATTTACTAGTTTTCCTGCCAGTTCTCTGTCCACTGGACCTCCCGCAGGAAGGTCTTCAGGCCCTATTGTAGTCCCCTCTTTTTTTATTGTCAGGCTGTTCCCATTCAACTCTGTTATTCTCTCTACTTGCAGCTACTATGTATTCAAAAGCACAGAAACCACGTGGTCGCTATCTCCTAGGGGACTCTCATACTTGATGTCTCAATGTCTGAGCTGCCCAGGGTGAACACAAGGTCCATTCTTGTCCTGGCTCATCCTTCCCCTCCTCACTCTGGTAGTGTCTTAAACATGTTGGTGCATGAGGTTTTCCAGCACCACGTCAAATCCTGGCCTACTCATGTTCGGGTCCCCATGTGGCTCCAGGTTTTCCCAGTCAATCTCCCTGTGGGGTGAAAATCCCCCTTAACCAGCAAGTTTGCTCTGCTGGTTTGTGAGCTCTTCTTGCCACCTCTGCAAGTGTGTCACCATTGCTCTGATTGCTCTCTCATATTCCTCTCTTGGCTTCCTGTGTGTGTATGTGTACTCACATAGTTGTACTCACATAGTTGTGGGTTGCGGGGGTCGAGTACGAGCTCCTGGCCCGCCTATACACTGCTCGCTACTAGGTCACTCTCCGAGCCGTGAGCTTTATCATACTTCTGCGTAAAAGCTATGGTTTTTGGATCGCCTCCAATACATCGCTTCCCAACTTATTCCACTTACTGACTCTCTGTGGCTGAAGAATTACTTCCTAAACATCCCCTGTGATTCAATCTGTGTCTGTCAGCTTCAAACTGTGTCCCTTGTTACTGTTGTCCAATCTCTGGGAAACATCCTGTCTTTGTCCACCTTCGTCCATTCCTCTCAAGTATTTTGTTAAGTCGTTATCATGTCCCACCCTATTCTCCTGTCCTCCAGTGTCATCAGGTTGATTTCCTTTACCTCTCTCCTCGTAGGTCATACCTCTTAGCTCTGGGGACTAGTCTCTTGTTGCAAAACTTCCTTTCTATTGTTTCTTCCCGTGCTTGGCTAGGTGTGGGTTCCAACTGGTTGCCGCATACTCCAATATGGGCCTAACGTTCACGGTGTACAGGGTCCTGAATTGATTTCCTTATTAAGATGGCGGAATGCTGTTTGAGGTTTGCTGGGCGCCCATATCCTGCAGCAGTTATTTGGTTGATGTGCGACTTCAGGAGATGTGACTGGTGTTATTACTCACCCCAAGATCTTTTTCCTAGAGTGAGGTTTGTATAGTCCTCTGTCCCCTAGACTGTCTCCGTTCGCGGCCTTCTTTGCCCTTCCCCAATCTTCATGGACTTTGCACTTGGGTGGGATTGAACTCCCAGGAGGCCAATTTGCTGGACCAGGTCAGCCAGCCTGTCCAGAATCCCTTTGTTTTCTGCTGGTCTTCGATCGAGTGAATTCTTCTCATCAACTTCACGTCATCTGCAAACAGGGACACCTCAGAGTCTATTCCTTCCGTCATGTCGCTCACAAATGCAGCAAACACGCTATCAGGTCGTTCCTCATCAAGATTCATTGCTGTCCGGACCAACTTGAATGCCTGTATCTGCAATTCACAGCTGACTTTCTCGCATGTTAACTTTTCTGGAGAGAGATATAATTGATTTTATATGTTTTAAAGCATATTAAAGACATCCAGTGAGTTTTGGGTGTATTATGGGGTATTAAAGATATCTAGAAATATTAAGTATGTTTGTATGAGTGTTATTCCACAGGCGTGTTCGATGCGAATCTAACAGGTTTCTAAGTGAATTAATAGCAATAACATCGTAAAGTTTACTGAGCAAAACATTTGTTGCTGGGGGATTGCTGTCCTAAAAGTCTTTCACCGGACTTGGTATTGTAAAGTATTCGGTCCAACAGTTAGTGACTGAGTTGATAACTTTAATCTCTTCGTGTTTTCGAGTCTTCTCTTAACGAGAGGTGCTAGTGATGCTGGGGCAACACTCGTGATCAAACCTGAGTAATCTTTTAACCGTTTCTCCAGGACCTGATTTACCTTACGAGTTTTTGCTCTTCCCTTTAGTCATAAAGCTACTGTATATTCAGATTTGCATTTTAAACTTTTGACATTGTTGTTTTAGTAAAGGAAACGGACGAAGTCGTGATTAAATTTACCTGAAACGACAAAGCTATTTACATTCCCTTTGATTTTTTATCACACTGGTTTTTCTTCCCCCCCCTCCCCCAGGTTGGTTGATGAAGAGAAAAGAAACACATTCTTTAATATTTTTTAATATTGTTTTACCAGAAGATGCTGGAGACATCCCAGTTCAGATGATCATACCTCACTCAAGGACCTCTTACTCTGCTATCTGGTTTCCCGATTGTTTTCAGAAATGTTACTTTACTCACGGTCCAGTTGTCGTTATGTCATAAAACCAGTAAAGTTCTACTTTCACTCCGATCTAACGCATCACAATGCATTGTTATATGTTGCCTCAAACCTCCATCAGTTGAAACCTCTTTTTCCCTCACTCTCTCCATTCATTCTGGAACGACCATTTTTTATGATTTCTTCATCCTCTGCTTTATATTCTCTTTTTTTCATCTATTTTTTCCATCATTTCTAAATTTCCAGAACTCCTCATATCCCTCATCAGCGACTCTGATTTATACGTTTGGTCGTGGAACCCCGTCTTCTAATTTCTGTGCTCGAATTTTCTGCAAATATTCACCAACCCCCACCCCCCCCCCCTACTGCTCTTACCCATGGAATCTCTAGTCCTCCACCCTTATTGTAAATTTTGAAAACCCTATGCTCTTATAACCTTTATAAATAGTGTTGTTTCTCGACTGCTCAGGTAACATTTTATTTATTTGCTTAGGTATATTAACTTATTGTTTTCCATATATGCTCTCACACTCCACCTACTATATCCCCACTCACCTATTCTTTGGACCACCTTGTCTTTCCAAAGACCTTCACGAACACTGTTCACTCCAAATACATGAATCATTCAGTTCTCCATGCTTCTTCTTCCTTTCTGTTATCCAAGTTTTCGTTGCTAGATTTCTAGTTATTCCCGTCACTATTGTTTTAAATATTTTTTTCATTTTCTTCATTTTACATTTGCTCCTAAATTCATACCACAAACCTTCAATATCTTCAAAATTACAACTCAGACTTTGTATCAGATGATTTGTCTTTCAATCCCATCAATTTTTCCTGTATCCTAGTATTCGCTTCTTAACACCCAAACTCTTCTTCAAATGGCTAAAACCCCCATTGTGACATTACATCAGCTGAGTCTGAGTCATACTTTTTTTCTGGATAACTAGTTCCTCTCTCTCTGAAGCCACTCTATCTGCATAAAAATTCTTGCTGGTTCTACATCCTTCTCTTTTATTCCATACATTTACAATATCTGTCACATGCTTCCCAGTTTATCAAATCAAATGCCTCTTTTCAGGAAATCATAAATGCAACAAGTCGTACCATACCTTTAAGAATTGTTCACTTACATCCTTCGCTGTAAAACCACTCTACTAACTCATATTTCTACCCTTACAAAACCCTCCTAGTTTCCCTGCAATTTTACTTTTGGGTAACTCCTAACTCTTTTCTAGAATATTGCAAATTTTTCATTTCACTTTGCACGGGAATACTCAGACTTATTTTCAAATAATTCTAAAACTCTTCCTTGTCTCTACTATCCATCATTTAAGGAACGAGTCATGCTGTCTGCCAGTCCTTTGAATGTATTGTTGGGGATGAAGTTTCTGACTATGGGGGGGGGTTCAACCGACATCAGTAAACAGAGGAGTACAGACTTTTTTCATGAATGAATTCATGTACGGAAGATGGTTGAACTGGTTGATAAAAGTAATTCCGGTATGTTCTTTGTCTCTATTTTTTAGAACTGTTTAAGGTTCGTATATAATTTACCTGGCTTAGATGATGATGGGCGTCGTTTTGTTTGCATTGATTTCATTTCAAAATGTTTTTGATTGATCATTTCAGTTTACAACACCTTTGTTGACCTTGTAGTTTCATAGACTAAAATTTTACTAATCAGATATAGAGGTGAAAGTGCTCTTTGCAGGCTTTTGAACATCCGTTTACCGCGAATTCAGTTTTTATTTTTTTAAATTATTTGGTACTTATACTATCCATAATATCACTGACGAGGTTTATTTTCAGAGACATTGATCATTTAGGTAGAGGAAGTCATTGAAATGACGTACGTATTTACGTACGTATTTAACATGAATGTAAAGTTTTAACACAAAAAGGAAAACAGACTGAAATGATAAATTTTAGGAGTGATGTCAGTCTCAGGTGATTCCCTGATTTGTTGATGAGATTTTGACAGACAGCACTACCACCTCTATATTTTGGTAATCAGCCATCCAAAATTTGCCCAATGCGAGTAAAATAACTGGAAAGAGGATGTGTGGTCTCTCACGTTTAGACATCGTCGCAAATAGGTGTGTTTATGGGGCACGGTACAGACATGTTACAGGACACGGGTACAGACTATGTTACAGATCACGGCACAGACATGTTACAGGACACGGTACAAAACATGTTACTGGAAACGGTACAGACATGTACGATCCGTGTACGACATGTTACAGATCACGGCTCAGACCATGTTATCAGGACATGGTACTATCCATGTTACAGGACCACGGTACAGACATGTTACAGATCACGGTACAGACCATGTACAGATCTACGGCACGACTTGTTACAGGACACGGTACAGACATGTTAAAGGACACGGTACAGACATGTTACAGGACACGGTACAGACATGTTACAGGACTCGGTACAGACTGTTACGGACAAGGTTAGGAGGATACTTTACATGGTTAACCATATGGAAAGTAATTAACTTCATGAAATGATTACAAATTATGGTTGAATACAGTTTACCCATTTACTGAACATACATTCGCCTACATTAACTTAGTTGTTCCGCCTTTAGTTAATAAAGGAGCGATGCGTCGCGCTCTGCTTTCTTTGCAAGAAGGACAGTGGGTTTTGGCCATTTGTCATCGTGGTTATATACACATGTTAGTCTTTCTGTCAACTCCTGTTATGGTTGTGATGGATCTACTTTCATTTTACTTTTAACTATTGACCAAAAATTCTCTATGGATTCCTCATCTGGTGAATTACTGGGTAATCAAGAAGGGGGGTACGATTGCCAGCCACAGGGAGACCCAGATACCGCAATTATTAAGGGCCTTCCCCCTGTCTACAATAACTAATCCCAAAGGGTCTGGCGACTTTTTTGAGCATGGGGAAACTGTGCTCTAAAGTTCCTCAAAGAGCTGGGTGATAAAACTCATCATAGAAAACCAAGGACACAGGGTGGCCAGATTCATCTTTCAGAGTCTCAGTGTTGCGATCAGAGAGGAAATGCCTTGCAAGATTCTGGGCACGTGCCCACCGCAGGGGAGCTGAACGAAGTTTTCGGATGTCGCTCTGAGTTGTCTATGCTGCTTATACTCCTATTGTATTTTTGTCATTGTTTTGTCATGTGTATTTTGTCAATGTTTTTTGTCTTTAAATAAAAAGTATTTATAAATTATAGGTGGGTTGTAGGAGAAAACAATTTTCAAACAGCTTCAGGGAGAACCTTGAGGAGTGCTCGAATTGTTTTAGGAGGATCAAAAAAAAGAAAAAAAATAAAAATTATGATAAAAGATGTTTCCTTGACAAAAAATAGTGCATAATTTGGGCAACATGTGTGATGTAATTAGCTTGTTTTCTATCACAATTCTAAGTATGTGTTTCAAAAATGTAATTTTTTTTGGTTCTTACTTTCGTCAATAGGTCATGATGGCCATTCGTGTTTTTTTACTCCCAAAATTAAGATTGTTTGATGATTGTTTTTCATTCTATATACACTACATTGCAACTTCTCTCGATGAATCCATTCATATTCAGGGAATGATGATAATAGCTCAGTCGCCTGTGTGTTGTCAAATGTGTTGAGGGGTCTATCTAACTGAAATGTGGCGTGCCATGACCGTAGAGTTTTAAGAAAACGCACTACATATGTATAACGCAGGGAATAAGTTATGGACATTATTTTCCATTTTTGGAAAAAAACTATTTTGTAGGGGTTGTCATGATTTTTACTACAGGTTATTGCAGTATTGATTTGTTTTCCTCACACAAAAAGAAATCAAAGAATTTTATTATGCAATCTATTGACATTTTCACTCAAACATCGTTGGTGCCAAGATTATCTAGCTCTTATCTTTCATCTGATGTCAAGTAGAGCTTTGTCATGTGTACCAATTTGAAGATAAGGGAGTGTTTTATGCCATGTAGGATAAGGACACTATTTATTTTTTCTATCTCTCTTATATGACAATAATTCCACTACAAACACAGTGTGTAGGCTTCAAACGCTGCTGAAATCACTGAAAATTTTCCTTTGAAAATTGGACCAAAACATAATAGAAATTCTATTTCGCGCTATCACGCTCTTGAGCTTTCCCCTCTGAAGCAAGTTTATTCTTTCTCTGAGATGAGGGTCCCAGGACAGTTCAAGAGATACCTCCCTATATATATATAAATATATATGTATATTTTGGATATATATTATAATTTATATATATATTATAGATATTTAGATATATATATATATTTATATATATATAGTATTATATATTATATATAAGAACATATGAAAGAAGGAGCACTGCAACAGGCATACTGACCCATGTGGAGCAGGTCTATGTCCCCCCCATGACCCACTCAGTCTGGTCACCTCCACTCAGGAAGGTGCACGCACCAGACCGAGCAGCACATGATAGTCAGGGTCCAACTCACACCCACCCACAACCCGCTCCTGCATTTATCTAACCTATTTTAAACGACACATAGTTTTAGCCTGAATAATGTACTTGGAGTTTGTTCCACTCATCCACAACTCTATTACTAAACCGGCTTTCCTATATCCTTCTGAATTCTGAATTTTTTCCAACTGAAACATTGCTGCAAGTCCTGTCTATGTTACATTTTTTAGTCGCTATTTACATCCCCTTTTATTAATTCCTGTTTTCATTTATACACCTCAATCATTTTTTTACATTTATTAGCACACTGGACGCTTCCCCCAGGAGGGTGGCCCGGAAAAAGAAAAAAACTTTCACTTCATTCACTCCATCACTGTCTTGCCAGTAGGGTGCTTTAACACTACAGTTTTTAAAAATCAACATTAAACACCCCTCCTTCAGAGTGGCTGGCACTGTACTTCCCATCTCAGGACTCATACGTCGGCTGCCGGTTTCCCTGATATCCCTTCATAAATTGTTACTTTGCTCACATCTCAACAGCACGTCAAGTATTTAAACCATTTGTCTCCATTCACGCCTATCAAACACGTCATGCATGCCTGCTGGAAGAGAAGTCAAGCCCCTCGCACACCAAAACCTTCCTTTACCACCTCCTCAACCTTTCTAGGCGGAACCCCTACCCCGCCTTCCTTCCACTACAGACTTATTACACTCTTGAAGTCATTCTGTTCGTCCCATTTCTCTCTAACATGCCCGAACCAATCTATAATACCCTTCCCTTAGCCCTTGGACATACAGTTTTGTAATTTTTTTTTTTTTTACCGCATCCCTTCCTAATTTCCAAACTACGAATTCTATGCATTATATTCTCAACCCACAACATTGCCCTCAAACATGTATCACACTGCCTCCAGCCTTCTCCTCGCTGCAACATTCATAACACGCTTCACATTCCCCATATAAGAGCGTTGGTAAAAACTATTTCTCATACATTCCCCGCTTTGCCTCCAAGGACCAAAAGTTCTTTGTCTCACAGACTCCTAAGTGCACCACTCACTCTTTTTCCCTCTTCAATTCTTTGGATTACACCTTCATCTTTCATAGACCCATCCATGACACGTCCACTCCAAATATCTGAATACGTTCACCTCCTCCTTACTCTTACCTCCAAATTTTTTCCAATCTTTCAGCACCTCTCTTTTTGTTATCCTCATTAACCTGTCTCTTTCCTGTATTCACCTTTAATTTTCTTCTTAGCGTCACCCTACATATTTCATCCACCAATCGCTGCATACTTCTCTTCAGAAATCTCCCAAGAGCACAGATTGTCATCAAGCAAAGAGCTGCTGTGACAACTCCCTTTTGTGTGTGATTCTTTATCTTTGAATTCACGCCTCTTGCCAAGACCCTCGCATTACTTCTCTTACAAAACCCCATCTATTAATATATATTAACTTCCACGGTGACATCACACTCCTGTCTAAGGGCCTACTTTTACTGGGAAAAATGTCCCTCTTTCACTACTTTACTCTACTTAGAGCCTCACTATCCTCGTAAAAACTCTTCACTGCTTTCAGTCCTTATTTTCTGCATATATTTACACACACATGTGATTAGATAGGACATCTCCACTGCTCCAACCACCTACTCTCTGCTGCATTCACAAACCCAGCTTCACATCGCCATATAAGTGTGAGTGAGACGTACTACTATTATTTTCATAATTCCTTTTGCCTCCCTGAGATAATATTTTGGTCTCCACATATACCTCACACACCACTCACCTTTTATTTCTCCATCAATCAATTCTATGATTACCCTCATCCTTTCAAAATCCATCTGCCGACACATCTACTCCCAAGTTTCTGAAAGACCTTCACTTCTTCCATACTCCTTTCCACAATTTGATATCCAATTTTTCTTTGTCTAAATCATTTTGATACCCTATCACCTACTCTTTTCTATGTTCACTTTTCAACTTTCTACCTTTACAATAATTTCCATCAAAATAAATAAGATGCCAGTTTCAGAATAGGGTCCTCAGAAAAAAACCAATGCAGACATTCTGGCACTTAAATAACATTTTCTCTGTTCATTAGTCACCTGTCCAGGCCCCTCTTACTTTCTATTTTGAATTTTTATTCACACAAGAAATAGAGATTTATCTGTTATGTAGGACTACTGCTTATTGTTATACACTGTATAAAATAATGTCAACCCATTCATGATGTGTATTAGAATGGTAGTTGGACACTTATTGGATGGTGACGTCATTGTATTACTCTTGAAAATCGGACAAAAATTGAACATTTCCGCTACTTTGAGCTCAATTTCAAGGTCCTTTCATTGTGAAATCAATGGAAAATCGTCTCTATTTCTAGTATATCTTTCATTCTATCATAATATGAACCAAGAAATGATTCGAACAAAACTGAAGGAATATTGCCAATAAGAAATAAGTGAATCAATTAATCTGTTCCAGTCACAGAAAAAGTATTAAAACAAAATATTACATTTTTATAGAGAATATCAATAGTTTTTACATACAGAAAAAATGAGAAATAAGTATAAAGGACTTTTGAATTGGATATTGAACTTTTACATCACTTTAACTTTATAGATGACTCTTGTTGGTGTATGAGAAGGACGGTGAGGGAGGAGAGGAAGATAATTATTTACCACCCTCACATACCACCTCCAGCCCAGACTGTTCAGTATGCTTGTGTGCTTTGTGTGAGTGTGGGCGGACAGTTCGGTACGGTGTACAACTGTCAACACGATGAAAACGAGCTGTAAATGAAAACGTGGACGAAATTTTGACAAAAAAAGTAATATAAAAACGAATTCGATGGAAAATCCAGGAGACTCCTAAAGCGATGTTCCATGTATATATTCTTTTATGATATTCAATATATATATATAGAATATGAGCAGCTCGCAGCTATCTTGCCTTTTCCCCCCCCCCCCCCCCCCCCCCCCCCCCCTTTATATATTTTCTTTATCCCTTTCCCCCTCTATGAATTAGTATGAAGTAACAACAACAGTCTTACAGACACCCAGAACTCACCACGTGGAGGTGGCTGCATACCAGAGTTCCGGTTTTTTTTTTTTTTTTTTTTTTTTTTTTTTTTTTTTTTTTTTTTTTTTTTTTTTTTTTTTTTTTTTTACCCTTTCCCCTTTTTTCACAGTTTTCAGTCCCTTTGAACCCTGTGCTCAAGTGCTTTTTCTTGTTCAGGATGGCCTTTTTGTTTTTTTGTTTTCTCATTAATTGCAGTGGTATTATTCTTTTTGTGATTCTTTTTGGTCTTATTTTTCTTGTTATTTTTAGGTTGTTCAACAGAATGTCATGGTAGGTCAAGTTAGTGGGGATTGGTTTGGCTTGTTTTTGGTTAAATTCGAGCCATTTAGGGTCAGGGATATCCTGGTAGTTGTATTGTCTTTCTGGTTCTTGTTTAGTGGTGGATTGAGAAAGATTATTTTTCTTTGAATCTGAGCCTCTGTGGTGGACGCTGAACGACGTGGGAACCTCCCAGCGGCCACACCACATCCGCTCTCCTCTCTCAAACCGTTCACTTCAAATTTCATTTTTGCTTTATACTACAGTGATTTTGTTGAAGATCACTACATAAGACAGCCAGTGAACATATCATAAATTGTATTTCATCACTGACCTTATCACTATAACAACAAAATAAAAAAATAGTTACCCTCGAATTATGAGCAGTAAGGGTAGTGTTGATTATTATTTAATCAACAACAACAACAACCACAACAACAACCACAACCACAACCACCACCGCCACCGCCGCCGCCGCCGCCGCCGCGCCACCGCCACCGCCGCCTCCGCCCCCGCCGCCGCCGCCGCCGCCGCCGCCGCGCCGCCGCCACCCGGCGACACCGCGCTCGGCGCCGCCGCCGCCACGCCGCCGCCGCCGCACCGACACCACCGCGCCAACGCCGCCCGCCACCGCCGCCCGCCCGTCGCCGCCCCCCACGCCGCGTCCGCCGCCGCCGCCCCGCCGCCGCCGCCGCCCGCTCGGAAAAAAGAGTTATAAAAAAAACAACCTATCAAACGCTTCTGAACTATCACAGAAAAACTATCAACAATACCCTTACTGTCATAATTCGAGGGTAACTATTTTTTTATTTTGTTGTTATAGTGATAAGGACAGTGATGAATTCCAATTTATGATATGTTCATGGCTGTTATGTAGTGATCTTCAACAAAATCACTGTATGTATAAAGCAAAAATGAAATTTAAGTGGAATCGGTTTGAGAGAGGATAGAGCTGGTTGTGGTGTGGCCGCTGGGAGGTTCCCGTTCTTCAGCGTCCCACCACAGAGGCTCAGATTTCCAAAGAAATATAATCTTTCTCAATCCCCACTAAACAAGAACAGAAAGACAGATCATCTACCAGTGAGATCCACTGACCCTAAATGGCTTTTTTGAATTTAAACCATGAATACAAGCCAAACCAAGTCCTCACTAACTTGGACTACCTTGGACTTCATGTTGAACAACTAAAAATAACAAGAAAAATATGACCAAAAAGAATACAATTAAAGGATTATTTCCACGCAAATAATGAGAAAAACAAAAAAACAAAAAAGGCCATCCTGAACAAGAAAAAGCTTAGCTACAGGGTTTCAAAAGGGGACTGAAAATGTAAAAAAAGGGGAAAGGGGTAAGAAATAAAAAAAAAAAAATAAAAAAAATAATAAATAAAAAAAAAAAAAAAAAAAAAACAAAAAAATTAAAAACGGACTCTGGTAGTTTGCAGCCACCTCCACCGTGGTGAGTTCTGGGGTCTTGTAAGACTTGTTGTTCTTCATTCTATGTCATACAAGATAGCTGAGCGCTGCTTATATTTATATTTATTTATTGACTATCATACAGATTAGATCAGTGGATTATTCTTTTTGTCTGCCCTGGTTTTCACCGAATTCGGTTTTATATGACTTTTTTGTCAAAATTTCGTCCACGGTTTTCGATTATCAGCTCGGTTTTCATCGAGTTGACAGTTGTACTCCGTACCGAACATGTCCGCCACACTCACACAAGCATCTCAAGCATTCTGGAGTCAGTATGGCTGGAGGGTGGTTAGTGAGGGTGGTAGAGATCTTATATCTGCCCTTCCTCTCCTCACGTCTTCCTTCACAACAAGAGTCGTCTATTAAGGTTTAAGTGATATTAAATGTTCATTTATCCAATTCAAAAGTCCTTTTATATTTCATTTCTCTTTTTTCTGTATGTAAAACTATGATATTCTCTATAAAATGTACATTTTGTTAATACTTTTCGGTGTCTGGAACAGATTAATTGGATTCACCTTATTTCTTATGGGCAATATTTCCTTCAGTTTTCGTCGTTCGAACGATCCGAAATCATTTTCTTGTCTTATTTGATAGAATGAAAGAATACTACAGAAAATAGGATGATTTTCATGATTTCACTTGCAAAGGATCCTTGAAATTGGAGCTCAAAAAGATGCGGAAAATGTTCAATTTTGTCGATTTTAAGAGTAAACAAGATGGACGTCACATCCATTACAGGTCAACTAACCATTATATACACAGTCATGATGGGTTGGCATTATTTATACGTTATTACAAATAATTGCAGTAGTCTACATAAAATTATCTCTATTTCTTGCTGTGAATAAAAAATTCCAAGGATGTCAGCCACAGCACCGTGTTCTTCCTTTGCAGTTGTTACCCGAATCTGCATGGGACAGGTCTTCCATTGCAGGACACTGCAAAGCTCAAGGCGGTCATTCAACCACAAAAAATCTTTCAGTGGGCTGCATGATTACATATGAAGAGGTCAACGATGAGAAATTTCAATTACTCAGTTATGGTAAACAGAGGGAAATTAAATCTTCATCAGAGAACAAACAAATTCTGGCCACAATATAGCAGCGATACACCAACGTCAAAGACCTGGGATTGTGATCATGTCGGAGGATCTCACCTTCAAGGACCATAACTTTGTTCAAATCGCTTGACTAGAAAAAAGACAGGATGGATAATGAGAAACCTTCAAAACTAGGGAGGGAAGACCATGATGACACTCTTCAGGCACTTTGTTTCTATCTAGGCTGGAAGGTTGCTTGCACACTAACAGCACCTTTCAAGGCAGGTTGAAATTGCAGGGACCTAGAAATGTACAGAGAACTTGCACGGCCGCGCTGTAACGGAGATAAAACACCTCATTTATTGGGAGGCTTGAGGTTCCTAAACCTGTATTCCGGGAACGCAGGAGGGTGAGATTATGATTATATACACCTGGAAATATCCTAGAGGGACTAGTACACGAACTTGCACACGAATATCACTCAACTACGAAAGGCAAAAGACTGGGCATGACGATGCACTCATCCCCCCTATGAAAAGCCAGGGGTGCACTAGCACGTTATGGGACCATACAATTAGTGTCAGGGGCCCGAGACTGTTCAATGCCTCCCAGCACCACTTAAGGGCGAATTACCTAACAGACCCATGGAGTCTTCAAGAAGGCACTGGACAAGACACCCTAAAGTCAGTTCGGATCAGCCGGGCTGTGGCTCGTACGTTGGTTTGCGTGCTGCCGCAGTCAACAGCTGGTTGATCAGGCTCTGATCCAACAGGTGGCCTGGTCACAAGGACCGGGCCGCGGGGATGTAGGACCCCAGATAACTCTCTCCAGGCAAACTCCTGGTCTCAGGTAATTAATTATGTATATTCTTCACATATTATTTATTTCTCACTTATTACGGAAATTGTTATGGAATGTTAATTTTAAAAATCCAGCAGATTTTCGTTTTTAGTATTGTATATTATCTGACAATTCTCCAGAAATTTTAAAAAAATGTGCTTATTGTAGCTATCTTGCTGGGTTATATCTGGTTTTTTATCTAAAAGTAATTTATATTGATTATCACTAATACCCTTCTTTTTTGTTTTTTTTCAAATAATTCACGAGCCCAGGACGGTTGAAAATTATTAGTGTGTCGCTCCTCTCCATCGTCTTCACAATACTGTTGACATCAAAATCTGATGCTTGCTCTTATACGGATTTCCACGAATTCCATTCACAGTTTTTTTTCCGTGGCACATCTCATCAGCATTAAGCCAAATTTCACAAACCCATTAGTCCATTACTCACTTGGATACAAACTTGCGTATGTCTGCCTGATGAGTGACCTGATCAGGCCACTGTCAGGATAATTCATTTGTCCTGCCCTTCCTGCTTTCCTCTCCATTTGTAACTCTATGTATCTGAAGCCCAGAACCACATGATCACTGGCCCCGAAGGGTGTTTCATTTGTGATGTCCTCACTATCTGCACTACCCAAGATAAATACTAGGTCCAGTCTTACTGATTCATCCTCTCCTCTCTCTCTGATAGTGTCCTTTAAGTGTTGGTGCATCAGGTTTTCCAGTACCACCTCCATTATCTTAGCCTTCCACGTTTCTGTTCCCCCATGTGGCTTCAGGTTTTCCCAGTCTATTTTCTTGTGGTTGAAGTCATCCATAATCAGCAGCTTTGCCCTGCTCGCATGAGCCCTTCTTACCACTTCAGCCAGTGTGTCAAACATCGCTCTATTACTCTCATCATATTCTTGCCTTGGTTTCCTGCTGTTCTGTGGTGGGTTATACATCACTGCAATTACCACCTTGGGACCTCCAGACTGTAGTGTTCCTGTTATGTAATCTCTTGCCTCTCCTCTGTCTCCTCTTTCCAGCGATGAGCAGTCCCACTCCTCCACCCTATCTGTTCCCTCTTTTTTCATGATCTGATATCCCACTGGGAAGATCAGGGAAGAGAGAGGTGAAGGTTTATAAACTAAAAGAGGAGGCAGTTAGGGTAAGATATAAACAGCTATTGGAGGATAGATGGGCTAATGAGAGCATAGGCAATGGGGTCGAAGAGGTATGGGGTAGGTTTAAAAATGTAGTGTTAGAGTGTTCAGCAGAAGTTTGTGGTTACAGGAAAGTGGGTGCGGGAGGGAAGAGGAGCGATTGGTGGAATGATGATGTAAAGAGAGTAGCAAGGGAAGAAAAAGTTAGCATATGAGAAGTTTTTACAAAGTAGAAGTGATGCAAGGAGGGAAGAGTATATGGAGAAAAAGAGAGTGGTTAAGAGAGTGGTGAAGCAATGTAAAAAGAGAGCAAATGAGAGAGTGGGTGAGATGTTATCAACAAATTTTTGTTGAAAATAAGAAAAAGTTTTGGAGTGAGATTAACAAGTTAAGAAAGCCTAGAGAACAAATAGATTTGTCAGTTAAAAATAGGAGAGGAGAGTTATTAAATGGAGAGTTAGAGGTATTGGGAAGATGGAGGGAATATTTTGAGGAATTGTTAAATGTTGATAAAGATAGGGAAGCTGTAATTTCGTGTATAGGGCAAGGAGGAATAACATCTTGTAGGAGTGAGGAAGAGCCAGTTGTGAGTGTGGGGGAAGTTCGTGAGGCAGTAGGTAAAATGAAAGGGGGTAAGGCAGCCGGGATTGATGGGATAGAGATAGAAATGTTAAAAGCAGGTGGGGATATAGTTTTGGAGTGGTTGGTGCAATTATTTAATAAATGTATGGAATAGGGTAAGGTACCTAGGGATTGGCAGAGAGCATGCATAGTTCCTTTGTATAAAGGCAAAGGGGATAAAAGAGAGTGCAAAAATTATAGGGGGATAAGTCTGCTGAGTATACCTGGTAAAGTGTATGGTAGAGTTATCATTGAAAGAATTAAGAGTAAGACGGAGAATAGGATAGCAGATGAACAAGGAGGCTTTAGGAAAGGTAGGGGGTGTGTGGACCAGGTGTTTACAGTGAAACATATAAGTGAACAGTATTTAGATAAGGCTAAAGAGGTCTTTGTGGCATTTATGGATTTGGAAAAGGCGTATGACAGGGTGGATTGGGGGGCAATGTGGCAGATGTTGCAAGTGTATGGTGTAGGAGGTAGGTTACTGAAAGCAGTGAAGAGTTTTTACGAGGATAGTGAGGCTCAAGTTAGAGTATGTAGGAAAGAGGGAAATTATTTCCCAGTAAAATTAGGCCTTAGACAAGGATGTGTGATGTCACCGTGGTAGTTTAATATATTTATAGATGGGGTTGTAAGAGAAGTAAATGCGAGGGTCTTGGCAAGAGGCGTGGAGTTAAAAGATAAAGAATCACACACAAAGTGGGAGTTGTCACAGCTGCTCTTTGCTGATGACACTGTGCTCTTGGGAGATTCTGAAGAGAAGTTGCAGAGATTGGTGGATGAATTTGGTAGGGTGTGCAAAAGAAGAAAATTAAAGGTGAATACAGGAAAGAGTAAGGTTATGAGGATAACAGAAAGATTAGGTGATGAAAGATTTGATATCAGATTGGAGGGAGAGAGTATGGAGGAGGCGAATGTATTCAGATATTTGGGAGTGGACGTGTCAGCGGATGGGTCTATGAAAGATGAGGTGAATCATAGAATTGATGAGGGGAAAAGAGTGAGTGGTGCACTTAGGAGTCTGTGGAGACAAAGAACTTTGTCCTTGGAGGCAAAGAGGGGAATGTATAAGAGTATAGTTTTACCAATGCTCTTATATGGGTGTGAAGCATGGGTGATGAATGTTGCAGCGAGGAGAAGGCTGGAGGCAGTGGAGATGTCATGTCTGAGAGCAATGTGTGGTGTGAATATAATGCAGAGAATTCGTAGTTTGGAAGTTAGGAGGAGGTGCGGGATTACCAAAACTGTTGTCCAGAGGGCTGAGGAAGGGTTGTTGAGGTGGTTTGGACATGTGGAGAGAATGGAGCGAAACAGAATGATTTCAAGAGTGTATCAGTCTGTAGTGGAAGGAAGGCGGGGTAGTGGTCGGCCTAGGAAAGGTTGGAGAGAGGTGGTAAAGGAGGTTTTGTGTGCGAGGGGCTTGGACTTCCAGCAGGCATGCGTGAGCGTGTTTGATAGGAGTGAATGAAGACAAATGTTTTTTAATACTTGACGTGCTGTTGGAGTGTAAGCAAAGGAACATTTATGAAGCGATTCAGGGAAACTGGCAGGCCGGACTTGAGTCCTGGAGATGGGAAGTACAGTGCCTGCACTCTGAAGGAGGGGTGTTAATGTTGCAGTTTAAAAACTGTAGTGTAAAGCACCCTTCTGGCAAGACAGTGATGGAGTGAATGATGGTGAAAGTTTTTCTTTTTCGGGCCACCCTGCCTTGGTGGGAATCGGCCAGTGTGATAATAAAAAAAAAAATATCCAACTGGAAAGATGGCATCTGTTATCATCCCTGTGACCTTTATTTCTGTGAGGGTTATGATGACTGGTGATGCCTCTTTCACTCTTTCGTGCCACTCCTCCCACTTGTTCATTATTCCATCAGAGTTGGTGTACCATACCTTGTTTCATTTCCACCACTGTGTTCTGGGGGGTCGGTGTGGGTGGGGGATCTGGCAGTGTGCTATGGGCTTCTACAGTGTTTTGTGCGAGGTGGGGCAGTATGTGTGGATTATGGTTTGTGTTGTATGGTTCTAGGGGTGTTTCTGTGTGTGCCTGCGCTTGTTGCTCTGCTGTGCTCTTTTTGTCCTCTGCTGTTTCTGTTCTTAAGAAAAAGAAAAAGAACATAAGAAAGAAGGAACACTGCAGGAGGCCTACTAGCCCATGCTGGGCAGGTCCATGTCAACCTCCGGATAAGACCAATGGCCCACACAGTCAGGTCACCTCCACTTAAGGAAGGACCACGGCTTCTGACCCAGGAGCACCAGCTAGTCAGGTCCAACTCACACCCATCCACACCCACTCATGTATTTATCTAACCTATTTTTAAAACTACACAACGTCTTAGCTTCTATGATGGTACTCGGGAGTTTGTTCCACTCATCAACAACTCTAATACCAAACCAGTGCTTTCTTATATCCTTCCTGAATCTGAATTTTTCCAGCTTAAAACCATTGCTGCGAGTCCTGTCTAAGTTAGATATTTATAGCACACTATTTACATCCCCTTCATTTATTCCTGTTTTCCATTTATGCACCTCAATCGTATCCCTCCTCATTCTACGCCTTTCTAGAGAGTGCAGATTCAGGGCCCTCAGCGTATCCTCGTAGGGAAGATTTCTGATACATGGGATCAAATTTCTCATCTTCCTCTGTACGTTTTCCATTGCAATTATATTTATTCTGTAATACGGTGACCAGAACTGTGTAGCATAATCTAAATGAGGCCTAACCAAGGATATATAGAGTAGAAGAACAACCTGAGGATTTCTATTACTTTTGCTTCTTGATATGAGGGCAAGGATTCTCTTAGCTTTATTGCGAACGCTTATGCACTGTTGTCTTGGTTTCAGGTTACTGCTAACCAGAACTCCTCAATCCTTTTCGGAATCAGTAATATTAAGATCTACATTAGTTTATATTTGGCATGGTTATTATCCTTTCCAACATTTAGAACTTTGCACTTGTCTACACTAAACTGCATCTGCCACTTCTTCGACCATGTCATCAGTCTATTCAAATCATCCTGGAGTGCTCTAATGTCCTCATTAGAATGAATTGGACGGCCTATTTTGGTGTCATCAGCAAATTTGCTTATGTCGCTATTTATTCCCTCTCCTGTGTCATTAATGTAAATTGTGAACAACAAGGGGCCCAGAGCTGACCTCTGTGGAACACCGCTTGTGACGTGCCCCCATTCTAATTTCTCCCCATTTATGTAAACTCTCTGCTGCCTATTTGTCAGCCATGCCTCTGCCCAGGAAAACAATTCTCCTCCTATTCGTGGAAGTCTGCCGAAAGCCTTACTGAAGTCCATTTATGCAACATCATATTAAATACCATGATCTACCTTCTCAAATACCAAGTAAAAAAAAGTCAGTAAATTCATAAGACAGGAACCCCCTTTGTAAAACGGTTAAATTCTTTAATCTTTTATCCCGTCAAGTGGCTATAAATGCCTGGGCAATTGATTCCAAAAAATTTCCCCACTATGGGAAAAGGGCTTATTGGTCTCAGTTCGAAGCTAAGGACCTGTCCGACTTTTAAATAGGTATTACTTTTGTCATTTTCATTTGTCTGGCACTACCCTTTTGTAGCGAAATGCTAAAAAGATTACAAAAAGGTGCTACGTTACTTTACTTTCCTTTTAAAACTCTTGCAAAAAATTCACAGGCCGGGATTTGTTGGGTTTTTAATTTTCTTTTGTCTGGGACCATGTCACTATTACTCCAATCGTGCAGTTTATTATCGTCCTTTTTATGAAATTTTTAATTTCTGGAATTTCGCTGTATCTTCTTGATAAAAACTGAGAGGAGGAAAATAATGAAAATTTCACACAACCCTTATCACTGTCAGTGATCTGACCTACTTACTTTAACGGCCCTATCTTGTCCCTAATTTTAAATCTGAAAACCTGAAAAACCCCTTTTTGGGTTAGTCTTCGAGCCCCTTGCGACTTTACCCTCATAACCCCTTTTAGCTTTTCTTTTTCCCTGTTTATCTCCTTTAACTTAAAAAAGGATTTTTTAAATCCCCATTCCCCTTTTTTGATACACCTATATATGCCTCTTTTTTGACCAATGAATTTTTTATTCTTTGTTCATAAATTTTGGGACATTTTTTTTAAATTAATTTCCTTATTGGAACAAAAGTTGTCTGGGCAGCTTGAACTAAAAAAAACTCGTTTGGCATCCAACCCCAACCTGACCCATGTCGGTCACCCAATTTACCCACCCAGGTAATTTTTCTGCCATAAAATGGGCCCAAAGCAAAGGGGGTCAGAGACTGTTGCATTTTCGGGGAAATTTCCCCATGATGTCTAAACAAGTGTTTTGGATCGCTTTCCCCAAGCTCATTTAACCTCAAGATTATTAATTAGTGATTCTTTGTTGGCAAGAACCAAAGTAAGCAGGTTGTTTCCTTAGTTGGTTCTGCCCAATTTCTTTAGAAAAGCATTCCTAAACCGTATCAAAAAAAATCACTGGACTAAAAATTTCCTGTCAACATCCAGTCAATTTGTCAAAGTTAAAAAACTCCCATAAACACAACATTTTATCTGATCCTATAAAAACTTCGCCCCAAAAGCAGCTTTCTGCATTCCTATAAAGTTTGGGGGCCTATAAATCACACCCAAAATTAATTTTTCACGCCCCCCAAGTAACTGTAGCCAAACATTGTGTTCGATGATTCTAATCTTAAATTTGCAAACACAAAAAATTTAAATTATCTCTGACTACATCCCCCCATCCACCAAACCTTTACCGTTGCCCCTACAGTATGGAAAAGTTTATAACCTTTTTATATTCATTCGAAGGCTTTTTACTATTTTTCAAGTTGAACCAGGTTCTTTTTATAACAAAAAATTTTAAAAATTACCTCACTTGCAAGAAAATTTAAGCTCATCATTTTTTTTTTAGACATCCTTTTTAACAGTAAACCCCAAAGGGAGCTAGTCACTCTTTTTGACCTCCTATCTCTGTTTGTTTGTCAATTGCTTTCCCCTTTACACAACTTTATTTTGAATATTATCTTTTAAAACATCCCCTTTGAGGTACCCTTTATATCTGCTGTTTTCAACCCTTTCCGCACCCTAAATGTTTCCCACAGACCCCATACCTCTTAATCTATCAGTCTAAATCATAGAATATACCAAAACCCCCCAATCAAATTCCCTAATGCAACCACTTCCCAGCCCCGAGAGATAAATTCCATTCCTTGCATACATACACGTTTGCCATAGAATACGCCCCCTTTCGCCTCTTTTTCTTTTCCTCATTTGCTGCTGCCATTCTGACTTTTGTGTTCGGTAAAAAAAATCAATCCTGTATGTGACGATTCTTTCAGCCATATTTCTTTTGCAAATCCTTTTTTTGCCCCTTTTTACTTCTTAAAAAATCAGCTTGTCCACCTGTTTTTCCCCTTCGGTACCTCCCTTTATTAAAAACTTACTCTCTCGGTCATGTCTTTCTACTTTTTCTTTGACGATGTTTTCAATCCCCTTTTTTTCTTTTCCCAATTTTCATTGGTGCCCTCCCTCCCCTCCCTGAACCCCATAATAAAAAAAGACCCCACTCCTTCTCCCACTGCCTCTCCCACAGTATCCTGGGTCAAAATGTCCCCCCATTTTTTTTTGCTGTACTCTTGGGGGTTTGATCGTCCTCCGCTATGTTGTGTGTGTGTGTGTTGTGTGTGTGTTGTGGGGTGTGTGTGTGTGTTGTGGGTTGGCCTGTGTGTGTGTGTGTGTTGTCTGTCCGTCCACCCATCTGTTAGCTGCCCCTAGTAAATTGCACCCTGTTGTTTCGCCACAGACACCCAACCTCTAAATCAATCAGTTTAAAGCCCTTGAAATGTCCCAATCCCCCCCACAATCAAATTGGCTAATGGACCATTTTCCCCCCCCAGAAATGAACCCATCCCTTGCATAAATCACGTTTCCCATAAATTTTTCCCCCTTTTCGCCTCTTTGTTCCTCCTCAGTGCTGCCCTTCGTTTTGTGTTTCCATCTAAAAAACATCCTGTATGCTGACAATTCTTTTCATCCGTGATTTCTCCGCAGGATCCGTTTCACACCTTTACTACTTGAAAATCAGTTTGTCCACTGTTTTTTTTCCCCAAAAATCGAAGAAAATTTGCAAAAAAAACCTACCACAGTAGGGTTTTTGGTTTGCATCGTATCATTATATTTCGGATCATGTTTTATGGCTTTGAGAGGACTTGACCCAGAGTTTGTCACCGCCATACTAGCAGAATTTGTCGTGAAAACTTTCATTTGTGGTCACAGGGTGCCTATGCTAACCCTTCCCATGGTGCGAAATATACTTAGTTGGGGAATCGTAAATTTAAGCAGTGGCCCCGTGACTAAACTATCTGGGGTTTTGAGACTCCTTTACCACGGGTTCAAAACCCCCCCCGGGTATGGTTGGTTTCTTCCCTTCGGTACTTCCACTTCTTTAAAATTTACTTCTCAGTCATTTCTTTTCGCCTATTTTTTTTGATACGTTTTTTAATCCCCATTTTTTCTTGCCATCTTTCACTGTGTGTCCTCCTCTCGCTCCCTGAAGCCCCTGAATAAACACTACTTCCCCTTTTTCCCCACATTGCCTCCCTACGTATTTTGGCCCACTGTCTCCCTTATTAATTTCCGTACCTTCGGGATAGTCGCCTCTGGTGGTGTGTGTGTTGTTTTGTGGGTGGGGGGGGGTTGTGTCTGTGTGTGTGTGGTCTCCTCTGTCCGTCCCTCCTTCGCAGTCCTTCGTCTGCCGTCATCCCGTCCCCTCGTCTTTGAGAAGGGGGGGACTCTTTATGTATTTAGATTCACAACTCTTTTTTTAAGGTTTTTAAAAATTATTTTTTCCTCTATTCCCCAATAAAAAAACATTTAATTTCAATACTTACTGGGCACACGGGATATTTTTTTAACACTCATAGTACATCACATTTCCCCTGTAATTCAAAATTTGTAATTTTTTTTAATAGTGGGGTACAAAACTTTTGCATTTTTTTTTAGAATTCTTCCCCCTTTTCCTAATCAAATAATATCAACAAAAATTTTTTCATTTTTTTTACACTTTCGAACTTTTAAAGACACCATAGATGCCTCCCACAAATAGATGTAATTCGGATTTGCAGTCACAGGAAAACCTAGGGTGGCTTCTGATAATATCGTACGATGTTTTGTATCCCTATTTCATTGTGATCTATATACATTCCAGTTGTCAATGACACAGTCCCTTTAATTTCCCTGGGGATTCACACTTTTTTTTTTTTTTTTTTTGTGGCAAACGGGGGACCTCTGAATAGTGCATTCAAAAACACTGCTGGGAACATAACTGCCGGAGAATTATTCTCTATTTTATTTTAACCTTCTTTTTTTTCAAATCACTCTTAATCATCATTGACCAGATTTTTTGCATTTTTTTTTCTGATCAAAGGGCACAACCCTTAACGTGTTGTTTAAAAATTGCGGTATGATTTCTTTGACAAAACACTGCCCCACGGTGGCCAACTGCTCCCGACCCCACTCACTTTAAAAAAAACGCAATATTCAAAATTGACTCGTAATTTTTTTGATAATATCACTTTTTTCGACTCTGGGAAAACCTTTTTATGTTCTTGTACGAATATTCACAGTTTTCACGTACAATACCCCTGACATATCCCAGGACCGCAGCCAAATGCAAATACAAAGCACGTATAAGAAAACTGTCTCACACTCGTAATCATATTGTGTGTTGATTACCCTTTTGCCTAGGGACATGTCGATTAGAACCCAGGCTCTTGCAAGTGACTGCATGTTGGGGTTTTTGTTACCATTTTGTCCTAGACTTTGTGTGTTGGTGTGTTTTGGGGGGGGGGTGTGTTTGCAGTTTTGTGTGTGTGTGTGTGTGTGTGTATGTGTGGTGTGTGTGTGTGAGTTGTGTACTCACCTATTTGTACTCACCCAGTTGAGGTGCGGGGGTCCGAGTCCGAGCTCCCCCGCCTCTTCACTGACGCTACTAGGTCACTCTCCCTGAGCCCCTGACTTTACAACCTCTGCTTAAAGCTAGTAGGGGTCCTCCCCCACTACATCGCTTCCCAAATTATTCCACTTACTGACTCTTGGGTGAAGAAATACTTCCAACTCCCTGATTCATCTTTTCTTCAATTCCAACGTGTCCCCCGTTACTGTGTCCAATCTCTGAACTCCTTCTTTTTCCACCTTTTCAATCCCTCAGTATTTTTTATGTCGTTTCAGTCCCCCCCCCATCTCCCTGTCCCCAGTGTCGTCAGGTTGAATTCCCCTTTAACCTCTCCCGTAGGACATACCCCTTACTCTGGGACTAGTCTTGTTGCAAAAACCTTTTTCACTTTCTCTAGTTTCTTTACGTGCGGCTAGGGGTGGGGTTTCCCAAATGGGTTTCCCCATCCCAAATGGGCCAAAAGTACACTACCTAACGTCAGGTCCTACGATTCCTATTAAGATGTCGGAATGCTGTCTGGGGTTTGCTAGGCGCCCATTGCTGCAAGCAGTTATTTGATTGAGTGCGCTTCAGGATATGTGCCTGGTGTTTATACTCCACCCCAAGATCTTTTTTCTTGAGGATGTTTGTAGTCTCTGGCCCCCTAGACTGTACACCGTATCTGCGGTTCTTCTTTGGCCTTCCCCAATTCTTCATGACCTTTGCACCTTGGTGATTGAACACCACAGCCAATTGCTGGACCAGGTCGCAGCCTTTCCGATCCCTTTGGAGTTCTGGCCGGTCGTCGATCGAGTGAATTCCTTTCTCATCCAACTTCACTTTCACTGCAAACTGGACACCCATAGTCTATTCCTTCCGTCAAGTCGTTCACAAATAACCAGAAACAGCCCTGGTCCTAGGACTGACCCCTGTGACCCCCGCCGTCACAGGTGCCCACTCTGACACCCTCGCCACGTACCAAGACTCGCTGCTGTCTTCCCTAGACAAGTATTCCACTGTCCATTGCAGTGCCTTCCCTGTTAATCCCTGCTGGTCCCCAGTTTTATTCACCAATCTCTGTGTGGAACTGTGTCAAACGCATTCTTGCAGTCCAAGAATATGCAGATCCACCCACCCCTCTCTCTCTGTCTTAACTGCTGACACCATGTATAGAACTCCAGTAGGTTTTGTGACACAGATTTCCCGTCCCTGAAACCATGTTCGCTTGCTGTTTGATGAGATCATTCCTTTCTAGTGTTCCACCACACTTCTGATTATCTTCTCCAGATTTTGCATACTAACATGTCAGTGACACAGGTCTGTAGTTTAATGCTTCATGTCTGTCTGCCTTTTTTAAAGATTGGGACTACATTTGCTGTCCTCCCATGCCACAGGCAATCTCCCTGTTTCGATAGATGTTTTTGAATATTGTTTGTAGAGGGTACACATAGCGCCTCTGCTCCCTCTCTCAATACCCAAGCATGGGGAGATGTTATCTGGCCCGCCTTGCCTTGAGGTATCTCGCGCACTCAGAAGCTCTCACTCTTCCTCGGTTTGTTGCACTGTGCCCAGCACAGGTTGTGTGCCCCACCTCTCCGTCTTTCTGGAGCCCCTTCTGTCTCCTTTGTGAACACTTCTGTGAAGGCTTACTCAGCTCTGTAATAACTTCAGACAGTATTACCAAAGCTGGCTCCTCCTCAGGAAAATTAATGAATATAAAACGAAAATAATAATACACCAAGATAAACACTTTATTATTTAATTAAGCAAACATAAAACAATAAAACATGACAGGTATATCCTATTTGAAAGAAAAATGAAAAATGAAATGAATAAAATAACATTCGAACTCAACACTAATATATATATTGGGGTGTCTGGTGTTGGTGACACTTCGTGTTGTTGAAATCATAGGTCCGTTTTGCTGATGTGGAAGGGGGGGGGGTCGCAGGTGATGGTGACCACCACCGGCTAGTTCTTCACAGAGTATCGCCGTTATATTCTATCCCCCGATGACCAGAAAGCAGTATCTTTATCGCTGCAATGATGAGGGTTACGCCCAGCAATTCATAAAGGAGCACAGTAATTAAATCCAAAATGGGGAAAGTCTCTGTACGTTAGTCCTTCTCTCATCAGTTTCTTCTCGTTGATTGACAGGTGACCCTCTCTGTCATCCAAGCCTGAAAGTATAGAAACAGGTTTACCCACTCTTAAATAATCACTCTCCATGATAAGTTCATTACCTAAAAAGACATGGTGATTATTACAACAGTACAACTTTAGAGCAAGGCTGAAAAGACTAAGGTATATTAATTGGTCAAAAGTGAAGCTTTCAACCAATAAATCCACTAGTATACAAGGCCAAGGCATGTACTTACAGTAGTGTTGGAGCTGTGAGTCGAGTGATTTTATACTGTTTGCCATAGCCCCACACGTCACCTTTCGGGGGAGAAGTAGGGGAAGGGATAGAGCGGGAGCTAGACTGACCCCTACTTAACAAGCAGCCGGCATTCAAACTATCCACTTTTGGGGTGGGGGATAAAAAATGAGGAGCTTGACTTACCCACCTTAACAAGTAGCCGCCAAGAAACATCACTTACGGGAAGGGGAAAAAAGGTTTGGGAATAGCGGGAGCTTGACCTTAACCCTACCTTAACAAGTTAGCCGCAATGAAACTACACTTACGGAGGTTGACAAAGCGGGAATAGCGGGAAGCTTGACATACCCTAAACCTTAACAATAGCCGGCAGGGAAACTATCACTTACGGGTAGGGGAAAAAAGGCGGAATAGCAGAGCTTTGACTTACCCTACCATAATAACAAGTAGCCGGCAAATGAAACAACACTTACGGGGAGGTGAAAAAAGTCGGGAATAGCGGGAGCTTGACTTACCCTCCCTTAACAATAGCCGGTCAATGAAACTATTGTTCCTATATACTCCCTCTCTACTCCTACTATTGAACTTTCCGCACACTCTCCCCCATGCCAATACTTATAGTCAAGGAAATAAGAGATAGGCGAGGTAAAAGTTCTAACAGGTGGAAGTCGCATAAGGCAACCAACTACTACTGTCAACCTACATACCATTCAGAAATAATTGATGAACCAATTGATATACACAAATATGGAACTTAAAGCTTGAGGACCAATGTCCACCTCAAAGAGGCGACGTTGGTTCCTAAAAGTTTCTAGGTATATCAAAGGTTTGTGGTCCGTTTCTAAAATGAATTCTTTTCCCAGCAAATAAAATTTAAGTCTGGAGATACCCCACACAAGGGCTAAACAATCCTTTTCTATTGTGGGAAGTATCTTGTTTCTGTGGAAGAGTTTCCAGCTTAGGGAAGCATACAGGAAGAGTACCATGATGTATTGTATCAGCACCCGCACCTAAGCCAGATGGAGGCATCAGTTCATAAACAAAAAAAAAAATGTTTTATTCATATCTGGAATCTTAAGAATAGGGTCTACCGAAAAGATACTTTTAATCTCATTAAAACTTTTTCTCCCGAGCTACGTCGGAAAGTTCAAGATTCCTTCACCACAACTTTTTAAGGAATCGGATAGGGGGGGGGAGATGCCTGTAAGATCAGTAAGGTTCGGGATAAACCGTGCATAAAAATTTACAGAACCAAAAAGCATACGCATGAGCCATCTTGGTTTTGGGGAATTAAAATTCAACTAAAGCTTTGATCTTACTGGTGAGAGGCTGCAGAGAGTTTTTATAGAAAGTATCAGTCCAAGATATCTAATCTTGTTATAAACCCAAGGAAGCATTTCTTCGGCTTGGCAGTGAGGCCATGTGAGCGTAACCTACGCTGAACTGATTTAATGTTTTGGAATATTTTTCGCCCCACGTGGATGTCATTACGTCAATGTTATCAAAATAACTGAAACAATTGCATATTACCCAAGACCTTTCTCAGCAGTCTCGGACGTAGGTAGCACAGGCAGTACCAAACATCGAAGGGCCAAGTTTCTATACTGCATCAGTCCTTGGTGGTGTGGAAAAACGTGTACTGCTTAAAAAGGATATAACTGCTTGAATGATATGCCTGGTGCAATATCAATCTACTGAAAAGAAGGAAGCGCATAAAATTTATGTAGATCGCTAATCTAGTAAGGGCATAGGCACAGCATCCCACCGAGTTATAGCATTAAGGCCTCGAAGTCAATAGCAAGTCTATATAATTATCCTCCTTCTAACCATGACTACTGTGAACAATATAAGATACTGAAGGTTCAAGTATTTAGCTTTTAATATATGTGCTACCTCTCGTTCAAATGCATCCCTAAGGGGAACTAGGAACTTGGTATAATTTTCGTTTTGATAGGATTGTCCGTCCCACTAAGTCCAATCTTAATGGACTACGCGTGGAGGTAACACCTGAATATCATAAAGACGTCTGAAAAGTTACCACACATTGATAGTAGTTCTTGTCTCTTATGGTCATCCATAGATTCATTAATATTAATGTGGTTGCGTCCGAGTGGTCAAGAGACACCAAGTCAGTAGTTCTTCATCATAATGCTCAGTTAAGTGTCAATTCTCTGCACATGGCCTGTATATAACATTTCTCCAGTTATCGTATCAAGTTCGTGTGGAAAAACCTAAGTCAGAAGTTATAAGGCAGTTAACCGAATTACCTTCGTAATATCTTAAGATGTTGAATATTATAAAGCTTAGGTTTCCCACTGACATTCAATGAGGTATCAACTTTCCCACAATTTTTAAATACTTTTATATATGGACCTATCCATGCTACTAATTATTATTTGACTTTATAGGCAAATGTACCAGAACTTCATCCCCTACTTTTAAAACTTCTCCTCGACTTTTTGGAATCAAATAGGTTTTTACTGGTCCATGACAAGCTAGGTTTTTTTCGAAACTAATGTCAGAGTTCTCCTCAATTTGGATCTACGTCCAAGGAGAAACTGGTAAGAAGACTGAACCGCAGCATTTACCTCCTCATTCGTCCATAAGTCATGAGGAGGACAGTGGACCTTCATGGCCCGTCTACCAAGAGAAGTTTCAAAAAGGTGAAACCCAAAAGAGTCACTGGAAAACTTCCCTCATGCAAAACAAAAGCACAGGGTAAGGTATCAATGCCACTGCTTAGGTTTAAGGGAGCAAAGTTTCCTTAAAATGGACTTTAGAATCGAATGCTGGCATCAACCCCACATTTCAGCTGGGAATGAAGAGTGATGTGAAGAGATGCTTCACTCCCAGAATTGGAAGAGATGATGCATTAAGTCAGATGTGAATTGTGTCCCACGGTCAGACAAAATTTCTCTAGGGATGCCCACTCTGGAGAAGATGGACAAAAGGGCTTTCAGCCACCTCTGTAGTATTTATGGTCTTTAAAGGTAACGGCTTCAAGAAACTCGAAGCATAATCAACTAATGTTAATATATATCTATGTCCCCCTGATGAAAGTGGAGTAAAGGACCAACGATGTCAATAGCAACTCATTCAAACGGTACGTAAAGATATGCATTTTGACCATAGTTACTTGGCCTGATAACTCGGGAGGATGACAGTGGCAAATCTTTACCACGATCTACAATAGGTATGAAATCTGAGACATTTTGGCCAAAAATAGGTTACCCAAATTTTGTTAAGGTTTTACGATGCGAGAAATGTCCGGCCAACTGGCAGGTCATGAGCCATTTTAAAGAACAGTCTCTCTGCATTGACTGAACAAACTAAGATGACATAGTCTATCTCTTCTGAAATTTATTTGAATACTGACTTGTACAAGATATCTTAATATATTTCAAATTTATATGAAAAAGTTTTTCCTTTGGATAACTTGATTTTGTTTAGCGGCCGTATGGCAATTCTGAAGAGAAGGCAATTACGTACGTTGTAAACTGACAAAAAGTCCTTTTGAAATATCTAAAGGCGTGAAGTCAGGGAAAATCAAATTATGGATAATAGGAGAAGCCTGGGCTTTGGTCTGAGCCTAGTCAAGACATTATAGTATCGTCGTAGGTGATATCTCACTTTCATTCTAACAAGTGAAACAGTGATCCTACTACCTCGCTTTCGAGAGTAGCAATCACTTTTTTTAATCCCACATGAATCTCACGAGACATTGTCCTCATCTGAGCTCGAGAGGCTTCTCTGACTCTAAAAAGGAAGAGGATCTGAAACAGCTATGTCCATCTTTGTCGATGAAGGTCACACCTCAGAAGAAAGAATGCACTTTTACATTCACCTATTAGTACGGAGCAAGAAGTGATGGGAGCTAGTACGGCATCAGACCAACCTGTGAACCATTAGACTAATGTAACAACGGATTGTAGAAAAGTGTCGTACGCCCCAAGTATGAAAGTATAGCATAGGAATGAGTTTTCTATAAGATTAGGGCACATTGCATTCACCAGAAATTACTATACATGTGCATCAGTGTCTCGTAAAATGGTAGATACATTAAGTCCATTAACTGTTGAAACATTAAAATGTCTTACCGTAACATCATTAACTGTTCCTGAACGAAGGGAGCTTGGCATTATCAGTCTTAAAAACATCTCCAAACTTTTTTGGACCTTCTTAGAAGGACATCTTGACGTTTATGTCCCTTAACAACCACACAAATGACCTACGGAATAAAAGAAGTCCATTTATAAACTTTCCACTAGAGGCTTTCATTTCTAAGGCTGATGAACCCTTGCCCTTAGGGTTCGATCCCTTTAGGTCTTTTATTGGACTTGTGAGCCTCCAAGCATACGGTCAGCAGCCTCACAACTTCCTCAGCTTTAATCTGTTACTTCTCTGATGAATGTTCGTACTGGTGAGGAAGGAGCTGTCCGAACTGGTCAGCAAACCATGACGTCCCTCGAAGAGATCATAACTGTGTGATCAATTCCTGACACTCACTCTATCCAAAAGTCGAACAAAAACGAAAAGAGTGTTACCTGTAACTGTTGAAAGTTCTGGCCAGGCTGTAAGGTGGCATACTGAAATCTTTCCTTAAGAATTAGTGGTTTTTTGGTATGGCTTAAAGGATTGCCTTCTTCAGTGTATAATTACATATATATATACCTGCGACAAATTTGCATAGATATTCAAAGCAGTACCTTGAAAATAACATTCCTAACCTGGTAAGCCCAGGTGGTCAGCAATGCCATTCACAGAGGGTATGCGGTATTTTCAAACCTGATAATGTATGATGTTATGTCATCCCCTCTGTGAAGGGAGGTAAATTAGGTGTTGGAATATGTGCACTAGCTCACGTTGTTCATTACTTCCTTCATCTAATGTTGTTTGTGAGAAAGTTAACTTTTTATTCTCTAATTCAAGCGAAGTTGTTTCGAGCTCGCGATCCATTTCTCTCTCTCCTCTCCCACCTCATGTCTCGGACGCTCATTCCTCAACGACTCTAACCTTTGTCTTCCTCAACCTCTATCCTTTGCTCTTATCCTCAAGTTTCCCTTATTTAACTGTTCTTCAACGTACTTTAGCCTCTCTCCTCACGATCAAGACTATCACGCTCCTTTTTGTCTTCTCATCTCTCTTCTGTCTTTCTTGGATTTCACAATTCTCTCTCCTTCCTTTTTCTCTTTCTCTTTCGATTCTCTCTCTCTCCTTTTCTACTTCTCTTCCTTTCCTGTCTTTCTTCTCTCTCATTCTCTCTCTTTCAAGTCTTTCCTGATCTTAGCACTAATTAAGAATTGCTAAATTTTCCCTGTTATTCCTAACTTACTTCCAGCAACATTCATCCAAAACTGGTAATTCTATCCCCATACTTGCAAGAATAACTTAACTATCAGGGGAAATGAAACGTATTAAAGAAAACAGAGGGATCTTCCTGCTCCGCTCCAAACTGTAAAAAAAACCAGAGGCTTCATCCCTGCTTCAATTAAACAATCATGTAATTAGCAAACAGTTAAGAGAATGGGGTCACCTGACCATCCAATCTTCTCAACCAACAATCAAGAGTGCCCTATGACAGTTCCCTTGATATAATAAAGAGCTCAGTGAAACAAATTGTCACTGGAAAATCTCGGGTCCCTATGATCTAATCCTCCAAATTGGTTCCACAAGCTCACAAGAAAGGTGGCAGAATTAACCTATTAAATCCAGCCTGACTTGACCGTACAATAAATTGAACTATAACAACCACCAAATCTTTTAAATACCTGTACCGTAGTCCTACCATAGAGAATGATTACTCATGGCTGGTGGAATCCGCCCCTGTGGTATGCGCGTTGAGTTCCATGGTAGATTCGAGATGGGAGTTGAATCTGAATCAGTCGAGATGATTCAGGCAAAGGTCGCCACTTGTGCAGGGATTACAAAGCTCTGTATAAGTTCTGACAGTATTATAACCAAAGCTGGCTCCTCCTCAGGAAAATTAATGAATAAGAAAAAATAAATAATAATTCACAAAGATAAACACTTTATTATTTAATAAAGCAAACATAAAACAATAAAACATGACAGGTATATCCTATTTGAAAGAAAAATGAAAAATGAAATGAATAAAATAACATTCGAAATCAACGCTAATGTATATATTGGGGTGTCTGGTGTTGGTGACACTTCGTGTTGTTGAAATCAATCTTAGCCGTTGCTGATGTGGAAGAGGGGGGGGGGGGTCGCAGGTGTTGGTGACCACCACCGGCTAGTTCTTCACAGAGTATCGCCGTGAGTATTCTATCCCGATGACAGGAAAGCAGGTTCTTTATCGCTGCAATGATGAGGGGTTACGTCCTGAAATTTCATACAGGTGCACAGGTAATTAAATCCAAAATGGGGAAGTCTCTGGACGTTAGTCCTTCTCCATCAGTTCTTCTCGTTGATTGACAGGTGACCCTCTCTGTCATCCAAGCTGAAAAGATAGACAGGTTACCCACTGCTTAAATAATCACTCTCCATGATAAGTACAATACCTAAAAGACGTGGTGATTATTACAACAGTCAACTTAGAGCAAGGCTGAAAAGACTAAGTTTATTATTGGTCAAAAGTGAAGCTTTCAACCAATAAATCCACTAGAATACAAGGCAGGCATGTACTTACAGTAGTGTTGGGAGCTGTGAATCGAGTGATTTACTGTTTGACCAGAGCCCCACACGTCACCTTTCGGGGGGGGGGGAAGAAGGAGGGGAAGGGATAGCGGAAGCTAGACTGACCTACCTTAACAAGCAGCCGGCAGTCAAACTATCACTTTCCGGGTGGGGGAAAAAAAGCGGGAGCTACACTTACCCTACCTTAACAAGTAGTCGGCAATGAAACTATTGTTACTATATACTCTCTCTCTACAGATCTCTGTCTTTCTGGAGCCCCTTCTGTCTCCTCTGTGAACACTTCTTTGAATCTCTTGTTGAGTTCCTCACATACTTCACGGTCATTTCTTGTTGTCTCTCCTCCTTCCTTCCTTAGCATGATTACCTGGTCCTTGACTGTTGTTTTCCTCCAGATGTGGCTGTACAACAGTTTCGGGTCAGATTTGGTTTTCGCTGCTATGTCATTTTCATATTGTCTTTGGGCCTCCCTTCTTATCTGTGCATATTCGTTTCTGGCTCTACGACTGCTCTCCTTATTCTCCTGGGTCCTTTGCCTTCTATATTTCTTCCATTCCCTAGCACACTTGGTTTTTGCCTCCCTGCACCTTTGGGTAAACCATGGCTCATCCTGGCTTTTTCATTATTCCTGTTACCCTTGGGTACAAACCTCTCCTCAGCCTCCTTGCATTTTGTTGCTACATATTCCATTATCTCATTAACTGGCTTCCCTGCCAGTTCTCTGTCCCACTGAACCCCGTTCAGGAAGTTCCTCATTCCTGTGTAGTCCCCCTTTCTTGTAGTTTGGCTTCATTCGTCCTGGCCTTTCCTGCTTCTCCCTCCACTTGTAAGCTCTACTGTGTATTCGAAGCTTAAAACCACATGGTCACTGGCCCCAAGGGGTCTTTCATATGTGATGTCCTCGATATCTGCACTACTCAAGGTGAATACTAAGTCTAGCCTTGCTGGTTCATCCTCTCCTCTCTCTCTTGTAGTGTCCCTTACGTGTTGGTACATGAAGTTTTCCAGTACCACCTCCATCATCTTAGCCCTCCATGTATCTTGGCCCCATGCAGGTCCAAGTTCTCCCAATCGATCTCCTTGTGGGTTAAAGTCACCCATGATCAGGAGCTTTTCCATGCATGCATGAGCTCTTCTGGCCACTCTAGCCAGTGTGTCAACCATCGCCTATTGCTCTCGTCGTACTCTTGCCTTGGCCTCCTGGTGTTCTGTGGTGGGTTATACATCACTGCTATTACCACCTTGGGAACCTCCAGATGAAGCGTTCCCGCTATGAAAATCACTTTCTTCTCCGCTGTCTCCTCTCTCCAGCTCATCAAAATTCCAGCGATTTTTGATCAGCATGCCACTCCTCCACCCCCCTGTTCCCTCTGTCTTCCTCAGGAAATTTGGTATCCCGTTGGAAAAAATGGCATCTGTTATCATACCTGTAAGTTTGGTTTCTGTGAGAGCTATGATGTCCGGTGATGCCTCTTTGACTCTTCATGCCACTTTCCTACTTATTTGTTATACCATCAGCGTTTGTGTACCATACCTTCAGTTTCCTTTCCAACACTGGGTTTGTGGGGCCTGTGAGGGTGGGAGACCTGGTGGCATACTGTGGGATTCTATAGCTCGGTTTTGGGGTGGAGGCTGTGGGAAATGGATTGTAGTGTGTGTTGGGATGGTGTGATAGGTTTTATGGTTCTGAGAATAGTTGTGTGTGAGCTTGCCCTTGCTGTTCGTTCTGCCTGACTGACCTCTGCGGGTCCATCCTTGTCTCTTTTCCTAGCTCCTTTCGTTTTTTTGTCCTCTCCCTCAGCTGCTGTCATTCTGTTTTGTGTTCTGTCTCTCTCTTGGAACACCCTCTTGTACTCTTCCGATTTTTTCAATCGTGGTTTCTCTTGGAGGATCCTGTTCCGCACTGTTTCCGTCCTGAGAATCACTTGATTGGTCGGTTTCTCCCCTTCGAGTACCCCCCTATTCTCTAAAATTACAATCTCGTCCATCTCTTCACCTATTTCCGTGATGATTTTCTGAATCTCCTTACTTTTTTCCCTGCTGCCTTTCAGTGTGTGTGTGTGTGTGTGTGTGCATGTGGGTGTATGTGTGCGCATGTGTGTGTGTGTGTGTGTGGGGGTGTGGGGTGTGTGTGTGTGTGTGTGGGGTGTGGTGTCTGTGTGTGTGAGTGTGTGTGTGTGTACGACCTAATTGTGGTTGAAGAGTCGATTCATAGCTCTTGGACCCGCCTCTTCGATGGTCGCTGCTAGGTCCATTCTCTCCCTCCTCCATGAGCGGAGAGAGAATGGACTCCCTCCTCCAGTCCACGATAAGTATTCTCTAAGCCCATTGTAATCTGCTAAGCGAAAACCTGAGACCATTACTGAATTATCCCACTATCATAACTTCCATTCAATGCTAAAGGTAATTGATTTGTTGATCGTTTGTGCCAGTTCCTCTGTAATTTCAAACAATTAAAAAGGGGTTTTCCCTTTGTTTGCCAAAACCAAGTCAAGCGGGTTATTTCCCCTTGTAGGCTCTGTCACAAACTGTTTCAAAAAACAATCCTGAACTGTTTTGAAAACTGTGTCCCCATTTACAGTGTTTGGGAGTCCCCCCGGGGCAGGGTTGGCTCTCTTTCCCAGGCATGTTTAGTCTGTCCCCAGGAAATTACCAGGGAGAGCCCCGGTCACTGTAAGTCTCTAAGCACGTGTTTGTGAGTGCCCCGGGGGAGGGTTTCTGTCTCGGGAAACTTTACTGTGCTATAGAGGCACAGTATTATGCTATCCTCGCTGCACGTACTAGGGGTTTTTTCCTTTTCACTTTTATTCCCTCCCCAGGCAAATAATACTGTCTCTGCCCCTTCCCCAATTTTTATGACTTTTTTTCCCTTGGGGAATATATTTTATCCCCGGAAAGGGATGTTGTGACCCCCTAGACACGATACCTAAGGTTTATTGTTTCTGGTCTTGAAATGTGGCAGGACTGAGGTGAACAGGGAAGTCCCATTTTTGGGGAACATGGTGTAATTTTTTCTAAAGGAAAATAGGAAAATAACTAACACGTAAAAAGTAACAAAAACCATTACTCAAAAGTTACAAATTTTTTTTTAATACGGCGTCCCAATTTTTGTAAATAAAAACTACCCCCTTGACACTGATCCCCCCTTCCCCAACCACACAAAGCTTTAATAATAATAACAAAAAAGGGTTAAAAATGTCAACAAAAAAAATATTAAAAAACCTTACAATACAACAAAAAAAACCAAACTTGTGGTCCTGGCCAGTACGCAATCCCTCTTGTTTTCACACACATGTCCATAGTTCGTACCCCCGACAAGGGTGGAAACTTTGGGGTGTGTTTCCTTACACCTTTTTGTCCCTTTCCCCCAGAAAACCCATTTAGCGGGGGTTTGGTCGACTGTTGCAGGTCGCACCCTGGGGGACAAAATTTAGGACCTAAAAATTCACATGCCCTATTTTTCCTAGTAAAAAAAAGGTTTTTGGGGGGGGGGGCTAAAAAAAAAGCCCCTTTGACTCAATCTTTTTAAAAATATTTTTCACTATTTTAAACTATTTTTAAAGTATTGAATCACCCCGACGGGCCCCACTGTATTTTAAACTTGAATTATTCACATTGCTGAACACATTCTGCGGGGTTGACCCAAACCGGGGCCCTTCTGTATTAAGGGGGGCGTTCAGGGGAATTCTAACAAAAAACGGTTCTACCTCTCTGCGTCCTTGATTACTAACCGGGTGTATTTCGGTGGTAGCGCCATCTGTGGAGGTCTCCCTCTTTCCTCTAACCCTAGTTACTTGTGTCCCCAGTTTTGAAGATTTTGAATGTACTCCAAAAGGGAAAACTTTCCACAAGTCATCAAAAGGAAAAACTAATGCCCAAAATTTTATTTAATAAAAATTGTAAATTGGGATACTTACCATCCCAAAAAAATTCAAAACCTTTTTCCAAAAGATATCACTAACATAGAATATAGAAAGCACATTAAATTGAAACTCTCAAAAATTTCTTTTTCCATTTTATGAGTGTTTAGAGACGACACTAAAAAAATTTCCCAATTTTACAGTTTCTTCCCAAAAAAGCAAATTGAGATAAAACATGAAAAAAATTAATCAAAAACTTTTTTTAATTTAAAAGAGTAAAACAGCTTTAAGCTGAGCTTTATAAAAGCCTAGTAAAACAAACATAAAAAAATTTTTAAATTGAATGTGTGTTATAAAATAAAACCTTAAGACAACCCCTGTTAAGGAATAAAAAAACAACTTTTTAAAATGTTTTAAACCGAGGATAACAAAATAAAGTCAGAAAATGAAGTTTTTCAGATAAAAAGAGCATTTACAATTATTTCACTGAAATCAATTTGAATAATTAAAAAAGGGGCGCAGCCGGGACGAGATCGCTTTCTTAGAAAAAAAAAACTCATCAGCTTTAAAAGTATGAAAACCCCAGATGTATTTTCGGGGCCATTTCCCAGAATCCAGCAAAATTTGGGGAAAAACTGACCCTTTAAACCCAAAAAACCGTTCCGTCCATTCTACGATTTTATCCCCGAAAGTAAAATTGTTGCAGTTCAAAAAAAGTAAAGGGGGAAAAAGAAAAAAAAATGAAAACCCCGTATGGCCCATTTGCCCCTGTAAATTGGGAGATTAAAATTCGATTTAAGCAAGGGAAACATATCCCCATTCCCCTTGGGATAAAGAGAGCGCATATGGAGAAAAACTCCCAGAAGAAAAAATGACTATGGCCGTTTAGAGGATTGTCTCCAGAAAAAACACACGGAAAATATTATGGGATGGAAATTGTTCGAGAAAAACCCTCCCCCGTGCGTAGGACACCCCACGAATGCTTAGGAAAACCCAAAGGGAATGCGTAGGACACCCAAGAATGCGTAGGACACCCACAATCCCGTGGGACACCCACGAATGAGGGGGGACAAAAAACCGAAGGGGCGTAGGAAAAACCCCAAAATGCGGGGAAACCCCAAGGGAATGCGTGGGACCCCCCGCGTGAAAATTTACCTCACGTTTTTGGCCCAAGATTACCCAAGCTTTTAAAATTTTTGAAGCAAACGAATAAACTTTTCTCGGGGAAAGTAAAGAAATTAAAAATGTTTGCTAAAAAAATTTTGGGCGAGAAATGGGGAGGGTAAAAAACCCCAAATTCAAGGATAAAAATTTAAAGACAGTAAACTATATAGAAAAGATGAGGTAATCAGTCCCTCGGGCCCTTGGAGCGGGTGTGGAGAGCACCGTTTTTTCGGGGGAATTTGGAGCAGAGGCAAGGAGGCTGGCGGGGAGGGAGTGTAGCAGAAAAGGGCATAGCCATGGTAGGGGGGGTTTCCCCCCAGGGGGAATTTGTTTTCGCCGGGGGATGGCAAAAAACGTCTAAAAATAAAGATACCCAGATGTTGCACATGTGTTTAAATACAATTTGGCCCTTTGGGTTACAGTACAAAACTTTTGAAATTTGAAGCGGGAGGTTTGAGGTGTCCCCCGAGTTTAAAGAATACAGTAAAATTTAAATTTGGGAGGAACGAAAAAAAAATATTGCACCTTTTAAGGTACCCTGGGAAAATTCCCCTAATAAGAAGACAGTTTAAATATCAAAAGTTGTGGGGTACAATTTGAAAAAAATATAAATTGAAAATCAAAAAAAAATTTTAAAAATTTACAGACTACGGGAAAAAATTTTTGGGAACCCAAATTTTTAAAGGGAAAAAAAAATACAGGATCCACCCCTCACACACGGGCCAAACCACAGCAAAACAGTCCTTCATACACCCCACAAACACACACACACACACACACACAACAAACACCCCACACACCCAAAACCCCAACCACACATACACACACACACACCCCACCCCAAAACGCAAAAACACACACCCACATAAATCAGATAACTGCTGCAGCATTTAGGGGCGCCGGGCAAACCTGAGAACAGCATTCCGATCCTTAGTAAGGAACATTCAAGAAACGGTACACCGTGTATGCCCGGGCCCATACTGGGTATGCGGCACCTGTTTGGAACCCGCACTTGATAAAGAAACGTCAAGAAACTAGAGAAAGTAAAAAGGTTTGCGCAAGGTTAGTTCCAGAGCTAAGGGGAATGTCCTATAAAAGAAAGTTTGGGGGAAAATGGGGCCTGACGCCCTGGGGACAGGAGGGTCGGGGGAGACATGTAACGACATAAAAAAATACGGGCGGGGAATAGAAAAGGGTTTGGAATGGAAAAGGATGTTCCAGGGGGGGGACACAAAAACCCAGAGGCCAAAATTTGGAAGTTAAAGCCCACAAATGAGTCAGAGAGATAGTGGGGGGGGGGGGGGAAAGGTATTTCTTCAGTCATGATTTTTGTAAGGCAGTGGAAAAGCCTAAAAAAAGGGAAGGGTAGTGGAGGCGGGAAACCATCCACAGTTTTAAGAAGGGGTTTTTGATAAAGCTCATGGAGGGGGGGGGAAGAGAGGGTTGTAGCAACCGGTGAAGAGGGGGGGCCGGGGCCCGGGAAACTCGCCCCCTGAAACCCACAAATGGGTGAGTAAAAATAGGGGGAGTACACCCCACACACACAAAACACATACAACACATACATACCACATTACATTTTCGAAATGCACAACAGTCCTTCACAAAACCGCCCAGCACGTGTGCCAAACAGGAGGACAAGAGGGTCAGGGGAGAAAATGATAAGGGACCCCAAAATACTGCGGGGAAATTGATAATACGAGACAGGGGGGCCAAAGAGGGGGGGGGACACAGAAACAAGGGGTCACAATTGGAAGCTGAAAAATCAG
Organism: Cherax quadricarinatus; assembly: GCF_026875155.1. Classification (NCBI taxonomy): domain Eukaryota; kingdom Metazoa; phylum Arthropoda; class Malacostraca; order Decapoda; family Parastacidae; genus Cherax; species Cherax quadricarinatus. Next base: position 50,453,164 of record NC_069410.1, on the reverse strand, counting down.
ACGAGTCACAGGGATGTCAGGAAAGTATTTCTTCTCACAGGCGTCAGGAAGTGGGGAAAGCCTGAAAGTGATGTAGGGGAAAAGCAAAAATAAATTACAGAGCTCTAAGACGAAAGGGTTTAAAAGCTCACAGAGCAGAGAGAGGGACCTAGTAGGATCAGTGAAGGGCGGGGCCAGGAGCTGAGTCTCGAAAACCCCGTGAGTACAATTTTGGGTGAGTACAAAACAAAACCCACACCAAAAACCCCACACACACACAAAACACTCGTAAGGAGTCACGCGGTTTGAGCTTGTTTTGGTTTGGGAATTTCTGACTGTGGGCCCTAAGGAATAGAGTGTGGGGTATAGGGGGGGTGATGCATAAAAAGTGCATATAATCACTTTGCCCCCCAAAAAAAAGGAAAAATAAGTTGGGGTCACAGAAAAAAAAAACAAAGGAAATAGTGGCTGAAATGTTTTTTTGGGGGCCCTTGGAAAGGGGGGAACGGTTGGGTCAGGCCTAAATATGGTTTCCCTAATAACGCAGGGGGGGGTTTTGAAGAAAAAGGGCGACTCAAAACAGGGAGTTTAAAAGGGTTTGTATAATGGGGTAGTAAATTTTTGTGATGAGTGAAAAAATTTTTAAAAAGTTAGAGACAAAAGTGCATACCCTGAAGGGTTTTTTTGGAAAAAAAATTTCTGAGAAGCATCAAAATCTTCAACTTCTGGGACACAGGACAGACCCGCAAAAGTTACCCGCACGGGCCGCCGCAAGTAATTTCACCCCCCCCCCCCCCCCCCCCCCCCCCCCCCCCCAGTTTGGTTGATGGGGTCAATAGTACCGTCCCCTAGCTGGAATTGGGGGCCCCTCTCCTTGAGCTATCGAAATTTGGGGGAAGAAATTTCTGGGATTTAAATTTGAATTTAGAGGTTTTGGGGATATAGGGGGAAGCCTAGTGTATTTAATTTTTTAAAGGGGGGGGGGGGGGGAAATTTTTAAAAAGAATAAGAGTACAGGGGAAAACCCAAAAGATTTGGGTACATATAAAAATAAAAATTTTTAGTACATACGGGGGGAAATAAGGGCCCTTTTTATAAACTTTCGCACACAAAAAAACTTGGTGAGAACAGGGAAATTTCTGTTAGGGCCCCTTGAATAGCTGTTTTGCCACACCCCACACACACACACACCCCACACACACACACACACACACACACACACACACACACACACACACACCAAAAACAGCACACACACATACAGGATTTCACACCTTCCCCGTGGGGAAATGACCCCCATAACCCTTCCCCCCCCCTTTCCCCTCTCTTTCCCCTCTCTCTCTCTCTCTTCCCCCTCTTTTTTTTTTTCCTCTCTCTCTCTCTCCCCCTCTCTTCTCTTTTCTCTCCTTTTTCTCCCCTCTCTCTCCCCTCTCTCTCTCTCTTCTCTCTCTCTTCCCCTTTTCCCCTTTTTTTCCTCTCTCTCTTTCCTCTCTCTTTCCTCTCTCTCTTCCTCCTTTTTTCTCTTTTCTTTCCCCTCCTTTCCCCCCCTCTCCCCCTCCCCTTCTCTTCCTTTTCTTTCTCTCTTTCCCCTTTTTTTTTTCTCCCTCTCTCTTCCCTTGTCACTCCCCCCCTCTCTTACCCTTTTTCCCTCTCCCCCCCCTTTTTTTTTTCCCTTTTTTTCCCCTCCTTCTTGGCTCCCCTTCATCTCTTTTTTCCCTCCCTCCCCCCTCTCTTCCCCCCTTTTTTTTTTTCTCTTTCTCTCTCCCTTTTTACTAAAAAAAAAAAAAAAAAAAAAAAAAAAAAAGGTTGGTATTCGCAGGAATCAAAGGGATCAAAAGGGCAAAGGGACTGGGAGGAGGAATGGATGGAAGGGGAAAAGTGGAAAAGGATAGAGCAAGAAAAGGGAGAGAAAATTAGGAGAGCCTTTTTTGAAAAAAGGGGGAAAGCTCTCTTTTGAAAAGGGAAAAGAGGGTTGGGGAAGGGGGGGGGGGAACCGAAGATTGGGAGGGACAAGTCGAAAATGCAGTGCCCGGGGAAATGTCCTATAAAATTTTAGGTTTAAAAAGGCTAAGCAAGTTTCAGTATTTACCAGAGAAAACACAACATACGAAGCTGGGGAGGATGAACAGGAAAGGGATATGAATTATTTCTAAAAGGGCATATCCCGCCTGCAAAGAAGGGCCAGGGAGTGGGAAGGGAAGAGCAGATTTGGGGGCAGATGGGGAGGGGATAAAGGGCGAACTGAGGCACAACCATGGGTACCAAGAGCCACTGGAAAAATCAAAGGGGGGGAAAAAAGAAACCCCATACAGACAGGAAACCAAAAAGTCACAGAGGGGAGGAATGGAGGAGGAAAGGGGAAAATCAGTGATTTTAAAGGGGTTCGGGGGAGGGAAAAGGGCACACAAGAAAAAAAGGCAAAAGGAAAAAAGAAAAGAAAGGAGAATTTTGGGGAAAAAAATCACGCAAATAGGGGGGGAAGAAAATGGATGAGATTTTTTAAATTTTTTAGGGGAAATTGGGGGGGGGACTTGAAGGGGGGAAGAAACCGACCCCAATTTAAACTGATTCCCCAGGGCAGAAAACCCGGGCAGGGGAAAAGGATCCCCCCAAGGAAACCACGATTGAAAAGCTCGGAAGAGTCAAGAAAGGTGTTCCCTTTGAAGAGACAAGAACACAAAAAAGGGAGAGACAGGACGAGGGAGAGGAAAAAAAAAAAAAAGGCGAAAGGGATAGGAAAGGGGACAAGGTTTTTGGGGAAACCCGCAGAGGTCAGTCAGGGGCAGAAAACAGAGCCGAAGGGCAAAACACACACCCCAAATTCCTGAAAACCCCCCAACCAAACCCCCAAACCCTCCCAACCCCACAATACAATCCAACCCACAGCTTCCCCCCCAAACCCCCCAAACCAAAAGAAAACCTTTTTTTCCCCGTATACTACCAGGTTCCCCCCCCCCACAGGCCCCCCCCAAAAAACAGTGTTGGAAAAAACTGAAAATATGGTACCAAACATGATGGAAAAACAAACAAATGGGAGGAGTGGGGATTTAAAGAGTCAAAGAAAGGGATCCCCCAGACATCATAGCGATCCCCAGAAAACCCAAACTTACAGGGATGATAAAGGGTGCCAACTTTCCAGTGGGTTTCCAGAAACCTGAGAAAAAACAGAAGGGAAAAAGGGGGGGGGTGGAGGAGGGGCATTTCTGATCAAACACCGATGGAATTTGGGTGAGCTGGGAGAGAGGAACAGGGGGAGAAGGGAAAAAGTTTTCATAGGGGGGAAACGCTTCACTCTGGAGGTCCCAAGGGGGGATAATTGCAGTGGGTTTTTATAACCCACCCCCGAACGCAGGAGGGGCCCAAAGGCCCCCAGTTGACGAGAGCATTAGAGCGTGGTTGACCAAAACCCGGGTGCGTGGCCAAAAAGAGCTCATGCAAGCAGGGGGAAAGGGTCCCCGATCATGGGCCCACCTTTAAAACCCCAAGGAGATCGAATGGGAGAACTTGGGGCCAAAATGGGGGCCCAAAAATACAAAAAAGGGGGTAAGATGGGTGGAGGTGGGACTGGGAAAAATTCAGGGCCAAAACGTAAGGGACACTTCAAAGAGAGAGAGAAGATGATAACCCAGCAAGCTTGGGCTTAGTATTCACCCTTGGGGTGTGCCGATATTTTAAAAAAAAACCCTCACTAAGAAAAAACCCTTGGGGCCCGCGATCATGTGGTTTTGGGGGGGTTCGAATACACAGTAGAAATACAAGTGGAGGGGGGGAACAGGAAGGCAAGGACAAAAGAAAACCCAAAATAAAAGGGGGGTGCACAGGGATGAAAAGGGAAATTCCTGAATGAGGTTCAGTGGGACAGAGAACTGCAGGGAAACCCGTTTTAAAGAGATGAAGGGGAAAATGTAGCAACAAAAGTTAAAGGAGGTGAGGAGAGGTTTTTTACCCGGGTAACAGGGAAAAATGAAAAAGTCAGGATGAGCCCCTGGTTCACCCAAAGATGGGAAGGAGGCAAAAAACCCCAAATTTTGCTAGGGAAAGGAAGAAATATAGAAAAGGGAAAGGACCAAAGGGAAAAAAAGGAGAGCATCCCCTAGAGCCCGAAACGAATATGCACAGATAAGAAGGGAAAGGGCCCAACGTCAAAAATGAAAACGAATAGCAGCCAAAAAACCAAAACTTTACCCGAAGTGTTATACACCACATCAGGAAGAAAAAAACATTCAAGGGGCCAGGTAATAGGGTAAGGGGGAAAAGGGTGAAGGGCAACAAGAAATGACCGTGAAGTATGGGGAGGAATCAACAAGAGATTCCCAAAAAAGTGTTAAAAAGAGGAGACAGAAAGGGGCCCCCCAGAAAGACAGAGAGGGTTTTGGGGACACAACCATGGCTGGGGCACAGTACCACAACCGAGGGGGGAAATGGGAAAGGCTTCTGAGTGAGTAGGGTACCTCCCAAAAGGAATGGGGGCCCGATAAAATCTTTTTTTATGGGCCTGAAAGAGGGAGCAGAGGGGGCTAGGGGTACCCCTAAAAAAACCCAAAATTCAATTTAAAACTATCGAAACGGAAGATTGCCTGAGGCCCTGGAAGACAAACAAATGTTTGGGCCCAAACTTTAAAAAAAGGGGAAAAAGAAAATGAAGCACTAAAACCCCGACCCCGTGTTTACTGCATTTTATAGCAAAGCAAAATCATGGAAAAGGTTGGCAGGGGAAGAAGGGGTTTAAAATTAGAAAGGAAGGGGCTCATCCCAGCAGCCCCAAAATGGTTTTTAGAGACGGGAAAAACCTGTGTCACAAAAACCTTTCTGGGGGTTTATGACAAAGGGGACAGCGTAAGACAAGAGGGGGAGGGGAGGGGGGATTGGGATTTTTTTGGCCCGCAAGAAGGCGTTTGACCCCAGTACCACACAAAAGTTGTGCAAAAAACGGGGGGACCCCGCCGGGAAAAAAAGGGAAGGCACTGCAACGGACAGGGGAAAACTTTTTCAGGAAGACAGCAAACCCCAGCCCTGGTACGTGGCGAGGTTGGGCCCAAATGGGCACCCGGACCACGGGGTCCCACAGGGGGCCCTCCCCAGGGCCAAAGCTATTTCTTTTTTTTATTTGTGAACGACATGACGGAAAGGTTTTTCTCCGGTGTCCCTGTTTGCAGATGACGTGAAGTTGAGAGAAGAGTTCATTCGATCGAGACCAGGCAGAAAAAAAAAAGGGATCTAGACAGGCTGCAGAACCTTTGGGCCCGCAACTTTGGCTCCTGGAAATTTTAAATCCCCAATTTCAAAGTCATGAGGATTGGGGAAGGGCAAAAAAAGACCGCAAAACGGAGTACGTCTAGGGGGCCAAAAGACTACAAACCTCACTCAAGGAAAAAAAATCCTTGGGGGGAGTAAAAACCAAACCCGGGACATCTCCGGGGGGGGCCACATCAAAACCCAAAAAAAGGGTTTCCCGCATATGGGCGCCAGGCAAACCCCCAGAACAAACAAATTTTCCCACTTTTTAATAAGGGAAACGTTCAGGACCCCGTACCCCGGGGGTCTTTGGCCCCCTAATGGAGTATGCGGCAACCCCGTTTTGGGAAACCCACCAAAAAAAAAAGCCAAGCACGTAAAGAAAATAGAGAAAGTGCCCAAAGGGTTTTCAAAAAGACAGTCCCCGAGTTTTAAAAGGTATGTCCTATGGGAAAGGTTTTAAAGGGGAAAACAACCTGAAAAGACATGGGGACAGGAGAGATAGGGGGGGGCATGATAACGACTTACAAAATACGGGGAGGAATTGACAAGGGGGACAAAGACAGGATGTTCCATAAAACTGGAACACCAAAAACCCCGGGGGCACAGTTGGGGGAAACTGGGAAAAACAAAAGAGGAAACAAAGGGATGTTAGGAAGTATTTCTTCAGCCACAGAGTAAATCAGTAAATGGAAAAGTTTTTTGGGGAAACGGGTGTAATGGAGGCAGGATCCCCTAATAGCTTTAAGGGGTACGAAAAAACCTGGCAAGGAGGGGTGAAACCCAGTAGCGACCCGTGAAGAGGGGGGGGCCAGGAGCTTGGGCTCGACCCCCGCCCAAACCCCAACTAGGTGAGTCAACTAGGTGAGTACACACATATAATACACACGCATGCACCATCATCACAGCCCCCTGACACCCCGCAGGGGGGGGGGGGGGGGCGCGCGCGTACCACAAAACCATACACCACACACACCACACACACACAACCCACCACGCACGCACGAAGAACAGAGAACTAAGAAAAGGAAACAGCAACGGGCCGCGCAGCGGGGGTCCATGCCCCCCCCCCCGAATTAGCCAATGATCCCAATTTTGGTTTCACCTCCACTCAAGGATGGGTATGCCCAGACCAGCAGACAAGTAGTCAGGTCCAATCACACCCATCAGTATTTATATAACTTATTTTTAAAACTACACAACGTTTTGCCTCAATAACTGTACTCGGGAGTTTGTTCCATCACCCACAATTTATTCCAAACCAGACTTTCCTAAATCCTTCCTGAACTAAATTTTTCCCAAACTTGAACCTTGTGCGAGTCCTGTTTTGGCTGGAAAATTTTCAGCACGCTTTTTTACATCCCTTTATTTATTCCTTTTTTCCATTTATACCCCTCGACTACCCCCCCAAATTCACCCCTTTCGAGAGAGTGCAGATTCGGGGCCTTTCAGTCTATCCCATAGGGGATTTTGAAATGGGATATCTTTGTCATCCTCCTCTGTACGTTTTAAAGGCTTTATATCCTTCTGAAATACGGTGACCAGAATGAGCAGCATTGTCTAAATGAGGCCTAAGAAAGGTATTGGCTGAAGACAACTGGGACTTCTATTTTTATTCTAAGATATGAGCCAAGAACCTGTTAGCTTTATTGCGAACACTATGTATGTTGTTTGGGTTTTTAGATTACTGATAACCAGAACCCCAAAAACCCCTTTTCGCAATCAGTAGTTTTAAAGTTTCCCATTATTTAGTTTATATGTGGCGGGCTTTTAACTGTCCAACTTTTAGAACTTTGCATTTTTTCAATTTAAACTGCATCTGCCCTTTGCGACCTTTTCTCAGTCTTTTAAATCCTCCTGGAGTGCTCTAAGCCCCTCATTAGTAGAACTGGACGGCCTATTTGGTGTCATCAGCAATTTACTTAGGTCGCTATTTTTTCCCCTTTTCTATGTCGTTTAGGAAATTGTGAACAAAAAAAGGGGGGCCCTACATGCCCCTTGGGGAAACCCCCGCAAGTGAAGTCCCCCCTTTCTGATTTTCCCCATTTATAAAACTCTCTGCTGCCTTTGTAAACCATGCCTCTACCCGGAAAAAATTTTCCTATTCCTGTGCCTTAGTTTCCTAAATGTCTTGAGTGGAACTCTGTCAAACCCTTACTGAAGTCCTATACAAATTTAAAATTCAATGCCAGATCTCCCCCTCAAATACTTTAGTGAAAAAAATTTAGTAATTTCGTAAGACAGGCGCCCTTTGAAAAACCCGTGTTAAGTTTCTTAATCACTTTACCCTTTTCAAGTCTTTTCGAATTGAATCTGCAATTATTGATTCCATAAATTTTTTCCCATACTGGAAGGTAGGGGTTAAAATTTCCCAAGCTAAGGACCAAACCCTGCCTTGAAAATAGGTATATTTGCCATTTTCCATTTCTTGGCACTACGCGTTTGTGCCAAAAGTATACTGGGTTCCTCTTTACATTCTTTTAAAACCTTTTGCAAACAGTTCATCATAGCCGGGGGGATTTGTTACGATTTAGTTTCCTATTTGTCTGGGGGCCATGTCACTACTTACCTAATGGCATGTTTTTATCGTTCTGTTCTACAAAATTTCTTATTTCAAAAAATTTTCGCTGTATTCTAAAAAATAATAAATTAATAGAACAGGACGGTAATAATGTTTTTGTAACAACAAGAAAGTGGAGGTGGAAAGGGAGAAAAAAATCTGCACTCATGTTGGGGATACAACCAGAGAAAACATGAATCGCGGGGCCCCTGAACCCTCGTATTTCGGCTTTATATTCTGACTTTGCATTGAAAGGGCCCTTCGGTGCTAGTACCAAGGGCCCCGAGTTTCGTTCCCCTGGGAAGTAAACACGGAAAGGCGTGAGGGGCCAAATTTCAAAAAAAGATGTTAGTAAATTAGACACATGTGAACTCTTGGGTACCTTTTTGAGGAACGTTTCGCCAACAGTGGCTTCATCAGTTATACAAGGAAAAAAACGTGAAGAACGGGGGAGAATGAGGAAATCGTCAATAAACCCTTTGAGCCGATGTGGTCAGACCAATTTAAAATATAATACAGATATGTGCGGAGAAGTAGCTTATTACCGTAGGCGGAGAGGTGCAACGTCGAGGTGGGGTCAATTTGTCCAGTTGGAATAGGCGTGCCCAAAAGGGTTTGGAACGAAGAATTCCCAAATATTAAGATCCAAGAAGTTGCGGTGTCTGACAGGATTGTGTCGGTTCTCTGAACCATTTTATCTACAAAAAGGGTGTAGTTGGAAAAAGGGAAATTGAGGGGGGTGACATTAAATAAGATGACGAGTATGTAATTGGAAGTCGGGAGGCAGATCAGAAATTCATTCCCCGCAGCAAAGGAGCAATGGAAAGAAGAGAATGAGACACGATTCGCTCAAAAGGTGCAGAGAAGTGAAAACCAAACGTGAAAGGCATGGAAAAAAAAAATAAAAGAGAAAAAACTCAGGGAAGATAAGGAGTTTAAATCAAGACCCAGAAAGGAATAAAGAATATGATGAAAAAAAAATAAAGTCTCAACGCAATTTGGAAGGTATAACACTGAAAGTAAATGTGACTCAAGTTATCGTTTGCTCTGAGAAAAAAAAAACGTAAAGGACCAGGGAATCGGTGAAGGAGGAAAGCACAAAAGGGAAAGACCCGGAAGTCTGTGATGAGGGCCTTAGCAAGACACATATATACAACAGGATACAATAAGATAACAGGGGAAGAAATGAAATGCTATAGGTCCTCAGAGAGGGAAACGGAGGTACTGTGCTTACCATTACCGTGCCATTAGTGGAAGACAACAAATATAGTCCCAATTTTTAAGAAAGGGTTTATAGGTAGTGTTACACTACAGACCAGTGTCAGCGACATTCATAGTATGCAAAGTTATGGAGAAGATTATCAAGAGAAGAGTGATAGGCATCTGGAAAGAAGGGGTTTTATAAATGTCAACAAAAGGGGGGTTTTCTCCCTATTCTGAAAAAATCTTGCTAAATCGTCTTTTTTATATTTTTTCCAAATCTAGTTATCTCCAACTTGAATAAATGGCTGCGAGTTTTCTCTTGGTTTGGTATTTTCAACGCGCTTTTTATATCTCCCTTTTATATTCCTGTTTTTTCAATGGTACCTTTTGTTTTATCTATTCAAATTTAGCCTTTTCCCGAGAGTAAAAGTCGTGCCTTTGCCCATAATCATAGGAAAGGTTTCCAGTACAGGGGTTCAAATTTTGTTATTCTTTTTTGTATATATTACAACGAAACTTGAGTCCACCTGATACCTAATTTTGCAAAATTTTCTTGTTCTTTGCCTTTTATTACAAAAATTATGTACTGCTGCTTTGGGTTTAAATTTTGCTAACCAAAAAAGCTAACTTTTGTTTTATGCCTTTGGTCTACATCTTATAAGTGTTACTTGGATGCATCTGCCACTTTCCGACCACAGCTCAAAAATACTCAGTCTGTTTTTCGAAAATTTTATAAACAGACAAAAATGAAAAACTGAGACAATGTGAAAAATCGGGTATCTTTATTGTAGACATCTCGCCTTTTAGTGGCTTATTGTAGACGTCTCGCCATCCCGTGGGTTTATTGTGACGTATCCCATCAGGGCTTTATTGTAGATTCGCCCCTTTCCCGTGGCTTTTTTGTAGAGTCTCGCCATCCCGGGCTTTATTGTGACGTTCGCCATTCGTGGCTTTATTGTAGACGTATGCCATTCGTGGCTTTATTTTAGAGTCTCGCCCTCCGTGGCTTTATTGTGACGTCTCGCCGTCCAGTGGCTTTTTTAGGTCTGCCTCCCGTGGCTTTAGTGACGTCTTTGCCCCCAGGGTTTATTGTGACGTTCGCCACCCCGTGGCTTTATTGTAGAGTCTCGCCGTCAGTGGCTTTATTTTAGAGGCTCGCCCTCCAGGGCTTATTGTAGGTCCGCCATCAGTGGGGTTTATTTTAGACGTTCGCCGTCCCGGGCTTTATTTTAGACGTTCGCCCCTCCAGTGGTTTTTGTAGACGTTCGCTCCAGTGGCTTTATTGTGGACGTCTCGCCATCCAGTGGCTTTATTGTAGACGTCTCGCCATCCAGTGGCTTTATTGTGGACGTCTCGCCATCCAGTGGCTTTATTGTAGACGTCTCGCCGTCCAGTGGCTTTATTGTAGACGTCTCGCCATCCAGTGGCTTTATTGTAGACGTCTCGCCATCCAGTGGCTTTATTGTAGACGTCTCGCCATCCAGTGGCTTTATTGTAGACGTCTCGCCATCCAGTGGCTTTATTGTAGACGTCTCGCCATCCAGTGGCTTTATTGTAGACGTCTCGCCATCCAGTGGCTTTATTGTAGACGTCTCGCCATCCAGTGGCTTTATTGTAGACGTCTCGCCATCCAGTGGCTTTATTGTAGACGTCTCGCCATCCAGTGGCTTTATTGTAGACGTCTCGCCATCCAGTGGCTTTACCAATACAGATTCTAGGACTTGAGGGCTTTTCCTCGAAATTAAAATTTATACAATTATGATCATTTTTTAAAATATACGAACGTCTGTATATTATTGTTGTTTTACGTTAGTGAGTGTAACACAATTAATGTTGATTTCTGTAGTCTGGTCTGGGAAACTGAAGCAAGGATCCCAGAATTCAACATTCCCTCTTCGGGTGAACATACATTACGATATTTAACACCATGACCGGTGTGATACACTACGTTGTGATTAATGTAGCCTCAGTCTAAGCACTAGACTGCAGTCCATATTAATTATAACAGTCCATTTAACCACTCACTTTTATCATTACAGCCTTACGAAGGTGTAAGGTTGTTATGATCGATCATAACACAAACTATAATTATTTTGAGATACCAGTCTATTGTTAGTGAAACTGAGCAGGAAACATTGTCAGAGTATCTGAGGTGTGGCAGCAACTCCACCACCAAGATCTTACCTCAAATAATTATGATAATAAAACTAAAACGCACAATCAATAATTATGATAAGAATACAAAGTATGTACACTCAGAATTATGTTCTCCGTCATGAACTCTACACCACACCACAACACACACACACACCACACACACCCCACACCACCCCCACACACACACACACACACACACACCACACACATACACACCCCATATACACACCCCACACACACACACACACACACACACACACACACACACACACACACATATACACACACTACTACACACACATTTTGATATATGTGAACGCATGATGGAAGGAATAGACTCTGAAGTGTCCCTGTTCGCAGATGACGTGAGTTGTGAGAAGAATTAAATCGGAAAGAGGATGAGGCAGGACTGCAAAGAGATCTGGAGAGGTGGACATGTGGTCCAGTAACTGGCTTCTCGAATTCAATCCAGCCAAATGCAAAGTCATGAAGATTGGGGAGGGGCAAAGAAGACCGCAGACAGAGTATAGGCTAGGTGGACAAAGACTACAGACCTCACTCAGGGAGAAAAGACCTTGGGGTTTACCATAACACCGAGACATCACCGGAGGACACATCAACAAATAACTGCTGCGCATTTCGGGCGCTGGCAAACCCCAGAATAGCGTTCCGATACCTTAATAAGGAATCGTTCAAGACCTGGTACACTGTGTATGTTAGGCCCATACTGAGTATGCAGCACCAGTCTGGAACCCACACCTGGTCAAGCACGTCAAGAAATTAGAGAAAGTACAAAGGTTTGCAACAAGGCTACTCCCAGAGCTCAAGGGAATGTCTTACGAGGAAAGGTTAAAGGGAAATCGGACTGACGACACTGGAGGACAGAAGGGTCAGGGGAGACATGATAACGACATACAAGATACTGCGGGGAATAGACCAAGGTGGACAGAGATAGGATGTTCCGAGAGGGGACACATGGACAAGGGGTCACAACTGGGAAGCTGAAGACTCAGACGAGTCACAGGGGACGTTAGGAAGTATTTCTTCAGTCACAGAGTTGTCAGCAAGTGGAATAGCCTAGCAAGTGAAGTAGTGGAGGCAGGAACCCTACATAGTTTTAAAAAGACGTTGACAAAGCTCAGGAAGCAGAGAGAGAGAGAGGATCCAGTACGATCAGTGAAGAGGCGGGGCAGGAG
>NC_069410.1:50415300-50440334 GCF_026875155.1 Cherax quadricarinatus | reverse complement strand
CCCCCCCACTGGTTTGTGTGCCCCCCTCCCGTCTTTCTGGCCCCCCTTCTTCCTTTGTGAAACTTCTGTAAAGGGGTTTACTCGTCTGTAATAACTTCAGACAGTATTCCCAAAAGCTGGCTCCCCCTCAGGAAAATTTAAATAAATAGAAAAAAAAATAATTCACAAAGTAAACATTTTTATTATTTTTTAAAGCAAACAAAAAAACAAAAAAAGACTTATCCTATTTGAAAGAAAAATGAAAAAATAAAATAATAAAATAACATTCGAACTCAACACAAATATATATTTTGGGGGTGTCTGGTGTTGGTGAACTTCGTGTTGTTGAAACTTAGCCGTTGCTGATGTGGAAGGGGGGGGGGGTCGCAGGTTTTTGGACCCCCACCGGCATTCTTCACAGAGTATCGCCGTGAGTATTCTATCCCGTGACAGAAAGCAGGTTCTTATCGCTGCAATGAGGGGGGGGTTACCCCCTGAAATTTCTACAGGTGCACGGGGAATTAAATCCAAAATGGGGAAGTCCCGGACGTTAGCCCTTCTCCCATCATCTTCTCGTTATTGACAGGTGACCCTCTCTGTCATCCAAGCTGAAAAGATAACGGTTACCCATGCTTAAATAATCACTCTCCTGATAAGTTAAAAAACCTAAAAGACATGGTGATTATTACAACAGTCAACTTAGAGCAAGGCTGAAAAACTAAGTTTATTTTTGGTCAAAAGTGAAGCTTTCAACCAAAAATCCACTAGAATAAAAGGCAGGCAGTACTTACAGTAGTTTTGGGGAGTGTGAGTCAGGTTTTACTTTTGACCAGAGCCCCACACGTCCCCTTTGGGGGGGGGAGAAGGGGGAAGGGATAGCGGGACTAGACGACCCTATTTTAACAAGCACCCGGGCAGTCAAACTATCATTTTTGGGGGGGGGGGAAAAAAAAGTGAGGACTTGCTTACCCTACCTTTAAAAAGTACCGGCAATAAAAAAAAAACTACACTTCGGGGGGGGAAAAAAAGGGTGGGAAAAGGGGGACTTGACTTCCCAAAACCTTAACAAGTAGCCGGCAATGAAACATCACTTACGGGGGGGGAAAAAAAAGGCGGGTAGGGGAGCTTGACTACCCCTACCTTAAAAAGTCCCGGGCAATGAAACTATCCTTACGGGAGGGAAAAAAGGCGGAAAGGGGAGCTTGTTACCCTCCCTTAAAATAGCCGGCAATGAAACTATCATTACGGGGGGGGAAAAAAAAGGCGGGAATAGGGGGAGCTTGATTTACCCTACTTAACAAGTAGCCGGCAATAAAACTATTGTTACTATAACTCCCCTCTACCCCTATCATTGAATTTTTCCCCTCACACTCCCCACCCAAGCTTAAGTCAAGGAGAAAAAGAAGAATAGGCGGGGAAAAAAGTTCAACAGGGGGAAGTCGCTAAGGCAACAAATCTTGACTGCACGACTTAACCATCAGAAAAAATTGTGAACCATTGTAAACCAAATGGAATTTAAAAAGCTTGGAGGCCAAATGTCCCCTCAAGAGGCGACTGTGGTTTTCCCTTAAAAGTTTTAGGATATCAAAGGTTTGTGGTCCGTTTCAAAAAATGAATTTTTTTCCCAGCAAAAAAAATTTAAGTCGGGAATACCCCACACAAGGGCTAAACATTCCTTTTTCTATTGTGGATATCTTGTTTCTGTGGAAGGATTTCCCAGCTTGGGAACAACAGGGAAGGGGAGTACCTGATGGATTGTACAGCACCGCACCTAACCCGTATTGGGGCTCATTCTTAACAAAATTTTTTTTATTAATACTGTCTTAAAAATGGGCTTCCAAAAAGATACTTTTAATCCTTTAAAAAATTTTTCCCCCGAGTCGTCGGAAAGTTAAAAGGGGTTTTCCTTCACAACTTTTTAAGGAAGCGGATAAGATGCCTGTAAATCAGTAAGGTGGGAAAACCGGAAAAAAATTTACAGAACCAAAAAAAAAGCTCGCATGAGCTTTTTGGTTTGGGGAATTTAAATTTAAAAAAAGCTTTGATTTTGGGGGAGGCCAGGAGTTTTAAAAAGTATCAGTCCAAGAATCTAATCTTTTTAAACCCCAAGGGAAAAGCATTTTTTCGGCTTGGCGTGGGGCCAGTAGCAAACCTCGCAGAACTGTTTAAAAGTTTGGATATTTTTCCCCCCCACGTGGATGTCATTACGTAAAGTTATAAAAATAAACTAAACTTTGGAATTACCCAAGACCTTTCCATCTCTCACGTAGGTACCGGGCAGTTACCAAAACCCGAAGGCATATTTTCTATACTGCATCACCCTTGGTTGTGGGAAAAAGCGGGTCTGCTTAAAAGAAGGATCTAAATTACTTGATGATATGCCGTGCAAATCAATCCTGAAAAAAAGGGAAGCGTCAAAAAATTTATGTAGACGCTATCTTTAAGGGCTAGCCGCATCCACCGAGTTATAGCAAAAAGGCCTCTGAAGTCAATAGCAAGTCTATTGAATTATCCTCCTTTTTAAACCCCGATAGGGTGAAAAATATGAAGAACTAAAGGGGTTCAATGAATTTGTTTTAAAAAATTTGGGGCTACCTTGGGTCAAATGCACCCAAAGGGTGAACTGGAACGGGGTATAAGGTGGTTTGTCCGCCTAAGTCAATCTTATGGACTCCGTGGAGGAAAAACCCGGAATATAGTAAAGACGTCTAAAAAGTTACTCACACAGAAGTATTTCATGTCTTTTGGTCATAAAAGATTCATTAAATTAATGGTTTTTGGTCCGATGGCAAGAGTCACCAAGTCAAGTATTTCTTCACATAATCTAATTAGAGGTGTAAAATTACGCACACCTTCATTCTCCAGTTATCGTATAAAGTTCGTGTGGAAAAACTAAGTCAAAGTTTTAAGGGAGTTAACCGAATTTCTTCGGAAATATTCTTAAATGTTGATAGAAAAGCTTGGGTTTTCCCCCCTTGACTTCTATGAGTAGTCAATTTTCCCCCAAATTTTTAATACTTTATATGGACCTTTCCAGCTACTAATAATTTATTTGCTTTTTAGGAAAAAGTACCAAATTTCATCCCCTACTTTAAAACTTCTCCTCTGACTTTGGAATCAAAATAGGTTTTGTATGGTCCTTTGAAAAAGCTTAGGTTTTTCGAAACTATGCAGGGTCCCCCTCAATTTGGGAAAATCTAGGTCAAGGAGAAACGGGTAAGAAATAAAAACCTCACATTACCCCTCATTAGCCATAAGCATGAAGGAGGACAGTGGACCTCTGGGTTTACCAAAAGAATTTAAAAAGGTGGAAACCCAAAAGAGTCAGGGAAAACCCCCTATGGCAAACAAAGCACAGGGTAGGAAAAAAAACTGCCACCCCTTTAGGTTTAAGGAGCAAATTTTCCCCTTAAAAGGACTGAAAATCAAATGCGGGCACTCAACCCTCCCATTAAAGCGGGGATATAGAGTTTTTGTGAAGAGAGGCTTCACTCCCAGAAGTTGGTAAGTGTTGCTTAATAAATTTGAATTGTGTCCCACGGTCAACAAAATTTCTCTAGGGTGCCCACTCTGGAGAAGATGGACAAAAGGGCTTCAGCCCCCTGTAGTATTTAGGGTTTTAAAGGAAGGGCTTCGGGAAACTCGAAGCTAATAAAAATAAAGTTTAAAATTTTATCTAAAAGTCCCCCAAAGAAAGTGGGATAAAGGACCCAAAGTGTCAAAAGCTACTCTTCAACGGGGACCGTAAAAATAGGCATTTTTTACCATAACTTTCCGAAAACTGGGGAGGGGACGTTGGCAAACTTTACACATCTACAAAGGTAGTACTCTGAGGACATTTTTGGCCCAAAAAAAGGTTTTCCCCAAATTTTTTTTTAAGGTTTTACGATCGAAAAATGTCCGGCCACTGGCAGGTCGAGCCATTTTAAGAACCGTCCTTGCATTGATTGGAAAACTAAAATGGATTCTACCCTCTGAATTAATTTGAATACTGACTTGTAAAAGATATCTTTAAAATATTCAAATTTATAGAAAAGTTTTTCCTTTGTAAATTATTTTGTTAGCGGCCTTATGGCAAATTCGAAAAGAAGGGCAATTACGTTGAAACTGAAAAAGGTCCTTGATAACAAAGGCTTGAAGCGGGGGAAAACAAAGGATGGATAAAGGAGAAGCCTGGCTTTGGCTGAGCCCCCATCAAGACATTTTTAGTATGGAGGTGATTCTTTACTTTCATTTAAAAAGTGAACCGTGATCCTCTACCCTCGCTTTCGAGGTAGCAACACTGGTTTTTTCCCACATGAAACTCCGAGACATTGTCTACTGAGCTTTCGAAGGCTTCTCTGACTCTCAGGAGAGGGTCTGAAAAACTTATTTCCCCTTTGTCGATGAAAGGTCAACCTCAGAAGAAAGAAAGGCACCCTTTTTCTCACCCATTATACGGAGCAAAAAGGATGGGAGCAGTACGGGTTTTGACCAACCTTGAAACCCTTTTGACCTAAAGTAACACGGGGGTAGGAAAATGTCGTACGGCCCCAAATATGAAAGAAGCAAGGAAAGAGTTTCTTTAAGTTAGGGAACACCCCCCAGAAATTTAACATGTATCCATGTCTCTAAAATGGAGAACATTAAATCCATTAACTGTTGAACATTAAAATGCTTACCTAACATCCATTTTAAAGTTCCTGAACGGAAGGGGGCTTGGTTTACATCTTTAAAACATCTTCCAACTTTTTTGGGCCCCTAGAAGGACTATCTTTACGTTTTTGTCCTTAAACCACCCCCAAATGACAAAAAGAATAAAAGAAGTCATTTTTCTTTTTACTAGAGGGTTTCATTTTTTAAGGCTGATAACCCTTGCCTTAGGGGTTTGATCCCTTTAGGTCTTTATGGAATTGGAGCCTCAGCAACGGGGAGCAGCCCAGCAACTTTCCCCACTTTAATCAGGTTACGTTCTCGATGAATGTTCGTACTGGGGAGGGAAAAGCTTTTAAACTGGGCAGAACCCTAAGTCTCGAAAAGATTCATAACTTTGATCAATTCCTGAACCCTATCCAAAAACGAAAAAACGAAAAAAAGTGTTCCTGTAACTTTGAAATTCTGGCCAGGCTGTAAGGTGGGTACCCAAATCTTTCCTGTAAGAATTAGTTTTTTGGTATGCTTAAAGGGTTGCCTTCTTCATAGGTTATAATTACATAAAATCCGCGACAAAGTTGCATAGAATTTTAAAGCTGTACTGGAAAATAACATTCCCAAACCTGGGAGCCCCGTGTCGCAGGCCATTCACAGAGGGGAGGTATTTTTAAACCTGATAATGTATGAAGTTATTCTTCCCCCTCTGTAAGGGGGTAAATTGGTGTTGGAATAGTGCCTAGCGCACGTTGTTCCATTATCCTTCATCAATTGTTGTTGTGAGAAAGTTAAATTTTTATTCCTAATTCAAGGCGAGCTTGTTCGATCGCGATCCTTTTTTCTCTCTCCAATCTTTCTCTACTCTTTCCTCAACTTCTCTATCCTTTGCTCTTTCCCCAACTTCTCTATCCTTTGCCTTTCCTCAAGTTCCCTTAATTTAACTTGTTCTTTACGTACTTTAGCTCTCTCCCAGACAAGACTATCACGCCCTTTTTGTCTCTCTCCTCTTCTGTCTTTCTTGGATTTCTCAAATTCCCCTCTCTCTCCTTTTTCTTTCCTTTCGATTTTCTCTCTCTCCCTTTTTTTCTTCTCTTTCCCTTTTTGTCTTTCTTTCTCTCAATTCTCCTCTTTTTAAGTCTTTTCCCCCGGGTCTTAGCACTAATGAAAGATTCTAAAATTTTTTCCCCCTTATTCCAACTTACTTCCAGCATTATCCAAAATGGTATTCCCCCATACTTTCAAAATAAAATTAAACTAAGGGGAAATGAAACGGGTATTAAAGAAACGAGGGGTTCAATTCCTGCTCCCCTCAAACTGAAAAAAACCAAGGGCTCGATCCCTCTTTAATTAAACAAAATTTTTACAAACAGTAATAGAATGGGGGCACTTGACCACCAAACTTCTCACCAACAAATCAAGAGTGCCCTTGACAGTTCCCCTTTATTAAAAAAAGAGTCAGTGAAAACAAATTGTCCTGGAAAAAACCGGGTCCCTAAGCTAATCCCAAAGTGTTTCAAGCTCAAAAAAAAGGGGCAGAATTACTATTATATCCTGCCACTTGACTTACAAAAAATTTTAGACTATAACAACCACCAAA
Organism: Cherax quadricarinatus; assembly: GCF_026875155.1. NCBI lineage: Eukaryota > Metazoa > Arthropoda > Malacostraca > Decapoda > Parastacidae > Cherax > Cherax quadricarinatus. The sequence goes on along the minus strand of NC_069410.1, from coordinate 50,434,129 downwards.
TCTTTTAAATCCTGTACCGTACCTCCATAGAAATATTCTCGCTGGGGTAACCGTCTGTGGTAGCGGCGTTGAAGTTCCAAAGGAGATTCGAAGGGGTTTAATCTTTTATTCGTCGAGTTGATTCAGGGAAGGTCGCCCCTTGTGAAACTCTAAACCTTAATAATTCAACAGTTTACCCAAAATGGCTCTCCTCAGGGAAAAATTTAAAGAATAGAAAATTAAATAATTTTTCACAAAAATAAAAAACCCTTTTTATTTTTTTAAAGCAAACTAAAACAATAAAACAGACAGGATTCCATTTTAAAAAAAATGAAAAATAAATGAATAAAATAACATTCGAAAACAAAGCTAAATTATATATTGGGGGGTCTGGGGTTGGTGACACTTGTGTTGTTGAAATCAATCTTAGCCGTTTCTGATGTGGAAGGGGGGGGGGGGGGGTCGCAGGTGTTGGTGACCACCACCGGCTAGTTCTTCACAGAGTATCGCCGTGAGTATTCTATCCCGATGACAGGAAAGCAGGTTCTTTATCGCTGCAATGATGAGGGGTTACGTCCTGAAATTTCATACAGGTGCACAGGTAATTAAATCCAAAATGGGGAAGTCTCTGGACGTTAGTCCTTCTCCATCAGTTCTTCTCGTTGATTGACAGGTGACCCTCTCTGTCATCCAAGCTGAAAGATAAAGTTACCACTGCTTAAATAATCACTCTCCATGATAAGTACAATACCTAAAAGACGTGGTGATTATTACAACAGTCAACTTAGAGCAAGGCTGAAAAGACTAAGTTTATTATTGGTCAAAAGTGAAGCTTTCAACCAATAAATCCACTAGAATACAAGGCAGGCATGTACTTACAGTAGTGTTGGGAGCTGTGAATCGAGTGATTTACTGTTTGACCAGAGCCCCACACGTCACCTTTCGGGGGGGGGGGGAAGAAGGAGGGGAAGGGATAGCGGAAGCTAGACTGACCCTACCTTAACAAGCAGCCGGCAGTCAAACTATCACTTTCCGGGTGGGGGAAAAAAAGCGGGAGCTACACTTACCCTACCTTAACAAGTAGTCGGCAATGAAACAATTGTTACTATATACTCTCTCTCTACAGATCTCAGTCTTTCTGAGCCCCTTCTGTCTCCTCTGTGAACAACTTCTTTGAATCTCTTGTTGAGTTCCTCACATACTTCACGGTCATTTCTTGTTGTCTCTCCTCCTTCCTTCCTTAGCATGATTACCTGGTCCTTGACTGTTGTTTTCCTCCAGATGTGGCTGTACAACAGTTTCGGGTCAGATTTGGTTTTCGCTGCTATGTCATTTTCATATTGTCTTTGGGCCTCCCTTCTTATCTGTGCATATTCGTTTCTGGCTCTACGACTGCTCTCCTTATTCTCCTGGGTCCTTTGCCTTCTATATTTCTTCCATTCCCTAGCACACTTGGTTTTTGCCTCCCTGCACCTTTGGGTAAACCATGGGCTCATCCTGGCTTTTTCATTATTCCTGTTACCCTTGGGTACAAACCTCTCCTCAGCCTCCTTGCATTTTGTTGCTACATATTCCATTATCTCATTAACTGGCTTCCCTGCCAGTTCTCTGTCCCACTGAACCCCGTTCAGGAAGTTCCTCATTCCTGTGTAGTCCCCTTTCTTGTAGTTTGGCTTCATTCGTCCTGGCCTTCCTGCTTCTCCCTCCACTTGTAGCTCTACTGTGTATTCGAAGCTTAAAACCACATGGTCACTGGCCCCAAGGGGTCTTTCATATGTGATGTCCTCGATATCTGCACTACTCAAGGTGAATACTAAGTCTAGCCTTGCTGGTTCATCCTCTCCTCTCTCTCTTGTAGTGTCCCTTACGTGTTGGTACATGAAGTTTTCCAGTACCACCTCCATCATCTTAGCCCTCCATGTATCTTGGCCCCCATGCAGGTCCAAGTTCTCCCAATCGATCTCCTTGTGGATTAAAGTCACCCATGATCAGGAGCTTTGCCATGCATGCATGAGCTCTTCTGGCCACTCTAGCCAGTGTGTCAACCATCGCTCTATTGCTCTCGTCGTACTCTTGCCTTGGCCTCCTGGTGTTCTGTGGTGGGTTATACATCACTGCTATTACCACCTTGGGACCTCCAGAGTGAAGCGTTCCCGCTATGTAATCACTTTCTTCTCCGCTGTCTCCTCTCTCCAGCTCATCAAAATTCCAGCGATTTTTGATCAGCAGTGCCACTCCTCCACCCCCCCTGTTCCCTCTGTCTTTCCTCAGGATTTGGTATCCCGTTGGAAAGATGGCATCTGTTATCATACCTGTAAGCTTGGTTTCTGTGAGAGCTATGATGTCCGGTGATGCCTCTTTGACTCTTTCATTGCCATCTCTCCTACTTATTTTTTATACCATCAGCGTTTGTGTACCATACCTTCAGTTTCCTTTCCAACACTGTGGTTTGTGGGCCTTGAGGGGGGAAACGGGTGGCATACGTGGGTTTCTATAGCTGGGTGTTGGGGGGAGGCTGGGGATGGTTTGTAGTTTTTGGGTTGGGATGGGGATAGGTTTTAGGTTCTGAGAATAGTTTTTTGACTTGCCCTTGTGTTCTGTTCTGCCGGGGCTGACCTCTGCTGGGTTTCCCTCCTTTTCTCTTTTCCCAGCTCCTTTTGCTTTTTTTTCCCCTCCTCACGCTGTCATTTTGTTTTTGTTCTGTTCTTCTTGGGAAAAACCCTCTTGTACTCTTCCGGTATTTCAACGTGGTTTCTTTGGAGGATCCTTTCCGCACTGTTTCCGTCCCGGAATCAGCTTGATTGGGCGGTTTCCCCTTCGATACCCCCCCATTCTTGAAAATTTACAATCTCGTCCTCTTTCACCATTTTCCCTGTGATTTTTGAATCTCCTTACTTTCTTTTGTGCCTTCAGTGTGTGTGGTGTGTGTGTGCATGTGTGTGTATGTGGCGCATGTGTGTGTGTGGTGTGGTGGTGTGTGTTGTGTTGTGTGTGTGTGTGTGTGTCTTGGTGGTGGTTTTTTGTGTGACTGACCTAAAAGTGGTTGGGAAAGTCGATTCATAGTCTTGGGCCGCCCCTTTTGATGGTCGCTCTAGGGCCATTCTTCCCCCCCCTCCATGAGCGGGAGAGAATGGACTCCCCCTCCAGTCCCAAAAGTATTTCCAAGCCCATTGTAAACTGCTAAGCGAAAACCTGAGACCCTTACGAATTACCCACTATATACTTCCATTCAATGCTAAAGGGGAAATTTATTTTTGGGTCGCTTGTGCCTAGTTCCTCGTAATTTAAACTATTTAAAAAGGGTTTCCTTTTTTGCCAAACCAAGTCAAGCAGGTTATTTCCCCTTGTAGGCTCTGTCACAAACTGTTTCAAAAAAAAATCCTGAACTGGTGCAACTGGTCTCCAGTTACAGTGCGGGAGTTCCCCGGGCAGTAGGCTCCTTTTTTCCCGGCTGTTAGTCTGTCTCAGCACAGTCCGAAGTCCCGGGCACTGTAATGTCTCTAAGCACCCAGTGCACTGGTACCGCATACCCAATATGGGCCTAAACGTACACTGTTGTACAGGGTCTGAACGATTCCTTATAAGATGTCGGAAATGCTGCTCTGAGGTTTGCTAGCGCCATATTGCTAGCAGCAGATATTTCTGATTGATGTTCGCTTCAGAGATGTGCGTGGTGTTATACTCACCCAAGTCTTTTTCCTGGAGTTGAGGTTTGTAGTCTCTGGCCCCCTAGAACTGTACTCCGTCTTCGGTCTTCTTTGCCCTTCCCCAATCTTCATGACTTTGACTTGGTGGATTGAACTCCAGTAGCCAATTGCTGGACCAGGTCTGCAGCCTTTCCAGATTCCTTTGTAGTTCTGCTGGTCTTCGATCGATGAATCTTTCTCATCAACTTCACGTCATCTGCAACAGGGACACCTCCGAGTCTTTCTTCCGTCCATGTCGTCACAAATACTTAGACAGCACTGGTCCTAGGACTGACCCCCTGTGGGGACCCGTGGTCACAGGTGCCCACTCTGACACCTCGCCACGTACCATGGCTCGCTTGCTGTCTTCTGACAAATATTCCCTGGTCCATTGTAGTGCCTTCCTGTTATCCCTGCTTGGTCATCCAGTTTTTGCACCAATCTCTTGTGTGGAAACTGTGTCAAACGCATTTTGCAGTCCAGAATATGCAATCCACCACCCCTCTCTCTCTTGTCTTACTGCTGTCACCATGTCATAGAACTCCAGAAGGTTTGTGGACACAGGATTTCCCGTCCTGAAACCATGTTGGCTGCTGTTGATGAGATCATTCCTTTCTAGGTGTTCCACCACTCTTTGATTATCTTCTCCATGATTTTGTGCATACTTACATGTCAGTGATACTGGTCTGTAGTTTAATGCGTCATGTCTGTTCCTTTTTTTAAAGATTGGACTACATTTGCTATCTTCCATGCCTCAGGCAATCTCCTGTTTCGATAGATGTATTGAATATTGTTGTTAGGGGTACACATAGCGCCACTGCTCCCTCTCTCAATACCCATGGGGAGATGTTATTGGCCCCATTGCCTTTGAGGTATCTAGCTCACTCAGAAGCTCTTCACTTCTTCCTTCGAGTAGTGTGCACTGTGTCCAGACATGGTGGTGTGCCCCCACTCTCCGTCTTTCTGGAGCCCCTTCTGTCTCCTCTCCCTGTGAACACTTCTGTGAAGGCTTACTTCAGCTCTGTAATAACTTCCGACAGTATTTTCCAAAGCTTGGGCTCCTCCTCAGGGAAAATTAGAATGAATAGGAAAACCAATAATAATTTACAAAGATAAACACTTTATTATTATTAAAGCAAACATATAAAACAATAAAACATGACAGGTATATCTATTTGAAAAAGAAAAAATGAAAAATGAAATGAATAAAAATAACATTCGAACTAACGCTAGTATATATTTTGGGGTGTTCTGGTGTTGGTGACACTTCGTGTTGTTGAAATCTTAGCCGTTGCTGATATGGAAGGGGGGGGGGTCGCCAGGTGTTGTTGACCACCACCGCTAGTTCTTCACAGTGTTATCGCCGTGAGTATTCTATCGATGACAGGAAAGCAGGTTTTTACCGCTGCCAAATGATGAGGGGTTACGTTCCTCAATTTCTTACAGGTGCACAAGGTAATTAAATACCAAAATGGGAAGTCTCTGGACGTTTAGTTCTTCCCATCAAGTTCTTCTCGTTGATTGACAGGTGACCTCTCTGTCATCCAAGGCTGAAAAAGGAAGACAGGTGCTACCCACTGCCTTCTTAAATAACACTCATCCATGATAAGTACAATACTAAAAGACGTGGTGTTTATTACAACAGTTCAACTTATGAGCGAGGCTGAAAGACTAAGTTTATTATTGCGTCAAAAGTGAAGTTATCAAAACAATAAATCCACTAGGATACAAGGCAGGCATGTACTTCAGTAGTGTTGGGGAGCTCAGTGAGTCGAGTGATTTACTGTTTGACCAGAGCCCCACACGTCACCTTTCGGGGGGGGGGGGAAGGAGGGGAAGGGATAGCGGGAGTTAGACTGACCCTACCTTAACAAGCAGCTGGCAGTCAAACTACCACTTTCAGGGTGGGGGAAAAAAAGTGAGGAGCTTGACTTACCCTACCTTAACAAGTAGCCGGCAACGAAACTATCACTTTCGGGGAGGGGAAAAAAGGCGGGAATAGTGGGAGCTTGACTTACCCTACCTTAACAAGTAGCCGGCAATGAAACTATTGTTACTATATACTCCCTCTCTACTCCTATCTATTGAACTTTTCCTCACATTCCACCATGCCAAGACTTATAGTCAAGGAGTATAAGAAGAATAGGCGAGGAAAAAGTTCCAACAGGTGGAAGTCGCATAAGGCAACAAATCTACTGACTGTCACGACTTAACCAGTCAGAAATAATTGGATGAACCATTGATATCCACAATATGGAATTAAAAGCTTGGAGGCCAATGTCCACTCAATGGGCGACTGTGGTTCCCTTAAAGTTTCTAGGTATATTCAAAGCTTTGTGGTTCCGTTTCTAAAATGAATTCTTTTACAAGCAAATAAATATTTAAGTTTGGAGATACCCCACACAAGGCTATACATTCTTTTTTATTGTGGAGTATCTTGTTTCTGTGGGAAGGAGTTTCCGGCTTAGGAAGCATTACAGGGAAGGGAGTACCATGATGGTATTGTAGTAGCACCGGCACCTAATCCAGTATTCGGAGGCATCAGTTTCTTTAAACAAAATGTTTTATTAAATATCTGGTAATCTTAAGAATAGGGTCTTTCGAAAAGATACTTTTAATCACATTAAACTTTTTCCGAGCTACGTCGGAAAGTTCAAGAGGTTCCTTCACAGACTTTTTAAGGATGTCGATAAGATGCCTGTAAGATCAGCTAAGGTCAGGGATAAACGTGCAAAAAAATTTACAGAACCAAGAAAGCTACGCATGAAACTTCTTGGTTTTGGGGAATTTAAATTTCTAATAAAGCTTTGATCTTACTGGGGAGAGGCTCTGCAGAGAGTTATTAGGAAGTATCAGTCCAAAGTATCTAATCTTGTTATAACCAAGGAAGCATTTCTTCGACTTGGCAGTGAGGCCATGTGAGCGTAAACCTACGAAAAAAATGATGTTAGTGTTTGGATATGTTCGCCCCACGTGTATGTCATTCGTAAATGTTATCAAAATAAACTGAAAACATTTGGCATATTACCCAAGACCTTTCTCTTCAGTCTCACGTAGGTAGCACAGGCAGTTACCAACCGAAGGGGCATAGGTCTTACTGCATCAGGTCCTTGGTGTTGTGTAGGGCAAAAGCGGTGTACTGCTTAGAAGAAGTATCTAACATTACTTGATGATATGCTTGTGCAATTCAATCTCTTGAAAGAAGGAGCGTCATAAAATTTGTGTAGATCGCTATCTTTAAGGGCCATAGGCCTAGCATCCCGAGTTATAGCATATAAGGCCTCTGAAGTTCAATGCAAGTCTATATTGAATTATCCTCTTTCTTAAACCATGACTACTGGTGACAATATGAAGATTATGAAGGTTCAATGATATTTAGTTTTAATAATTTGTCTACCTCTCGGTCAAATGATCCACTAAGGTGAAACTGGAACTGGGTATCATTTTCGTTTGTCGATAGGATTGTCCGTCACTAAGTCAATCTTATGGACTAAAGTGGAGGATAACACCTGGAATATCAGTAAAGACGTCTGAAAAGTTACCACACATTGAAGTAGTTCAAGTCTCTTATGGTCATCCAAAGATTCATTAATATTAATGGTGTTTTGCGTCCGAGTGGTCAAGAGGTCACAAGTCATGTAGTTCTTCATCCATAATCTAAGTTAGAAGGTTGTCAATTACGCACACCTTACATTTTCGTTGTCGTATCAAGTTCGAGTGGAAAAACTAAGTCAAAGTTATTAAGGCAGTTAACCGAATTTCTTCCGGTTAATATTTCTTAAGGATGTTGATATGATAAAGCTTAGGTTTCCCCTTGACTTCTATGAGGTAGTCAACTTTCCCACAAAAATTTTAATACTTTATATGGAACCTTTTCATGCTATAATAATTTATTTGACTTTATAGGCCAAAAGTACCAGAACTTCATCCCCTACTTTAAAAACTTCTCTCTGACTTTTGGAATCAAAATAGGTTTTGTACTGGTCCATTGACATGCTTAGGTTTTTCGAAACTATGTCAGAGGTCTCCTCAAGTTTGGATCTACGGTCAAGGAGAAAACTGGTAAGAAGACTGAACCTCAGCATTTACCTCCTATTAGTCCATAAGTCATGAAGGATGGACAGTGGACCTCTGGCCTGTCTACCATAGAGAAGTTCAAAAGGTGGGAAACCCATAAGAGTCACTGGGAACTTCCTCATGGCAAACAATCACAGGGTAGTACAATGCCAACTCATAGTTTAAGGGAGCAAAGTTTTCCTTAAAATGGACTTGAGAATCGAATGCTGGCACTCAATCCTCCCATACAGCTGGGATGATAGGTGTGGTGGAAGAGAGGCTTCCTCCCAGAAGGTTGGTAGAGATGTTGCATTAAGTCAGATGTGAATTGTGTCCCACGGTCAGACAAAATTTTCTGGGATGCCCATCTGGAGAATATGAGCAAAAGGGCTTCAGCACCTCTGTAGTAGTTATGGTCTTTAGGGGAAACGGCTTCAGGGAAACTCGAAGATATAATCAACTATGTTAATATATATCTATGTTCCCCCAGTTGAAAGTGGAGATAATGGAACCAAACGATGTCAATAGCTACTCTTTCAAAACGGTACCGTAAAGATAGGCTATTTGACCATAGGTACTTGCCTGGTACCTCGGGAGGATGACAGTGGCAAACTTTTACACGATTACAAATAGGTAGTGACATTCTTGAGGAACATTTTTTGGCCAAAAATAGGTTTTCCTAATTTTGTTTAAGGTTTTACGATGCGAGAAATGTCCGGCCTACTGGCAGGTTATGAGCCATTTTAAGAACAGTCTCTCTGCATTTGACTTGTAACAACTAAGATGGAAATAGTCTATTCATCTGAATTTATTTGAATACTGACTTGTACAAGATATCTTTTATATATTCAAATTTATATGAAAAGTTTTTCCTTTGGATAACTGATTTTGTTTAGCGGCCTTATGACAATTCTGAAGAGAAGGGCAAATTACGATGGAAAACTGACAAAGATCCTTTGTATATATAAAAGGCTTGAAGTCAGGGAAAATCATAAGGATGGATAATAGGAGAGCATGGGCTTTGGTCTGAGCCCTAGTCAACGACATTTATAGTATCGGAGGTGATAGCTTCACTTTATCTAAACAAGTGACCAGTGATCCTACTTACCTCGGCTCTTTCGAGAGTAGCTCAATGGTTTTAATCCCATTATGAATCTCACGAGACATTGGTCTCATCTGAGCTTTCGAGAGGCTTCTCTGACTCTACAGGAAAGGAGATCTGAAACACTTATGTCCGTCTTTGGCGATGAAAGGTCACCTCAGAAGGAAGAATGGCACCTTTTACTTACCTTTTAGTACGGAGCAAGAAGTGATGGGAGTAGTACGGCTCAGACCAATCCTGGTGAACCATTTCGACTATATGTAAAACAACGGATGGTAGGAAAAGTGTCTGTACGGCCCAAGTGTCTGAAAAGTATAGCAGAGGAATGAGTTTCTTTAAGATTAGGGAACAGCTTATCAGAAATTACTATACATGTGCATCCGTGTCGTAAAATGGTAGATACATTAAGTCCCATTAAACTGTTCTGAACAGAAGGGTGCTTGGTCATTACAGTCTTTAAAACATCTTCCAAAACTTTTTGACCTATCTTAGAAGGACATTTGAGTTTATATCCCTTAACACCACACAATGACAAACAGGAATAAAAGAAGTCATTTTACTTTCCACTAGAGGCTTTGATTCTTAGGTGTGATGAACCCTTGCCCTTAGGGTTTCGATCCTTTAGGTCTTTATAGGATTGTGGCTCAGCATTACAGGTCAGCAGCTTCAGCAAACCCTCAGCTTTTAATCATGGTTACGTTCTCTAATGAATGTTCGTTTTGGTGAGGAAAGAGTGTCATGGAACTGGTCAGGCAACCATGAAGTATCTCGAAGAGATTCATAATGTGACAATTCCTGAACTCTCTATCCAAAAGTTGGAACAACGAAAAGAGTGTTTACCTGTAACTGTTTGAAAGTTCTGGCCAGCTGCGTAAGGTGGCATACCTGAAATTTTCCTGTAAGAATTAGTTGGTTTTTTGGTATGCTTTAAAGGGATTGCCTTCTCAGTAGGTTATAATTACATATTAATATCCTGCGACAAAGTTGCATAGATATTCAAAGCGTACATGAAAATAAACATTCCTAACCTGGTAGCCCAGATGTCAGCAGGCCATTCACAGGAGGGTAGCGGTATTTTCAAAACCTGATATATATATAGAAGTTTTGTCTTCCCCTCTGTGAAGGGGAGGTAAAATTAGGTGTTGGAATATTGACACTAGCTGCACGTTGTTCCATTACTCATTCATATAATTGTTGTTGTGAGAAAGTTAACTTTTTTTCTCTAATTCAAGGCGAGCTTGTTCGAGCTCGCGATTCCTTTTCTCTTTCTCTCAACTCATGTTCTCTATCTCTTCCTCCAACTCTCTAATCCTTTGCTCTTTCCTCCAAGTACCCTTAATTTTAACTTGTTCTTCACGTTATACTTTAGCTCTCTCCTCACAATCAAAAGTCTATCCGACTCTTTTTGTCTTCTCTCTCTTTTTGTCTTTCTTGGATTTCTCTCTCAATCTCCTCTCTCTCTTTCTCTCTTCTCTTTCGATTCTCTCTCTCCCTTTCTTCTTCTCTTTCCCTTTCTGTTCTTTCTTCTCTCTCAAATTCTCTCTCTTTCAAGTCTTTCCGGATCTTGCACTAATGAAAGATTGTAAATTTTTCCCTGTTATTCCTAATTACTTCCAGAGTCATCCAAAACTGCGTACCTCCATACTTGCAAGGAATAACTTAAAACTATCAGGGGAAATGAAACGGGTATTTAATGAAAACGGAGGGTTCAGTTTCCTGCTCCGCTCAAACTGTTAAATAAACCAGAGGGCTCGATCCTGCTTCAATTAAACAATTGTATTAGCAAAAAAAAACAGTTAAAAGTAGATAGATGGGGTCACTTGACCATACAGTCTTTCACCAACAAATCAAGAGTGCCTATGACAGTTCCCCTTGATATATAAAGAGCCTCAGTGAAACAAATTGTCACTGGAAAATCTCGGGTCCCTAGAGATCTAATCCTCCAAGTGTTTCAAAGCTCACAAGAAAGGTGGCAGAATTAACTATTATATCCTGCCTGACTTGACTTACATAAATTGGGACTTAACAACCACCAAATCTTTTAAATACCTGTACCGTAGTCTACCATAGAGAAAGATTCACTCATGGTGGGTCCCCCCCCCCCCCCCCCCCCCCTGGCCCCCGCTGGTAACGTCTGTGGTATGCGTGCGTTGAAGTTCAAGGTAGATTCGAGACTGAGTTGAATCTTGTTATTTTATTCAGTCGAGTGATATCTGCAAGGTCGCCACTTGTGGAAGGCTTACTCAGCTCTGTATAACTCATGACAGTATTACCTACAGCTGGCTCCTCCTCAGGAAAATTAATGAATAGAAAAACGAAATATAATCAACAATGATAAACAACTTTATTATTTATTAAAGCAAACATAAAACAATAAAACATGACAGGTATATCCTATTTGAAAGAATATGAAAAATGATATGAATTTAAATAACTTAATCGACCTCAACGCTAGTATATATATTGGGGTGTCTGGGTTGTGGACACTTTCGTGTGGTTGTTGAAATCAATATTTGCCGTTGCTGATATGAAAGGGGGGGGGGGGGTCGCAGGTGTTGGTGTCCACCACCGGGCTAGTTCTTCACAGAGTATCGCCAGTGAGTATTCTATCCCGATGACAGGAAAGAGGTTCTTACCACTTGCATATGATGAGGGTTATTGTCCCGCAATTCATACAGTGCAACAGGTAATTAAATCCAAATGGGGAAGTCTCTGCGACGTTAGTCCCTTCTCCATCTGTTTTCTCGTTGATTGGACAGGTGACCTCTCCGTCATCCAAGCTGATAGATAGACAGGTTACACTGCTTAAATAATCACTCTCCATGATAAGTACAAAACCTAAAAGGACGTGGTGATTATTACAACAGTCAACTTAGAGCAAGCTGAAAACGACTAAGTTTCTATTATTGGTCAAAAGTTGAAGCTTTCAACACAATAAATCCACTAGAATACAAGGCAGGCATGTATTCAGTAGTGTTGGGAGCTGTGAGTCGAGTGATTTACGTTTGACCAGAATGCCTCCTCACGTCACTTTCGTGGGGGGGGGGGGGGGACAGAAAGAAGGAGGGAAGGAGATAGCGGAAGCTAGAATGCACCCTACCCTTAACAAGCAGCGGCAGTCAAACTATCACTTTCCCGGGTGGGTGGGAAAACTAACAAGGCGGGAAGAGCTAAAGCAGAGAAATAAGCTCAGTGCTAGAGAGAGGCAGAGTAGCTTAAGCAAGCTAAAGAGCAAAACAGCTTGACAGCTTAGCAGCTTGAGAGAGCGTCACTTACCCTACCTTAACAAGTAAGCCGGGCAATGAAACTATTGTTACTATATACTCTCTCTCTCCTCTTCTACAATCCACTTTTCCCTCAAAACTCTTTGAATCTCTTGTTGAGTTCCTACATACTTCACGGTCAACTTTCTTGTTGTCTCTCCTCCTTCCTTCTTAGCTGATTACCTGGTCCTTGACTGTAGTTGTTTTCCTCCTGATGGGCCTGTACATCAGTTTCGGGTCAGATTTGGTTTTCACTGCTTTGTCATTTTCTATTGTCTTGGGCTTCCCTTCGTATCTGTGCATATTCGTTTCTGGCTTTCTACGACTGCTCTCCTTATTCTCCTGGGTCTTTGCCTTCTATGTTTCTTCCATTCCTAGCTCACTTGGTTTGTCCTCCCTGCACCTTTGGGTTAAACCATGGGCTAATCCTGGGCTTTTTCATTATTCTGTTACCCTGGGTACCAACCTCTCCTCAGCCTCCTTGCATTTTGTTGCTCCATATTCCATTATCTCATTAACTGGCTTCCCTGCCAGTTCTCTGTCCACTGACCCATTCAGGAAGTTCCTCATTCCTGTGTAGTCCCCTTTCTATGTAGTTTGGCTTCATTCGTTCCTGGCCTTCCTGCTTCTCCCTCCACTTGTGCTCTACTTGTATTCGAAGCTTAAAAACCACATGGGTCACTGGCCCCAAGGGGTCTTTCATATGTGATGTCCTCGATATCTGCACTACTCAAGGTGAATACTAAGTCTAGCCTTGCTGGTTCATCCTCTCCTCTCTTCTCTTGTAGATGTCCCTGACGTGTTGGTACATGAAGTTTTCCAGAATACCACCTCCATCATCTTAGCCCTCCATGTATCTTGGCCCCCATGCGGGTTCCAAGTTCTCCCAATCGAATCTCCTTGTGGTTAAAGTCACCCATTATCAGGAGCTTTGCCATGCATGCATGAGCTCTTTGGCCACTCTAGCCATGGTGTGTCAACATCGCTCTATGCTTCGTCGTACTCTTGCCTTTTGGCCTCCTGCTGTTCTGTGGTGGGTTATACATCCACTGCTATTACCACCTTGGGACCCCAGAAGTGTAGCGTTCCCGCTATGTAATCACTTTCTTCTCCGCTGTCTTCTTCTCTCCAGCTCATCAAAAATCCAGCGATTTTGATCAGGCAGTAGTTGCACTCCTCCATCCCCCCCCTGTTCCCTCTGTTTTCCTCAGGATTTGTATTCGTTGGAAAAGATGGCATATGTTATCATACCTGTAAGCTTGGTTTCTGTGAGAGCTATGATGTCCGGTGAATGCCTCTTTGACTCTTTCATGCACTCCTCCTACGTATTTGTTATACCATCAGACGTTTGTGTACCATACCTTCAGTTCCTTTCCAACCACTTGTGGTTTGTGGGGCCTGTCGAGGGTGGGAGACCTGGTGCATACTGTGGTAATTTCTATATGCTCGGGTGTTGGGTGGAGGCTGTGGGTATGGTTGTAGTGTGTGTTGGGATGGTGTGATAGGTTTTATGTTATGAGAATAGTGTGTGATGTGCTTGCTTTTGCTGTTCTGTCTGCTCTGATGAACTCGGCTGGTTCCATCCTTGTCTCTTTTCCTAGTCCTTTCGCTTTTTTGTCCTCTCCCTCAACTGCTTGCATTCTGATTGTGTTCTGTCTCTGTCTGAACACCCTCTTGTACTCTTCCGAGTATTTTCAATCGTGGTTTCTCTTGGAGAGATCCTGTTCCGCACTGTTTCCGTCCCTGAGAATCAGCTTGATTGGTCGGTTTCTCCCCTTCGAGTACCCCCCTATCTCTGAAAATTTACAATCTCGTCCATCTTCTTCTCTTTATTTCCGTGATTGATTTTCTCAATCTCCTTACTTCTTCCTGCTGCCTTTCAGGTGTGTGTGTGTGTGTGTGTGCACATTGTGTGTGTGTGGTGTGTGCATGTGTGTGTGTGTGTGTGTGTGTGTGTGAGTTGTGTGCATGTGTGTGTGTGTGCATCGTGTTGTCTGATTTGTGTCGTGTGTCGTGAGTGTGTGTTGTGTGAGGTGTGTTTGTGTGTATGAACTAAATTTTTGTTTGCAAGAGTCGATTCATAGCTCTTGGACCCGCCTCTTTCGATGGTCGCTGCTAGGTCCATTCTCTCCTTCCTCCATGGTGCGGAGAGGAATCGGACTCCCTGGCTCCAGTCACAGATAAGTATTCTCTAAGCCCATTGTTAATTGCTAAGCGAAAATCTGGGACCATTACTGACATTATCCCTACTATCATACTTCCATTCAATGCTAAAGGTATTTGATTTGTGATCGCTTGTGCTAGTTCCTCTAGTAATTTCTAAAATATTAAACAAGGGTTTCCTTGTTTGCCCAAAACCAAGTCAACAAGGTTCTTTCCCTTGTGGCTCTGTCACAAACTGTTTCAAAAAACAATCCTGGAATGTGTGCAACTGTGTCTCAGGTTACAGTGCTGGGAGTGTACCTGGGTCACGGTAGGCTCTCTTTCCCAGGCATGTAGTCTCTCTCGGCACAGTACCATGGAGTGTCCGGTCACTGTAATTGTCTCTAAGCACAGTGCTGTGAGTGATCCGGGCCACGGTACTATGTCTCAGAAAACCCTACTGTGACTATCAGAGGCACAGTATTATGACTATCATCGCTAGCACAGTACTATGACTTTTCCTGTCACTGTATTGTCTTCCAGGCAATAATATGTCTGTCTTGCCCAGATTTAGACCTCTCTTTCTCTTGGGGATATTAACTATCTTCAGGGAACGATGTTGTGACTCCTAGGCACGATACCTAAAGTTATTGATTCTGGTCATTGTTCTGTGCAGGACTGAGGATGAGACAGTGAAGATACAGTGTCTTCGGTGGAACATGTGTAATAATTCTGATGAGAAATATGACTAACTAACACGTATAAGTAACTACAAACATTACTCAGAGATCTACTATATTCTTTAATACGGCGTACATCTTGTAAATAAATAACTACCCACTTGACACTATCCCGCTTCCCCAACCACACAAAGCTATAATAATAATAACATAACGTTAAAAAGTCAACAGAATATCACAAAACCTTACATACACACAAAACAAACTAGCAAAAACATGGCCGTGGCCAGTACGCAATACTCTTGCTTCACCACACACTGTCCATAGTTCGATCCCCGAACAAGGGGAGAAACATTGGGTGTGTTTCCTTACCAACCTGTTGTTCCCGTTCCCCCAGCAACATTTAGCGGAGCTTTAGTCGACTGTTGTAGGTCGCATCAAAATCACATGTCCTATCTTACCTAGTAACAAAAGTCTTTATGCTAAATAAAACAGCGCCATTCCTTTAGTCAATACATTTTTCAACCTATTCTCACTCCCCCCCCCACCGTAAACTATGGTGAAGTATTGAAGATAGCCGATCTGGACCCAATGTATTTTAAACTTTGATTATTCACATGCTGAACACTTTACTGCAGGTGACACCACCAGCCCATCTTTTTTCAATGGTGGCGACCAGGTAGATTCTAAGCAAAGACGGTTCTATCTCTCTGCGTCCTTGATTACTACCGGGTGTATGGTATTTCGGTCGGTAGCGCCATCTGTGTGGAAGGTATCCTCATTCTCTAACCCTAGTTACTTGTGTCATCAGTGTTTGAAGATCTGAATGTACTCAGAAGAAGAAAACATTCACAAGTCATCATATGGAAGAAAAAAAAAAACAAAAACTTTAATGTCCAAATTTATTTTATGGAAAATTTGTTAAATGTAGAATACTATACATCCCAATCTATTCAAACCTTTCAAAAGATATCACTAACATAGAATATAGAAGCACATTAAGATTGAAGCCTCTCACAATTTACATTTTCACTTTATGAGTGATCAGAGGACACTGAAAAATTTCAATTTTACAGTTTCTTCAAAAAAGCAAATTGAGATATATACATGAAAAAATTAATCATAACTTTTGTTCTAATTAAGACATGTGAACAGCTTTTTGAGCAGAGCTTTTATGAAAGCCTAGTACATATACATACAAATATTTATGAATGTGTGTTATGAATGACCTTAAGGCACACACATGTTACAGGAATACAAAAACAACATTTTAACTGATTTAACCGAGGATAATAAATAAAGTCAGACATGAAGTATTTCAGATATAAGAGAGAGGACATTCTACAATTATTTCACTGAAAATCAATTTGAATAATTATAATCGCAGCCTGACAGAGATCGCTTTCTTAGAGAGACTAACAAACTCATCAGCATTAAAAGTATGAAAATTCCCAGATGTATTTTCGTGCCATTTCACAGAATCCAGCAAAATTTGTGCCTACTGATCCTTAACCCATAAAACGATCCGTCCATATCATACGATGTATCACGAAAGAAGATTGTTGCAGTTCATAAAAGCTGAAGAGGGATCAGAGAAAAATGATAAACCCGTATGGGTCATATAGCACCTGTAAAATGGGAGGCATTAAAATTCGATTTAAGCAAGGGAAACATATGCCCAGTTCCTTGGATCAAGAGAGCAGCATCATGGAGAAAACTGCAAAAAGATTAAATGCTACTATGGCCGATCAGAGGATCCTGTCTCCAGTAAACACACGGAAAATATTATGGGATGGCATTGTTCGAGAACACCCTCGCGTGCGTAGGACACCCACGAATGCGTAGGACACCCAAGAATGCGTAGGACACCCAAGAATGCGTAGGACACCCACGCGTGCAAATATACTCACGAGTCTTGCCCAAGATATACACAAGCGTTGAAAGTTTGAAGCTAATCTAATAACACGTTCTCGAGTAAAAACATAAATATTTGTAATAAAGTAATTGAAAATGTTGCTGAAAAATGTTGCGAGAAATAGGACGGTAACAACACAAATTCTAGGATATAATTTGAAGACAGTAGAACTATATAGAGAAGATGAGGTAATCAGTCCCTCAACCTTGGAGCTGGTGTGGAGAGCACCGTGTTCGTGGAGATTCTGGAGCAGAGGCAAGGAGGCTGGCGGGTGGAGAGGGACGTGTAGCAGACGAGGGCATAGCCACTGGTAGGCGGGATTCCCCAGTGGAAGTAGTTTTCACCACTGGATGGCGAAACGTCTACAATAAAGATACCCAGATGTTGCACATGTGTCTAAATATCAATTTGGTCCTTGTTACAGTACACAACCGTTGAAAATTTGAAGCTGAGTGGATGAGGTGTTCTCGAGCTAAGAATACAGTCAAATTTGAATTGGAGGAAAGAAAAAAAAATATTGCAACCTGTGAAGGTACCCTCGGAAATTCCTAATAAGAAGACAGTTTAAATATGCAGAGTTGTGTGGTGACAACTTGTAAAAAATATAAATTGATATCAGAAAAAAAGTAAAAATAGAGACTACAGGAAAGTGACCAAAGTTAAACGAAAAAAAAATACAGGATCCATCCCTCACACACAGCAAACACAGCATTTCCATGCACAACAGTCCTTCATACACACAAAACACACACACACACACAAAACACACACACACACCCCGCACACGCGCACACCACACACACACAGGAGCTCGGACTCGACCCCCGCAACCTAACTAGTGATACACCACCACACACAGCATAACACACATACATACGCCCCGCATCCCACTTCGCATGCACAACAGTCCTTCCCACACGCACACGCACGTGTGACAACACTGGAGGACAAGAGGGTCAGGGAGACATGATAAACGACATACAAAAATACTGCGTGAATAGATAAGGTGACAGAGACAGGATGTTCCAGAGAGGGGACACAGAAACAAGGGGTCACAATTGGGGAAGCTTGAAGAATCAGACGAGTCACAGGGATGTCAGGAAGTATTTCTTCAGTCACAGAGTCGTCAGGAAGTGGGGTAGCCTAGCAAGTGATGTAGTGGAAGCAAGAACCATACAGAGCTCTAAGACGAGGTATGACAAAGCTCACAGAGCAGAGAGAGAGGACCTAGTAGCGATCAGTGAAGAGGCGGGGGGCCCGGGGCTGATCTCGAACCCTGGGTACAATTGGGTGATACAAAACAAAAACACACACACACACACTCGTGGGAAGGGCCCCGGTTTGGCCGTGTTTTTTGGGGTAATTTCTGACTGTGCCATAGAATAGAGTGGGGGATAGGCGTGTGCAGCATAAGAGGCATATAATCACTTAAGCCCCAAAAAAAGAAATAAAAATATCACAGAAAAAAAAAACAAAGGAAATAGTGGCTGAGTTTTTTATTGGGGGCCGTTTGGAAGGGTGAAAGGTTGTGTCAGGCCTAAAAAGTGTTGCCATAATAACCTGGGGTATTTGAAGAAAATGCGACTCAAAACCAGGAGATTAAAAATATGATAGATGTGCATAAATTCAAAAGGAGGAAAAAATTTGAAGAGTTAGAGACTATGTGCATACAGGGGAATTTTGGAAAAATTACTGAGAAGCATCAAACCCTCTTCAACTTCTGGGAAAAAGGGCAGACCCCAACGTTACCCACTGCCACCGAATAAAAAAATTCACCCAGTTTGAGTTGCATGGGGTCAATAGTACCTGTCTCTAGCTGGAATTGGGGTCACTCTCCTTGAGCTATCAGAAATTTGAATAAGAACATTTACTGGCATTTAATAGAATTTTAAAGGGAGTGGCATATAGGCGAACCCAGTGATTTTTTTTTTGAATGTAATTTTAAACGAATAAGACATACAGCGGGAACCAAGAGATCGGTACTATGCAATACATTAGTAAAAAAC
>NC_069410.1:50395676-50414800 GCF_026875155.1 Cherax quadricarinatus | reverse complement strand
TATTCAGTGGTAAAAACATTATTGTAAACAGATAACAATTAAGCACAAATGAGTATTACAAAGACAGGTCATATGGTTGTATGCATTGCTGTTCAGCCAATGAGAAAGTGGATCTGTGCAAGAAAGGTATAAAATACCGACAATATGAAAGTTAAGACACATGTGCAACATCTGGATATCTTTATTGTAGACGTTTCGCCATCCAGTGGCTTTATCAATACAGATTCTAGGACATAATAGGAAGACAGTAGAACTATATACAAAAGATGAGGTAATCAGTCCCTCGGCCTTGGAGTTAGTGTTCACAGCATCGTGGTGGAGGAGAATCTGGAGCAAAGGCAAGAAGACTGACGGTTATATAGGCGTCAGTGGAGAGGGACGGGCAGCAGACGAGGGCAGTCACTGGTAGGCGGGATTCCCCAGTGGAAGTAGGTCCTTCCCAAAGAGATGGGTTAGTTGCAGCAGCCGTGAAGAAGGTCTTGCAGATGTCCTCTGAACCAAGATTCCATGATGTTGCAGTGTCTGACAAGTTGCGCAAGAAAGGTATAAAATACCTTTCCTACAGCCTGCGTCCAGGCTGTAGGTGTCAGCGTGCCTCGTTGTGCTCCCGGTTTTCTGGTGTTTTCACGGTCGCTCTTACGTGCTAGAACTTTAATTTGTGTCATCAATCCTATACGATACATCCCTGTAGCGCCTGGAACCAATCTTGGGCGGAAAACATTATATACTGAGTAAAAAAAGGAGAATTGTGTGCACTACCTAACAGAGTTTACTGCCAGAGGGGAATCATAGGCCTGTCCCGTGTGGAAAAATAATAATAATTGAACTTTGTGTCAGAGGAAAGAAAGTCTCCCTGAAAGCATTGAGTATACATAGTGTATAGTGTATACTACAGTGGCTCCCTAGTATATTGATGATAAAGGCTAAAGTGTCATTTGAAAACAGGTGAATTTGTAAATGAAGTGATAAGCCTATAGAGGCAGGTGCCAGAAGTCGCCAGAAACTTACCACAGGTCAGCTGTTTTTAATAATCTTCCTGGCCTGCTAGTGTACTCGCATATAATCTAGTGATACCAGTGAATAGCAGAATACAGTGTTGTAGTAGCAACTAACCAGTATTATAATGGTACTTAGTGGAGTGGAGTGACTTTCATTAGTTCTTTTTCTTGAAATACCAGACGTTACTGTGAATTTCATATAACCTGTAGTTACCAGCGGTCGCAATATACACAACGAGAAGCAATTATTACTACAGAAAAAGCGCCCTTCCTCCAAAATTTGCACCAGTCAACTATAGTGATAATATAGCATTTATTGTGGTGGAGACGGAAAAAAAAAAAAAAAAAATAGAGAAGCTAGATACAGCGATTGATAAACAAGGGTGGAGGCTCGACCGTTCGTCATTGTAGGAGTGCCAGCAGTCACCGGCTCTTCAACACGCAAGTTATACTTTTGTATCAATCAAATCACATATTACTCGGGTAGATAATTTCCAGTAGATCCTTCATGTGTTAGCTCAAATCACCGACCAGTATGGTTTAAATAAGTGACCCACTGATCAGATCAGATAGACTGGTCCGAACCCTTGACTGGTCTGAACCCTTGACTGGTCCGAACCCTTGACTGGTCCGAACCCTTGACTGGTCCGAACCCTGGACTGGTTTCAAACGGTTTCGTTGTGCACCACCTAGCAGGTTATTAATAGAATATTCAAGAGGTTGCTAGTAGAATTGCAGTAAATCAACCATTCAAATCATTATGAAGCTGTGTGTAGTCTGTGGTCAGTCAAACAAACGGGCTTCCACATGCATAAATTGTCATTTCTGTGGAAATTGGTGTCACGCCGCTTGTGCAGATATCCAAGAACTAGCTACAAGCAGTATTAAAACAGGGGAGTGTTTTTGGGTATGCCCAAATGAGATAAATCTGTGGACTAAAATCACAAGGGTATTAAAAGAGGTCAACATCAAAGCTGCTTTCATAGAAAACCTGGAAGCTTTCTACAACAGATGGGAACATAAAAAGTCCGGGCTGAATGGTACTGCCCTTGATACTGGCCATGTAGTCACAAACTGTAAGGCTGGAGATGATGTCCTGGTAGTCAGTAAATGTGGGGCTGATAGTGCTGTCCTGGGAGACAGTAATGGGGAAGCTGGAGGTGCTGTCCTGGGAGACAGTAATGGTGAAGCTGGAGGTGCTGTCCTGGGAGACAGTAATGGTGAAGCTGGAGATGCTGTCCTGGGAGACAGTAATGGGGAAGCTGGAGATGCTGTCCTGGGAGACAGTAATGGTGAAGCTGGAGATTTTGTCCAGGTAGTCGGGAATTATACGCAGGAAGGAACACATATAAATGACCCCATAGGGGACAGGAGCCATAGTAGGGAAACAAGTGTAGTCAAAGATAAGATAAAACTAATATTGCAAACTAGAAATACCGCAGGAAATAGCAAACAAGAGGACTCCACTAGCAATAGTGAGGATATATTACCAAAAACAAATGGTGGGAGCTCCATTGTTGGTGCTAGGGAGGATAGAAGTAAGACAGGGAAACATGCACCAACAGGGAATACAGTCACAGAAACCCAAGGCAAACGGAAACCAAGCTGTGCACATACTATGCACTCGGTATCTGCTGGCATGGGAAATCTGGAAAAACAGATGGGACGTGCAACTATGACCACCCTAGGAAATGCCATGCCCCTATGACAACAGGAAAATGCAAACTCCCTTCCTGTAAGCTTTTTCACCCTGAACTGTGTACCTCTTCAGTACAGGAAAGACTGTGCTATAACTTAAATTGCCAGGCATACCATCTAAAGGGACAAAAAGATACAAAACATCCAGGCCATGGGAAAACCTGGGTAGCCACAGCCACTCAAGAGGGAGAGGTTTTTTAGTGCCAGGAAGGAAAAAAAAACTGGCAGGAAATGGCAGAAATCGTACACCAAATCCAGTCATTCCTGGAGTGGAACCACAGTCGATGGCCTCCACTCCAAACCAACAGATACAGATACTAATACCGGAAAAAAATCCCCCCAGTACCAACAATACCACCAGTCCGATAACATTCTTCTTTGCAAATATACAGGGTCTAAAGCCAGCAACAAACAACAAAATACCTTTCATCCGTGGACTGCTTGCAGAGGCAAAGGCAATGTTCGCGGCTTTCACTGAGACCCACATAAAGGATCACTTGGACAACGAAATATGGATCCCAGGTTACAACCTATACAGATGTGACAGAGTGAACAGGCAAAAGGGGGGGGTTGGCCTGTACATTGCAGAGTCACTTGTTTGCACAGAACTGCTAAATGCCTCAAATGATGTAGTGGAAGTTTTAGCAGTAAAGGTCGAGAACCAAAACCTAGTCATTGTGATAGTCTACAAGCCTCCGGATGCAACATCCCAGCAATTCCAGGAACAGCTGTTAAAAATTGACCACTGTGTGGAAAACCTTCCAGCTCCTGCACCCAACATCTTGCTCCTGGGGGATTTCAACTTAAGGCACCTAAAATGGAGGAATATAGCAAATAATATTGTTGCAGTAATAACACCAGGAGGCAGCTCTGATGAAAACTCACACTCACGCGAGCTTTTAAATCTCTGCACAAAATTCAATTTAAACCAGCAAATAGTAGAGCCTACTAGACTGGAGAATACACTAGACCTCATCTTCACTAACAATGATGATCTGATAAGAAATATCACCATATCAAAAACAATATACTCAGATCACAACATAATTGAGGTTCAGTCATGTATGCGCGGAGCCCCAGACCGACATAATGAGATTAGTCACGAGGGAGCATTCACCAAATTCAACTTCAATAACAAAAACATAAAGTGGGACCAAGTAAACCAAGTCCTAACCGATATAAGCTGGGAAGATATACTAAGCAACACAGACCCCAACTTATGCCTAGAACAGATTAACTCGGTGGCACTCGATGTATGCACAAGGCTTATTCCTCTAAGAAAAAGGAGGAGTAGGTGTAAAACAGAAAGAGACAGGTGCTCCCTTTACAGGCGACGGAAAAGAATAACAGAGCGGCTAAAAGAGGTCAATATATCTGAAATGCGTAGGGAGACACTGGTCAGAGAAATAGCAAGCATCGAACTTAAGCTAAAAGAATCCTTTAGGAGTCAGGAATCGCGGGAAGAACTAAAAGCCATAAATGAAATCGAAAGAAACCCAAAGTATTTCTTCTCCTATGCCAAATCAAAATCGAGAACAACGTCCAGTATTGGGCCCCTACTTAAACAAGATGGGTCCTACACAGATGACAGCAAGGAAATGAGTGAGCTACTCAAGTCCCAATATGACTCAGTTTTTAGCAAGCCGCTAACCAGACTGAGAGTCGAAGATCAAAATGAATTTTTTATGAGAGAGCCACAAAATTTGATTAACACAAGCCTATCCGATGTTATCCTGACGCCAAATGACTTCGAACAGGCGATAAATGACATGCCCATGCACTCTGCCCCAGGGCCAGACTCATGGAACTCTGTGTTCATCAAGAACTGCAAGAAGCCCTATCACGAGCCTTTTCCATCTTATGGAGAGGGAGCATGGACACGGGGGTCGTCCCACAGTTACTAAAAACAACAGACATAGCCCCACTCCACAAAGGGGGCAGTAAAGCAACAGCAAAGAACTACAGACCAA
Source organism: Cherax quadricarinatus (assembly GCF_026875155.1). Taxonomy (NCBI): domain Eukaryota; kingdom Metazoa; phylum Arthropoda; class Malacostraca; order Decapoda; family Parastacidae; genus Cherax; species Cherax quadricarinatus. The sequence goes on along the minus strand of NC_069410.1, from coordinate 50,410,134 downwards.
TAGCACTAACATCCCATATCATAAAAATCTTTGAAAGGGTCCTAAGAAGCAAGATCACCACGCATCTAGAAACCCATCAGTTACACAACCCAGGGCAACATGGGTTTAGAACAGGTCGCTCCTGTCTGTCTCAACTATTGGACCACTACGACAAGGTCCTAAATGCACTAGAAGACAAAAAGAATGCAGATGTAATATATACAGACTTTGCAAAAGCCTTCGACAAGTGTGACCATGGCGTAATAGCGCACAAAATGCGTGCTAAAGGAATAACAGGAAAAGTCGGTCGATGGATCTATAATTTCCTCACTAACAGAACACAGAGAGTAGTCGTCAACAGAGTAAAGTCCGAGGCAGCTACGGTGAAAAGCTCTGTTCCACAAGGCACAGTACTCGCTCCCATCTTGTTCCTCATCCTTATATCCGACATAGACAAGGATGTCAGCCACAGCACCGTGTCTTCCTTTGCAGATGACACCCGAATCTGCATGACAGTGTCTTCCATTGCAGACACTGCAAAGCTCCAGGCAGACATCAACCAAATCTTTCAGTGGGCTGCAGAAAACAATATGAAGTTCAACGATGAGAAATTTCAATTACTCAGATATGGTAAACATGAGGAAATTAAATCTTCATCAGAGTACAAAACAAATTCTGGCCACAAAATAGAGCGAAACACAAACGTCAAAGACCTGGGAGTGATCATGTCGGAGGATCTCACCTTCAAGGACCATAACATTGTATCAATCGCATCTGCTAGAAAAATGACAGGATGGATAATGAGAACCTTCAAAACTAGGGAGGCCAAGCCCATGATGACACTCTTCAGGTCACTTGTTCTATCTAGGCTGGAATATTGCTGCACACTAACAGCACCTTTCAAGGCAGGTGAAATTGCCGACCTAGAAAATGTACAGAGAACTTTCACGGCGCGCATAACGGAGATAAAACACCTCAATTATTGGGAGCGCTTGAGGTTCCTAAACCTGTATTCCCTGGAATGCAGGAGGGAGAGATACATGATTATATACACCTGGAAAATCCTAGAGGGACTAGTACCGAACTTGCACACGAAAATCACTCATTACAAAAGCAAAAGACTTGGCAGACGATGCACCATCCCCCAATGAAAAGCAGGGGTGTCACTAGCACGTTAAGAGACCATACAATAAGTGTCAGGGGCCCGAGACTGTTCAACTGCCTCCCAGCACACATAAGGGGGATTACCAACAGACCCCTGGCAGTCTTCAAGCTGGCACTGGACAAGCACCTAAAGTCAGTTCCGGATCAGCCGGGCTGTAGCTCGTATGTTGGTTTGCGTGCAGCCAGCAGCAACAGCCTGGTTGATCAGGCTCTGATCCACCAGGAGGCCTGGTCTCAGACCGGGCCGCGGGGGCGTTGACCCCCGGAACTCTCTCCAGGTAAACTCCAGGTAATACCGACAATATGAAAGTTAAGACACATGTGCAACATCTGGATATCTTTATTGTAGACGTTTCGCCATCCAGTGGCTTTATCAATACAGATTCTAGGACATAATAGGAAGACAGTAGAACTATATACAAAAGATGAGGTAATCAGTCCCTCGGCCTTGGAGTTAGTGTTCACAGCATCGTGGTGGAGGAGAATCTGGAGCAAAGGCAAGAAGACTGACGGTTATATAGGTGTCAGTGGTGAAGCCACTGGATGGCGAAACGTCTACAATAAAGATATCCAGATGTTGCACATGTGTCTTAACTTTCAAAGTGGATCTGGCAATTGTGAAGGTGACGTGGCTACCACTCACATTTTCACCCTTGTCATTTCTGTTCGAGAGCTGGTTGAAGCTTGGTCTTTCTAGTGGCCAGTTCTGCCTTGATTACCGGGGCAGACTAATACCTATTGAGTACTTTTGGAAATATAGTGTAATACTTCTTTTTTACTTGGTAAAGGGATACTAATAAATTTTTCTGCTGTGTTTTTTTTGCCCCTTTTTTTGCACCCGGGATAAAGGCTTTGAGTTCCTGGGTTGTAATACTGGTGTTGGTTCTATAATACTGTAAAAAAATTCTAGTGGCTTCTAATCTTGCTGAAGATAAGTGGTAATCCTATATATGATAGAAGGGGTCGTGTACAGAAAAGAAAATCCACAGAAATAATGCATAAGGAAAAAAAAACAGCAACCTGTTTTGGTGTAAACAGTGACTTTGCGGTGTACATGGACCCTGACCAAGGGGCTTTAACCCATTCCCAAGAGGTGTTTTAGTCATTAGCTGGTCGAATTAATTTTCCCCCATAAGAAATAAGGGAAATAGAATAATCCTTTCCCCGGACCCCCAAAATTTTAAAACAAAAATTTTTTTTACATGAAAAATACTTTTTCCCTATGCGAAATGAATGGCATCAAATAAAAAATTTAATCTACTTCCCTTTTATTGGGGGTTTTGTTATGAGTGATGTGCCAAAGCAGGGAGTTTCAGCTGTTCATTGTTTGGAGGGAAAAATCCCCTTCCATAAAGACTTCGGGTCCCAAGCCCTTTGGTGGGGTTATTTTCCCTTTGGTTTTTTTAATGCCATGGGACCAGTTTGAAAATCCGGGACCCCTGTTAGACAAAATATCTGCCCAGAAAGCTTTTTTCTCCTGTCCCCAAAGGGTTCCAAAAAATGGGACCCAAGAGTGTCTTTGTACATTTTGCCAATAGGGTTTTTGCAACAGCTGGACGGTAAAATTCATCCATAAATGCTTGCCCCTTTGTAAACTTGTACAATTTCCTTAACCCTGGACAAAGGTAACTTCCTCCATCCCCTTTTCCTCCTGCTCGAACACATTCCTGAGCGTGACTTTGCTTTTTGGACCTTAAGCTCTTGCAGCTCTCTACCAATTTTCCCCAAATCCTCCCAAAAACCTCAAACCCCAGGGCTTCCCCCAATGCAAAATTGTTTTCACAAAGGCATGGGCTCCTGTGGTTAGCCAAAAACCTTCAAATCCCTCTCTTGACAATTGGGGCCACAGCCCCTCCAAACAATTTCAAAGTCCTGCAAGTACTCCTCTCACCTTACCTAAAAGGTTTATGCAACTGGGGATTTTGAAGTGATTTTCCAAAAATTTTAGGGTAAATTGATGTCTAGGTCACTTCAAAGCATTTTTGAAACATGCCAAGGTTTTATATTTTGGCCCAACCCCACTGCTTACCTCCGAGGGCCAATTACCACCTTCCTAAAAAAACTTTTAACTGACAGACTTTTCCCGGTTCGGGTTAAAAATGTGTCCCCACGGATTTTTACCCAAAGCTGAAGGGTCCCCCAGGGATGTTTCTGAGACACCTTTTTTCCCGCTATAAAATGATTTGGCCTCTAGTCTTCCATCCAATATTGGCCATAACTCTATGTTGAGACTTCGTTTTTGCCTGTGCGGGTATGACTGTCACCCTTTACACTTTCTCCCACATGCGTGCCCGTTTTTCCAATTGGGCCACCACACGGGGTTTAAATTTTTCCAGTCCCAAAAATTACTAAATTATTTTTCACTAGACGCTCTGTCACCCCGATCATTCTTTGTACCTCATGGCTCCCATATCGCTAAACTGTAGTCGGGTTCCGGGGCCTCCCTTTGACCATGGGTTACCGGAAAACCTCCATTACCTCTCTGAGGCAACTGTCACAGGTGGCTGAACCTTTTTTAAAAACCCTTGCTCTTTTTCATGGGAACTGATCTTAAAACCTCCTTCGCCTACATTCCCCCCCTCTTTTTATCGGAATTGATATGGTGACATCTATTCAGCGGCCCTCCTGCTACTCTTCTGCCTTAACCCCATTCATCCCCAAGGTTTAAATTTTTATGCCTGATGCTTTTCGCTTTTTTCCCTGTTGAGAGCCTCTATGCAGAAAAACTTTCCCTCCTTACAATCACCGTGATGCCCGTTGCCTTCATTAAGTACCTCTCATGATCTCCGCAATCTTTCCATTAACAATGATCACCAAAATTTTAGAAAATTTCTTCTTTTGTTCCCGCCCCTGTTTGCTCCATCCCTTCTCTCTTCGCCTACTTTTCCCTCTTGTCTTTTTTCCACCACCACCTTCTATTTCACTTTTCCCCCTACCCCCCGGGGAAGTTCCAGCTGTTCGAGTCTGTTCTCCTCTCCCTTTCGAACCCCAACTGTCTAGGGTAGCTTCCCCTCTCTTTTTCTTGCCACTTCCACTTCTTTTCCATGCCATTGCAGTGTACACTATGGTTTAAGTCTTCTGATGGCATAGGTTTCACAGCATTTTTTCCCGGACAGAGTCGAAAAGGGGCATTTACTATTTTCGGCTAATTTTTTTTACTGCGAATTGTATCCCCATTCTTGCAGCATTTTATCCATTGCATTATCCTGTGTCTCATTTGGGGTTGTCTCAGATCCTTTAGTGCTTTACAGGAAAACAAAATTTGAACCCCTCCCCCCTTTAGCCCCTCCGTACCCAAATTTGGCACCTGCATTTTTACCAAGCATAAAAATTTTGTTTTTTGTTGGGTCCCTGGTCATTTTGAGTACGGGCAAAAACAGGCAGACACGCGCGCAGTCACAGTATATGACCTACCAGTTTCACATGAGGGATTCCATTTACGGATATTTTTCTGCAATACTACCCCCCTTCTCACCTGTTTTGGCAAAAATGTTGTCTACTCCTCGTAAGAAAATTTAATCTATTAAACCGGGGGATAGGTTACTGGCCTCTTTTTGTCACCCGTGTCGGGGGTTTGGGGGACTACTCTCTCCTGTCTTCGATTGGGGCCTACCGCTTACTCAGGATATCTCATGGAGAGGGGTTCCCCGCTGCTCTCTGTGAGAATTGTCAGGTTCCATTTCGGGGCAGCCACTTCTGTTAGACTGCCCACTTATCAATGACGCAGAATTTTTCCCCAAACAATTCTTCGCTCCGCTGCTCTTCTTTTTTTTCCCTTTCGCTGATGGACCCCCCTTCCATCCAAATCTCTCATTGACTTTTTACAACAACTGCTACTTCACAAAATCTATGTTTCCTTTAGCCCTTTTTACCTCAATCTCTTTTCTACCCCTACCCACCACTATCCCCTGCCCCCCTGTTTTTTTAACCTACTGACATCCCCCCCCTTCCGCCGCCGAATCTTTTGCTTTCCCTTTCCCCCACCCTGCAGCGCTGTATAGCCCTTGTGCTTAGCGCTTCTTTTTTTTTATAATAATAAAAATAATTTAAACCCCGGGTTTTGTGTAGATTTTTTTAAAATTTTAAAAAACCCGCTGATCCCTGGCTGGAAGAGGGGGTTGTATTGAGGCAAAAATTTAAAATTTTTATGAAGCTAAACCGCAGGAGCATTGTCCATTACCAGGAGGCCTTGAGTACAATTTCTTTATCCCGGAGGTAATTTTTCATGGTGCGGCCAAAAAACACTATGAAACCAGCCCGGGAAAAATTTCCCTTTTGACCCCTGCTTACTGTTTATCTCACTCAACAAAATTTCCCCTTTAGATTTGTTTTTTCCCGAACACCCGGGAGTGTCAAGTGTACAGAGTAAAAGGTTTCACTTTTACAATCCCATACATTACTGAAACATGAGTGTGAGACTGACTTTTTAGGCTTGGGTTCCCGGATGTTTTCCCTGGAATGTAGGTCTTGTTTAGCATTTTTCTTCCAAAACAGGCCGTTTCATCACAATTAAACACTTGTTTGGGTTTTTTTGTTTTTGGTCTCATGTACCCCCTTTAAATCCCCGCACATATTTTCATCCCCTTTTTGTCGGGAAATGGGACCTCACCCTGCCTTACACCTGTGTAGCCAAATACAATTATTAAATCTCTAAACTACCTGCTGGCCCTTTAAAATTTATCAATATCATCACTTTTGGGGCATTTTCTTTAAAGAGATCATCATGCACTGCCTTGCCTTTTCACATATTATTGATGAAAAACACTATCTCCCATAATTGTTTTTTTTTATCCACACCAACAACATTTTTCTCCACCTCTTAATTATTTGCGATATCCCTTTTGAAAAAAATCTTGCAGCTTTACAACAAGAGTTCCCTTTACTGCTTTCTGTTCACCAAGATAGTATAAAGGTTGAACTCGGGGATACGCATCCATTTTTAATTTTCAATGACTCTTTTTTCTTTCCCTTGTAATCTCACCCTTTTTACCATGGGGTTGGCACTAGAAGCTTTCTTGGGGCCCCAAAGGGGGTTTTTTTGCAGTTACAAGCACAAAAAAAATGAATAAACAAAAAAAATCGAGGTACATGTGGGGTTGACCGAAATGGCTTTTTAAACACTGGCCCTGGGTACATGGAATCTTTGGGGTCGCGGATCCGCTCAGGTCAGCTCTGGCCCCATGGACCATTCAGGATGAAAGCCCTTAGACAAGTTTTTTGCATTGGGACAGCCAACTTTTTATCCAAAGAGCGCCCTTGGTCAATTTTGGGCATTGTCGATGCCACCGTTGGTTGGGGGCCACGTTTTTCATATGGATTTTGTATTTATATTCCGCTTCTTGCCTCCCTTTTATGAATGGAAAAAAATTTTTTAGAATTGAGGTTCTATAAGCTAGATTTCTTTTTTGGGTTTTAGAGATTGAATGGGGGATATTTTTAGTCTTTTGAAGATTAAAAATAGCCTGAAATTGAGTTTGAAGTGGGAGAAATGTTAAAATTTTTCCCATGCTCAAGAGTAAACAAATCACATTTTGGGATCCAAATGCAGCAACGGCTGGTTTTAAAATAAGGGCATGAAGGGTTGTATTTTGTAATAGTCAATTTTTTTTCTTTTGGGAAATGAGTACATTTAATTTTCTACAGTGGAAAATCAAATTTCGAACTTAAATCCGTTCCAGAGGCTAGTTCAAAAATTGAAAAAATTTGAAAAACGAAGCAATATTTCCATAGGAATAATGGGAAAAACAAATTTAAACCGTTTTCCGAAAACCCAAAAAAAAATTTACACGAAAAAACTCATTTTTTTAAATTAATTATAGTTTTACATAACACAACAACAAGTGTACAATTATGTATGTATTATAAATTTAAACAAACTGAAAATAACATTTTTTACCTTTATTGAAGATGGTGATGGCATCGGAAAATAGGGAGGGGAAAAGGGGGTTGGGGTTAGTGTTTGGAATGACTTAAAGGGATAAACCCCTCTGGGGTTACTTCCCTTCTTCTTTTAATGCCCTAGGACCCCCTTGAGAGTCACTGGGCCCCGTCCACAAAAAATGTCCACATTCTCTGTTTGTGGCACCTCTTTAAAATCTTTCAGGGTCCAAGGCCCAAAAACTGAAGTGGTGCCCCAGTGTCCAAGAAATTTTGAAAAAAAAAAAATGTTTTCTTCTTACAGAATTAAAGAGTATATTTTTGTGAAGGTAATAAGACAAAAAAAAAAATCTGATCAGTACTTACCGAGATACAGTGCCGAGAAGTTTACCCAAAATGACCGGGGCGGCGGCAATATCGACGATTTCCACATACGCGCATTACTTTATATAACGATTTTTTGTAGTTTTTTTCTTTTCATACTAACATTTGGGGCCTGAGAGACCAATACTGTATATAATGTATATATGTTAACTCACTGTATTGAACACAATAACTGAACTAATGTTATTATCATATTACTGTTTACCACTTTTGTTTATTACAATAAGCATGCACAAATCTTGTATAATACTAATGTTCTATCATATATTTACATATTTACAATCACTGGACATGGTTTTAGAACTGCTGGAGCTTGTGGAACTCCTTGAAACAAGGTATCATGCACAGAGGTACCTTACATTCCTCGCACATAAACCGAGTGTCTTTGTGTCTTTGTTGTCGTCGTTTTGTTTGTGCACAGACAATTCATCTCTTCTGAGCAAATTTCTTCTTAGTTGCAGGAAGCTGTATTTTGAAATGATCACCTTCCCTCCTCAAACGCTTGGGTATATTCTGAGGAATTCGAGGACCTTGTTGTATAGCAGGTTTGTTACCTGGCACTTCATTATGAGTTGTCTGACAACAGACAAACAAAATTCACTATACGGTGGTCTATTGCCAGTCTTCATTTGGGACATATATGCATTGAACATTGAAATGTCCATGAGATGGAAGAAAAGTTTCATGTACCATTTGTAACTCTTACGAACACAATCAACAAAGCCAATCTGCATGTCACATTTGTGAACCAAGTGCATGTTTTGTGTATAATCAATCACTGTCACTGGTTTTCGAATATGTTCATTAGTCACTCGATCAACTTTGCCACTGTCTTGCATTTCATTACGGTGTGTGGTTGTCAACAATGTGACATCTCGTTTTTCATGCCACCGTAACACCATGATGTCATTGGCAGTAAACACCTGCATGTCGTCACCACAAGCACCTGCGTTGAACCTGGGCATATATTTACGATTAGAATACACTGTGCCACACATCTGTTTTGTTCACTCGCAAGAAATCACTGAGTAAAGGGCTTTTGTACCAGTTATCAGTATACACCTACCATCCGACTTACGACCTGCTCGACATACGTCCACTCGACTTACGACCGTGCATCTGGCAGCTGGGCTGGGCCGGCTGATGCACACCACTGTACAATATTTGACAATACTCGCGGGGGCAATGCATCATGCAGGTAGCATCACTTTGAGTAACCCTGTCCTATCAGCAGCATCATACTGTATTAACTGTACTAACTGGACAAGCACCTAAAGACAGTTCCTGATCAGCCGGGCTGTGGCTCGTACGTTGGTTTGCGTGCAGCCAGCAGCAACAGCCTGGTTGATCAGGCGCTGATCCACCAGGAGGCCTGGTCACAGACCGGGCCGCGGGGGCGTTGACCCCCGAAACTCTCTCCAGGTAAACTCCAGGTAAACTCCAGGTAAGATGAAGTCTGAATTTTGCACTGGAGATTGTGGCAAGAAAAGCTCTTACTCTCGAACTCTCTATTTTTCACTGTTGCACATAAACCTGTCTTTATCTGTCTGCCTGTATATCTGTCTGTATCTGTGTGTGTCTGTTTGTCTGTCTACTAGTGTGTCTGTTTGTCTACTACTGTGTCTTTCTGTCTACCTGTGTGTCTTTCTGTCTACATGTGTGTCTTTCTGTCTACCTGTGTCTGTCTTTATGTCTCCCTGTGTCTGTCTGTGTCTACCTGTGTGTCTGTCTGTCTACCTGTGTGTCTGTCTTTCTGTCTACCTGTGTGTCTGTCTTTGTCTGCTTGTCTGTCTCAGAGCCACTCATTAAGAGTGTACTTGGTCTTGAAGATGCCATATTAATAATAACAATAATAATCACTGAGGTGCATTAAATGTGTATAAAACATTAATATAGACATTTTGCTTAATCCATCTATGATTTTTTTTTCAAAATTATATAATAAACATGCTACATAACATATAAATTAACAAATATGAGATATTTTTCTGGTCGGCTTGACAGTGAACAGGAATCGTTCGTGTCCGGGACGGTAACAACAACAACAACAACAATGTTTGTTTACATAACTCGTGAACATTCTACATTCTCATTCTCTCTCTCATTTATTCATTTAATCTTGTTTACTCACCTCTCACTCTACATTAAAACTACAGATATTTTAAGGTAAGTAATGAGTGGACACGATTATTATATTATAGCTTAATAATAATAATATTAATATTAGTACATATGTATTATGTAATAATAATGATTATTAATATTATTATTAATTTAGGACACTGGAGCACTGTCTGGATTATTTGGGTTATCCTAGGTAATTTATACTATGTATGATAACTTTACTTACCTGTACCTGTGAGAGAAGAGAGAGAGAGAGAGAGAGAGAGAGAGAGAGAGAGAGAGAAGAGAGAGGGGAGAGAGAGAGAGAGAGAGAGAGAGAGAGAGAGGGAGAGAGAGAGATACAGAGATACAGAGAGAGAGATACAGAGATACAGAGAGAGAGAGATGCAAAGAGACAGCCACATTCGATCAGCCATTTAGCCAACTACCCACCCACCCAGCCATCCAGCCACCCATCCAAGCCACCACACCCATCCACACCACACCAGCCACCACACCCCCACCCACCCAGCCACCCACCCACCCATCCAGTAACTACCCACCCATCCACAACCCACCCACCGGCCAACCACAGACCCGCCACCCACCAGCCAACCGGATAGTATTACACAGTTCCGGGATTGTTTCTCTTTAATTAGGGTATAGGTTACACAACATTCTGGCAGGATGACACACCAGTGGTATCTCCCATTCACTGTGTAAAATACATAAATATAACAGTAACATATACTGTATGTGAGTAAAAGGTTGGGTTTGAGAGATTTAGAATCGCTGTTGCTGGATCAGCATGTTGCTGGAATCAGTCAGCGTTGGGATCATCAGCTGTTGCTGGACCAGTCAGCTGTTGCTGGACCAGCAGCGTTGCTGGATCAGTCGCTTTTGCTGGATCAGTCGGGCTGTTGGATGAATGGTTTGAAAACCGACAAGTTGAAGATTGAGACATTTATGCAGCCATAGGAATCTTTATTCGGGAAAAGTTTGGGCCACACAGTGGCTTTATCAGTCCAATAAAAGAGGAAGGGAAGGAGGGGAGAATGAGGAAATCATCCCTCAACCTGGAGTCGATGTGTCTTTCCATCAATCTTGTAAATGTACAGCATAGGCCCGTAGACGGGGCCTTTATACTGTAGTGAGTGACGTGAAGCAGATGGAGGCGGGGTCATATGGTACCATCCACTGTCGAAGTATCTTCTCAAAGTTGAACAAGGGTTTCAAGAATTCTTCAACACTTGTTCAACTTTTTGACGAAGACCTACTTCGACTAGGATGGTACCACTATGACCCGCCTCCATCTGCTTCAGTCACCTCACTACAGTTATAAGCCACGTCTACGGCCCTAGCTGTACTCTACAATTGATGGATGAACACACGACTCCAGGTTGAGGGACGATACCTCATTTCCTCCTCCTACCCTTCCTCTTTGTATTGGCTGATGAAGCACGTGTGGGGGAACGTTCTGAATAAAATTCCATTTGCGGCATAAGTGCTCAATCTTCACTTGTCGGTTTTTCAAACCATTCATCACAACTGTCAGACACGGCAGCATCATGGGGTCTTGTTACAAAGAATTCTTCAACACTTGTTCAACTTTTTGACGAAGACCTACTTCGACTAGTGGATGGTACCACTATGACCCCGCCTCCATCTGCTTCACGTCACCTCACTACAGTATATAAGCCACGTCTACGGCCCTATGCTGTACATTCTACAAGATTGATGGACTGAACACATCGACTCCAGGTTGAGGGACTGATTACCTCATTCTCCTCCTCTCCTTACGCCTTCCTCTTTGTATTGGACTGATGAAGCCACTGTGTGGCGAAACGTTTCCTGAATAAAGATTCCCATATGCTGCATAAGTGTCTCAATCTTCAATCAGTCAGCTGTTGCTGGATCAGTCAGCTGTTGCTGGACCAGTCAGCTGTTGCTGGACCAGTCAGCTGTTGCTGGATCAGTCAGCTGCTGCTGCACCACGGTCAGCTGCTGTTGCACCATCAGCTGTTTCTGAACATGACTTGTCCCGAACCTGTCCGTCCAGCCTGAGCGCCTGCCTTGCCGTCATTGTTTACAAGCCAGGGTGGCCGGTTGCATGCATACATTCGATACATTTTGTATTATTCCATTATTTATAGTGCTTGTAACTGCTAAATAAGCCACCTTGGGCCCAAAGAAAGCTTCTAGTGCCAACCCTGTGGTAAAAAGGGTGATAAATACTATCGTACCACAGTCAGCTGCTGCTGCACCACGGTCAGCTGATAAATTGGACCAGTCAGCTCTTGCTGCACCACAGCTGCTGCTGCATCCAGCTTCTGCTGCACCATGGTCAGCTGCACCACAGCTGTTGTTGTTGATGCACTACCATCAGCTGTATTACTCGAAGATGTGGAGAGTGTGTTGTTGGTGTGGCTTAACGTGAAACAATTACCGAGAAACAATTAACCCCAGAGGGTTAGCCACCCAGGATAACCCAAGAAAGTCAGTGCATCATCGAGGACTCTAACTTATTTCCATTGGGGTCCTTAACCCTTTGACTGTCGCGGCCGTATATATACGTCTTACGAGGTACCGTGTTTGACGTATATATACTCATAAATTCTAGCAGCTTCAAATCGAGCAGAAGAAAGCTAGTAGGCCCACATGTGAGAGAATGGGTCTGTGTGGTCAGTGTGCACAATATAAAAAAAATCCTGGAGCATGCAGTGCATAATGAGAAAAAAAAAACTCCGACCGTTTTTTTTTAATTAAAATGCCGACTTTGTGGTCTATTTTCGTATAGTATTTATGGTTGTATTCTCGTTTTCTTGATCTCATTTGATAGGATGGAAAACATATTATAGAAATAGAAGTGATTTTGATTGATTTTACTATAAAAAAAACCCAAAAAATGGAGCTCAAAGTAGGGGAAATGTTTGATTTTGCCAATGTTCAAAAGTAAACAAATGATGCCATTTTCCAAAAATGTCCAACTAGCCATTCTATAATGCAGTCATGAATGGGTTTGATGTTATTTATACAATTATTACAGTATTGCAGTAGTCTACATAATAGTAAGTCTTCTATTTTTTGAATAAAAATTCAAAATAGAAAGCAAGAGTAATATCAGAGGGGCCTGGAGACATGACTGATGAACAAAGAAAATGTAATTTTAGAGCCAGGAATGTCTGCATTGTTCATTCTGGACCTTATTTTAAAATTGTCATATTTTTTAGTTTTCGTGAAATTGGCCAAATTGCAAATTTTTTACCACATTATTAGGTAGTTAAAATTGGTAAATGGGCAGTTTCTTGTACTCAATCGATAGGAAAAATGGAGTTCTAAAGAAATAGCTATGAGTTTGGGCGACTGGAACAAGGGAATTAGCCAAAAATAGGGCTCAAATTGGGCGAAATCGCCGATTTGTAAACAGCGCCGAGGTCGCTAACCTCGCGAGAGCATAATTCCGTCAGTTTTCCATCAAATTTCGTTTTTTGGGTGTCATTACAATCGGGAAAAGATTCTCTATCATTTCATAAGAAAAAATAATTTATTTTTTTTAAATTTTGCGACACCAGGAGACACCTCAAGATTGGGGGTTGCGAGAGTCAAAGGGTTAATCTTGTCTCCCAGGATGCAACCCACACCAGTCGACTAACACCCAGGTGAACAGGGAAAAATGCCTGGAACTAGTGCTCATATTGGTGAATTTAAAGCCAGCAAAGGTTGGTTTGAGAGATTTAAGAATCGTAGTGTGATAAGGCCTGTTCTTGAAGAAAATGCCAAACAGGACCTACAGTACTCAGGAGGAAAAGGCACTCCCAGGACACAGTGTCTCATCAGTCATTGCTGCATCTTCAATAAAGGTAAGTGTCATTTATTCTTCATTTAGTAGAGTAGTACATACACAATATATATTGTGCATGTACTACTCTACTATTGTGCATGTATCCTCTTTGTGTGTAGGAAAATGTATATTTCATGTGGTAAATTTTTTTTTTCATACTTTTGGGTGTCTTGCACGGATTAATTTGATATCCATTATTTCTTATGGGGAAAATTCATTCGCATAACGATAATTTTGCATAACAATGAGCTCTCATGAACGGATTAATATCGTTATGCGGGGGTCCACTGTAGTACATAAATAATTAAAATACAACAATATTAGTAAATTATGGTAAAATGAATGAAATAATGATTGTACATTACATTACAGTATTATTTATTATTATTATCACACTGGCCGATTCCCACCAAGGCAGGGTGGCCCGAAAAAGAAAAACTTTCACCATCATTCACTCCATCACTGTCTTGCCAGAAGGGTGCTTTACACTACAGTTTTTAAACTGCAACATTAACACCCCTCCTTCAGAGTGCAGGCACTGTACTTCCCATCTCCAAGACTCAAGTCCGGCCTGCCGGTTTCCCTGAACCCCTTCATAAATGTTACTTTGCTCACACTCCAACAGCACGTCAAGTATTAAAAACCATTTGTCTCCATTCACTCTATCAAACATGCTCACGCATGCCTGCTGGAAGTCCAAGGGCCCCCCGCACACAAAACCTCCTTTACCCCCCCCCTCCAACCCTTCCTAGGCCCACCCCTACCCCGCCTTCCTTCCTACAGACTGATACACTCTTGAAGTCATTCTGTTTCGCCCATTCTCTCCACATGTCCGAACCACCTCAACAAACCCCTTCCCCAGCCCCCTGGACAACAGTTTTGGTAAACCCGCACCTCCTCCAACTTCCAAACTACGAATTCTCTGCATTTATTTTACACCACACATTGCCCCCAGACATGACATCTCCACTGCCCCCAGCCTTCTCCTCGCTGCAACATTCATCACCCACGCTTCACACCCATATAAGAGCGTTGGTAAAAAATATACTCTCATACATTCCCCCTTTTCCTCCAAGGCAAAGTTCTTTGTCTCCACGACTCCTAAGTGCA
>NC_069410.1:50378223-50395176 GCF_026875155.1 Cherax quadricarinatus | reverse complement strand
AGCAGCTGACATGCTACACCAGAAAGCACCCAGCAGCTGACAGTGCTCAGCAAGCAGCAGACGATCAAACGGGCAGCAGATGGTACTAACAGCACCCGGAGCAGCAGCAGCAGCAGACGGTACTAAAAGAAAGCAGCAGCAGCAGCTGAGGGTTTGGTACAGCACCCGCACAGCTGACATGGCTACGGGCAGCACCACAGCTGAAAATGCTACAGCAGCAGCAGCAGCGGGCCGGACAGTCCCTACAGCAGCAGAAAGACAATGCTACACAGCAGCAACGGTACTAAAAACAGCAGCAGCAGCACCCAGCTGGGTGCTACAGCAGCAGAAAGCATGCGGCTACAGTGCGCAGCACCCCGCTAAACAGTGCGGGCAGCGGGCAGCTGACAGTGCGCAGAAAGAAAACAGCTGACAGTGCACAGCAGCACAGACATGTCGGGAGGCAGGCAGCAGCAGAGACCTCCCAGCAGAAAGCAGAGGGGGTACTACAGCGCAGAAACCCGGAAACTAAAAACAGAAAAGCAGAAACCAGCTGACGGTGGTAAAGAGCAGAAAGAACCCTGACGGTGCTACAGCACGCAGCAGCAGCACAGTTAAACCAGGTTTACCCCCAGTTTTTTCGTTTAATTTTTCCCTCACCCTTTTTAAAACCACGGGGGTTTGGCACTAAAAGCTTTTTTTTTGGGGCCCTGACACTTTTTTGCAGATAAAATCATAAAAAACACTGTAATAATACAAAATGTTACGATTGATGCTTGGATGTTACCGCAGAGGGGGTTTGAAAAAGCCACCGCGGAACAGGAGGCGGCCGGGGCCGCACATTAGACACTCTCGGACGAACAGCTTTTGGGGGGGGTTTTTTAGCGGTATCGGGGCAAAACTTAGTGTAAAATTATCGTATGCGGTTTAACGTTAGAAAGGGCCAACGGTATCGGGGGTCCCTGTATATATAATTTTAACATGTAGTGATTGTATTGAAAATTTTACATCACATACAGATCATAAAGTTACTTTAATTTATGTATTGTCGACACAGTGAAGGGGAGAATCCCACTGGTAGTGCTCCTCCCCAGAATGTTGTGTAACCATACCCAAAAAAAAAAGGAACAACTCTGGAACATGTTAATACGATCCGGTTGGCTGGTGGGGGGCCGGGTCTGTGGTTGGCCGGGTGGGTGGGGGTGGGTTGGGGGATGGGTGGGTAGGTTACTGAGGGGTGGGGGGGGTGGCTGGAGGGTGGTGGGTTGGGGCTGGAGGGGGGGTGGCTGGATGGGTGGCTGGATGGGGGCTGGAGGGTGGGTGGCTGGAGGGTGGCGGGATGGCGGGGTGGGTGGGTATTTGGGCTAAAGGCTGATCGAATGTGGCTGTCTCTTTGCATTCTCTCTCCTGTATCTCCTCTCTGTTCTCTGTACCTCTCTCTCCCTCCTTTTCTCTTTCCTCTCTCCTCTCTCTCTCTCTCCTTCTTTTCCCTCTTTCTCTCCCTCTCTCTCCCCCTCCTCTCTCCACGGGTAAGTAATAAATTTCATAATAAAAAATTTTCCCTGGGATAACCCAAATAATCCAGACAGTGCTCCAGGTCCAAAATTTAATAATAAAATTAATAACATTATTATTACAATAATATGACTAATATTAATTTTTTATTATTAAGCTATAAATAAAAACGTGCCCTCATTTCTTTCCTTAAAAAATCTGTATTTTTTTGTAATGAGAGGTGAGAAAAAAAAAATTAAATGAATAAATGAAAGAGAATGAAAAAATTTCACGAGTTATGTAAACAAACATTGTTTTTTTGTTTCCCGCCCGGACAGAACGATTCCCCTTTTACGCAAGCCGACCAAAAAATATCTCATATTTTGTTAATTTATATGTTATGTAGCATGTTTATTATATAATTTTTGAAAAAAAAAAATCATAGATGGATTAAGCAAAATGTCTTATATTAGATGTTTAATACACATTTTAATAAGCCACCTCAGTGATTATTATTGTTTATTTATTAATATGGCATCTTCAAGACCAAGTACACTCTTAAATGAGGGCTCTGAGACAGACAAGGCAGACAAAGACAACACACAGGTAGAACAGAAAGACAGACACACAGGTAGACAGACAGACACACAGTAGACCACATAGACAGACACGAGGGAGACATAATAGACAGACACAGGTAACAGAAAGACACACATGTAGACAGAAAGACACACAGGTAGACATAAAGACACACAGGTAGACAGAAAGACACAGTAGTAGACAAACAGACACACTAGTAGACAGACAAACAGACACACACAGATACAGACAGATATACAGGCAGACAGATAAAGACAGGTTTATGTGCAACAGTGAAAAATAGAGAGTTCGAGAGTAAGAGCCTTTCTTGCCACAATCTCCAGTGCAAGATTCAGACTTCATCTTAGGGGCCATGGTGAAACTTACTGTCCAGTTAGTACAGTTAATACAGTATGATGCTGCTGATAGGACAGGGTTACTCAAACTGATGCTACCTGCATGATGCATTGCCCCCGTGAGTATTGTCAAATTTGTACAGTGGTGTGCATCAGCCGGCCCCAGCCCAGCTGCAGAGCAACGTCCGTAAGTCGAGTGGACGTATGTCGAGCAGGTCGTAAGTCGGATGGTAGGTGTATACTGATAACTGGTACAAAAGCCCTTTACTCAGTGATTTCTTGCGAGTGAACAAAACAGATGTGTGGCACAGTGTATACTAATTCGAAATATATGCCCAGGTTCAACGCAGGTGCATGTGGTGTCGACATGCAGGTGTAACTGCTAATGACATCATGGTGTTACGGTGGCATGAAAAACGAGATGTCAAATGTTTGACAACCAACTCACCGTAATGAAATGCTATCCAAAGACAGTGGCAAAAGTTGATCGAGTGACTAATGAACAATACGAAATACCAGTGACAGTGATTGAATATACACAAAACAGCGCTTGTTGACAAAATGTGACATGCAGATAGGCTTTGATGATTGTGTTTCGTAAGAGATTACAAATGGTACATGAAACTTTTCTTCCATCTCCATGGACATTTTCAATTTCAATGCATATATTTCCCAAATGAAGACTGGCAATAAGACACCGTATAGTGAAATTTGTTTGTCTGTTATTGTCAGACAAACTCATAATGAAGTGCCAGGTAACAAACCTGCTATACAACAAGGTCCTCGAATTCCTCAGAATATACCCAAGCGTTTGAGGAGGGAAGGTGATCATTTCTAAATACAGCTTCCTGCAACTAAGAAGAAATTTGCTCAGAAGAGATGAATTGTCTGTGCACAAACAAAACGACGAACAACAAAGACGCAAAGACACTCGGTTTATGTGCGAGGAATGTAAGGTACCTCTGTGCATGAACCTTGTTTCAGGAGTTCCACAAGCTCCAGCAGTTCTAAAACCATGTCCAGTGATTGTAAAATTTTGTAAATATATGATAGAACATTAGTATTATACAAATTTGTGCATGTTTTATTGTAATAAACAAAAGTGGTAAACAGTAATATGATAATAACATTAGTTCAGTTATTGTGTTCAATACAGTGAGTTAACATATATACATTATATACAGTATTGGTCTCTCAGGCCCCAAATGTTAGTATGAAAAGAAAAAAACTACAAAAAATCGTTATATAAAGTAATGCGCGTATGTGGAAATCGTCGATATTGCCGCCGCCCCGGTCATTTTGGGTAAACTTCTCGGCACTGTATCTCGGTAAGTACTGATCAGATTTTTTTTTTGTCTTATTACCTTCACAAAAATATACTCTTTAATTCTGTAAGAAAAAAACATTTTTTTTTTTTTCAAATTTCTTGGACACTGGGGCACCACTTCAGATTTTGGCCTTGGACCCTGAAAGAGTTAAAGAGGTGCCACAAACAGAGAACTGTGGACAGTTATTTTGTGAGACAGGGGTCCAGTGACTCTCAAGCTGGTCCTAGTGGCATTAAAAGACAGAAGGGAAGTAACTCCAGAGAGGGATTTGATACCTTAAGTCATTCCAAACACTAACCCCAACTCCCTCTCTCCTCCCTATTTTCCAGATGCCATCACCAATCTTCAATAAAGGTAAGTAAAAATGTTATTTTACATGTTTGTTTAAATTTACTAATACATACATAATTGTACACTATGTTTGTTGTGTATATGTAAAACTATAATTAATCTCTATAAAATGAGTTTTTTCGTGTGAATATTTTTGGGTTTCTGGAACGGATTAATTGTATTTCCATTATTCCTTATGGGAAATATTGCTTCGCTTTTCAAACTTTTCGAATTTTGAACTAGCCTCTGGAACGGATTAAGTTCGAAATTTGAGGTTCCACTGTAGATAATCTCAATGTACTCAGTTCCAAAGAAATAAAATTGACTATTGACTAATATCAACCCATTCATGACCTTATATTAAACCAGCCAGTTGCATGCATATTGGATGCACAATGTGATTTGTTTACTCTTGAGCACTGGGAAAAATTTAACATTTCTGCCACTTCAAACTCAATTTCAGGCTACTTTTAATCTTCGAACGACTAACAATCATCCTCCATCTCAATCTCTCAAACCCAAATGAAATGAAATCTAGCTTATAGAAACCTCTAATTCTATAAAATATTTTCCATTCTATCAAAGGAGGGCAAGAAGCCGAGAATATAAATACAAAATCCATATGAAAATACAGTGGACCCTCAACCAACGGTGGCATCGACTAATGCCAAAATTGACCAACGGCGCTCTTTGGCATAAAAAAGTTGGCTGTACCAATGCCAAAAAACTTGTCTAACGGCTTTCATCCTGAATGTGTCCATGCGGCCAGAGCGTGACCTGAGCGGGTCCAGCGACTCCAAGACTCCATGTACAGCCAGTGTGCCAGTGTTTACAAGCCATTTCGGTCAATCCCACATGTACCTGCGATTTATTTTGTATTATTCAGTGTTTTTAGTGCTTGTAACTGCAAAATAAGCCACCTTGGGCCCCAAGAAAGCTTCTAGTGCCAAGCCCATGGTAAAAAGGGTGAGAATTACAATGGAAATGAAGAAAGAGATCATTGAAAAATATGAAAGTGGAGTGCGTATGTCCGAGTTCAACCATTATGACTATCTTGGTGAACAGAAACGCAGTCAAGGAAGCTCTTGTTGTGAAAGCTGCAAGTATGTTTTCAAAATGGATATCGCAAATAATTGAAGAGGTGGAGAGACTGTTGTTGGTGTGGATAAACGAAAAACAATTATCAGGAGATAGTGTTTCTCAGTCAATAATATGTGAAAAGGCAAGGCAGTTGCATGATGATCTCATTAAGAAAATGCCTCCAAAAAGTGATGATATTGATGAATTTAAGGCCAGCTAAGGTTAGTTTGAGAGATTTAATAATTGTAGTGGCATACACAGTGTGATAAGGCATGGTGAGGCTGCCAGTTCAGACAAAAAAGGGGATGAAAAATATGTGCAGGACTTTAAGGAGTACATAGAGACCAAAAACTTAAAACCCGAACAAGTGTTTAATTGTGATGAAACAGGCCTGCTTTGGAAGAAAATGCTAAACAAGACCTACATTACTCAGGAGGAAAAAGCACTCCCAGGAC
The DNA here is from genome assembly GCF_026875155.1 of Cherax quadricarinatus. NCBI lineage: Eukaryota > Metazoa > Arthropoda > Malacostraca > Decapoda > Parastacidae > Cherax > Cherax quadricarinatus. The sequence continues at coordinate 50,389,575 of NC_069410.1, read as the reverse complement.
ACAAGCCTATGAAAGTCAGTCTCACACTCATGTTATGCAGTAATGCTAGTGGTGATTGTAAAGTGAAACCTTTACTCATGTATCACTCTGACACTCCCAGGGTGTTCAGGAAAAAACAATATCATCAAGGGTAATTTCCGTGTGATGTGAAGATCAAACAGTAAGACATGGGTCACTAAGGAAATTTTCCTGGACTGGTTTCATAGTGTGTTTGGCCGCACCATGAAAAATTACCTCCTGGATAAGAAATTGTCACTCAAGTGCCTCCTGGTAATGGACAATGCTCCTGCGAGTTTAGCTTCATAAAAGTTAAATTTTTGCCTCCTAATACAACTCCTCTCTTCCAGCCCATGGATCAGCAGGTTATTTCAAACTTTAAAAAACTCTACACAAAAGCAGTGTTTCAATTATTATTATTATTATAATAAAAAAGAAGCGCTAAGCCACAAGGGCTATACAGCGCTGCAGGGTAGGGAAGGAAGCGAAAGTATTCGGCGGCAGAAGGGGGGAGGGATGATCAGTAGGTTACAGAAAACAGCGGGGCAGGGGATAGTGCGTGGGTAGAGGGTAGCAAGAGATTGAGGTAGAAAGGGCTGAAGGTATCATCAGAGTTTGTGAAGTAAGTCAGTTGTTGTCAAAAAGTCAATGAGAGAGTCTGGATGGAAGGTGGGTCCATCAGCGAGAAGGGAAGATAAAGAGAGAGCAGCGGAGCGAAGATGATGATTGAGGTAAATTCTGCGTGCTCATTGATAAAGTGGGCAGTCTAAAAAAGAATTTGGCTGCCCCGATAATGGAACCGGGACAATTCTCACAAAAGAGCAGCAGGACACCTCTCCATGAGATATCCGGGATTTAAGACGAGTTGGCAATGCAAAGACGGAGAGAGTAGTTTTTCCCAAAACCCCGACAGGGGTGAAAAGAAAAAGGCCCAGTAACCTAATACTGGTTTTTTTAGTTGAAGTTTCTTACCGAGCAGGTAGCCCAAAACATTGTTCCCAACGGTGAGAAGGTGGGTAGCTATTGAGAAAAAATAGCCGAAAAGGGAAAATTACCTCTATATAAAAAAGGGTTTGGTCATGAAAATGATGCCCGGGCTGCAGCGTGTCTGCCTGTTCATTTCCCCTGAAACTCAACTTGACCGGGCCCCAAACAAAAAACAATATTTTTGCTTGGTAAAGATGCACGTACCCAAAAATTTGGGGGATACGGAGGACAAAGGGGTGAGGGGTATCAAATTTTGTTTAGCCTGAAAAGCACAAAGGGGAGTTTTAAAGGACAACAAAAATTTTGGAAAAAGGCAAAGAGGGCAAAAAACGGATAAGTGCTGCGAATGGCATACAATTCGGGCAGAAAAAATATTAGCCGAAGATAGTAAATGCCCTTTTAGGGACTCTGTCCGGAAAACAATGGTGAATCCTTTTCCGTCAGAAGACTTAGAGCCATTGTTTTTACACTGCAATGGCTTTGAGAATAGAGTGGAAATTGGTCAAGAAAAAGGGGGAGCGGGAAGCTTTTTTTGCATTTGGGGGCTTTCGAGGCAAGGGAAAAGAGAAATGAACAGACCCCGAACAGCTGGAACTTCCCAGGGGGGTGGGGAAAAGTGAACATAGAAAGGTGGTGGGTGGAAGAGAAGACAAGAGAAATGTAGGCGAAGAGAGGAAAAGGGGTGGAGCAAAAGGGGGGGTGAACCCAAAAGAAAAATTTTCTTCTAATTTTCGGTGACCCTTTTTATAAATGGAAAGATTGCGGGATCATGAGAGCTACATAGTAGCGAAAGGGAATGGGATACGGTGATTGGATAAGGATTTGGGGAAAGTTCACTTCTACATTGGGCTCTAACAGGAGAACAGCAAAAAACATCAAGGCATTAAAAATAAACCTTTGGGGATGAAAGGGGTTAAGGCTTTGAGAGAGTAGCGGGGAAAGGCGCTGAAAAAGGGTGTTTACCCTAAACAAGTTCCAAATTTAAAAAGGGGTGGAATTTTAGGCAAAGGGGGAGTTTTTAAGATCAGTTCCATGAAAAATGATCAAGGGTTTTTTGAAGGTTCCAGCCACCTTTTTGACAAGTTTCCTTCAGAAGGTAAAAGTGGGTTTTGGATAACCTTTTGGGCAAAAAAGGAGGCCCCGAAACCCGATATTTATGTTCAGGGATATGGGAGCCATAGAGGTACAAAAAGGGTGATCGGAGATGACAGAGGTCTAGTGAAAGTAATTTTGTTAAATTTTGGTAGGGAAAATTTAAAAACCCCTTTGTGGTGGGCCCAAAGGGAAAGGTTTACCCCATGCTGGAGGGGAAATTTAATAGGGGGACGGGCCCCGTACCTGCCAAAATAACAAATCAAAACCCAAAAATTTTATCCCAAAAAATTAAAAACTTTCCCCCAAAAAATTATAACAATTTTTAAAATTTACCAAACCTCCCAAAAACCCCCTTCCCCTTAATAAAATTTCCTTTAACCAAAATTTTTAAACCCCAAAAACAAAATTTTTAAATTAAAAAAAATTTCCCCTTTTAAAAATTTTCCCCCAACCCCCCCTTTTATTTGGGCCCAAAATAAAAATTTTTTTCCCCTTCAGTTTTTTCAAAAGGGCTTTAAATTTAAAATTTAAAAAACCATTTTTTCCCCCTTTTAAAAAATTTTTTTTAAAAAACACCAAAATTTCCTTTTATTCATAAACCCCCTTTTAGGAAATTGAAAAGGGGGTGGTGGGGAAATTTGAAAATTTGGGTTTTTTTTGGGGGGAAGGAAAGGGGGTTTTGGGCCACCCCCAAATTGTACAAAAAGAGGGGATTTTTAAGGGTTTTTTGGGGCCCCCCAACCACAGGGCCTTATTCCCTTTGTGGGAAAACAATTGTGTCATTTTGGGGAAAGGGCCAATTTGGGGGGGGGTTTTTTTTGGGTTTTTTGGCCCAGGATGTGGGAAAAGAGTTGGTAGAGAGCTGCAAGAAACCCCTTTAAAGGGCCAACCAAAACAACAGATCACACTCAGGAAAGTGCTTCAAGGGGGCAGGGAAAAAGGGAAAAAAGAAAATGGAGGAAGTTACCTTTGTTCCGGATTTAAAGGGAAAATTTTTGTACAATGTTTACAAAGGGGTGGGAAACATTTTTTGGGTGAATTTATCCCGTCACAGCTGTTGCAAAAACCCTATTGGCAAACCTTTTACAAAGACACTCTTTGGGGCCCAAATTTTTGGGAAACTTTCCTAAGGGGACAGGGAGAAAAAAAAGCTTTTGGACAGATATTTTTTTCTAACGGGGGGGCCATTTATTTTTCAAGCTGGGGCCCCTTTTTGGGATTTAAAAAAAACCCAAAAAAGGGAAAATAACCCCACCAAAGGACTTGGTTTCCCGAAGCTTTATGGAAGGGGATTCCCCTTCCAAACAATAGAACAGCTGAATCTCCCCTGCTTCTGGCACATCACTCATTAACAACTCCACAATAAAGGTAAGTAGCATTTAATTGTTTATTCTGCATGTACCATTCATTTCTGCATAGGGAAATGTATATTTCATGTAAAAAAAAATATTTTGTTTAATACTTTTGGGTGTCCGGAACGGATTAATTCTATTTCCATTATTTCTTATGGGGAAAATTAATTCGACTAACAGCTAATTCGACTAAAGGCTACCTCTCTGGAATGGATTAAAGCCATTGGTCGAGGGTCCACTGTACACCGCAGTCACTGTTTTACACCAAAAACATGGTTGCTGTTTATTTTTCCTTATGCATTATGTTCTGTAGGATTTTCTTTACTGTACACAGACCCATTCTATCATATATAGGATTACCACTTATCTTCAGCAAGATTAGAAGCCACTAGAATTTTGGTACAGTATTATAGAACCAACACCATATTAAAACCCAGGAACTCAAACCCTGTTATCCTGGGTGCAAAAGGGGCAAAATAAACACAGAAAAAACTTTGATTATGCCCCACCCTTCACCAAGTATAAAAAGAAGTATGTACCTATATACATTGTACATCAATAGGTATTTAGTGCCATGCCCGGTAATCAAGGCAGATACTGAAGCCACTAGAGACGACCAAGTTTAAACCCAGCTCTCGAACAGAAATGCAAGGGTGAAAATGTGATGGTACCACGTCACCTTCACAATTTGCAGTCCACTTTCTCATTGGCTGAACAGCAATGCATACAACCATATGACCTGTCTTTGTAATACTCATTTGTGCTTAATTGTTATCTGTTTACAATAATGTTTTACACTGAATACTTTCATTGCTTAGTTAATCTTAAGTTAATTTTAAGCCTGCCCATAATGCTCTGCATACAAGGGGCTTTGGCATGCTGCACTTAACTGTATTCTTTTGTACTTCCCTGTATCATGTTCAAATTAATAAATAAATAAAATGAAATAAAATAAATAAATAAAATAACCTAGATGCTGATCTGACGATAGGGCCCCATCGTCTGACCCTTAATATCTGGTTCGCTGGTTGGGGAGGTAGCCTTTTAATGAGGGTGTGTACATGCGCTGAATAAAGGTTATGTACTCTTTGCATGCCACAACTGGCTTCAAAGGCATATTATGAAATGAACCCCAAAAAGGCTAAAAGAAAATGTACCCAAAGTTAATGTAATAAGATCATTTATAAAAAGTCATGCAGGGAATCTAAACAACCCTCTTATGCTAGAAGGTTTATTGAAACTGAAATTTTTTTCGAGTTTTCTGAAATTAGTTTGCAAAAATTGAAGAATATAATACTGTTTATAAAATTTAGTGTTAGTGTGACTATTAGAAAAATTTCACATGACAGAAGAACCAACACTCACTGAGTGCAACATAAAATGGAGGACAAACATAAAATAGGGGTGTATCGGCGATAACTGGGGCAGCAGCGATAGAAACAAGATCCTTGCTTCTCTATTTTTCTTTCACCTGAGGTTCCTAACAACACTGTGATGGCCTAGTAAAGACCCACATAACACTGACATGTGTGGAGACCCACAATGATATAAATCAACTTTAGAAATCACCCAAAAATACACAATATTACCAACTAAGAAGACTCATGTTACCACCACCACCTACCCCACTGCCAGGCAAAGTGAAACTCCACATCTTTCCATTACTCATCACCTACAATTCATTTGAAACCACTGTCAATGGCTAGGGGTCAGGGCAACGAAGAAAAATCCAGTAACTGACCAAAGACTCCTAATATTAACCACAGGTGAGAAAAGCACTACTACAAGTAAAACATCTCCTACTTGCAGCCAGAAGGATGCAAACCTTACCACCCACTACTGCAACACTTGCCAGACAACAACAAAAATGGCTGCCACCACAAACATCCAAGATAATTCCTCCCGTGGATTTGATATGAACATTACTGACCCAGAAATAGATAAACTCATTAGGATCCAGAACAAAACAATCATCAAGCTAACTCAGGAAATGTAGGAACTTGAAATGCTTAATGACATGTTAACCTGGAAAGTTAACCCTCTGACTGTTTACATCGTATATATACGTCTTATGCGCCACTGTTTCCCACATACATGTATTTATACGCATAAATTCTAGCGGCTTCAAATCAAGCAGGAGAAAGCTGGTAGGCCCGCATGTGAGAGAACGGGTCTCCATGGTCAGTGAGCACCACATAAAAAAAATCGGGGAGCCAGTGGTGCATTGTGGGAATGCCATTTCAGTCGTCCTTTTTCAGCATGTCTAGCGGTAAGAAATATGTGACTCCCCAGCAAATCTGGGACTCTTCTCTTCTCAAGTGATGCTCTAACACTGATGGAAGTATCAGTGAAGATCAATTTCATGGTTTTGAGAAGTTTGAGACCAAAAGTAATGGAGGAGGAGGAGGAGGAGGAGGAGGGGAGGAGGAGGAGGAGGAGGAGGAGGAGGAAGAAGAGGAAGAGGAGGAGGAGAAGAGGAGGAGGAAGAGGAGGAGGAGGAAGAGGAGGAGGAGGAAGAGGAGGGGGAGGAGGGGGGGAGGAGAAGGAGGAGGAGAAGAGGGGGGAAAAGGAGGGGGAGGAGGAGGAGGAGAAAGGAGGAGGAGGAAGAAGAGAAGAAAGAAGAAGAAGAAGAAGAAGAATAAAAATTTGTTTCCTTGAAGCAAGAAAAAAAAAAGTTCACCCCATGACAGTGACAAGAAAAGGGGGAGAAAACACCTAAAGAGCTGACGTTGTGAAGAATGAGGGTGGGGGGGTGCAGTGTAAAGATTAGATGACCATCGCCTCCTTTGTTTTGCTGGTACACAACATTTCTGTTATTTGTCTGTTGTCAAGCTCCGTCATCCATTAGCTCTCGTCTCAGAGACAGCCACAAGACTGTTATCATCACGTTTCCCTCACATCTTCAAGAGAGTATAGCACTTTGTCTAGATCTTTTGGGTTTATCCTAGGTAATTTTTCATAGTATACTTGTATTTATGTGTACCTGTGAACAGAGATAGAAGACAGATAAAGGAGAGCCAGATTAAAGAGATTAGAATGAGGAGAAAGATAATTAAATAGAATGTAGGGAAAGCAGCACGACCTCATTGTTTTACAGGCGGTAGGGGGATTTAGTAATGAGACAATGTCATTTTGACAGCTGCCGACTCGGGACTAAAACAATTATAAGCCACCATACACACAAGACAAGCTTGCTGAATGAAGATAAAGCAGTTTATATGAAAGTATCTAGTACTATGTATGTGTATATATATATAGAAACCAGAAGGAAGGAAAAATGGAAGGCAGGAATGAAAGAAGGACGAGAGAAAGGAAGGAAAAAGTAAGAAAGATGAAGGAATGTAGGAAGGAGGGGGAAAAGGAAGCAGGAAGGAGGAAGGTAAGTAGGAAAGGATTGCGGGAAAGGGTAGGAAAGGAATGCAGGAAGGTAGGAAAGAAGGTAGGAAAGGAATGCAGGAAGGTAGGAAAGGAATGCAGGAAGGTAGGAAAGGTAGGAAGGTAGGAAAGGAATGCAGGAAGGTAGGAAGGAAGGAATGTAGGAAACGAATGCAGGAAGGTAGGAAGGAAGGAATGATGACACACGACCATTTACCTAGGATAACTACATAACACAACTGCCTGCTAATACTTTGAAGAAAACTGCTCAGACGAGGTGTTTTGTCTTTGTACATAAATAAAAACTTCCACAAAAATGCACACATTCGTTTTATGTGTGAGGAGTGCAAAACACCACTGTGTATGACACCATGTTTCAAAGAGTTCCACAAGCTGCAGAACTTCTAGGAATATGTTCGGTGTCTGTACATTGGTATATATATTATAGAACAATAGTAATAAAAAAAATTTTTGTTTTGTTTGTTTTTGTAAACAAGTTTTGTAAACAATATATTGATAATTATGTTTGTGCTTATTGTGTTGTATACAACGAGTGTATATATGTACGTTGCACCTTACTTTGGTCTCACAGGCCAAAGTAAGGTGCAAAAAAGTGAAAAAAAAAAAAAATCAAATACAAGTAAACCAAAGTTTACCAGGTGAGCGGCAGTCGCCGCTGTTGCCATACACGGCTCATTTTCTGCAAACTTCACGCCTCTATATCTCGGTAAGCACTGATGGCAAAAAAAAATTTTTTTGGACTAAAACACTCAGAAAAATAATCTTAACATTTTCATAAGAAAAAATAATTTTTTTTTTCAAATATTTTGCAACATAGAATGACAGTTTCAGAAAGGGGCCTGTGACAGTCAAAGGGTTATGAACTACAAAGCTCCAACACTCAGTACTTTGGCAAGATCACAACTCTAGAATATTAACTAAATGCACTGGAACAACTAAGCAACACCCTCACCAAGTCTGAGGACACCATCAACAGTGTGAAAGATCAAGTTACCCAACTAAATACCAACATCAAGAACAAAAGAGCAAGAGTGGACTTACAAATTACCAATGTTATAAACAATTTTCAAGACCACTTTGAACTTCAAATGTTCCCAGTAACTGAGGTGGTTTATCACAGTTATGTATGTCATGAAGGTGCTCTGTACATTTTTTTAGGTCAGCAATTTCACCTGCCTTGAAAGGTGCTGTTAGTGTGCAGCAATATTCCAGCCTAGATAGAACAAGTGACATGAAAAGTGTCATCATGGGCTTGGCATCCCTGGTTTTGAAGATTCTCATTATCCATTCTGTCATTTTTTCTAGCAGATGTGATTGATACAATGCTACGGTCCTTAAAGGTGAGATCCTTTGACCTGATCACCCCCAGGTCTTTGACATTAGTTTTACATACAAAAAACAATGAGAAATAAGTATAAAGAACTAATGAAATGGATAAATGAACATTTAACATCATTTTTACCTTTACTGAAGACTTTTGTTGGTGTATGGAAGATGGCGATGAGGGGAGAGGATGGAGAAGTTATCTCTGCCAACATCACTCCCACCCTTTTCCACAATCACTACCTCCATCTACCACTATCACAAGCACTACCACCCTCTACCACCATCACTACCACCCTCTAACACCATCACTACCACCCTCTACCACCATCACAACCACTACCACCCTATGCCACCATCACTACCACCCTCTACCACCATCACTACCACCCTCTACTGACAAGAAACAAAGCCAGACTGAGTCAGAATGGTGGGATCTTTGAGTGGCGCGGGCGGACACGTTTGGTACGGCAGACCACTTCAACTCAATGAAACCATGGTGATAAATGAAAATAGAGACAAAATTTCATGAAAAAAGTTGTTGAAAACCAATTCCCAAAGAAAACCAGAGAAATAAAACCGAGGTTCCACTGTACCAGAATACACATCAATGCTCTACTACAGCCGAACAAATTGGAGGGCTGCAACCTATTATTCCAATGAATTATTGAAACCCAAAACCATATCCTTCAATTAGAATATGGTGAATACAGTTGGGAAACCCTTTGGCTTGTGGGTTTAATCCATTCCCGCCTTTTGTATCCCGATCTGCTTGTATGCTGAGTCAGTTTTCCTCATTTAAATTAAATTGAAGTGCCATTAATCATTCCAGGGAGAATTCCCTTAAAGGGGGCAGGACATAAAACATAAATATGATGCTAAAACAACTCATGGCTTATTTATCTATCACCCAAATTTGTCTAATTGACATGGAGAAACAATTAAATAACATAGAAACCTGATACTCCTTTAGAAAGATAAAATACTATGTCATTATGTCATTATGGGGGAAAATTCCTGGCTTATACTTGACAACAACCGATTTCAGCACCCATATCCGCATTTAAGCCAAAAAGTTTCCAAAACTTTGGGATCCCCTCCAAGATTACTACTAAAGTGCCGCAAAATCCTTCTACACTATACCATTCACTTATTTATCCACCCCAACTATGGCTATTTGTGCTTGGGATCAACTGCAGCAACAACTAAAGCCAATAAAACCCAACAAAAAGCTGCAGTAAAGAATAAAACACTAAACCCACCTGGGAGCACACCCCCCAACTCTTCAAAGATTAAACTTACTTTCCCAGTTCAGTACATCCACACTTATACTGTGCAATCTATATCTACAGGGCCTTAAACTCTAAATCAAACCTTGACCTAAAACGCTTTCTTGATAGTTGTGACAGAACCCACAGGCATAACCCAGACACAAACATCTCTACGACATTCCCCGTGTCCACTAAACCCTTTACAAAAATTCAAAAGTATGTCAAAGGCCCAAAATCTGAATTTCCCTACCTGAGACTCTAGAACGCAGACAAACCCTCACTTCAAACTCCATTGAAAACATCTTATCTCCCTGATAAAACCCCGTCAACTAATACAAATACCAGGTGGTTCACATTCACTCGCTCACTCATTTTCCAAAACAGAAATAAATCTCACTTAAAAAAAAGATTTCCGTGTACCCAAAACTGAAACTATATACTTGCCCAAAACAAAAGCATTCACATTGCTAAACTCTAAAAGTATTTTCACTTGCCTAATACCAACCCTTCCTCTAATTTTTAATTTTTAAATTTAAAAAAAACAAAATATCCCCAAAAATCCCTAGCCATGCTAAGCGTTCTGTGGTACATCTGTAATCACAATTTTACACATGAAAACCCAAACAAAACCCAAATTTCTGTAAACTCAGCATTGTAATCCTTATGAGAAAAACTTTAAATTGAATTAAAATTGAACAAGGGGGAGGCCTTTCCCTTCTCAAGTGGCTGCCTTCCCAACTTTTTGGGCCTCCCACCACCCCCTTTTTTCCCCCCCCACCCCATCATCCCAGCTTAGAATAATGTTCGTTCCACTTTTTCCCCTACAAACTGTGTTTTGTGAATTGGTTTTGTCTTTTTTTCCCATATCGACTTACTGATTGACTAAATAACTGCTGACTTGATGACTGACTTAAAAACTTGATTGAGAATACTAACTTACTGACTGATTTAAAAACTGACCAATGTATGACATAAATAAAAATTTTTCTGTTCATTAGTCTTTTTCCCGTCCCCTTTATATTACTTTTGTTTTTCCATTGTTTTTTTTTATTTCACAAAAATAGAAGATTTTGTTTGTATACTCTCTCATTGTAAAAAGGGTTAAAAAATTCTGCACACTTGTGAAAGATATTAGACTTACCTTTTGGTTTTTGGATGAAAAAATATATTTGTTTACTCTTGAAAATCACAACAATCAAAAATTTTTATAATTTGAGCTCTTTTTTAAAGGTATTGTCATCAGAAACCAAACAAAATCATCTTTATTTTATAATAACTTCCTTCTCCAAATGAGACCAAGAAAACGAGAATACAACCATAAAAAGCCATACAAAAAATCTAAAGTTGGGATTTAATCCAAAAAAACAGTTTTGTTTCTTCTTTATGACATGTGCTGAGGATTTCTTTTATCGTGCCCCCCACGATACCAGACCCATTCTTCACATCTATGACTACAGCTTTTTCCTCTTGAATTGGGGAGTAAATTTATCCTATAGTGCAGCACCAACCTGAAAGGGGTTTTAAAAGTCAAAACGTAGATTACGTTCACTGCGAGCGCTTGAAAATAATAGTCTATGTTTTTTTTCCCCCTACATATTTGGCCTATTGGCCCCAATGCCTGGTCGTACAGAATGGCTTAACATCAGTGTGCAAAATATAAAAAAAAAATTGGGACCACTTTGTACCCAAAACACAACTTTTTACCTTTGTGAGCTTAACTAGTGCAGCTAAGCAAACCATGGCAAAACCAAAATTCACTGATGTCTGTCATATAAAGTCCCCCCTTTTAAAAGGAAATGATGTTTGTCCAAAGTTTAGTGGTTTGGATGTTTGTAGCCACAAGTGTCAAGGAAATATCAAAAAACCCCAAAAATAACCGTGCCCCAACATCCACAAATATTTCATTTTTGATACCAGGGTGTTTGGGTTTT
>NC_069410.1:50358072-50377723 GCF_026875155.1 Cherax quadricarinatus | reverse complement strand
TACCCTCTCTGGATGGATTAAAGCCATTGGTCGAGGGTCCACTGTACACCGCAAAGTCACTGTTTTACACCAAAAACATGGTTGCTGTTTATTTTTCCTTATGCATTATGTTCTGTAGGATTTTCTTTACTGTACACAGACCCATTCTATCATATATAGGATTACCACTTATCTTCAGCAAGATTAGAAGCCACTAGAATTTTGGTACAGTATTATAGAACCAACACCAGTATTACAACCCAGGAACTCAAAGGCCTGTTATCCTGGGTGCAAAAGGGAGCAAAATAAACACAGCAGAAAAACTTTGACTTATGTCATCCTTCACCAAGTATAAAAAGAAGTATGTACACTATATACACTATGTACATCAATAGGTATTAGTGCATGCCACGGTAATCAAGGCAGAACTGATGCCACTAGAGAACAGACCAAGCTTCAACCAGCTCTCGAACAGAAATGACAAGGGTGAAAATGTGAGTGGTAGCCACGTCACCTTCACAATTGCCAGATCCACTTTGAAAGTTAAGACACATGTGCAACATCTGGATATCTTTATTGTAGACGTTTCGCCATCCAGTGGCTTCACCACTGACGCCTATATAACCGTCAGTCTTCTTGCCTTTGCTCCAGATTCTCCTCCACCACGATGCTGTGAACACTAACTCCAAGGCCGAGGGACTGATTACCTCATCTTTTGTATATAGTTCTACTGTCTTCCTATTATGTCCTAGAATCTGTATTGATAAAGCCACTGGATGGCGAAACGTCTACAATAAAGATATCCAGATGTTGCACATGTGTCTTAACTTTCATATTGTCGGTATTTTATACCTTTCTTGCACAACTTGTCAGACACTGCAACATCATGGAATCTTGGTTCAGAGGACATCTGCAAGACCTTCTTCACGGCTGCTGCAACTAACCCATCTCTTTGGGAAGGACCTACTTCCACTGGGGAATCCCGCCTACCAGTGACTGCCCTCGTCTGAGGGAGAAAGATAATTAGATAGAATGGAGGGGAAGCAACATCCGACCTCATTGTTTTGACAGGCAGTAGGGGGAGTGAGTAATGAGACAATATATGTCATTTTGACAGCTGCCGACTCCTGACTCAAAACAATTATAAGCCACACACTAACACACAAGACAAGCTTGCTGAATGAAGATAATAGCAGTTATATGAAAGTATCTAGTGACTATGTATGTGTATATATATTATAGAAACCAGAAGGAAGGAAGAATGGAAGGCAGGAATGAAAGAAGGACGAGATGAAAGGAAGGAAAAAAGTAAGGAAAGATGAAGGAATGTAGGAAGGAAGGTAGGAAAGGAATGCAGGAAGGTAGGAAGGTAAGTAGGAAAGGACTGCAGGAGGTGGGAAAAGGAATGCAGAAGGTAGAAGGAAGCGGGAAAGGTGGAAAGAAGGTAGGAAAGGAATGCGGAAAGGTAGGAAAGGGAAATGCAGGAAGGTGGGGAAGGTAGGAAGGTAGGAAAAAGGAATGCGGGAAGGTGGGAAGGAAGGAATGAGGAACGAATGCAGGAAGGTGGGAAAGGGGAAGGGAAATGATGAAAGCATTTACCTAGGAACTACATCACAATGCCTGCTAATATTTGAAGAAAATGCTCAGACGGGGTTTTTGTCTTTGCACAAAAAAAAAATTTCCACAAAAATCACACATTTGTTTTATGTGTGGGATGCAAAACCCTTTGTGTATGCACCAGTTTCAAAGAGTTCCACAAGCTGAGAACTTCGGGAATTGTTGGGTGACTGTCTTGGTATTTTTTTATAGAACAATAGTAACAAAAATTTTTTTTGTTTTGTTTTTTTTTGTAAAAAGTTTTGTAAACAATAATTGTTTAATTAGTTTGTGTTATTGTTTTTTTTAAAGAGGTTTATGTTGTTGCCCCTTATTTTGGGTTCAAGGGCCCAAAAAGTAAGGTGCAAAAAATAAAAAAAAAAAAACAAAACCTTAAAAATACAAGAAAACCAAATTTTCCCCGGTGAGGGCGTCGCCCTGTTGCCATAAGGCTCATTTTCTGCAAATTCCACGCCCATATCTCGGTAAGCACACGAAAAAAAAATTTTTTTTTGGCTAAAACCTCAGAAAAAAAATCTTAACATTTTCATAAAAAAAAATAATTTTTTTTTTTCAAAATTTTGCAAAATAAAAATGACATTTTCAGAAAGGGGGCTGGGTGAAAATCAAAACTCCCAACACAGTTTTGGGTAAATTGAAATATTAACAAATGCACGGAAAAAACAAAGCAAACCCTCCCCAAGTCTGAACCCCATCACTGTGAAAGATCAAGTTCCCCCAACTAAATACCACTCAAGAAAAAAAGAGAAAGAGTGGACTTAAAAATTTACCAATGTTTAAAAAAATTTTAAAGCCCACTTTTAAATTAAAAAATTCCCCGTAAATGAGGTGGTGTTCACAAATTTTGTATGTCATGAAGGTGCTCTGTACATTTTTTTTGGGCGCAAAATTTACCTGCCCTTTAAAGGTGCTGTTTGTGTAGCAATAAATTTTCCAGCCTAGATGAACAGTGAATGAAAATGTCACATGGGTTGGGATCCCTGGGTTTTTAAGATTTCATTATCCATTCGTATTTTTTCTAGCAATGCGATTGATACAATGTTATGGGCCTTAAAAGGGGAGATCCTTTTACATGATCACCCCCAGGTCTTTTACATAGTTTTACATACAAAAAAAAATGAGAAAAAAGTATATAAACTAATGAAAAAGGATAAATGAACTTTAAAAACATTTTTTTCCCTTTTTGAAGATTTTTTGGTGGGATGGAAGATGGGATGGGGGAGGGATGGAGAAGTTATCTCTGCCCAAAATACTCCCACCCTTTTCCACAATCACTACCTCCCTCTACCACTATACAAGCATATTTACCTTACCACCATCATACCACCTCTAACACCATCGCTCCACCTCTACCACCACCAAACCCTACCACCCTTGCCACCATCCTACCCCCTCAAACCCATCATCCCTCCCCCCCCACCTCACTACCCCCTTACTGACAAGAAACAAAGCCAACTAGTAGAATGAGTGGGATGCTTTGAGTGGGCAGGCACACGTTGGTTGGAGCCCCTGTCAACTCGATGAAAAACCCAGGCGTTTAAAAGAAATAGGGGCAAAATTTTCATGAAAAAAAACGTTTAAAACCCAAAAAAATGAAAACCAGAGCAAATGAAAAAACCCAGGTTCACTGAACCCGAATACACTTTTAAAGCTCGACACAGGCCAGAACAAATTTGGGGGTTTTTCTGCAACCTAATTCCCAAGAATATTATTCCAATACCAATTTTTCAAATTTGAAAATGGTGAATACGTGGAAAAACCCTTTGGGTTGTGAGTTTAAATCATTCCATAACTTGTGTATCCTACTGCTTGTTCTAGTCAGTTTTCCTCATTTTAACCCCTTTTAGGGTTTGGAGTCTAGACATTAGTCTTACCCGCGGGGTTTTTGAGTACTAGAGCATAAATTCTAGGCCCTCAAAACTCGGGGAAAAGGCTGGTAGGCCCCCATATGAAAGAAAGGGTCTATTGGCAGTGGACAGTAAAAAAAAAATCCTGCAGCACCAGTGTAATGAAAAAAAAAACTTTTCACCATTTTTTTGGCTAAAACAGCGACTTTGCACTGTATTTTCGTTGTATTTATTATTGTTCTAGTTTTCTTGGTCTCATTTTATAGAAGGAAATGCATATCACAGAAAATGAGTATTTTCACTGTTTTACAATGAAAAGTACCTTGATTTTTGACTCAAAGTGCAGAAATGTCGATTTTTCCAAGTTCAAAAGTAAACAAATCATGCCAAGCTTTCCATACATCAACTGTGGGGTCTAACATTCTTTTGCAAGTGCGCCAATATGTTTTAACATTTTTTACACTAATGCATAGTCTGCATAACAAATCTATTTTTCGTGAGAATAAAAATTCAAGGGGAAAAGCAAAAAAATTAAGAGGGCCTTGGACGTGACTAATGAACAGAAGAAATGTCATTTTAGTGCCAGAATGTATTTCTTGTTTTCTGGACCTTTTCGGAAATTGGCATTTTTTAAATTTGTGGAAATTGGCAAATTGCAAATTCGACCACTGTATTGGATAGTTGAAATGGTAAAGGTGGTTTCCTTGCACTCATTCAATAGAAAAATGTAGTTCTAGTAAAATATCATTTTTTGTCAGTCGAGAATGCCGAAATGGGGCTCAATGGGAAACAAATCGCCGATGCGTAAACATCGCCGTTTAACTTGCATAGTGAAACCAAAGAAACTCTTTATTTCTATAAATATCTTCCATTCTACAAAAGAGATCAAGAAAAAGGAATAAAACCCATAAATCCCATACAAAAACACTTATCAATTGCATTTAATCCAAAAAACAGTTTTGTTTTCTCTCATTATGCACATGTGCTGCGTTTTTCTTTACAGTGCACACTGATTTACCAGACCCTTTCCTCATTTTAAATGACTACCAGCTTTTCCTACTTGAATGAGGGCGGTAAAATTTAATGCCTATTAGGCAGCACCAACCCTGAAAGGGTTAAACTGTCAAAACGTAGTTTCTCGTTCACTCCGTAGCGCTCTGAACATAATGTTCTATTTATTTTTCCGCCTAATATTGGCACTATTGGCCTTAGATCCTGGTCATTTACAGAATGGGTCTTAACACTCATGGCAAATATTAAAAGAATCTGGACCACTTGTACTCAATACACAACTTTGTACCTCTGTGAGCAATTAAACCGAGTGCCACTAGAGCAACAGCGTAAAAACCCCCACCAGAGATTCCTGATTTCATGTCATATTACACTCCCCTTTAAGAGGAAAGGATGTTTGTCCAAAGTTTAGTGGCTTTGAGTGTATGAGCCCATGACAAGGAAAGTTCTCACAATATATCACATAAATGTTAAACCTAAAAAACCCAATCTAACTTTATATTTTTAAATACACTACCTAACAGAATACTCCATTCTACTGAATGTACAACAATCAGCAACCATAAAACCTGTCTTTAATACTCATGGGCTTTATAGTAACCTGTTATTTAATGTTTTATCACTGATTTCCCCATGCCTTATTAATCTTAAGTTAATTTTAAGCCAGCCCGAAATGCTATGCATGTAAAATGTGCTTTGGCATCTGCTCTTATCTGTATTTTTGAAACCTCGTATGTGTGCTCAAATTTTAAATAAAATAAATAAATAAATAAAAGGAAATTCAAATACCTCAAATAACCCTCGCACATCTGCGCAACATCATTTCTTTTTGATCCCTACTGGTAGGTCATCCTGCCAGAATGTCCAATCCCTATGCTCAAAGGGTACGGGAAAACGAACTGAACATGTATTACGTATTCGTCGGGACGGGTGGTGGTGGGTGTTTTGGATGACTGACTGATTTGGCTGTTTTTTCATCTGTATCTACTGTTTAATCTTGTTTCTGTACCTCGTCTCTATCTCTTTCTCTGTCTATCTCTATCCTGCCCTCGACTCTGTCCTATCATTCTTTCTACATGTACACAAAAGTACAGATATCATATGTTAATTACTTAGGAACCCAAAAAATCCGTGCTATACACTATGCTTGTACATAAAAGGCATCATAAGCATGACTGGCAAGTAATACCATGCTCATTTGTTCATGAATCAGACATGACTGTATCATGTGTAATAACTGTTCATTCATGAGCTGCTCTCTGAGACAGAGACAAGCAGACAGAAAGACAGACACACAGACACACACACACACTCACGTGGGTGTAACAGATCATTTGTGCTTGTGAATCTTTAGCAGTTTTTAGCCTAACATTGCCAGTGCCAGGGCCGTCAAAAGTTTACAGCATCAGTGAACAACCCAAAAGCAATACACAAACTGCCCAAATCAGAAAAAGGAGGTGAAGGTCACAGTTAGAAAAAAAAAATAATCAGTGCCACAAGAGACAGAGGAAGACCATAGGCTTAGTGTGGGTGTAGGTGGTGTTGCCACATCCCAATGCCACAATTCAGCCAGAGTAAGTGTGACCCAAGCCAAGCCAGGGAGATGAGAGATAAGGATAGATGAGTTAGTGAATACAGTGTATAGTGAATACAGTGATAGATGAGTTAATGTATACAGTGAAGAAGACATAGAAGAGCAGAAGCCAAAACGTGAAGCATTGTGCCGCACAGGAGAGGAGCCAGACGTAGTTCTACCAGACGTAATGCAAAAGCCTTTTTTGTGGTTGCATGTGGGAGCTGGGTCTAGCCCTGGGTTACTGATAAATGAGGGTCATTAACACTGCTCTGGAGAGCTGAATATCATACTGAGAGCATTTAACACAGATGTGAAGGAGTAGAGATGCTGGGGGGATAAAGTGTGGGAAGAGGCATTGTAGTGAACGTGCAGGCGCTAGGCCAGACAAAATACACTAAAGTGATATACTCTACGTAAATAAAGCTATTTCAGGTATACATGTGTAAGTGCATAGGTTATCATGTGTAGCATACATCTAGAAAACCTAGGATAACCCTAAAAGTCTGACAGCATGACTTATTTTATTTAAATTAAAGTAGCAAGGTTAAGGCTGACAGCTAATGCTCACAGCCAGCACACATGCACACACCTACGTACATGAATGACAGGTATGCACCTGTCCGTGCATACCCCCCAACCCCGTCCTTCCCTCTCTTCTGTCTCTCTCTCTCTCTCTACGTATATATATACATGTATATATATAAATATATATATGTATATATATACAGTGGACCCTCGACCAACGATAGTAATCTGTTCCTGAGAGCTCATCGTTAATTGAAATTATCGTTAGTCGAGTTAATTTTCCCCATATGAAATAATGAAAATCAAATTAATCCATGCAAGACACCCAAAAGTATTGAAAAAAACAATTTTTACCACATGAAATATTAACTTTAATACACACAAACTGAAGAAGACATGTACAATTACATGACACTTACCTTTATTGAAGATCTGGTGATGATTGATGGGATGGGAGGAGGGGAGACTGTGGATGGTATCAGTGTTTAGAAGGGGAATCCCCTTCCATTAGGACTTGAGGTGTCAAGTCCTTTTCTGGGGTTACTTCCCTTCTTTTAATGCCACTAGGACCAGCTTGAGAGTCACTGGACCTCTATATAAGAACATAAGAACATAAGAATGTAGGAACACTGCAGAAGGCCTACTGGCCCATACGAGGCAGGTCCTTATCAAAACGACATCTACCTAAAGCTACTCAAGAAATAACCCCCAAAACCCCTTTTGGACACCAATCAAACCCCCCCTCCCACTTTTATATTTGTCCATCTCTTTTTAAAGCTACCCAAGGTCCTAACCTCTATCACCCCACGGGGGAAAACTGTTTACGCACCCTACAATTTCCTTTTAAAAAACCCATTTCTTACCTATGCCCTTTTCCTAAATCTAAATTTATCCAACAAAAATTTCCATTTTTCCTGGTTCTTACCTGGTTCGACACCCTCATACTTTTTTAAATTGTTCCCTTGTTTAAAACCCGTCATCCCCCCTTTTTACCTTCAATGATACCCCCCCCTCATTCTCCGCCTTCCAGAGAGTGGAGTTTAAAAGGGTTTTAAGTCTATCTTCAAAACGGGGGGTTTTCCTTACACAGAAAATTTTTTTTTATCATTTTTCCCTTTTGTTTTTTTCTCTAATGAGTCAGGGCCTTTCCTGAGTAAGGGGACCAAAACTGGGGGCAGCATATCAAAAAATGAGGCCCAAAGTGATGTATAGAGCGTAAAAAAAATTTTTGGGTTTTCCCTTTTTCCCTTAAAATTTTGAGTAAATCCAAGTAATCTGTTGGCCTTTTGCCCCACACTGAGGCACTGCTGTTTTGGGGCCTTTTTTAGTTTTCTTTTACCAGACTCCCAAGTTTTTTTCACATTCTGTTGCCCCAAGCTCTCCCTTCCCCTAGATTATGCTTCGGGGTTTTTATTTTCATTCCCAAAGGCCCCAAGTACCTTAAAATTATCCACTTTAAAAATTTCCCTTTTGCCTTTTCCCTAAACCCAAGACATTAATTTGTTAAAAACCGTCCCTGGAGTTCTTTGATTTCCCCCTTCAGAGTGAATTATCCCGGCCTATCTTTGTTTCATCAGCAAACTTACTTTTTTCACTAGTAATCCCTTCATAAAGGCCTTAATGAAAATATAAAAAGAGGGCCAAAAAAAACCTGTCCTTGTGGAACCCCAACTATTTACTAATCCTCTTTCCCAATTTCACCCCCTTTAAAATGGTAACTCTCTGCTTTTATTGGTAACCCAGCCTCAATCCTGCTAAAATTTAAACCTCCTATACCATGAGCGGGGGGGGGGGGCCCCACTTTTCTTAAGAGTCTTTGTGGGGTTTATTTTGTCAAAGGCTTTACAAAAATCCAAAAAAAAAAAAATATATTTTCCCTTTATCACTTTTTCAACTGCCCAAATGTTCGTTGAAGAAGTCAGAAAGTTTGTCGGCAGGAAACGACCCCCGTGAATCCATGGAGATTCTTTAAAACAATTATGCTTTAAAAGGTGACTTTTTATAATGCCCGGCAAAACATTTCTTTCCATAGGGGCCTGTACCTCCCTTTCCCTTTTTATGAAAATTCCAAAATGTTTCACAACATTGTCAGTGCCCCAAATTAAGAAACTTGTTCGGGTTTCAAATTCTTAAACTGTCTATATACTCCTTGAATTCCTGCAAAAAATTTTTTTGCATTTTTAAAAAAAACTGTAGTGTAAAGCACCCTTCGGGCCAAACAGGTGGAGTGAAGGGAGGGAAAGTTTTTTTTTTTTTTTGGAAAACCGGCCAGGGGTGTTAAAAAAAAAAATTTAAAAAATTTTTTTCAGCTGCTTTTTGGCCCAAACGGGCAGCCTCACCATCCCTTATCACACTATTTATGCCACTACAAATTTTTAAAAATCCTAAAACCCAAACCCTTTTGGGCGGGCCCTTTAAAATTTCACTCAATAACCCTTTTGGCAGGCATTTTTCAAATTTAAAATTTAGTCATGCAATTTCCTACCCCTTTTCACATATAATCATTTTAGAGTTTGCTATCTCCTGTATCTGTTTTTTTTTTTATCCACCCCTTTAACCCAGTCTCTCAACATCTTCTGTCACTTTGATCTCAGTTTGAAAACAAAGTTGCACCTTTGGCAAGAACGTTTCCCTTTGTTTTCCCGTTTTTTTGGGCCACGAAGTAGCGAGGGGGGGGTTTGTTGGGCTTTGTGTAAAACCGGGCCCAAGCCGGGGGGGCCCACCCCACTTTCAAAATTAGAAAATTATCTCTTGCTCCCCTTTTTGCTGTAGGGTTGGCATTTAGAAGCTTTTTGGGGCCCTTAGGGGATTTATTTTGCAGGTGCAATCACTAAAAAACCCCTGTATAATAAAAAAATTTTTCCAAATTGTTGTTTGGAGGGGACTGCGGTGGGGGGCGGCTTGTAAAAAATGGCCACAAGTGGACGTGTCTCAGAGGGAAAACGAATGTTTTGGGTGATTTTTTTTCCAGCTCTAGTTGGGGGGAAAATTTTTTTGGCTTTAAAAAAGGTATCGTTATTTGGGGATTTAACTTTTAGACATCCCATCGTTGGCCCGGGGGTCCCAGTATATTATAAAATTTATATAAAATATTATATATATATATAATTTATATATATAATAACCCCCATATTTTCCTTGATAATTTTAGTAGCCCACGAAAGCGTTTGGGAATTTCTTTTTCCCTTTCAGAGTGGTTGTTTTGCATTTTTATAATATTATATTATAAAATTATATATATTTAAAAATATATATATATTTTTAAAATATATATTATATATATAAAATATTATATATATATACGGGAAAGGGCCCCCTTTTTTAAAAAACGGCTTTTCACTTTAGGGCGTTTTTTCAAATAGGGAAAAATTTCAAATTTTGACCAAAACCCCTTAAAACGGTCCCCCCACCTGTCTTTCTAATAGGGCACAGGGGCCCACCGAGTTTGTTTAATTCCCCCCTGACCCTAATTTTTCCTTATTATTTTCTGGAAATTTTCCCAAAAAATTTCAAGTTTTTTAAAAAAAGTTATTGTATATTTATATGTACAGGTATTGAAATTTTGATAATTAAACTTGTGTACCCCTGAAACCTAAAAAAACCCAAACACACGTGCTGGCATGTAGGTCCCACTTTAAAAAAATCACTAAGATTCCCCTCAAAACCCCTTAAAAGCAATAATAATAAAAATTTAAAAATAATAAAATAATAAAAATTAATAAAAAAAATACCCCTCATAATGAAAAATTTGTAATAAAAATAATCTCTTGGGCGCTTTAATGTGCATTTTCCCTTTAATTATAAAAACTTTTCCCCTTTAAATCTATGATTTTTTTTTTTAAAAATTTATAAAAGAAAAAACATTATGTAAAACCCCCAAACATGTTTACATGCACCCACATTTAATAAAAATTTTTTAAAAAATATATTTAGATGTTTCCCCAAACCGGTTTGTAGAAGTGTCGGAAGAATTCCCTTTTCTCTAGCCCGTCACCTTTTTCCTAGGGAAAAATGTAGAAAAATTTTCCCTTTTTCGTATGCCTTCACTTTAAATAGCTAAAATTTTCGGTACTACTTGTACACAGGAAGAGTTTTTTGTTTCGTGTTTTAATTATTAAAATAATAATAAAAATTTTTTAAGGGTAAAAGTTTCAAAAAAATCTTAAAAATTTTAAAAGAATGAACAAAAAACTGGACCTATTAATAACCTCAAATTTAAATGACCGGTAAATCGTCCACAACCTTTTCCAGTTTTTTTTGGGTTTGTTTACGCTGTCTGAGCTCGGTGTTCATTAAATGTTGTATTTTACGTTAATATACACATTTTTCTTTAAATCCATCCATAATTTTTTTAAAAAATTTTTAAAAATAAAACGATACAAAACATAAATACATAAAAAACTTTATGTTTGGGAACCTAGGAAAAACCCAAAAAAGGGCAGAGTAAAACTTTTATTTTCCATTGCCTTCACTCAGGCATAATTTTTTTCTAAAAATGATGTTACATGAGAAGGGGAGTGTTTTTTTTTATTTATTCTACCGTATCAATGTAGAGAAAACCCCTGTAACAATGTAACTTGTAACAAACCAAAACGGGTACACTTTTTTAAAAAACTTACCTTCCCCAGGTTTTTGTTTAATTTTTTTAACTGGCGCCGTCCCTCCTCATGCACTCATTTTTCTCTCTGGTATGCTAGCCGGGGCTGACTCCCTTTAATACCCCTTGTTTTTTTAAAAATAAATACTACCTTCTCCCCTAAAATTTTAAGGGAAGAAAATGGGAATGTATATAAAATTTTACCCGCTCTGGGATGCTTAAAAATCTTTGAATGTATGTGTGGGTGGGGGGGGCCTGGTATGGTACCTGGCTGATCCCAACAAACCAAATTAAATTTTCTTACAATAAATATTTACTTGTCTAAACCCTAGTTTAAAAGACTAAAAATTTTTTAAAGGGTAAGAAATGAGTGCACTATGTGTGTATTTTTACTTTTTTATTGTTTTTTGTTTCCCGGGTTCTATTGCAAAACATAATATATTTTTAAGTTAAACTTGTTTTAGTTTTTGTAGGCATTTGAAAGTGGAAAAAAGGGTGTTCCACTTTACGCGGTTTCCGCTTTACGGCGGTAGCCGGGAAAACCTAACCCGCTGTAAAAAGGGTGGGGCCCTCCTGTATATTATAAATATATATATAAAATATATATATTATAATATATATATATATATATATATTTATTTATATTTTTAAATTTTTATATATTAATATATATATATTTTTTAAAATTTATATATATAAAATATTTTTTTTTTTTTTTATTTTTTTTAAATTATCACACTGGCCGTTTCCCCAACCCAAAGGGCGGGGTTTGGCCCGAAAAAAAAAAAACCCTTTCCCCATCATTCATTTCCATAAATTTGGTTCTTCCCAGAAGGGTGTTTTTACCCCTACATTTTTTAAACTGCAACATTAAAAACCCCTCCTTCAGAGTGCAGGCACTGTTTTTTCCCATTTTCCAGGACTCAAGTCCGGCCTCCCGGGTTTTTCCCTAAAACCCCTTCAAAAATTTTTTATTTTGGTTTCACACCCCCAACCACGAAAGTAAAAAAAACATTTGTCTCCATTCACCCCTTTATCAAACACGCTCACGGCATCCCTGCGGGAAAGCCCAAACCCCCTCGCACAAAAAACCCTTTCCTTTTAAACCCCCCTCCCTCCCAAACCCTTTTCCCAGGCCGACCCCTACCCCGCCTTCCCTTTCCCCTCCCGCTGTTTCACTCTTTAAGTCATTTTGTTTTGCTCCAAATTCCCCTCTAAAAGTCCAACCACCCCCAACAACCCCCCCTCAGCCCTTGGGGCAACAGTTTTTTGGGAAACCCCCCACCTCCTCCCAAAAATTCCAAAAATTCGAAATTCTCTGAAATTTTATTCACACCACACCCTTGCCCTCTCCCTACTTTCCCCCTGCCTTCCCCCCTTTCCTCGCTTTCCCAAAATTCATCAAACCCTGCTTCACACCCATATAAAAGCCCTTGGTAAAACTTACTCTATACATTCCCCTTTTTTGGGCCCCCAAGGAAAAATTCTTTGTTTTCCCCAGACTCCCAATCCCCCACTCACTCTTTTTCCCTCATAATTCTTTCAAAAACATCGGGGCCCAACCCACGAAAGGGAGGGTGGGGCCCCCAAAGGAAAAAACGAAAAATTTCTTCCCTTTACATTTAGTAATATTTACAGCAGAAAAGGGGTTTCTTGCCCCCCGCTCCCGGCATTTTAGTCGCCTCTTACAAAAACGCATTGGGTTAGGGGGAAGAATTCTGTTCCCCTTCCCCCCTGGAGATAAAAGAAAAAAGCAAGAACAAGAACTAGAAAGAAAAAAGAAGAAAACCAAAAGGGGGGTGTATTTAAAAATGCTTGTACATGTATGTGTATGTGACCTAAGTGTAAGAAAAATAGCAAGACCCCTACCCGAAAACTTTCATGTTATGAGACCCGAAAAAAAGGGGCACCCCGCAAAACCTACCATAAAGTAAAACAATTACAGGGTTTCGTTTTTCACTCACTGGGGATGAACCCAAGGGGGGCCTCCCTGGGTGGTTTTCGGTTTTTCCCAAAACCCTTTACCTAGGGCCCTATATTTCTTCTTCTTTCTTCCTTTTTAAGTCCAGCCGTGGGCCCCTGGGGGTGGGGTGGGCCAAAAAAAAAACTGAAGTTTTTCCTTTAAATTTAGTAATATATGCAGGAAAAGGGGGTTAAATAGCCCCCTTTCCCCCGGGGAATTTTTTGTCCCTCTTAAAGACACGCATGGTTACAGAGGAAGAATTCTGTTCCACTTCCCCCTGGAGATAAGAGGAATTTAAAAAAGAAAAAAGGGGGTAGAAATTAAAAAAGAAGAAAACCCCGAGGGGTGTGTAATATTTGTTGTACATGTATGTGTAGTGTGACCAAGTGGGAAGTAAAGTTTGCAAACGTACCCCGAAACTTGCATGTTCATGGACAGAAAAAAAAAGGGCACCAGAATCCTACCATCATGTAAAACAATTACAGGCTTTTTGTTTTACAAACTTGGCAAAGGGCGGGAGTACCTCCCCCCCCCGGGTGGGTTTCTGTCACCAACCTACTACCCAGGGCATATAAAATATTTTTTCTTTTCTTTCAACACAAAAGGCCGTATCCCCCCGGGAGGGGTGGCCCAAAAGGAAAAAAGAAAGTTTCTCCTTTTTCATTTGTAATTTTTTACAGGGGAAGAGGTTACTTGCCCTTGCTCCCGGCATTTTAGTCGCCTTTACAACACGCATGGCTTACGGAGGGAAAAATTCTGTTCCATTCCCCATGGAATTTAAAGGAAATTTAAAAAAGAAAAAAGAACTAAAAAAGAAAAAAAGAAAAAACCCCGAGGGGTGGGGTATATATTTGCTTGTACAGTTTTGTGTAGTGGACCTAAGGTAAGTAGAAGTAGCAAGACGTACCCGAAATCTTGGGATGTTCATGAGACAGAAAAAAAGGACCCCCAGCAATCCTACCATATGTAAACAATTACAGGGTTTCGTTTTAAAAATCACTTGGCAGGGGCGGTAGTACCCCCCTGGGTTGGGTTTCTGTCTACCATTTACTACCTAAGGGCTTTTATATATCTATATCTATTTTATATATATTTTTATTTTTTAAATTTTCACCTTGGGCCCCTTTCCCCCCAAGGCAAGGGGGGGCCCGAAAAAAAAAAAACTTTCACCATCATTCACTCCCTCATGTCTTGCCCCGGGAAAGGGGGCTTTAAAAAACAGTTTTTAAAAAATGCAAAAATTTAAAAACCCCCCCTTCGAATGCAGGCCCTGTTTTTTTTTCCCCTCTCCAGGACTCAAGTCCCGGTGCCCGGGTTTCCCCCGAACCCCTTAAAAAATGTTACTTTGCTCACACTCCAACAGCAAAGTCAAGTTTTTAAAAAAACCCTTTGTCTCCATTCCTCCTATCAAACCGCTCACGCATTTCCTGCTGAAAAATCCCAAACCCCCCGCACAAAAAAAACCTCCTTTCCCCCCCCCTCCCAAAAATTTTCCCCAGGCCCAACCCCCACCCCCCCCTTTCCCTTTCCCCACAGAATGATTTCATCTTGAAGGGTTTTTTGTTTTTCCTTTCCCTTCTCTCCACATGGGCCGAACCACCAAAAACCCTTCCTCAGCCCCCTTTGGGCAACAGTTTTTGGGAAAAACCCGCACCCCCTCCTAACTTTTCCCAAAATTTCGAAATTTTCTGCTTTATATTCACACCAAAATTGCTCTCAGACATGACATTCCCCTGCCTCCAGCCTTTCCTCGCTGCAACATTTATCACCCCTGCTTACAAAACCCATATAAGAGCGTTGGTAAAAATATTCTCTCCCTTATTCCCCTCTTTGCCTCCAAGGACAAAGTTCTTTTTTCTCCCCCAACCCTAAGTGCCAAACCCCTCCCCTTTTCCCCCCCATAAAATTTTATGATTACCTAAACTTTCAAAAGCCCCTCCGTGACACGTCCACTCCCAAAAAAAAAATCTGAATACATTCACCTCCCCCCATACTCTTTTCCCTCCAAAACTTTATATCCAACTTTCATAAACCCAATCTTTTTTTTTCCTAAACCTTACTTTTCCTGTTTTTCACTTTCAAATTTTTTTTCTTTTGCAAAACTCTACCAAAATTTAAACCACCCAAACTCTGCAAATTCTCTTCAAATTTTCCCAAAAAGCACAGTGTCATCAGCAAAGAAACTGTGACAACTCCCCCTTTTTTTGTATGTTCCCTTTTTTCTTTTAACTCCATGCCTTTGCCAAAAACCCCCGAAATTTTTCTCTTACAACCCCATCTTTTAATATATTAAACAACCCCGGTGGGCATCACACATCCTTGTCTAAGGCCTACTTTTAAATGGGAAATAATTTTCCCCCTTTCCTACATACTCTAAATTGAGCCTTTACTATCCTCGTTAAAAAATTTTTCACTGTTTCCCTAACCTACCTCCTACACAATACACCTGCAAAATCGCCACATTTTCCCCCCTATCCACCCTTTTCATACGCCTTTTCCAAACCGTAAATTTTCCACAAAGCCTTTTTTAGCCTTATCTAAATACTGTTCACTTATATTTTCCCCTGTAAAAAAACCCGGTCCACACACCCCCCTTACCTTTTTCCCAAAGCCTCCTTGTTCATCGTATCCCTTTTTTCTGTCTTAAAATTTTAAAATTTTTTCAATTTAAAAACTTACCATACACTTTACCAGGTATATCAACAGACTTATCCCCCATAATTTTTTTCACCCCTCTTTTTTTCCCCTTTTTCCTTTATACAAAGGAAAATTGCATTTCTCTCTGCCAATCCCCAGGTTCCTTACCCTCTTCCCTACCCTTTATTAAATAATTGCAAACCCAACCCCTCCAAAAATATATTTCCCCCCCTTTTTTAAAAATTTCTATCTTTATCCCATCAATCCGGCTGCCTTACCTCCTTTTTATTTTACCTACTGCCCACGAACTTCCCCCACACCCCACAACTGGTCTTTTCCCCCAAATCCTACAAGATGTTGTTCCCCCCTTGCCCTATACAAGAAATCACAGCTTTCCCCATCTTCATCAAAAATTTTTAAAAATTCCCCCAAAATATTCCCTCCCCTACCTCCCAAAAACCTCTAACTCTCCCTTTAATAAAATTTCCCCTTTCCCATTTTTAACTGGGCAAAAACCCTTTTTTTCTCTAGGCTTTCTTAAAATTGTTTTAAACCCACTCCAAAACTTTTTCTTATTTTCAAAAAATTTTTGATAAAAATCTCACCCACTCCCCTCATTTTCTCTCTTTTTACATTGCTTCACCCCCTCTCTTAACCCTCTCTTTTTCTCCATAACTCCTTTCCCCCCTTTATCACATCTACTTTGTAAAAAATTCCATTTTGCTAACTTTTTCTTCCTTACCACCTTTTTCAAATCCCTCATTCCCCCAATCGCCCCCTCTTCCCTCCCACACCCCTTTCCTGTAACCACAAAATTTTTTGCTGAACACTCTAACACTACATTTTTAAACCTAAACCTTACCTCTTCGCCCCCTTTGCCTATGTCTCATTAGCCCATCTATCCTCCAATAGCTGTTTATATCTTACCCTAACTGCCTCCTTTTTTAGTTTATAAACCTTCACCTCTCTCTTCCCTGATGCTTCTATTCTCCTTGTATCCCATCTACCTTTTACTCTCAGTGTAGCTACAACTAGAAAGTGATCTGATATATCTGTGGCCCCTCTATAACATGTACATCCTGAAGTCTACTCAACAGTCTTTTATCTACCAATACATAATCCAACAAACTACTGTCATTTCGCCCTACATCATATCTTGTATACTTATTTATCCTCTTTTTCTTAAAATATGTATTACCTATAACTAAACCCCTTTCTATACAAAGTTCAATCAAAGGGCTCCCATTATCATTTACACCTGGCACCCCAAACTTACCTACCACACCCTCTCTAAAAGTTTCTCCTACTTTAGCATTCAGATCCCCTACCAAAATTTTACTCTCTCACTTGGTTCAAAGGCTCCTATACATTCACTTAACATCTCCCAAAATCTCTCTCTCTCCTCAGCATTCCTCTCTTCTCCAGGTGCATACACGCTTATTATGACCCACTTCTCACATCCAACCTTTAGTTTAATCCACATAATTCTTGAATTTACACATTCATATTCTCTTTTCTCATGTATATATATATATATATATATAATATTATATAATATATATATATATATATATAATCTTTTCTTTCAACACACCAGCCGTATCCCACTGAAGTTTCTCCTTTTAAATTTAGTAATATATGCAGGAGAAGGGGTTACTAGCCCCTTGCTCCCGGCATTTTAGTCGCCTCTTACGACACGCATGGCTTACAGAGGAAGAATTCTGTTCCACTTCCCCATGGAGATAAGAGGAAATAAACAAGAATAAGAACTAGAAAGAAAATAGAAGAAAACCCAGAGGGGTGTGTATATATGTGCTTGTACATGTATGTGTAGTGTGACCTAAGTGTAAGTAGAAGTAGCAAGACGTACCTGAAATCTTGCATGTTCATGAGACAGAAAAAAAGGACACCAGCAATCCTACCATCATGTAAAACAATTACAGGCTTTCGTTTTACAATCACTTGGCAGGACGGTAGTACCTCCCTGGGTGGTTGCTGTCTACCAACCTACTACCTAGGACATATATATATCTTTCTTCTTCTTTCAACACACCGGCCGTATCCCACCGAGGAGGGGTGGCCCAAAAGGAAAAACAAAAGTTTCTCCTTTCACATTTAGTAATATATACAGGAGAAGAGGTTACTAGCCCCTTGCTCCCGGCATTTTAGTCGCCTCTTACAACACGCATGGCTTACGGAGGAAGAATTCTGTTCCACTTCCCCATGGAGATAAGAGGAAATAAACAAGAATAAGAACTAGAAAGAAAATAGAAGAAAACCCAGAGGGGTGTGTATATATGTGCTTGTACACGTATGTGTAGTGTGACCTAAGTGTAAGTAGAAGTAGCAAGACGTACCTGAAATCTTGCATGTTCATGAGACAGAAAAAAGGACACCAGCAATCCTACCATCATGTAAAACAATTACAGGCTTTCGTTTTACACTCACTTGGCAGGACGGTAGTACCTCCCTGGGCGGTTGCTGTCTACCAACCTACTACCTACAATATATATAAAATATATATATATATATAATATATATATATATATATATATATATATATATATATATATATATATATATAAAGTTTTATAAAGTTTTTCTTCTTCTCTTTTTTAGTAAGTGTTTACAGGAGAAGGGGTTACTAGCCCATTGCTCCCGGCATTTTAGTCGCCTCATACGACACGCATGGCTTACGAGGAAGATTCTTTTCCACTTCCCCATGGACAATAGAAGAAATAAGAAGAACAAGAGCTATTTAGAAAAAGAGAAAAAACCTAGATGTATGTATATATATATGCATGTGCGTGTCTGTGAAGTGTGACCAAAGTGTAAGTAGGAGTAGCAAGATATCCCTGTTATCTAGCGTGTTTATGAGACAGAAAAAGAAACCAGCAATCCTACCATCATGCAAAACAGTTACAGGTTTCTGTTTCACAGTCATCTGGCAGGACGGTAGTACTTCCCTGGGTGGTTGCTGTCTACCAACCTACTACCTTTGAAGGGGTTCAGGGAAACCGGCAGGCCGGACTTGAGTCCTGGAGATGGGAAGTACAGTGCCTGCACTCTGAAGGAGGGGTGTTAATGTTGCAGTTTAAAAACTGTAGTGTAGAGCACCCTTCTGGCAAGACAGTGATGGAGTGAATGATGGTGAAAGTTTTTCTTTTTCGGGCCACCCTGCCTTGGTGGGAATCGGCCAGTGTGAAATAAAAAAAAATATTATAAATATATATATATAATATATATATATATATATATATATATATATATATAATATATATATATATATATATATATTATATATATACATACATACATACATACAGTAGAACCTTGAGTTATGAAC
The DNA here is from genome assembly GCF_026875155.1 of Cherax quadricarinatus. Taxonomy (NCBI): domain Eukaryota; kingdom Metazoa; phylum Arthropoda; class Malacostraca; order Decapoda; family Parastacidae; genus Cherax; species Cherax quadricarinatus. The sequence goes on along the minus strand of NC_069410.1, from coordinate 50,358,625 downwards.
ACCCCACTATGTGAAATTTTCAGGATATGAACTGTCGTTCGGCTGATTTGTTGCTTCAGGATACGAAAGAAATTTCAGGATGTGAACTTCTCCTTCAAGGGAGGTTCCTTAAATAAATAAATAAATAAAATATATATTTCTTTGCAAAGGTTACAATGTGTGTTTACATATCATAATATGACTGGAGCAAAGAAAGCCTCTATTATGCAGAGGCATTTCGGGCAGAAATGCCTACTTAAGACTACTTAAGTCTAGACAAGTGCAAAGTGTACTAGTTGTAGTTACCAATGTTTTGCTGATGGTGGCGCCAACTACTGGCAGCCTTTTAAAGTTTCTCTTTACTGTTATTATTATTATTACATTATATTTTATTATTACTGTTAGAAGAAGAAGAAGAAGAAGAAGAAGAAGAAGTAGAAGTAGTAGTAGTAGTTACATATGTGGTGAGGGGCTCTTGATCTAGAGAATTTGATCTGTGCTCCAAGTCCCTAAATTAATAAAAAAATAATAATAATAATAATGATAATAAAAACTATTATTTTATATGACTAAA
>NC_069410.1:50303435-50357572 GCF_026875155.1 Cherax quadricarinatus | reverse complement strand
GCATTCTCCACCTGACCTCAACATTCTGAACATGACTATAAATACTCCCATACCTTCCACCCCAGGTAGATCTGTGTGTGACTTGAAAAAGCCCACTGTGTGGGTGAAACATTGTCAATAAAGGATCACATTATACTGCATATGTGTTTATATTTCCATGTAGTGAGAACCTTACTATCAAAGTAATAAGGGACAAATAAACGTAACACATGTTCAAATTAATGAATAAATAAATAAATAAATATTATTATTATTATTATTAGTTATTATTATTATTATTATTATTATTATTATTATTATTAATATTATTATCTTCATTCACTTTAAAAATGGTGTGTTGCTGTTTGTTTATTCTGAACTAACTTGTACACAATGTAAGAGTATTTGTATTGTGAGGTAATTATTATTATAATAAAAAAATATTGAGATAAATGTTTTACAAGCTCTTGCAAACGAATGTGAATGAACTAAAAGTAGACACATATTAATACACATTTATTTCGCCCGACCAAGTGATCGTCCACTACCTGTTCAGTTTGTGTTCTTACATTGTCTCAACTCTGTATCTCGTTCTCTCTCTCGTTTACTCTTTCGTTAACTAGTTGGCTCTCATTGATGATGGTGTCTAAGGTTAGCTGTGATAAAAAGAGAAGTCGTAAGCCTCTTGCTTTAAGTGCCAAGTTAGTGGATGCTGGTGTGCCATTCTGATTTTATTCAATAAACACCCTGCCACTCACCTCTCACACATTAATATTAATATTTTATTCAATAAACACCCTGCCACTCACCTCTCACACATTAATATTAATATTTTATTCAATAAACACCCTGCCACTCACCTCTCACACATTAATATTAATATTTTATTCAATAAACACCCTGCCACTCACCTCTCACACATTAATATGTATTAATATTTTAAGGTAAGTAATAAGTGTACTCTGTGTGTATCTTTCCTTTCATTGTATTTTTAATGCCTATTTCTATTGCTAACTTAATATAAGTTAGTGTAAACTTGTTGTCTGGCATTTATTGCATATTTTATGTTTGCTCTGATAATAATACTTGTGGACCTGTGTGGTACCCGGGTGAAGGGACAACATTAAGTTTTCTCTGCTCAGCCATCAGAGAAAACGTGTATGAATCTGCGTTTGGCCCAGCCACTCTCTCACTCCACTTTTGTTTACAATTTTCGGCATGAATTATTCATTACTTCTACCTTCGTTTATGATGGCATCTAAAGGTGTTGTTAGAAATGATTAAATTCAGTGAACAAGGCATGTCAATGTTAATAATGTGGCTCTGGGCTACAGTGTAAATAGCCAGTAGGTGTAGCCCAGGCAGGCTACACCTACCGGCTACCTACACTGACTTCCTACAAATAAATACTACTCATCTCTCTTCCTATATTAAGACTACACATATTTTAAGGTAAATAATGAGTGTACTGTATGTGTATTTTACCTCTCTGGGATGTTTTAAATATTGTATATTAAGTATGAGATGGGGAGCCAGGGCTACCTACACCTGGGCTACCTGCACCTGACTTCCTACAAATAAGTACTACTCACATCTCTCCATACATTAAGATTACAAATACTTTAAGATAAGTAATGAATTTACTGTGAATGTATTTTACTTTGTGTGTTTTTAATGCCTAGTTCTGTTACTAACTTAATATAATTTAGTGTAAACTGGTTGTCTGGCATTTATATGCATTTATAAATGGAAAAAAATGGCATTCTGCCTTCCGGCGATGTCTGCTTTCCAGCGACAGCCTGGAAACTAACCCGCCGTATAAGTGGGGCCATTATATTATACATAATTATTATTATGTATTGTTATTATTAGTACATATAATAATAATAGTTTTTATTATCATTATTATTATTATTATTTTATTAATTTAGGGACTTGGAGCACAGATCAAATTCTCTAGATCAAGAGCCCCTCACCACATATGTAACTACTACTACTACTACTACTTCTTCTTCTTCTAACAGTAATAATAAAATATAATGTAATAATAATAATAAGAGTAAAGAGAAACTCTAAAAGGCTGCCAGTAGTTGGCACCACCATCAGCAAAACAATGGTAACTACAACTAGTACACTTTGCACTCTGTTCTAGACTTAGTAGTCTTAAAGTAGGATTTCGGCCCGAAATGCCTCTGCATGATAGAGTCTTTCTTTGATCCAGCATATTTGGATATGTTAAACATACACATTGTAAACCTTTGCCAAAGTATATATATTTTATTTATTATTTATTTAAGGATACCTCCCTTGAAGGAGAAGTTGAATCCTGAAATTTCTTTTCGTATCATGAAGCAACAAATCAGCCGAACGACAGTTCTATCCTGAAAATTTCACCTAGTGGGCGTGTTCATAAACTCACGGTTCTACTGTATGTATGTATGTATGTTATTTATATATATATATATACTTCTATATATATATATATATATATATAATATATATATTTATATCTATATATATTTTTTATTTATACTCAGTGGACCCCGATTTTTTCATTCCAGAAGTATGTTCAGGTGACAAGTACTGACCAATTTGTTCCCATAACGAATTATTAGAAGTAGGTTGCTCCATTTCAGACCCCCAAACATTACACGTACAACGCACTTACATAATACACGTCATAATTGGTCGCATTGGGAGGTGATCTTAAGGGGGGTTCCCAATGTATATATATATATATATATATAGATTTATATATATATTATATATATATGTATATTGTATATACTATATATATATATATTATCTTATTTATATATATATATATATATATATTTTTATATATATAAGTAATGTAAGTATGTAAGTAAATTTATTCAGGTATACACAAAATACAGTTAAATAGAAATATCATTCATGCAGCATATGTGTAGAGAAACATAGGATAACCCAAAAAAGTCAGACAGAGTGACTTATTTCATTGGTGTCCTTGTACCTTACTTATTTTTATATAAAGGTTATAATATTTCTTATTATTTCTACAATAGATAAACATCTTATTATCATAATACAAAAGAACTATCTACTACACGAGGGTCATTAAGACTATCTTACAATACGGGGTCATTACTAGGGAATAAGGTAAAATTTACACATATTTTAGCTATAAAATAAAATCATTCCCTACCTTCTGTAGCTTTCATTCATCAGACACTTTTTGGCAGTCTTCTTGAATGGTTCTATGCTATGACTGGCTTTGGCATGTGCGGGTAGTTCTGTTCCATTCACTTTATTGCTGTACAAAAAAAGGTGGTTTGACGCCTGGCCACTGACTGGGGGTACTACAAAGTTGTGCTCTCTCCCCCTCGTAACGATGATATGCTTTGGTTCCCAACCTTGAACAAAAAATTGACAGCCAAGATATTTCTGACACTGTTCGGAGCAATTTTATAACATGATTTAGCTTCAGTTGTTTATACTCTGTCTTAACATTCAGCAGTTATCCAACTGCTGTAAATTCATCCTGGCCAACATGTTCTCTTGGTCCCAGCCCAGGATGAATCTTACGTTTGGTTCTGGGGTTTTGCAGTCTATCTTTCTGTTTTTTTGTAAGGCAGAGTACCATGAAAGAGCAAGGCGTAATCCATATGGCATTGATAAGGGCTAGACATAGGTGTCCTGCGTGCCTCAGATAGGTAGACTTGTGCTTGACTATACAGGCATAACTGCAGTCTGGCATTCGCTTTCTTTACTCAACTGTTCCCTATCAATTCTCTGACATGCATGGGTCAAGGGGGATTCCAGTATTTTTACTGATGAAACCAAAGTGATGTCTCCCCATTACACTGAACATTAAAATTATATACCCTTCTCAGTTGATGGTTTTGTCCAAAGATAATGGCTTCAGTTTTCCCTAGTGTAATGGATAGTTTGTTGTCTACTAACCATTTGTGCAGGACTCCAGTTCCAGTGTTAAAAAACATTGGAAATATCTTGTGGGTCTTGACCTGTCACTAAACAGAGCATGTAATCCTATATATTTATATATAAGATGACAGTGCTCTGCTGTTTAGTGACAGGTAAGACCCCACAAGATAATTGCTAATGTTTTAACACTGGGAATGGAGTCCTGCTCAGCAACATGGTTAAGTCAGACAACAAACTTCATTACACCTAGGGGAAAACTGAAAGCCATTATCTTTGGAACAAAACCATAAAATGAAGAAGGGTCAAATAATTTTAATGTCAGTGTAATGGGGAGTCCATCACTTTGGTTCAACAGTAAAATTATTGGCGAATCCCCTTTGACCCATGCTTGTAAGGAGAATGTGATAGGGAACAGTGATAGTACAAGAAAGCGAATGCCCAGACTGAAGTTCCTGTATAGGACAAGCACAGTGTTACCTACTGGCTCGCAGACCCTAGGTCTAGCCCTTATACTATGCCATATGGATTCGCTTGTCTTCATCGGTACCTCTGCCTTGACAAAAAAACTGGAAAGATAGACTGCAAATCACCCAGAAACAAAATCGTAAGATTCATCCTGGGGCTGGGGACCAAGAGAACATGTAGGCCAGGACTGAATTAAAGCAGTGGATTAGGCTGAATGTTGGTGCGTTGATGAAAGAGTAAAACAACTGAAGCTAAATCATGTTTATAAAATTGCTCCGACAGTGTCCAGAATATCTTGCTGTCACTTTGTCAAGGTTGGGAACAACGCAATCATAGTACTAGGTGGGAGAGAGCACAACTTTGTAGTACCCACAGTCAGTGGCAGGCGTCAAAAAACACCTTTTATTGTACAGGCATTAAAGTAAGGGAACAGACTACCCGCACATGCCAAAGCCAGTCATAGCATGAACCAGTTCAAGAAGACGGCCAAAAAGTGTTGATGAAATGAAGCTACGAAAGGGAGGGAATGATTTTATATTTTATAGCTAAAAATATGTGTAAATTTTAACTTATTCTCTAGTAATGGACCCTTTATTGTAGATAGTCTTTAATGACACTCGTGTTAGTAGGATAGAGGTATTTTTTTGTATGAGTAAATAAGATCGTTTTCTTCATTGTAGATTAATAAGAAAATATTTTACCTTTATATTATAATAATAAGGTAAAAGGACCCAATGGTAAAAATAAGTCATTTCTGTCTGACTTTTTTGGGTTATTCCTAGGTTCTCTAACATTATGCTTGCTATGTATGTAATTCTATGTAACTGTATTTGTTGTATACCTGAATAAATTTACTTACTTACTTACTTACTTTATATAATATAATTTTTATATTATATATAATATATTATATACTATATATATATATATATATACATATACTTTATAATATATATATTATATGTATATTATATATACTTTTATATATACAAGTGGGACCCCCGCCCCTTAACGATACTCCCAATGCGACAATTATGTAAGTGTATTTATGTTAGTGCGTTTGTAAGTGTATGTTTGGGGGTCTGAAATGGAGCAACCTACTTCATAATATTTTTCTATGGGAACAATTCGGTCAGTGCTGGCACCTGAACATATTCTGGAATGAAAAAAACGGGGGATCACTGTGTATATATAAATATATATATATATAATATATATATATATATATATATATATATATATATATATATATTATATATATATATATATATATATACAGATCATTTCTACCATACAGTAGAACCGTGAGTTATGAACACCCCACTAGGTGAATTTTCAGGATATGAATATCGTTCGGCTGATTTGTTGCCTTCAGGATACGAAAGAAATTTCAGGATGCGAACTTATCATTCATGGGAGGTTCCTTATATAAATAAATAAATAATATATATATTTCTTTTGCAAAGGTTACAATGTGTGTGTTTACATATCATAAATATGACTGGACGCAAAGAAAGACTACTATCATGCAGGAGGCATTTCGGGCAGATATTATAAGTAATGCCTCTTAAGACTCTTAAGTCTAGACAAGTGCAAAGTGTACTAGTTGTAGTTACCAATGTTTTGCTGATGGTGGTGCCAACTACTGGCAGCCTTTTAGAGTTTCTTTTATTCTTTATTATTATTATTACACTTATATTTTTTTATTACTGTTAGAAGAAGAAGAAGTAGTAGTAGTAGTAGTAGTTACATATGTGGTGAGGGGCTCTTGATCTAGAGAATTTGATCTGTGCTCCAAGTCCCTAAATTAATAAAATAATAATAATAATAATGATAATAAAAACTATTATTATTATATGTACTAATAATAACAATACATAATAATAATTATGTATAATATAATGGCCCCACTTATACGGCGGGTTAGTTTCCAGGCTGTCGCTGGAAAGCAGACATGAGCGGAAGGCAGTATCCATTTTTTTCCATTTATTAATGCATATAAATGCCAGACAACAAGTTTACACTAAATTATAGTAAGTTTAGTAACAGATCTAGGCATATTAAAAAACACACAAAGTAAAATACATTCACAGTAAAATTCATTACTTTTCTTAAATATTTGTAATCTTAATGTAGGGAGAGATGTGGATAGTACTTATTGTGTAGGAAGTCAGGTGCAGGTAGCCCAGGTGTGGTATGGCCCAGGTGTAGGGATAGCCCAGCGTGTAGGGTGTAGGTAGCACTGGCTCCCCTAATACTTAATATACGATATTTTAAAACATTCCCAGAAGAGGTAAAAATACACAGAAGTACACTCATTATTTTATCTTAAAATATGTGTAGTCTATTATAGGAAGAGAGGTGAGTAGTATTTATTTGTTTAGGAAGTCAGTTGTAGGTGCCAGAGGTGTAGCTGCCTTGGGCTACACCTACTGCTATTTACACTGTATCCAGAGCCACATTATTAACACTGACATGCCTAGTCACTTGTTTTAATCATTTCTAACAACAACAAACCATTTAGATGAATTCATAAACGAAGGTAGAATAGTAGAAGTAATGAATAATTCATGCCGAAAATTGTAAACAAAAGTGGTGGCTGTGGGGGAGAGTGGCTTGAGCCAAACGCAGAAGTTTCATACACGTTTTCTCTGATGGCTGAGCAAGAAAAGTAATGTTTGTCCCTTCCCCGGGTACACACATGTCCACAAAGGTATTATTATCAGAGCACACTTAAAATATGCAATAAATAAATTGCCAGGACAACAAGTTTACCACAACCTTATATTAAGTTAGCAATCGAAATAGGCATTAAAATTACAATGAAAAGGAAAGATACACACAGATGTCACCACTTATTACTTAACTCGAAATATTACATACATTATTAATGTGTGAGAGGTGTAGTGGCAGGGTGTTTATTTGAATAATTTGAGAATGGCACACCCATCTCCTCTAACTTGGACTTAAAGCAAGAGGTCTACAAACTTCTCTTTTTATCACAGCTAACTCCTTAGATGCCATCATCAATGGAGCCAAACTTTAGGTTACGAAAGAGTTATACGAGAGAGAGAAAAAGAATACAGAGTTGAGACAATGTTAGAAAACACAAAATGAACAGGGTAAGTGGGCGATCACTTGGGTCAGGGAAAAAAAAGTGTTTAATATGTGTTACTTTTTTAGTTCATTAACATTAGTTTTGCAAGAGTGTGTTAAAACATTTATCTCAATATTTTTTTATTATAATAATAAATTACCTCACAATACAAATCTCTTAATTGTGTACAAGAGTTTTACAAGTTAATTCAGAATAAACAAACAGCAACACACCATTTTTAAAGTGAAGAAGATAATAATAATAATATAATACTTATTAATAATACTAATAATAATACTAATAAATAATAATATTTTATATTTATTTATTCTATAATTTGAACATGTGTTACGTTTATTTGTCCCTTATTACTTTGATAGTAAGGTTCTCACTACATGGAAATATAAACACATATGCAGTATAATGTGATCCTTTATTGACAACGTTTCAACACACACAGTGGGCTTTTTCAAGTCACACACAGATCTACCTGGGGTGGAAGGTATGGGAGTATTTATAGTCATGTTCAGAATGTTGAGGTCAGGTGGAGAATGCTGCATTTGATGATCTACCGGGTGGGGTTATAGAGTCTTGGGTAGCTTGGCAGGGGTATTGGACAAGTTGTGAGTCGACTTCTGCAGTGTTCTATGTTTCTTATTTTTTTTTTTTTTTTTTGAGGGGTGGGGATTAGCGATGAAGAAGTTTCTTGGCGAGTGGTTCAGCTGTATGTTATAGACAGCAGTTGTGTGGTTGAAAATTGTTGGTTATAGAGATAAGTGATGATTCCAGGATGTCTTCGGTTTGAGTGTGTCTTCTGTGGCGGATAAGTTTGAGTTTCTTTAGTGAATTAAATGGTTGTGTGGATTGCGATGTTGCTACACAGGCGATTCCTTGTATCGACAGTCCTGCTTGCATATTGGTGTTCTGAAATACGTGTTTGGAGGTCTCTTGATGTTTCGCCCACATATAATTGTTTTCTATTGCAGTCATTACAAGGGATTATGTTATACCCCTGCAGAGGATGGAGGCTTGTCCTGTCTACTTATCTGGTCGATGTCCTTGATGGTCGTGGTTGTGGGAGGTTGATATGTGGTAGGATGTACTGGAAAAGATGAGTTGGAAAATTGTTTTGGCAATGGAGGTGGTGGGGAGGACTTTGTATCTCTTCTCGGCAGCTGTTTCTCTGGGTGTGTTCAAAGATGTTTATTGCCCGCCGTCTTGCAGTCTTGATATGAAGATGACGAGGGTTAGTGGAGTTTAGAAAATACTTGTTCAATTATTCGTGCTTTCTTCCTCAAGGGCATCACTGCTGCGTTTATGAGTGCACGCAGGGATGAAGCCTATAATTACACAGTTTGGTTTGGTGTCATGGTGAGAGTAGAAGTGGAGCTGATCGTTTGGTTTGTGGGTTTGCGATAGATTTTAAAAAGAAGTTTGTGGTCAGCTTTGCAGAGCAGTACATCAAGGAAAGGAAGAGTGTTGTCGACTCTTCAAGTGTGAACTGGATTGAAGGCTCGACCTGGTTGAGCTTGTCTTGGAGAGCTTATCGTCTGAAGCATTTAGGAGTTATGAGAGAATGTCGTCAACATAAACGGAGCACAGGTGACAGACGAAGGGATTAATGTTGGAGAAAGTTCTGGTTTCTAGATGTTCCATGTATAGGTTCACCAGGACCTCACTGAGTGGAGAAACCCATGGGGTAGTCCATAAAGTCCTGCTGAAAAGAGGTGATTTTCGAAATGAGAAATACGTTTAAATGCCAACACATAGTTCAACAAGGTCGATGAAATCGCTGGGCTGGAATGGAAGATCAAGTGAAATCGGTCAATTTTCCTGCGCAAGAGATCGAGGCTTGTGTTTGTAGGTTACTTTGGTTGATGAATAGGGAAGTCACGTTCTAGGCTGGAAAAGTCTTTCTTCTGTTCCTGATGGTGATTGTTGCGAATGCGATTTGAGAAGATCACCAGAGTGTTTGAGAGATGTGCTGGACTGATAGTGGCCCAATAGTTTAGAGAGGTGTTTTGCGAGAATTCCTGGAGAGCTGTTGGGGCAAGCACTGCCTATTCCCGAGGATATGGGCCTCAGTGGGATACAGGCTTGTGTGTTTTTGGGCAGCCTTACATTTTGGCAGGTTGGGTTGTACCTGGGCATGGTGTGCAGAAAGTTTATTACCATTGTTCTGTGCCCCTCAGAACTGCGCGAGTCCTTTGTAGAAAAGTTTTAGTACGGGTTGTCCAATTGGTTGGTTGTGAGAGGTTTGTAGGTATCTGGGTCATTAAGTAGATTGAGCATTTGTTCCTGTAATCGTCAAGTGTTCATGATAACAAAACACCACCTCCTTTATCAGTTTGGTGGTGACCCTGTTGGTCGGTTGTCTTTGCTAAACCTTTGAGTGCATTGATGTAACGTCGAGGGGTATGACTGGGAAGCTGGTGTTGAGGGATGGATGTGAGATGATGCACTTGGAAGATAGCCTTTTTGGAAGTCGGATCATTGTGTCTTGTAGTTAAGGATTTTGGCGATGAAATTTAGGTCTTGTTTTGGTTTCGTGAATTCCTGTTGTGAATTTGAGGCATAAGCTGAGGGCTTCAGGTTTCTGTGGTTGACAGTGGACGAGATGAAAGATTTTGATAATTTCAGGTCTTCCTAAACTTTTCCAATGGACTATTATTGCTCAGAGTGTTGTAGTTTCACAAGTTTAAGACTGATTTCTGTTGAACATGCGCTTGTGGTAACTCTGCTGCGAATGTTTTCGGCGGTGCGTCTTGTTCTTGTTGCCCCAGGGAGTGTTGTGCCTAGTGTTATGACTTGGAGAAAGCTTCCTTTGTAGCATTGTTTAAGTCATCTGCACACTCTTCAAGGTAGGTCCGAGCTTGTTGCGGAGGAAAGGTGGTTTGATGTGGCAATTTGAGGAGGAGTAGATCTTTTAAGACATTTCTTGGATGCAGTCATGAAGAAAATTGTGTCTGTTGCGAAGTGAGTAAGCTTTTAGAAGAAGATCCAGGTATTCTCTGTGTGAAGGATCCATTTCTACTGCAGTGTTTGACACGATGGAAATAAATGGTTATAAAATACCGGACACAATGGAAAAATAAACACATATGCAGTATAATGTGATCTTTATTGACAACGTTATCCAACAGTGGGCTTTTTATGTCACACCCAGATCTACCTGGGGTGGAAGGTATGGGAGTATTTATAGTCATGTTCAGAATGTTGAGGTCAGGTGGAGAATGCTGCATCTGATGATCTACCGGGTGGGGTTATAGAGTCTTGGGTAGCTTGGCAGGGGTATTGGACAAGTTGTGAGTAGACCTTCTGCAGTGTTCTATGTTCTTATGTGGGATAGCGATGAAGAAGTTTCTTGGCGAGTGGTTCAGCTATGTTATAGAAGCCGTTGTTCTGGTTGAAATTGTTGGTTATAGAGATAAGTGATGATTCCAGGATTCTTCGGTATTGAGTGTTGTCTTCTGTGGCGATAAGTCTTGAGTTTCTGTAGTTAATTAAATGGTTGTGCGAATTGCGATGTTGTACACAGGCATTCCTTGTATCGTCAGTCCTGCTTGATGGTCGTGGTTGTGGAGGTAGATACTTGGAATGATGTATTGGAAAAGATGTTGGAAACTTGTTTGGCAATGGAGTTGGTGGGGAGGACTATGTATCTCTTCTACTCTCACCACGACACCAAAACCAAATGTGGTGTAATTATAGGCTTCTTCCTGCGTGCACTCAGAATCTGCAGCAGTGAGTTCCTTGAGGAAGAATGCACTATAATTGAACAAGTATTTTCTAAACTCCACTACCCTCGTCACTTCATCAGAGACTGCAGACGGTGGGCATTAAACATCTTGAACACACCCAGAGAAGACACTGCCGAGAAGAGATACATAGTCCTCCCACCAACTTCCATTGCAAAACAAGTTTCCAACATATTTTCCAATACATCATTCCAAGTATCTACCTCACAACCCGACCATCAAGGACATCAACCAGTAGTAGACAGCGACAAGCCTTCCATTACTTATGCAGGGGGTATTACAATAATCCCTTGTAATGACTGCAACATATTATATATGTGGGCGAAACATCAGAAGGACCTCAAACAGTATTTCAGAAACACCAATATGCAAGCAGGACTGTCGATACAAGGAACGGACTGTGTTTACACATTCGCAATTCACACAACCATTTAATTACTACAGAAGAAACTAAGACTTATCGCCACAGAAGACAACACTCAATACCGAAGAATCCTGGAATCATCAATTATCTCTATAACCAACATATTTCAAAAGAAAACAAGGCTTCTATAACATAGCTGAACCACTCGACAAGAAACTTCTTCATCGCTATCACACATAAGAGCATAGAACACTGCAGAAGGTCTACTCACAACTTGTCCAATACCCCTGCCAAGCTACCCAAGACTATAACCCCACCCGGTAGATCATAAGAACATAAGAATGTAGGAACACTACAGAAGGCCTACTGGCCCATGCGAGGCAGGTCCTTATCAAAACGACATCTACCTAAAGCTACTCAAGAAATAACTCCCGTACCCCTTGACACCAATCAAACCCAGCCCCTCCCACTCATATATTTGATCATCAGATGCAGATTCTCATACCACCTGACCTCAACATTCTGAACATGACTATAAATACTCCCGCACCTTCCACCCCAGGTAGATCTGTGTGTGACTTGAAAAAGCCCACTGTGTGGGTGAAACATCATTGTCAATAAAGGATCACATTATACTGCATATGTGTTTATATTTCCATTGTGTCGGTATTTTATACCATTTATTTCCACTGTTCTCACTACATGTTCTAGTGTGGGGTAGCTTTTACTTAATGGCCTTATCTGTCTAGGGGTAATACTTACATCATGGCTGATCATCTTGAGTGTCTCTGATATCCTTTCACCAGCCCTCTTCACAGGTTATTTAAACTACTATAAAAATATAACTGTATTCTAAATAGATATGTACAGAAGATACAATCACAGCCTCACATTTTCAAAACAAAAATCTACACACTCCATAGCTGGTTTTCCAAAAGGTGTAGTTCATTACATGTCCTTCTCTCTATCTTGGATAAATCTGGGCAAACCAGTGTTTTGACTCACTTTAGTCACCCTGGGTATGGAGGCACACTTAAGTTATAATAGGCTCACCCCTGGCGCCACACATAAGACCCAATGAATATAGAAGGAAGGACCAGAGATCCTGCCAGGTTTGAAGTGCCAGCTAAAGAGAGCGTGAGATGAGAGAGAGAGGGGGAGAGGGAGGAGCCTAGCTAAGCTCCTCCCCACTAAAACAAAAGATGTTGCAAAGCACAGGTTCTCTTGTTACCACAATTCTACTATACCTTATTTTAACTGTTACAAAAGAAATACAACTTTATAAACTACTTGTTTAACCTTTGAGGGTTTTCGTCGTATAGTACGTCTTACGCGTAGGGGTTTTTGAGTACTATAGTACTCATAATTTCTAGCGGCCTCAATTAGTGGGAGGAAAAGCGGGTAGGCCCTTCAATGATGAAAGATATGGGGTCTATGTGGTCAGTGTGCACGTCTAAAAAAAATCCTGCAGCTAACACAGTGCATAATGAGAAAAAAAAAAAACTTTGACCATTTTTTTTAATAAATCAGCGAAATTTGCAGTGTATTTAAGATATGGTATTTATTGTTGTATTCTAGTTTTTTGTCGCATAATATAGAATGGAAGACATATTACAGAAATTGAGATGATTTTTGACTGGGTTGTTACAATGAAATGTGCATTGTAAATTGAGCTCAAAGTAGCAGAAATGTTCGGTTTTTTACCAAACTTCAAAAAGTGAACTAATGTGCCAGCGTGCAATACACGTCAACTGGTGAGTCTAATTTTTCCTCTCAACAACACTAAACCAATAATATTTATTCATTTTTTTCCACTATTGCAGTAGTCTGGCAAACAGTAAATCTTTTTATTTTTTTCTGTGAAAATAAAAAAATTCAAAGTGGAAAGCAAAAGAATATATGAGGGCCTTGAGACGGACTAATGCACTAGAGGAATTAAAGTCATTTTAGTGCCAGGAATGTCTTTCCTTGTTTATTCTGGACCCTATTCGGAATTTGGCATCGTTTGAAAATTTGTGTGGAAATTGGCAAAATGCTAAATTCCTGACCACTGTTCTGGATAGTTGAATTTCATTAAATGAGTGGTTTCTTGAACCCAATTCGATAGACAAAATGGAGTTTCTAGCGAAAATATTATGTTTATCGTCGGACTAGTGCAGTTTGAAATTGGCCGAAAATGGGCTCAAAGTGGGCCAAAATCGCCGGGCCGATCCGTAATTATCGCCTGAGAAGCAAACTTTGCGAAGAGCACAATTCATAAGTTTTTCTATAAAATTTCAAACTTTGGTTGTCTTTATGATCGGGGATAAAGATTCTCTATCTTTTTCATAAGAGAAATAATTTTTTATTTTTTTTTAAATTTGGCCGGGAACCTGAGAACGAGTGTTTCGGAGAGGGCAGTCGACCCTCAAAGGGTTAAATGTGTTTGTGTGTCTATAGTATAACCTATTATATTGAGAAAAGGCTGACCCAGTGTCTCTAGTAATAAGAGTGATACAAGCTCTTATGACATTTAGACCGAGTCCCATAATTCAATATAATTAGGTATTCCCTTGTAACTGTTAACTTATAAATTAGAGTTGGGTCCTATTAGCCCATAACAACATTGACTAAGTGAAGTACGAAAAAGAATTACAGTAAATGCAGCATGCCAAAGCCACTTGAATGCATAGCTATTACGGGCAGGCTTATAAATTAACTTTAGATTAATACCAATGATACATTCAGTAGTACAAAATTATTGTTTAAAAAAGATAACAATTTAGTACAAACGAGTATTATTTGAACAGGTTATATGGTCATTTACTGTGTTGCTGTGTAATCAGTTAGAATGGATATTTCTGTTAGGTAATGAAGTTAAATTAGTAACAAAGTTTGATTGGGAGTCACAGGTTGACATTTATTGAGATACAATAAAGAGATACATATATGAGGATAAAATTTATGAGACTTCAATTATTTCAGTATTTATTTAGTTGTGGGTGAGTAAGTGATTTTTGAGAAGAGACTTGAATTTATAAACAAGTTGTGACTTTTATATTCACATGTAATGATTTCCAGATTTTAGGGCCTTTTATGAGCACAGACGTTTTGCATAAGCGGGCGATGGACACGACGACATCAAAGGTGTGATCTGTTGTCTTGTGTTTTATGGTCCATGTGTTCTGTTTGAGGTTTGTAAGATGTTTGAGAGGAGGGGTTTTATGTCAGAGTTAAGGTTCCATGTTGTAGTAGGAACAGTAATAAGTATGGATGTTTTGTATGGTGAGTAAGGTTTTCGAGTTTTGATTTTGGTGGGAGTGTGCAGGCCTGTAGTGGGAATTTGTTTCATTCTGATGCAAGCCTTTTGTTGGTGATTAGTGGGGTTTGAGATATGGTTTATTGTTGTTGTGCCCCATGCGCAAATTCCATAGGTGAGATAGGGGTAAATAAGTGAGTGATATAGGGTCATGAGGGGCTGACTGTGGAACATTAAGTGCTGTATCTTCGATAGTTTGCCTACTGTTCTTGGAATTTTTTTTGGAAATTTGTAGGTATATGTGTTGGAAATTTGAGTCTTTTATCAAGGTGGATTCCTAGGAATTTACCCTCTCGTGAGTTTTGTATAGGTGATCCATTTATCATTATGTTAAGAGACAAATCTGCAGTCTTTGTTACCAACTGAATGAAGTAGGTTTTGTCAATGATTAGAGGAAGTTTGTTGGTCATCATCCGGTTGATATTTTCTGTTAATTTGGCATTTACAGTATTCGGTCCCCCTAAGCGCCTGGACTGCCGCCGCTAGGGTGGCCGACGGTGACCGTATGTGGGTCCGTCATCACATGCAAATAGTGTGGGTTTTGAGTAGTTGCATGATATATGGTAGGTCATTTATGTAATAATAATAATAATAAAAAATAATATTAATATAATACACTACCATCCGACTTACGACCGAGTTCAGTCCAAGAAACCGGTCGTACGTCGAACTTGGTTGATTAAGTCGAACGTTACTACGAACTTCATAACATATCATTTTTGTAATGACTTTTTTTTATTGCTTTATTTTGGTATTTATGTTTTTACTTTACTTTTTTTGCTGTTAGTACTATTATTTTATACATGTATGGTTTTTAGAAATAAAACACTGTGATACAACACAATCACTTGTTTATTTCAAGAAATTTGGCATAAATACATGGTCATATAGTCGAGTCGTCGTTAAGTCGAGGAAGTTAAGTCAAAATGGTAGGGCGTTATTATTTTCATTACATTAAAAAAAACACTAAACCCACAAGGGTCATGAGTTGCTTTTGTAAATGCCATACGAAAAGGATATTTTTCTCCAGTTATCCCCTTGTTTGACTAGAGTAATACGTAATTCTTACGGACACTACATACACAGTTTTGGTTAACATATCTTTATTTACATCAATTTTATTCCGTGAGTATATGTATCATGTTTATATGCTTTATGTAATGGGTTTCGTATATATATAATTTGGAGGAAATTATCATAGATGGATTAAAAAATTGCATATATTGATGTTAAAATAAGAAATTTAGTGTGCCCAAGAGTGATTATTATACTTGTATTGGCGTCATGAGTAGAGAGAGACTTGCGATTATATTTGTGTACCTCCACACCAGCACTGTGTGTAAGTATATTAGCGTACGGTACACATAAGTAATAATTATCAGAGTACATATAATATATACAGTAACTAAAAAAAACATTTGAAATTTTGGAATGTTTCCTGAACATAAAGATGTGGTCACAGAAAATGTAAAACAAAACAGGGGGGTGGGGGCGCCGTATTGAAAGACCACTTGCCGTTTATAGCAAATTTTGGTCATAATTTGACATCGACATATTAGGCGTTAACGCGTAAGGCTGAAAATGCCATAAAGTGGGGCCTCTTAACTGTATGTAATAATAATAAAATAATATAATATATATAATTTATAATATGTTAGAATAATTATATAGAGGAGAAGCCTGAGCTTGATACCACCTGCAGCTACATAGAATGCATCCACAAGAGCCCTTTTGGGGCGGGGGCAGATGGAGACAGGGGCCTTGCTTCTCCCTAAGAGCTCCGTGTGGGCAGGGACTGTGGTAGTCCTGGGGACAGTTGGTCCCAAAGATATGGGGGCGGGGTACTTATACTCCTCCATGGGAGACTTTAAGTCTCGAGATATCCCAAGATAGAGGTCTCGAGATACTCCCCGATAGAGGTCTCGAGATACTCCCCAGATAGAGGTCTCGAGCGTTACTCCCCAGATAGGGAGTCCAAGGCCGGGTCACCACTACTCTGGAAAAGACCCAGGCCAGGAGCGTACCAGTGATAGAAAAAAATATTATAATAATATAATAGCACATGTATGTACGTTCTGCATTATATATTTAGTTTGACAACCCCACTCTGTTCAGTTTGTGTTCTTACATTGTCTCAACTCTGTATTCTTGTTCTCTCCTCGTTTTACTCTTTCGTTAACTAGTTGGCTCTCATTGATGATGGCATCTAAGGTTAGCTGTGATAAAAAGAGAGTTGTAATCTCTTGTTTAAGTGCCAAGTTAGAGGATGATGGTGTGCATTCTCAATTTTTTCATTAAACACCTGCCACTCACCTCTCACCATTAATATGTATTTAATATTTCTTTAGGTAAGAATACAGTGTAATCCTGTGTTGTTTCTTTCCTTTCATTGTATTTTTAATGCTATTTCTATTGCTACTTATTATAAGTTATGTGTAAACTTGTTGTCTGGCATTTATTGCATATTTTATGTGTGCTCTGATAATTATACTTGTGGACATGTGTGTACCCGGGTGAAGGGACACATTACGTTTTCTCTGCTCAGCCCAGAGAAAACGTTGTATGAATCTGCGTTTGGCTCAGCCACTCTCTCACTCCACTTTTGTTTACAATTTTCGGCATGAATTATTTTCAATTACTTCTACCTTCGTTTATGATTTCATCTAAAGGTTGTTGTTAGAAATGGATTAAATTCAGTGAACAAGGCATGTCAGTGTTAAATAATGTGGCTCTGGGCTACAGTGTAAATAAGACAGTAGGTGTAGCCCTTGGCAGGCTACACCTACTGGCTACCTACATGACTTCCTAACCAAATAAATACTACTCCACCTCTCTTCCTATATTAAGACTACACATATTTTAAGATTAAATAATGAGTGTACTGTATGTGTATTTTACCTCTATTGGGATGTTTTAAAATATCGTATATTAGTAATGAGAATGGGGAAGCAGTGCTACCTACCACCTGGGCTACTACACCTGGCTAACTACACCTGGGCTACCTGCCACCTGACTTCCGACAAATAAGTACTACTCACATCTCTCCCAATTAAAGATTACCAAATACTTTAAGATAAGTAATGAATTTACTGTGAATGTATTTTACTTTGGTGTGTTTTTTATGCCTCTTATGTTTACTAACTTAATATAATTTAGTGTAAACTTGTTGTCTGGCATTTATATGAATTTATTAATGGAAAAAAATGGCATTCTGCCTTCCGGCGATGGTATGCTTTACAGCGACAGCCTGGAAACTAACCCCCGTATAAGTGGGGCCATTATATTATCATAATTTTTTATTATGTATTGTTATTATTAGTACTTATAATAATAATAAGTTTTTATTATCATTATTATTATTATTATTTTATTAATTTAGGGTCTTGGAGCACGATCTAATTCTCTAGTTCAAGAGCCCCTCACCAACATACTGTAACTTACTACTACTAACTACTACTTCTTCTTCTTCTAAACAGTAAAATAAAATATAATGTTATAATAATAATAAGAGTAAAAGAGAAACTCTAAAGGCTGCCAGTAGTTGGCACCACCATCAGCAAACAATGGTAACTACAACTAGTACACTTTGCACTCTGTTCTAGACTTAGTAGTCTTAAAGTAGGATTTCGGCCCGAAATGCCTCTGCATGATAGAGTCTTTCTTTGATCCAGCATATTTGGATATGTTAAACATACACATTGTAAACCTTTGCCAAAGTATATATATTTTATTTATTATTTATTTAAGGATACCTCCCTTGAAGGAGAAGTTGAATCCTGAAATTTCTTTTCGTATCATGAAGCAACAAATCAGCCGAACGACAGTTCTATCCTGAAAATTTCACCTAGTGGGCGTGTTCATAAACTCACGGTTCTACTGTATGTATGTATGTATGTTATTTATATATATATATATACTTCTATATATATATATATATATATATAATATATATATTTATATCTATATATATTTTTTATTTATACTCAGTGGACCCCGATTTTTTCATTCCAGAAGTATGTTCAGGTGACAAGTACTGACCAATTTGTTCCCATAACGAATTATTAGAAGTAGGTTGCTCCATTTCAGACCCCCAAACATTACACGTACAACGCACTTACATAATACACGTCATAATTGGTCGCATTGGGAGGTGATCTTAAGGGGGGTTCCCAATGTATATATATATATATATATATAGATTTATATATATATTATATATATATGTATATTGTATATACTATATATATATATATTATCTTATTTATATATATATATATATATATATTTTTATATATATAAGTAATGTAAGTATGTAAGTAAATTTATTCAGGTATACACAAAATACAGTTAAATAGAAATATCATTCATGCAGCATATGTGTAGAGAAACATAGGATAACCCAAAAAAGTCAGACAGAGTGACTTATTTCATTGGTGTCCTTGTACCTTACTTATTTTTATATAAAGGTTATAATATTTCTTATTATTTCTACAATAGATAAACATCTTATTATCATAATACAAAAGAACTATCTACTACACGAGGGTCATTAAGACTATCTTACAATACGGGGTCATTACTAGGGAATAAGGTAAAATTTACACATATTTTAGCTATAAAATAAAATCATTCCCTACCTTCTGTAGCTTTCATTCATCAGACACTTTTTGGCAGTCTTCTTGAATGGTTCTATGCTATGACTGGCTTTGGCATGTGCGGGTAGTTCTGTTCCATTCACTTTATTGCTGTACAAAAAAAGGTGGTTTGACGCCTGGCCACTGACTGGGGGTACTACAAAGTTGTGCTCTCTCCCCCTCGTAACGATGATATGCTTTGGTTCCCAACCTTGAACAAAAAATTGACAGCCAAGATATTTCTGACACTGTTCGGAGCAATTTTATAACATGATTTAGCTTCAGTTGTTTATACTCTGTCTTAACATTCAGCAGTTATCCAACTGCTGTAAATTCATCCTGGCCAACATGTTCTCTTGGTCCCAGCCCAGGATGAATCTTACGTTTGGTTCTGGGGTTTTGCAGTCTATCTTTCTGTTTTTTTGTAAGGCAGAGTACCATGAAAGAGCAAGGCGTAATCCATATGGCATTGATAAGGGCTAGACATAGGTGTCCTGCGTGCCTCAGATAGGTAGACTTGTGCTTGACTATACAGGCATAACTGCAGTCTGGCATTCGCTTTCTTTACTCAACTGTTCCCTATCAATTCTCTGACATGCATGGGTCAAGGGGGATTCCAGTATTTTTACTGATGAAACCAAAGTGATGTCTCCCCATTACACTGAACATTAAAATTATATACCCTTCTCAGTTGATGGTTTTGTCCAAAGATAATGGCTTCAGTTTTCCCTAGTGTAATGGATAGTTTGTTGTCTACTAACCATTTGTGCAGGACTCCAGTTCCAGTGTTAAAAAACATTGGAAATATCTTGTGGGTCTTGACCTGTCACTAAACAGAGCATGTAATCCTATATATTTATATATAAGATGACAGTGCTCTGCTGTTTAGTGACAGGTAAGACCCCACAAGATAATTGCTAATGTTTTAACACTGGGAATGGAGTCCTGCTCAGCAACATGGTTAAGTCAGACAACAAACTTCATTACACCTAGGGGAAAACTGAAAGCCATTATCTTTGGAACAAAACCATAAAATGAAGAAGGGTCAAATAATTTTAATGTCAGTGTAATGGGGAGTCCATCACTTTGGTTCAACAGTAAAATTATTGGCGAATCCCCTTTGACCCATGCTTGTAAGGAGAATGTGATAGGGAACAGTGATAGTACAAGAAAGCGAATGCCCAGACTGAAGTTCCTGTATAGGACAAGCACAGTGTTACCTACTGGCTCGCAGACCCTAGGTCTAGCCCTTATACTATGCCATATGGATTCGCTTGTCTTCATCGGTACCTCTGCCTTGACAAAAAAACTGGAAAGATAGACTGCAAATCACCCAGAAACAAAATCGTAAGATTCATCCTGGGGCTGGGGACCAAGAGAACATGTAGGCCAGGACTGAATTAAAGCAGTGGATTAGGCTGAATGTTGGTGCGTTGATGAAAGAGTAAAACAACTGAAGCTAAATCATGTTTATAAAATTGCTCCGACAGTGTCCAGAATATCTTGCTGTCACTTTGTCAAGGTTGGGAACAACGCAATCATAGTACTAGGTGGGAGAGAGCACAACTTTGTAGTACCCACAGTCAGTGGCAGGCGTCAAAAAACACCTTTTATTGTACAGGCATTAAAGTAAGGGAACAGACTACCCGCACATGCCAAAGCCAGTCATAGCATGAACCAGTTCAAGAAGACGGCCAAAAAGTGTTGATGAAATGAAGCTACGAAAGGGAGGGAATGATTTTATATTTTATAGCTAAAAATATGTGTAAATTTTAACTTATTCTCTAGTAATGGACCCTTTATTGTAGATAGTCTTTAATGACACTCGTGTTAGTAGGATAGAGGTATTTTTTTGTATGAGTAAATAAGATCGTTTTCTTCATTGTAGATTAATAAGAAAATATTTTACCTTTATATTATAATAATAAGGTAAAAGGACCCAATGGTAAAAATAAGTCATTTCTGTCTGACTTTTTTGGGTTATTCCTAGGTTCTCTAACATTATGCTTGCTATGTATGTAATTCTATGTAACTGTATTTGTTGTATACCTGAATAAATTTACTTACTTACTTACTTACTTTATATAATATAATTTTTATATTATATATAATATATTATATACTATATATATATATATATATACATATACTTTATAATATATATATTATATGTATATTATATATACTTTTATATATACAAGTGGGACCCCCGCCCCTTAACGATACTCCCAATGCGACAATTATGTAAGTGTATTTATGTTAGTGCGTTTGTAAGTGTATGTTTGGGGGTCTGAAATGGAGCAACCTACTTCATAATATTTTTCTATGGGAACAATTCGGTCAGTGCTGGCACCTGAACATATTCTGGAATGAAAAAAACGGGGGATCACTGTGTATATATAAATATATATATATATAATATATATATATATATATATATATATATATATATATATATATTATATATATATATATATATATATACAGATCATTTCTACCATACAGTAGAACCGTGAGTTATGAACACCCCACTAGGTGAATTTTCAGGATATGAATATCGTTCGGCTGATTTGTTGCCTTCAGGATACGAAAGAAATTTCAGGATGCGAACTTATCATTCATGGGAGGTTCCTTATATAAATAAATAAATAATATATATATTTCTTTTGCAAAGGTTACAATGTGTGTGTTTACATATCATAAATATGACTGGACGCAAAGAAAGACTACTATCATGCAGGAGGCATTTCGGGCAGATATTATAAGTAATGCCTCTTAAGACTCTTAAGTCTAGCCATGTGCAAAGTGTACTAGTTGTAGTTACCAATGTTTTTGTGATGGTGGTGCCAACTACTGGCAGCCTTTTAGAGTTTCTCTTTACTCTTATTATTATTATTACATTATATTTTATTATTACTGTTAGAAGAAGAAGAAGTAGTAGTAGTAGTAGTAGTTACATATGTGGTGAGGGGCTCTTGATCTAGAGAATTTGATCTGTGCTCCAAGTCCCTAAATTAATAAAATAATAATAATAATAATGATAATAAAAACTATTATTATTATATGTACTAATAATAACAATACATAATAATAATTATGTATAATATAATGGCCCCACTTATACGGCGGGTTAGTTTCCAGGCTGTCGCTGGAAAGCAGACATCGCCGGAAGGCAGAATGCCATTTTTTTCCATTTATAAATGCATATAAATGCCAGACAACAAGTTTACACTAAATTATAGTAAGTTTAGTAACAGATCTAGGCATATTAAAAAACACACAAAGTAAAATACATTCACAGTAAAATTCATTACTTTTCTTAAATATTTGTAATCTTAATGTAGGGAGAGATGTGGATAGTACTTATTGTGTAGGAAGTCAGGTGCAGGTAGCCCAGGTGTGGTATGGCCCAGGTGTAGGGATAGCCCAGCGTGTAGGGTGTAGGTAGCACTGGCTCCCCTAATACTTAATATACGATATTTTAAAACATTCCCAGAAGAGGTAAAAATACACAGAAGTACACTCATTATTTTATCTTAAAATATGTGTAGTCTATTATAGGAAGAGAGGTGAGTAGTATTTATTTGTTTAGGAAGTCAGTTGTAGGTGCCAGAGGTGTAGCTGCCTTGGGCTACACCTACTGCTATTTACACTGTATCCAGAGCCACATTATTAACACTGACATGCCTAGTCACTTGTTTTAATCATTTCTAACAACAACAAACCATTTAGATGAATTCATAAACGAAGGTAGAATAGTAGAAGTAATGAATAATTCATGCCGAAAATTGTAAACAAAAGTGGTGGCTGTGGGGGAGAGTGGCTTGAGCCAAACGCAGAAGTTTCATACACGTTTTCTCTGATGGCTGAGCAAGAAAAGTAATGTTTGTCCCTTCCCCGGGTACACACATGTCCACAAAGGTATTATTATCAGAGCACACTTAAAATATGCAATAAATAAATTGCCAGGACAACAAGTTTACCACAACCTTATATTAAGTTAGCAATCGAAATAGGCATTAAAATTACAATGAAAAGGAAAGATACACACAGATGTCACCACTTATTACTTAACTCGAAATATTACATACATTATTAATGTGTGAGAGGTGTAGTGGCAGGGTGTTTATTTGAATAATTTGAGAATGGCACACCCATCTCCTCTAACTTGGACTTAAAGCAAGAGGTCTACAAACTTCTCTTTTTATCACAGCTAACTCCTTAGATGCCATCATCAATGGAGCCAAACTTTAGGTTACGAAAGAGTTATACGAGAGAGAGAAAAAGAATACAGAGTTGAGACAATGTTAGAAAACACAAAATGAACAGGGTAAGTGGGCGATCACTTGGGTCAGGGAAAAAAAAGTGTTTAATATGTGTTACTTTTTTAGTTCATTAACATTAGTTTTGCAAGAGTGTGTTAAAACATTTATCTCAATATTTTTTTATTATAATAATAAATTACCTCACAATACAAATCTCTTAATTGTGTACAAGAGTTTTACAAGTTAATTCAGAATAAACAAACAGCAACACACCATTTTTAAAGTGAAGAAGATAATAATAATAATATAATACTTATTAATAATACTAATAATAATACTAATAAATAATAATATTTATTTATTTATTTATTCATTAATTTGAACATGTGTTACGTTTATTTGTCCCTTATTACTTTGATAGTAAGGTTCTCACTACATGGAAATATAAACACATATGCAGTATAATGTGATCCTTTATTGACAACGTTTCAACACACACAGTGGGCTTTTTCAAGTCACACACAGATCTACCTGGGTGTGGAAGGTATGGATTATTTATAGTCATGTTCAGAATGTTGAGGTCAGGTGGAGAATGCTGCATTTGATGATCTACCGGGTGGGGTTATAGAGTCTTGGGTAGCTTGGCAGGGGTATTGGACAAGTTGTGAGTAGACCTTCTGCAGTGTTCTATGTTTCTTATTTTTTTTTTTTTTTTTTGAGGGGTGGGGATTAGCGATGAAGAAGTTTCTTGGCGAGTGGTTCAGCTGTATGTTATAGACAGCAGTTGTGTGGTTGAAAATTGTTGGTTATAGAGATAAGTGATGATTCCAGGATGTCTTCGGTTTGAGTGTGTCTTCTGTGGCGGATAAGTTTGAGTTTCTTTAGTGAATTAAATGGTTGTGTGGATTGCGATGTTGCTACACAGGCGATTCCTTGTATCGACAGTCCTGCTTGCATATTGGTGTTCTGAAATACGTGTTTGGAGGTCTCTTGATGTTTCGCCCACATATAATTGTTTTCTATTGCAGTCATTACAAGGGATTATGTTATACCCCTGCAGAGGATGGAGGCTTGTCCTGTCTACTTATCTGGTCGATGTCCTTGATGGTCGTGGTTGTGGGAGGTTGAAAGGGACTCCCCTTTGATCCGCCTGTTACGGGGTTTTTCGTAACAATGTCATTTCCCTTGCCCCAATTTCATAGAATTCAATATAAATTTAAATTTGCTTCAGGATTACACTGGTGGCTACTAACTAGAGAAATTAAAATTTTAATAAATTTATTAAGTCTAGAGGTTTTATTATCAAATTAAATTAAATTAATCACAGTAATGAAAATAAAATCAATCTCTCGAGTTCAATTTTTACTGTGTGAAAGCACATATCACATTTTTAATTCTTAAGTACCGTCTGGTACTTAACATTTAATAAGATATTACAAATATGTACAAGTAAGTGTGTATGTGTGTAAGTGCTCTATTTAGTTCACTATGTCTCACGACTCGACTAGACTTAAACAAGTGACTGACAAAGTCCTCACATAAACTAACTTCTTGACCGACTGGCAACCCGAACAGTCTGCTTGAACAACAAAGAATGCTAACCCCAAATTAGCAAATGAAATTTAAAAAATCAGGTCAAGGAGATAATATAAGGACACTAAGTAAGGACCATCAGCAGATCCTCAAAAAAAGTTACAAAATTTCCCATACTACTGAATCTAAGTTCAGCATAGGATAAACCCTGACTGTGACAATACAAAGAAACCCAGTACAAAATTAGGTCGAAGCTTAGTAAGGCCCTGAGATGACAGAGTGTCTATGAGACAAAAACCCTCAGTACAACGTCGAAAATCACAAAGGGTCTATACAATGTTCGGGAAACAGAGTTCTACAGAACTAACAAGAATAATGAGACAGACAATCTGTCAACCACCAAGCGAGTCTAGAGCAGACTGAATACTTCACGAGAGGTGAGGACACCCCCCTCGATCACGTGATAGCCCCGTGGACAACACAGCTCAGAAGCCGGCAGTATAACGAGCGATAAGCGATAATTACAGTAGTTTGACAATCAAGACTTGAACTGAGCACATATGTACATCCTAACAACATAAGTCAAATAACAATATAACAGTCAAATAATAATATAAAGTCATACATTTACGATTTAGCTATTATCGCAAATATAAGCAATATAAAATTAAATGAAAAAGATAATATACATTATATATATACATAATAATCATTGTAACCCATTCAGGGGTTGCAACAGGGTGGTAGTGATGGTGGTAGTGATAATGGTAGTGATTGTGGTATAGGGTGGAAGTGATATTGGTAGAGGGTGGAAGTGATAGTGGTAGAGGGTGGTAGTGATGGTGGTAGAGGGTGTCATGATGGTGATAGAGGGTGGTAAGTGATGCAGTAGAGGGTGGTAGTGTGGTGGTAGAGGCTGGTAGGGGATGGGTGGTAGAGGGTGAAAAGTGGGAGAGGGGGGTAGTGTAGTGGTGTGGCAGTGGATGGGGTACAGGGTTGGTGGTGGTGGTGGGGGTTAGAGGGTGGTAAAGGTTTTGGGGTGGTGGGATAGGGTGGGGACGGGTTTTGATGGTGGGAAAAGGGGTACTGGTTTTTGAAGGTGGTAAGAGGGTGGGTATGGGGGTTTTAAGGGGGCAGTGAATTAAATGGTAGAGGGTGGTAGTTTATGGTTTTAGAGGGTGGTAGTGGGTGGTTTTTAGTGATAGTGGTAGGTGTGCAAATGATGGTTTGGTTTGAGGGTTGTCTTTATGGTGGTAAGGGTGCAATTTAAAGGTGGGAGGGGTGGGAGTTTATGGGGTAGTGATTGTGGGAGAGAGTGGTAGTGATGGGGTTTGAGGGTAGTAGTGAACCCTTAGAGGGGGGGTTGGGAGTGATACTTAGAGGGTGTAGGGCTGGTAGTGATGGGGGTAATGGTGGTAAGGGGTTTTGGGGGGTAGTGATGGGGTTTTAAAAGGGGGTTTGTGATGGTTTAAAAAGGGTGGGAAAGATGGTTTTTAGAGGGTGGGAAGAATTTTTGGGGAAAAGATGGTAGAAAGGGGGGCCCGTTTATAGTGGTAGGGTGGGGAGTGAAAGGGGGCACAAAGGGGGGTAGGGTTGGGGTTTGAGTGTGGTAGTGATGGTTTTTAAAGGGGGGTTTAAAATTTTTGTGGTAGAGGGGGGGTTTTTGAAAGGGGGAAAAAAGGGTGGGGTGATGTTTGGGAGAGGGTGGTAGTGATGTTGGTAGAGGGTGGTAGTGATGTTGGTTTTGAGGGTGGTAGTGATGTTTGGGAGGGGTGGGGAGAAGGGGGTTGTGATGGTGGTAGTGACAGTGTTAAAAAGGGTGGGTACGAATGGTTTTTTTTTTTGGGGGCTTTTTTTGGTTAAAAAAATGAAATTTTGGGGAAAAAAGGGTTTAGGTTTTTGGTGGTTTTTGAAGGGTTTGGTTATATTTGGTTTTTTTTTTTTGGTTTTTTTTGTGGACAAAAATGGTTTTAAAAAGGGGTTTTTTTGGTTTTTTACCTTTTAAAAAAGGGTTTTTTTTGGTTTTGGAGGTTTTTTTTTTTTGGTTTTTAAAAAAAAAAGGAATGGTAAATAAACGGGGGGGGGGGGGGGGGGGGTTTTTAGTTTTTGGGTTTTTTGGGGAAGGGGTTTTTTTGGTTGGTTTTTTATTTTTTTGGGTTTTTTTTTGTTTTTTAAAAAAGTGGTTAAAAAAAAGGGTTTAAAAAGGTTAACCCCTTTTAAAATGGTAAGAAGGGGGTTGGTTTTTTTGAAATTTGAAATTTGGTTGGTTAGATTGGTTTTGGTAAGTGTGGTTTGGGGTAAAGGGAAAAGGGGGGTAGAGGATGGGTTTTTGGGAGTGGAGTGGTAGAGGGGGTTTGGGGTTACTTTTTATTGGTGGGGGAAGAGGAATGGGGTTTTTGGGGGGGTGGGGGGGGTTTTGGATAATGGTTAAAGGGGGGGTTTTGGGGGTGATTGGGTTTTGGGTAAAAGGGGGTGGTAAGGTTTTATATTGGGGTTTTGAGGGGTTGGGGTAAGGTTTTTTGGGGGGGTAGAGGGTGGTTAAGGGGGAGTGGGTTTGAGGGTGGTTTGGGGTGATGGTTGGGGAGAGGGTGGTTGGTGGTTTGGGGGGAAGGGAAAAGGGGGATAGTGAAAGGAAATTGTGTTATATTTGGAGATTTTGGGCCTCCTTTTGATTTTTATCTATTGTAAGGAAAATTATCATCAAATTAATATTATAGCGCGAAAGTCCCCCTTTAAAAGCTAAAAAAAAGAACTTTTGGTGTTAATTATTTTCGTTAATTTTATAAAAAAAATCCATGGTAAAAAAACACTTTTTTTTTATTATTATTAATTATTATTATTATTTTTTATTATTATTAAAAGGGAGGAAATTTTTTTTGATTAAAAGCATACAATCACGAACCATTGGGAAATTGTTTTTAAAAGTTTATATCCTGAAATGGGCGTTTGGTTTAGGGGATCCAACCTTCACGGGTCAACCGGGCTGGCAGGGAAATCAGTCCCCCCCTGTTTTTAGCCTTGACAAAATGATCTTTTTTTGGTTTCCCCTTAAGGGGGTACATTTTGAATGGGTTTTTATAATTAAAGGGTTTTTGAGCCCGACTCAGTTTTTCCTCCAATTTCTCTGAAGATTGTTTTTTTATATTTAAAATTCTTGGGCGTTCGGTAATCCATAGAGAAAAGTCTTCTCAGACAAACTCTTGTTTTCTAACTTATTTGGCAGGATTCAAAGGTTTCTGTTGAATTTTTGTACATTTGTAGTTTGAGTTTACACGAGCCCCCTTTTAAGACAAAGACGTAAAATTATGAAAGACTTAATTCAGGGAAAAATAATTTTCTTCTTATTAATGTTGATACTTTCCATGTTTGAACTAAATAGTATCTTGTAAATTTATTGGTAAAAAGTATTGGTTAAAATTTAGGTACGAGAAAAGTAAAGTATTGTATTAAATACTTTAATAATTTGAATATTTTTGTTACAAAAAATGCGATTCTAAAAGCTTAGAGATCTCCAGTGAATACTAGAAAGGACTGCCCATCCAGCTTGTTACTGGGTTTTCATAACAATTAGTCAGTATCCTTGCCCAATTATCCATTAGAATTCAGTATGATTCAATAGTGCTTCAGAATTACAACTGGTAGGCTACTAACTAGAGAAATTAAAATTTAATAAATTTATTAAGTTGTCTAGGCATATATCAAATTAAATTAATCACAGTAATCAACAAAATAAGAATAATCACTTCTCTCGTGTACAGTAGTATTGTGCTGATAGCACATATCACATTTATAATTCTAAAGTACCGTCTGGTACATTAACATTTAATAATACAATATACAAATAAGTTTATGTGTATGTGTATAAGTGCTCGAAGTAGTTCGCTATGTCTCACGACTCAATTAGACTTTAACAAGTGACTGACAAATTCCTCAAATAAGCTAACTTCTTGACCGACTGGCAACCAGAACAGTCTGCTTGAACAATAAAATGATGGATAAGCCAAACAACAATATAACAAGCAACTGCAACACAATCAGGAACAAGGAGACAATATAAAGACAGCTAGTAGGGACCATCAGCAGATCCTCCACAAAAGTCAAAAAGCTCCTATACTACTGAATCTAAGTTCAGCATAAGAAAATACTCAACTGTGACAATGCACAGATACCAGTACAAATTAGGTCAGAAGGTACAGCTCAGGACCTGAGTTTCTCAGTGTGTCTATGTGACACACAATCTCAGTACAACATCGAAAATCACTAAGTCTATACAATGTTCTCTGAGCAGAGTCCCACAGAACCTACAAGAAAGCTAGAGACGATCTTCCAACAAGGGCCTATAAGAGAGATTTAGGCACTTTGTCTGGAATACGTCCAACCACGAAGAGAGTCTAGACCACACTGAATACTTCAGGCGAGGTAAGGACACCCCCCCCTCGATCACGTGATAGCTCCATGGACAGCTGCACCCCAGCAACAGAAGCTGGCAGGGAAATGGGCCACAAGGAAAATTTTACAGTAGTTAGACAATCAAGACTTGAACTTTAAACCCAAAAATTTATAGGTTGTTACATCCTACTTAACAACATAACTAAGTCAAATAATAATATAAAGCAATATATTCACGATTTAACTATTATCGCAAATATAAGCAATATAAAATTATATGAAAAGGTTACATTTATATACATACACATTATATACATAATATACATTACAACCCATTCAGGGGTTGCAACAACTACTCTATGGAGTTTCCCAGTTGAAATTCTTTGCCCTAGACTCTAAAATACCTTTAACTAACTCTGATACAAAATCATGTTGCCTAAGAAGAAAATAGTAACAGACCACATTCTGAAGTTCTTTATAAAATTTCTTATTCACAAGAGTAGTGATAGTGGAAGAAGGTGATAGTGATGGTGGTAGAGGGTGGTTTGTGATGGGTGGGTAGAGGGTGGGTAGTGATGGTGGTATAGTTGGTAGTGGTTCTGATTGTGGTAGAGGGATTGTGGTGATGGTGGTAGAGGGTGGTATTTTGATGGGTATATGTTGGTAGTGGTTCTGATTGTGGTAGAGGATGTGGTGATGGTGGTAGAGGGTGGTAGTGATGGTGGTATATGTTGGTAGTGGTTCTGATTGTGGTAGAGGGATGTGGTGATGGT
Organism: Cherax quadricarinatus; assembly: GCF_026875155.1. Classification (NCBI taxonomy): domain Eukaryota; kingdom Metazoa; phylum Arthropoda; class Malacostraca; order Decapoda; family Parastacidae; genus Cherax; species Cherax quadricarinatus. Next base: position 50,327,090 of record NC_069410.1, on the reverse strand, counting down.
GGTAGAGGGTGGTAATGGTTGTGATGATGGTAGAGGGTGGTAGTGATGGTGGTATATGTTGGTAGTGGTTCTGATTGTGGTAGAGGGAGTGGTGTGATGGTGGTAGAGGGTGGTAGTGATGATGGTAGAGGTGGTTAGTTTATGGTGGTATATGTTGGTAGTGGTTCTGATTGTGGTTGAGGGATGTGGTGATGGTGGTATTGAGGGTGGTAGTGAGGTGGTATTGTTGGTAGTGGTTTTTGATTGTGGTAGAGGGATGTGGTGATGGTGGTAGAGGGTGGTAGTGATGGTGGTATATGTTGGTAGTGGTTCTGATTGTGGTAGAGGGATGTGGTGATGGTGGTAGAGGGTGGTAATGGTTGTGATGATGGTTAGAGGGTGATAGTGTGGTGGTTTGTGATGTGGTAAGGGTGGTTTGATTGGGGGTAGAGGGTGGTAGGATGGTGGTGGGGTGGTAGGATGGTGGTATATGTTGGGTGTGGTTTCTGTGTGGTAGAGGGATTTTGGGGTGGGGGTAGAGGGTGGTAATGGTTGTGATGATGTAGGGTGTACTGGTTGGGTTGGTGGTTGAGAGTGGTAGTGATGGTGGTAGAGGGTGGCAGTGATGTGGGAGAGGGTGGTAGTGATGGTGGTTTGTGATAATGGTAGTGGAAATTTTGGTAGAGGGTGGAAGGGATAGTGGTAGAGGGTGGAAGTGATAGTGGTAGGGGTGGTAGTGATGGGGGTAGAGGGGGGTAGTGATGGTGGTAGAGGGTGGTCGTTGGATGGTGTTAGAGGTGGTAAGATTGATGGTGGCAAAGGGTTTGGGTAGTGATTTGGGGGTAGTGATGGTGGCAGAGGGGGGGTGGTATGGATGGTTGTAGAGGGGGGTGTGATGCCGTAGAGGGTGCTAAGTGTATGTGGTAGAGGGTGGTAGTGATAGTGGTAGAGTGTGGTGTGGTAGTGTGTGGAAGTGATGGTGGTAGGGGTGGTTTGGTTTTGGTGGTGGTTTGAGGGTGGTAGTGATGGAGGTAGGGTTGGCAGTGATAGTGGTAGAGGGTGTAGTGATGGTGGTAGAGGGTTTGGTAGTGATGGTGGTTGAGGGTGCTAGTGATGGTGGTAGAGGGTGGTTAGTGATGGTGGTAGTAACGGTGGTCAGAGGGTGGTAGTTTATATGGTAGAGGGTGGTTTTGTGATGGTGGTTTGAGGGTGGTAGTGATGGTGGTAGAGGTGGAAGTGGGTGGTGGTAGAGGGTGCTAGTTGATGGTGGTAGAGGGTGGTAGTGATGTGGTAGTAACGGTGGCAGAGGGTGGTTTGTGATAGTGGTAGAGGGTGGTTTAGTGATGGGGGGCGTGGGTGGTAAAGGGTGGTGGTAGTAATGGTGGCAGAGGGTGGTGTGATAGTGGTAGAGGGTGGTTAGTGATGGTGGTAGAGGGTGGAATGTTGGGTAAGGGTTGTTTATGGTGGTAGAGGGTGGTTGTGATGGTGGGTAACGGTGGCAGAGGTGGTAGTGATAGTGGTAGAGGGTGGCAGTGATGGTGGTAGGGGGGTGGTTTGTGATGGTGGTAGAGGGTGGTAGTGATGTGTGTAGAGGGTGGTAGTGATTGGTGGGAAGGGTGGTAGTGATTGTGGTTAGAGGGTGGTATGATGGGGGTAGAGGGTGGTTTGTGATGGTGGCAGAGGGTGGTAGTGATAGTGGTAGAGGGTGGTAGTGATGGTGGTAGAGGGTGGTCATGTGGTGGTAGGGGTGCTAGTGATGGTGGTTTGAGGGTGGTATGATGTGGCAGAGGGTGGTAGTGATGGTGGCAGAGAGTGGTAGTGATGGTGGTAGAGGGTTGGGAGTGATGGGGGTAGAGGGTGGTCATGATGGTGGTAGAGGGTGAGTGATGGTGGTAGAGGGTGGTATGATGGTGGCAGAGGGTGGTTGTGATGGTGGCAGAGAGGGGGTAAGTGATGGTGGGTAGAGGGTGGGACAATGGTGGTAGGGGTGTAGTGATGGTGGTAGAGGGTGGTAAATGATGGTGGCAGAGGGGTTTGGTTGATGGTGGAAGGGTGGTAGTGATGGTGGAAGGGGGGTGGTAGTGATAGTGGTAAGGGTTGGTAGTGATGGTGTAGGGGTGGTCATGATGGGGGTAAGGGTGTAGTGATGTGGTAGAGGGTGTAGTGATGGTGGCAGAGGGTGGTAAGTGGATGGTGGCAGAGAGTGGTAGTGATGGTGGTAGAGGGTGGTCACAATGGGGGTAAGGTGATAGTGTGGTGGTTTGAGGGTGGTGTGGGTGGTGGCAGAGGGTGGTAGTGATGGTGGCAGAGGGTGGGTAGTGATGGTGGCAGAGGGTGGTAGTGTTGTGGTTTGACGTGGTAGAGGGAGGGTCAGATGATGGTAAGGGGGTTGGTAGTGGATTGTGGTAGAGGGTGTTTAGTTTTGGTGGTAGAGGGTGGTAGTTTTGGTGGTTAGAAGGTGGTAGTGGGTGGTGGTAGTGACTTGGGTTTGAAGGTGGTACTGATAGTGGTAGAGTTGGTAGTGGTTTTGATGATGGTAGAGGTTGGTAGTGGTTTTATGTGGTAGAGGTTGTGGTGATGGGGTAGTGATGGTGGTAGTGATAGTGGTAGGGGTGGGAGTTGTGGTGGTAGAGGTGGTAGTGATGTTTGGGGGAGGGTGGTAGTGATAGTATACAGGGTGGTAGTTTAGAGTGGTAGAGGGTGGTTGTGATTGTGGAGAGGGTGATAATGATGGTTGGGTAGTGATAGTGGGAAGGGGTGGTAGTGATGGTGGTTATAAGTTGGTAGTGGTTCTGTGGGGGTAGAGGGTGGGGGTGATGGTGGTAGAGGGGGTGGTAATGTTGTGATGGTGGTAGAGGGGGGTTTCTGGTGTGATGGTGGTAGAGGGTGGAGTGATGGTGGTAGTGTAATGGTAGTGAAGGTGGAGAGGGTGGAAGTGTATTGGTAGAGGGTGGAAGTGATAGTGGTAGAGGGTGGTAGTGATTGGGGGAAAAGGGTGGTAATAATGGTGGTAGTGATAGTGGTAGTGTGTAGTAGTGATGGTGGTAGAGGGTGGGCTGATGGTGGTAGAGGGTGGTAGTGGATGGTGGTAGAGGGTGTTTAGTATGGTTGGAGGGGTGGTAGTGGGTGGTGTTAGAGGGTGGTAGTGAAGGGCCCGTAGAGGGTGGCAGTGATAGTGGTAGTGTGATAGTGATGGTGGTATAAGGGTTGTGGGTGGTTGGTGGTGGTAGAGGGTGGTAGTGATGGTGGTAGAGGGTTTGGGAGTGATGGTGGTAGAGGGTGGTAGGATGTTGGTTAGAGGGTGGTAGTGATGGTGGTAGAGGGGTGGTTTGTGATGGTGGTAGAGGGTGGTAGTGATGGTTGAGTGATAGTCGTAGTGAGATAGTGGTTTGTGATAGTGGTAGTGTGTGTATGATGGTGGAGAGGGTGTAGTGATTTGGTGGTTTGAGGGTTTTATGATGGTGGTAGAGGGTGATAGTGATGGTGGTTTGAGGGGTGGTAGTGATGGTGGTATGAAGGTGGCAGAGTGGTGGTAGTTGATTGGGGGTAGAGGGTGGTGGATGGTGGTAGAGGGTGGGAGTGATAGATTAGAGGGTGGTAGAGGGCTGGTAGGATGGTGGTAGAGGGTGGTAAATGATGGGTGGTAGAGTGTGGTAAATGATGGTGGTAGAGGGTGGTAGAAATGATGGTAGAGGGTGGAGTGATAGTGGTAGAGGCTGGGAGTGAGGGGTACAGGGTGGTAGTGATGGTTGAAAGGGTGGTAATGATAGGGGGAAGAGGGTGGTTGTGATGGTGGTAGAGGTGGTAGTGATGTGGTAAGGCTGGTAGTGATGGTGGTTTGAGGGTGGTAGTGATGGTGGTAAAGAGTGGTAATGAAAGGTGGTTAGGTGGTAGAAAGATGGTAGAGGGTGGTAGTGATGGTGGTTTGAGGGTAAGTGTATGGGTTTAGAGGGTGGCTTGATAGTGGTAGAGGCTGTTAGTAAAGGTATACAGGGTGGTAGTGATGGTGGTAGAGGTGGTAGTGATGGTGGGTAAAGGGTGGGAATGATCTTTGGGGAGGGTGGTTTGTGATGGTGGAGGAGGGTGGTAGTGATGGTGGTAAGGGTGGTAGTGATAGTTGTAGAAGGTGGTAGTGTTGGTGGTAGAAGTTGGTAGTGATGGTGGTAGAGGGTGGTAATGATGGTAGAAGAGGGTGATAGAGATGATGGTAGGGTTTAGTGATTTGTGGTAGAGGGTGGTAGTGACGGTGGTAGAGGGTGGTACTGATGGTGGTACAGGGTGGTAGTGTTGGTCGTAGAGGGTGGTAGTGATGTTGGTAGAGGGTGGTAATGATGGTGGTAGATGGTGGTAGTGATGGTGGTAGAGGGTGGTATTGATAATGGTAGATGATGGTTGTTGGGGGTGGTGGGGTTTAGGGGGGAATGGTGGTAGAGGGTGGTAGTGATGGTGGAAGAGAGTGTTAGTGATAGTGGTATAGGGTGGTAGTGATCGCGGTCATAGTGGTAGTGATCATAGACAAGACGGCAGCGGCAAGCGGCAACAGGAACCTTGTCCTCTATTTTTACTTCTATCTGAGGTTCCCAGCTGTGGTGTGATGGCCTAATCAAGACCCACATAACACTATCATGTGTGGATGCCCAGAATGATATTAATCAACTGCAGAAATCACCCAAAAGAACGCAAATTACCAACTAATAGGACTCGTATTACCACCTCCTGCCCCGCTGCCACTGAAGTGATACCCACACCATTCCCTACAACATTCAGCCATCACCTACTATTTATCCGAAGCTGCAGTCAATGGATAAGGGTCAGAGTAATAAAAGAAGATCCAGTAACCACCTAATTACCCCTAACATCAAAGGTGAGACCAGTAATATCACGAGGAAAACTTCTCGTACTACCAGCAAGGACATGACTATTATCACCCACCTGCATCACAACAAGCACGACGGGACAACAACAAAAAATGGCCACCACATCCAAGATAACTACTTCCTTTGGGATTTGATGTTAAGAAGATTACCGACCCAGAAATAGCTAAAACTCCTTAGAATCAAGAACCAAACTATCACCAACTAACTCAGGAAATGCAGGAACTAAAAGCTTCCAATGCACAGTACCTCAGCAAGATCAACGTTCTAGAACATAAACTAGACACTCTGTAACAACAAAGCAACACCCACACCCAGTCTGTAGACACCATCAACACTCTAAGAGACCAAGTCACCCTCCTTACTACCAACATTATAGAGGAAAGTTCAAGAGTGGTCCAACAACTTGCCAATGTCATCACCAACTTCCAAGACCATAATGACCAACAACAGCTATCTGACGCTGTTGTAGTTAACAGCAAACATCTCCCACCCACAGTCACCCAAGAGACCTGCATGGAGACCACCCTACAGCTTATCAAGGACCACCTTCATCTTAACATATGTAGTGATGACCTAAAGGATTGCAAACTGATGGGCTACCAAGCAGGTAAAAAAACAGTGCTGTTAAAATTCCAAACTAGCCTACAAAGAAACAACCTACTAAAAACATCTATTTCTATGAAAACTGATGTTTACGTCAATGATGCCTTACCAAAACAAGACAAAACCTCCTTTATCGGCTATGAAAATTACACTATGCTCAAAAAATCCACCAGTGCTTTGTGAGGGATGGAAAAATCGCAGTTAGGAAACAGCCCACTGGGAAGAGATACTTCATCTCTACAGAACATGACCTTAAAATATTCCTAAGTGAGGCTGGATTAACAGAATCAGAGTAAAGTGCAGATAATACCCACTGTCCACCATTAGTGTTATACTGCCATAATTTTGTTCCCCCCAAAATTTCCAATACCTCAACTACTTTTGAATGTCACATTGTATTCAATGACCATTCTACCTCATAGTCTTAATTGTGTTTAATATCTACAGAATCTCTCTCCTTTTTTACATCTTACCACATCACTGTTCTATCTTATTTTAATTGAAACTAACCATAGCTTATCCTTCTCAATTATTCTACCTCACTTTAAGTAATACTCTATTACCCAATTTTATTTTAAAATCTCTATTATTGCCCAATTTTACTCTAAATTTTACTTTAAACTTATTGCAACTTTTTATTATTGCCCATTTTTATTTTATAGTTTAGTGCCCAACTTTATTGTAAACTTTTCATCTTATTATTGCACTATTCTAGTCTTGAGTTAATTACCAATCTTATACTTGCCCAATTTTACCTAAACTTTATTGCCCAATCTATTTTAAACTTTTTATTATTGCCCTTTTTATTTGTAAAGTTTATTACCCAATTTTATTATATACTTTTTATAATTGCCTATTCTATTTTAGACTTTATCACCAAACTTTATTTTACTTTTCTTAACCTTTTGTTACCAATTTTTAAGCTTGTATATTCAACTCCAACTTTTATATTATCCTGTGTACCATCTTACTATCATATTATAACCAAGTCATTGCCATTTTTATTTTTTTTTTATTTTTTACTTTCTTTTGCTACCTTAACTTGTGTATTTTATGTCAATTTAAATTTAGTTACACTCTGGTTCTTGTTAACAACTTATATTAGACCTTAGTGCAATTACAAGTGAGAGTCTGGTGCCATTTTAAGCTAGTATTTTTTTATATTATTAGATTAAACCTAGTTGTACTTTAGCTCATTCTAGCTCAATACATAGACAACACCAAAATATTATTTAGCCTTAGTGCAATTACCAAGTGAGAAGTCTGGTGCTATTTTTAATTTGACTTTTATATTATTATTTATACTTTGTTGTACTTTAGCTCATTCTAGCACAACACAACAACAATAACTTCATTATATCTATTAGTGACTGTACCTATATACCAAAAGTGATTAGCTATATACTTGTCAAACTTCCCACATACTACAGATATCAGTACTAGAACTCAACACACAATTCAGGATATAAATAACCACAATTTAAACCTATAAGATAAATGATCACGTCGACCCTGATCTAAACCTCAATAATCTAACACCCAATCAAAACCTACTGGAAAGTAACTGCCTTTATTACACAGCATCACAAGCCAGCACTATCCTAAACAATGCTAAAAGTCTATCAGTTCTTAACTACAACATCAGGTCCTTAAGCAAACACTATGACCTCCTGGCGCTCCTAGAGTCGCTAAAGACACCTTTCTCCTGCATTATTCTTACTTGCTCCAAATTAATGTTATTCATGGTTGCTACCTGTCCATTTAATTCAGCTTACCACTACTATTTTAATCCCCTTTATATTGTGTGAGCAATTAGTGTATATTCCAATTACATTATTGTGTGAGTCCGAAAACTATCTTTTGCTAGCTAGTACCAGCTACTTCCCTATTTCTCCTACTTTTTATAGTGCAATTAAATTTTTCAACTTATTATACATTACAAATTAGATCTTCTCCCAAATCATTTAAAATATCTAGTGGGTATCTTCCATTGACTTTGTTCATCAATATTTAATTTAGTTCCTTTATTATTTCCCTTTATTTTAGCTTTATGTAACACTTAGTTCATATAATTACAATTGTTAAATAATTTAAGGTGCTTTCTCAGGTCTAAAGTGTAATAAGTTTGCTATTTTGCCATTAAAATACTCAGGGCTAAATTTTTAATCTTTTACAAAAAAATTTAGTTTTAAAACCCCAAAAAAAATTTTACGGAAATTTATTTTTAAATTTTAAAAAGTTTTACTAAAAAAGTAAGTTTTTTTAACCCCCGTTTTACAGTTTTCCCTTTTCCCTGTTCCAAAGAAAATTTCCAAATTTTTTTACGGCCCCTTTTAAAATTGCCCCCAAGGGTTTTTTTTTTTTTTTTTCAAAACTTTAAAATTTAATGTTTAAATTTTTTTTAATTTTTTTTATTAAAAAATTTTTTTAAAATTACTTTTCCTTATTTTTTATTTTTTTTTTTTTTAAATTTTTTTATTTATTTTTTTTAATTTTTAAATCAATAAAAAAAAAAAAAAGGTTAAAGACTTTCATCAAATTATGGCCAAAAAATTCTTTTTTTAAAAAGCTATAACTATTAAAATTAAATGAAAAAACAGTTATTAAAGCCAAAGGTAAAAAAGGGTCTATTTTGCACATTAAATTTTTTTTTAGGGGGGTTTTTAAAAAAAATAAATTTGTTCTTTTTATTTACTTTTTATATATAATTTAGAAATTTAAGTATAAATTTAAAGGTTTTTATTAAATTTTTTTTTTTGGGGGAAATACTTTAAAACTTTTTTTTTATAAATTCTATTTTTTCTTTTTTTTAATTTAAAATTAGATTTTAGGGTTTTTTGTTTTAGTTTTTGTAGTTAATCCCAAAAAAAAAATTTTGTTGGTTTTTATTTTTTGATTAAAGGAAATTTTTTGGGGGGGGTTAATACAGATTTTAATTTCTATGTATTAAATATGCAAAATTTGGATTTTTTTTGGGGTTTTGGTTTATGAATTAAATTGGGGGGGTTTTGTCAGGGTTTTTTTTTTCCAAACCCCCCGTTGGAATTTGGTCGGGGTTTTAGTTTTGGGCCCCCATGAAAATTCCAAGGGGGGGGGGGGAAAAAAATTAGGGGCGGATTTTAGGGGAACTTTTTTAAAAAATTTAAAACCGTGGGTGTGCGGTCACTTTAAAAATCGCAAGGGGTCTCTCTACTCAGCCCCAAAAATTTTAAAAAATTTAAAAAAATTTTTTTTTTTCTCAAAAAGGCTTTTTCATTTCCATTATATTTTTTCCTAAAAAAAACATTGAAAAATTAAATAGCATATAAAAAATGTAATACACTCACAGAATAAAAATTGCGTAAATATGAGATTTTTTTACAAAGCAGCTGTTTTGGATTTCCCGGAGAGATTCGGGGGTCAAAGCCCCCCCAGCCCGGGCTGTGCCAGGCCTCCTGGGGTCAGAGCCTGATAACCAGGCTGTTGTGTGGTGCACGCAAACAAGTAGGAGCCCCCCCCGGCTGGGAGGAACCCACTTAGGTGCTTGTCCGTGCCAGCTTGAAGACTGCCAGGGGTCTGTTTGGGAAAACCCCCTTTTGGTGCTGGGGAGGCAGTTGAAAAGTCTGGGTTTACACTTATTGTTTTGGGCTTTGAAAGTGCTGTGAACCCCTGCTTTTCTTGGGGGGATGGTGCATTTCTGCCAAGTCTTTTTCTTTTGTTTGTGGTGATTTTCGTTTTTGGGAAAATTCGGGAAAGTCCCCCTAGGATTTTTTCCCGGTGTATATAATCATGTATCTCTCCGCCTGCATTCCAACGAATGGTTTTTGGAACCTCAAGCGCTCCCCGTAATTGGGTGGGTTTTTCTCCGTTATGCACCCTGAAGTTCTTGTATATTTTCTAGGTCAGCAAATTTTACCTGCCCTTGAAAGGTGCTGTTGTGTTTCCAATATTCCAACCTAGATAGAACAAATGCTGAAGAGTGTCATCATGGGTTTGGCCCCCCCTTGTTTTGAAGGTTCTCATTTCCATCCTGTCTTTTTTGCAATGCGTTGATGCAAAGTTAGGTCCCGAAGGGGAGATCCTCCCCATGATCACTCCCCGGGCTTTGACGTTGGTTTTCCTCTATTTTGTGGCCAGAATTTTTTTTTGTATTGTGAAAATTTAAAAATTTTCCTCGGTTTTCCCTACTGAGTAATTGAAATTTCTATCGTTGAACTTCATATTTTTTTTCTGCGCCCACGAAAGATTTGGTGATGTCCGCCTGAGCCTTGCGTGCTGCAATGGAAGACCCTGTCAGGGAGATTCGGGGTCTTTGCAAAGGGACCGGTGATGGGCTGACATCCTTTCTATGTCGGGTATGAGGATGAGGAACAAGATGGGGGGCGAGTACTGTGCCATGTGAAACAGAGCTTTTTACTGTAGTGCTCGGACTTTTCTCTTTGACGACTACTCTCTGTTTCTGTTTGTGAAGGAAATTTAGATCCCCGACCGACTTTTCCTGTTATTCCTTTAGCGGCATTTTTTGCATATTAGCCTGGTCACATTGTCGAAGGCTTTTGCAAAGTCTGTATATATTACTCTGCATTCTTTTTGTCTTTAGTGCATTTAGGACCTTGTCTTTTGATCCAATAGTTGAGCAGACAGGGCGACCTGTTTAAACCCCCGTTGCCTGGGTTGTGTAACTGTGGGTTTCTAAGGGTGGTGATCTTGCTTTTTAGGACCCTTTCAAACATTTTTATGTATGGGATGTTATGCTATTTGGTCTGTGTTCTTTGCTGTTGTTTATGCCCCCTTTGTGGAGTGGGGGGTTGTCTGTTGTTTTTTTAACTGTGGGGACGACCCCCCTGTCCCTGCTCCCTCCCATAAGATGGAAAGGGCCCTGATGGGGGTTCTTGCGTTTTTGTGAAAACGGGTTCCTGAGTTGGGCCTGGGGGGGAGTGCTGGGCATGTCATTTATCCTGTTCAAGTCATTTGCATGGTAAAAATCAGATAGGGTTGTGTTAACCCCAAAATTTTGTGGTCCTCATAAAAAAATTTATTTTGTCTTCGACTCTCGTTGGTTAGTCTTTCTAAAAAAGGTCATATTGGGACTTGAGAGTCACTCTTTCCTTGCTGTCATCGTGTAGGACCATTTGTTTAAGTGGGGCCCAATACTGGAGTTGTTTGACTTTTATTGGCTAGGAGAAGAAATCTTTGGCTTTTTTTCGATTTCTTTATGGCTTTTGTTTTCCCGCGTTTTCCCGACTCCTTAAGATTCCCTTTTGCTTTAAATCATGCTTGCTATTCTCTGACCGTGTTCCTACCATTTTAGTATATTGGGCCCCTTTTGCCGCCCCGTTATTTCTTTTCCGGCCGTAAAGGAAGCGCCTGTCTCTTTTATTTTACATTACTCCCCCTTTTTTTAAAAGGGGAATAAAACCCTTTTGATTACATCGAGTGCCACCAAGTTTTCTGTTTAGGATAAGGGTTTGGGGTTTTGTTTTTAGTATATTTCTAGCTTTTATGGTTGGGGCTTGGTTTACTTGGTCCACTTTTTGTTTTTTTTAATTGAAGGTTGAATTTGGCGAATGCTCCTCGTGGACTAGTTCATTATGTCGGTCGGGGGTCTCGGGGGTCCATGCATACATTAGTCTGAACCTCAATTATGTTGTGGATCTGAGTATATTGTTTTTGATATGGTGACATTTCTTTCAGGATCATCATTGTTAGTGAAGATGGGTCTAGTGTATTCTCAGTCTGTAGGTTATTAGATGTTTGCTGGTTAAAGTTATTTTGTGCAGAGATTTAAAAGCTCGTGTGAGAGTGAGGTTTTCATCTGAGCTGCCTCCTGGGTTATGCTGCAACAATATTTTTTGCGATATTCCTCATTTTTTAGGGGCCTTAAGTGAAATCCCTCAGGGCAGATGTTGGGTGCAGTGAAGCTGGAAGATTTTCCAGACAGTAGTCATATTTTTTAACAGCTGTTCCTGGAATTGCTGGGATGTTGCCATCCGGAGGATTGTGGCCTACACAATGGATACTAGGTTTTGGTCTCGACCTTTACGCTAAACACTTCCACTACATCATTTGAGGCATTAAGCAGTTCTTTCGGTGCAAACAGTGACTCTGCAATGTACAGGCCAAACCCCCCCCCCCTTTTGCATGTTCACTGTCACATCTGTATAGGTTGTAACTGGATCCATATTTCGTTGTCAGTGATCCTTTATGTGGGTCTGTGAAGAAAGCCTGAACATTGCCTTGCCTCTGCAAGCAGTTCACGGATGATAAGGTTTTTTGTGGTTTGTTGTGACTTTTAAAACCTGTATATTTGCAAGAAGAATGTCATTCGGACTGGTGGGATTGTTGGTACTGGAGGGGATTTTGTTTTAGGTGGGCATGAGTATCTGTTTCTGTTGGTTTGGTGTGGAGGCCATCGACTGGTGTCCACTCCAGGAAAGACTGGATTTGGTGTACGATTTCTGCCATTTCCTGCCAGTTTTTTTTCCTTCCTGGCACTAAAAATCCTCCCCGCTTGAGTGGCTGAGGCTACCCAGGTTTTACATGGCCTGATGTTTTGTATCTTTTTGTCCCCTTTAGTGATGTGCCTGGCAATTTAAGTTGTAGGCACATTATTTCTGTTTACTGAGATGTACACAGTTCAGGGTGAAAAAGCTTACAGGAAGGGGAGTTTGCCGTTTTTCTGTTGTATATGGGCATGGCATTTCTAGGGTGGATCATAGTTGGCACGTCCCATCTGTTTTTTCCAGGTTTCCCATGCCTGCAGATACCAAGTGCATAGTAAGGTGCACAGGGTGGTTTCCATTTTGCCTTGGGTTTCTGTGACGGTAGTCCCTGTTGGTGCATGTTTCCCTGTCTTACTCTATCCTCCTAGCACCAACATTGGAGCTCCCACCGGTTGTTTTTGGTAATTATATCCTCACTATTGCTAGTGGGAGTCCTCTTGTTTGCTATTTCCTGCGGTATTTATAGTTTGCAATATTGGGTTTTATCTTATCTTTGACTACACTTGTTTCCCTACTATGGCTCATGTCCCCTTTGACGGTCATTTTAGAGGTATTCCTTCCTGCGTATAATCCCGACGACTGGACAAATCTCCTGCTTCACCATTTCTGCTCCAGGACAGCATCTCAGCTTCACATTACTGTCTCCAGGACAGTACCTCCAGCTTCACCATTACTGTCTCCCAGGGCAGCATCATCCGCTTCCCATTACTGTTCTCCCAGGACAGGCATTCTCCAGCTTCACCATTACTGTCTCCAGGACCGCACTATCAGCCCCTCATTTACTGACTAAGGACTTCACCTCCAGCCTTACAGTTTCTGACTACATGGCCAGTATAAGGGCTGTTACCATTCAGCCTGACTTTTTATGTTTCCATCTGTTTGTAGAAAGATTTCAGGTTTTCTATGAAAGCAGCTTTGATGTTGTCCTCTTTATACCTTGTGATTTCAGTCCACAGGATTTATCTCATTTGGGCCATATTCCAAAACACTTCCCTGTTTTATATCTCTTGTTAGCTAGTTCCTGGATATCGGCACAAGGGGCATGGACACCAATTTCCACAAAAAAATGACTATTTATCCATGTGGAAGCCATTTGTTTGATTGACCGCAGATACACAGAGCTTTCATAATGATTGAATGGTTGATTTACTGGAAATCTACTAGCACCTCTTGAATTTCTATTAAGAACACTCATTAAATGAAGCTTCTAGTTATTGGATTTCTATTTCTAACTGACTTGTATATTTTTTTTGGTCAGCTTACCGAGCCGTCATGTTATATTTATGTTTGTGTTGGCTAAGGGCGCTAACAACCCCATCTGTGTACAGTCTGCTTTATTGTCCACGAATCCATTTGATAACCGTCAGGGTCAGACCAGTCAGGCGTTCGGACAGTCAAAGGGTTCGGACCAGTCAAGGGTTCAGACCCAGTCAAGGGTTCAGACCTGTTCGGACCTGATCGTGATCAGTGGATACTATTTTAAACTACTGGTGGTTGATTTGGGCTAACACATGAGGACCTACTGGAAATTATCTACCGAGTAATATGTGATTTTGATTGATACAACGTATAACTTGGTGTGGAAAGAAACGGTGATTTCTGGCAGCTCCTACAGTGACGAACGGTCGAGCCTCAACCCTTGTTTATCAATCGCTGTATCTAGCTTTTCTACTTTTTTTTTTTTTTTCGTTTCCACCACATAAATGCTATATTATCACTATAGTTGACTGGTGGAAATTTTAGAGGAGGCACTTTTTCTGTAATAATATTTGCTTTCTCGTTTGTGTATATTGTGACCCGCGGGTAACTACAGGTTATATGAAATTCACAGTATACATCTGGTTATTTCAAAGAAAAAAGAAACTTAATGAAAGTCCCTCCCACTCCACTAAGTACCATTATAATACTGGTTAGATGCTTATCAGCACTGTATTCTGCTATTTCACTGGTATCACTAGATTTATTGCGAATACACTTGCAGGCCAGGAAGATTATTAAAACAGCTGGACCTGTGGTAAGTTTCTGGCGGACTTCTGGCACTGCCTCTATAGGAGTATCACTTCATTTACCAAATTCACTGTTTTCAAATGACACTTTAGGCCATTATGCTCTATAATGGGAGCACTGTAGTATACATATACACTATGTATACACAAACAATTGGTTTCAGGGAGACTTTCTTTCCTCTGACAAGAAATGTTCTATTATTTTATTTTGCACACGAAACACAGGCCTATGATTCCTTCTGGCAGTAAACTCTGCTAGGCAGTAGCATACTAATTTCCTTTTTTGACTCAGTATTAATGTTTCCGCCAAAGATTGGTTCAGGCGCTAGAGGGATGTATGTATAGGATTGATGCAGAAATTAAAGTTCTAGCACGTAAATGAGCGACCGAGAGAACATGAGAAAACCCGGAGCACAAGAGGCACGGCTGTACATGAATATGATGCTGTGTAGCAAGTGTCGGAAGAATTACGTTTTTCTAGTCAAACCTGGGTAACTGTAGAAAAATATTCTATTCATTGCCTTTACTCTATATATAGCAATTCATGACCATTGTGGTTAGTGCTTTTTATTAATTAAGTAATAATAATAATAATACACTTACCATCTGACTTAACGACCTGCTGGACTTACGGCCAACCGACTTACGACCGGACTTTCAGCCATACGTCTGGCAGCTGGGCTGGGCCGGCTGATGCATACCACTGTACGATATTTGCCCGCTACTCCCGGCAACGCACCAGGCAGCCAGCATCACTTTCAGCTCCCTGCCCTACCAGCAAGCATAAATACTGTATTTAACTGTACTAACTGGACAGTAAATTTCACCATGGCCCCTAAGAGGAAGTCTGAATCTTGCGCTGGAGACTGTGGCAAGAAGGCAAGAAAGGCTCTTACTCCTGACCAGAAGATCAAAGTAATTAAGCAGCATGAGGATGGAAAAAGCGTCAACAACATTTCTCGGTGATCTTCACCTCTCCCACTCCACTGTGTCAACAATACTTAAGGATAAACAGCGCATCAAAGAAGCAGTGAAATCTTCGGCCTCTATGGCATCAACAATTATCACAAAGAAACGTGAAGGCCCAATTGCCGAGATGGAAAAAATGCTCAGTGTTTGGTTAGACTATCGGCAGAAAAAAGTGAATATGATGCTTTCTGAAGTACAAAGAAAAGCAAAAATTTTGTTTAACATGTTGAAACAACGTGCTGGTGAAGGGTATAACCAAGAATTTATTGCAAGTGATGGGTGGTTTAGGAGATTTCGTCTGCGTTACCAAATTCATTATGTGGTAGCGATAGGTGAAGCAGCTGCTTGTGATGAAGATGGTGCAAAAAACTTTGTTGCTCAGTTGGATAATCTAATAAAAGAAGAAGGGTATTTACCAGAACAAATATTTAATGTTGATGAAACTGGCCTGTACTGGAAAAAATGGCTAAATGAACATATGTATCTAAGGAAGTGAAGTGTGTGCCAGGGCATAAAGTTATGAAGCAAAGGGTTTCCCTGCTGCTTGGGGGAAATATTGCTGGTTTCAAATTAAAACCCTTCTTAATTTACATGGCCGAGAACCCCCGTGTTCTCAAAAATGTAAACAAACATACGCTCCCTGTGCACTATTGATACAATCGTAAGGTATGGATGACATTGGCCTTATTTGAGGATTGGTTTTTAAACCGTTTCATCCCAGCTGCACGCCAGTATTGCCAGGAAAAAGGAGTACCTTTCAAAATTTTTTAGTTTTAGACAATGCACCTTCCCACCCTCCTCACTTGGACGATCTAGACCCTGATGTACGAGTGGTGTTTATGCCTCCCACACCACCCCACTCATACAACCAATGGATCAGGGGTTATTTCAACATTTAGAGCACTATCTGTGCATATCTTTTGATCAAGCTATCCAGGCCATTGATTCAGACCCAGAACTAACTCTAAGAGATTTTTGGAAGCAGTATATTTATCAGTGTATCAAAAACATAGCAAAAGCATGGGAGTTAATCACAGCTAAGTGTATGAACGGAGTCTGGAAGCAGTGTAATGCCCGTTTTTTTAGATTTTCATGGCTTCGACAGTGGAGAAGAGTGAAGTGTGGTGAGAGGTGTGATTTTTAAAAATTGGCTAACAAACTTGAACTTGAATGTGATGTGGATGACATTGAAGAACTTTTGACAGAAGAAGTTAAAGAGTTAACGAATGAAGAACTCCTGATATAGAAGAAGAAAGAAAACAGAAGAACAAAGATAGAAAGAAGACAAAAGGGGAAAAAAAAAAAAAAAAAAAAAATTTTTTAAAAAAATTTTAAAAAAAAAAAAAAAATTTTTTTTTTTTTTAAAAAAAAAAAAAATTTTTTTTAAAAAAAAAAAAAAAAATTTAAAAAAAAATTTTTTTAAAAAGGGTGTTTTTTTTAAAAAAAGGGGGGGGGGGGGTTTTTTTTTTTTTCCCCTTTTCCTTTTTAATTTTTTTTCCCCCTTTTTAAAAAAAAAAAACCAACCCCGGGTTTTTAAAACAAAAAAGGGGGTTTCCTTTTTTTTTTTTTTTTTTAAAACCCGGTTTTTCCCCCAAAAAGGTTCCTTTCTTTTTTTTTTTAAAAAAACCCCCCCCCCCCTTTTGGGCCCCTTTCCCAATTTTTGGGGGTTTTTCCCTTTCCCCCCCCCCTTTAACCAAAAGGGTTTTTCCGGGCCTTCCCATTTTTTAACCCCCCCCCCCCAAAAAACCCCAAAAAAACCCCAAAATTTCCCCCCCTTTTAAAAGGGAAAAAAATTTTAAAAAATTTTTTTTTGGGGGAAAAATTTAAATTCAAAACCTTTTTTCCCCTTTTTTTTAAATTTTTTTTAAAAAAGGGGGGTTTTGGGAAAAAAATTTTTTTTTTTTAAAAACCCCAAAAAAAAAAGGGCCCCAAAAATTTTTGAAAAAATTTTTTAAATTAAAAACCCCGGGGGGGGTTTTTTTCCCGGGGGGGCCCCCCGGGGGGGAAAAAGGGGTTTTAAAGGGGCCCCCCCAAAAAAACCCCCCCCCCGGGGGGGGTTTTAAAGGGGGGGGGTTTTAAAAAAGGAAAATTAAAATTTTTTTTTTTTTTTCCGGGGGCCCCCCCCGGGAAAAAATTTTAAAAAAACCCAAAAATTAAAAAAAAAAAAACAAAAATTAAAAAAAAAAAAAAGGGGGGGGGAAAAAAAAGGGGTAAAATTTAATTTTTTTTTTTTCCCCCCCCCCCAAAAAAAAAAAAACCCCCTTTTTTTTTTTTTTCCCCAAAAAACCCCCTTTTTTTTAAAAAAAGGGGTTTTAAAAAAACCCCTTTTTTTTAAAAAAAATTTTTCCCCCCCCTTTTTCCCCCCCCAAAAAAAAAAAGGGGGGGGCCCCCCCCCCCCCCCCAAAAAATTTTTTTCCCTTTTTCAAAAATTTTTTTAAAAAAATTTTTTTTTTTTTTTTTTAAAAAAAAAGTTTTTTTTTTTTTTTTTCCCCCCCCCCCTTTTTTTTAATTTTTTTTTTCCCTTACTTTTTCCTTTTTTAAAAATTTTTTTCCAAAATTTTCCCCCCTTTTCTTTTTTTTTTTTAAATTTAAAAAAACCTTTTTTTTTTTTTTAAAAATTTTTTTTTTTAAAAAAACCCCCCTTTAAAAAAAAAATTTTTAAAAAAAATTTTTTTCCCAAAAAAAAAAAAATTTTTTTGTTAATTTTTAAAAAAAAGGGGGGGGGGTTTTTTTTTTTTTAAAATTTAAAACCCAAAAAAACCAAAATTTTTTTTTTTTTTTTTTTAAAAAATTTTTTTTTAAAAATTTTTTTTTCCCCCAAAAAAAACCCCCCCCCCGGGGGGGCCAAAGGGGAAAATTTTTTAAAAAAATTTTTTTAAAAAATTTTAAATGGGGGTTTCCTTTTTACTTTTTTTTAAAAAAAAAAAAAGGAAAATTTTTTTTTTAAAAAATTCCCTTTTTTTGGGGGTTTTTTTTTTTTTGGGGGCCCCCCCTTTTTTTGGGTTTTTTTTTGGGGGGGGGTTTTTTTTTGAAAAAAAAAGGGGGGGGGCCGGGGGGGTTGGGGGGGAAAAAAAATTTTTAAAAACCCCCCCCAAAAAAAAAAAAATTTTTTTTTAAAAAAATTTTTTTTTTTTTTAAATTTTTTTAAAATTTTTTTTTTTTTAAAAAAAAAACCCTTTTTTAAAAAATTTTTTTTTTTGGGGGGTTTGGGGGGGGGGGGAAGGGGGGGGGGGGGGTTTTTTTTTTGGGGGGGAAAAAAAAAAGGGGGGGGGGGGGGGGGGGGGGGGGGGGGGGGGGGGGGGGTTAAAAAAAAGGGGGGGGGGGGGGGGGGGGGGGGGTGGGGGGGGGGGGGGGAAAAAAAAGGTTTTTTTTTTTTTAAAAAAAAGGGCCCCAAAAAAAAATTAATTCCCAAAAAATTTATTTTTTTTTAAAAAAGGGGTTTCCCCCCTTTCGAAAAAATTTTAAAAATTTTTTTTTAAAAAAATTTCAAAAAAAAAAAAAAAAACCCAAATTGAAAATTTGGGGGGAAAAAAGGGAAATTTTTTTTAAAAAAATTTTTTTTTTTTTTTTTTTTTTAAAACCCCCTTTTTTTTTTTAAAATTTTTTTTTTTTTCCCCAAAAAAAAGGGGGAAAAAAAAGGGCTTTTTTTTTTAAAAAAAAAAAAAAATTTGGGAAAATTTTTTTTCCCCCCCCCGGGAAAAGGGGGGGGGCAAATTCCCGAAAAAGGGGGGGTTTTTCCCCCTTTTTTTTTTTTAAAAAAATTTTTTTTTTCCCTTAAAAAAAAAAATTTTTTTTTTTTTAAAAAAAAAAAAAATTTTTTTAAAATTTGGGGGCCCCCCCTTTTTTTTAAAAAAAATTAAGATCCCTTTTTGGAAAAAAATTTTTAATTTTTTTTTTCCCCGGGTTTTAAAAAAAATTGGGGGGGGCCCAACCCCCCCAAAAAAATTCCCCCCCCCCCCCCCAAAAAAAAAAAAAACCCCCCCTTTTTTAAAAAAAAAAAATTTTTTTAAAATTTATTTTTTTTTTTGGGGGGGTTTTTTTTTTAACTTTAAAAAAAAAAAATTTTGTTCCTTTATTTTTTTTTTAAAATTTTTGGGGGGGGGCCCCCCCCGCTTTCCCCCCAAAAAAAAAAAAAACCCCCCCCTTATTTAACCAAAAGAAAAAAAAACCCAAAAAAACAAAAAAAAAATTTAAATTGGGGGGCCATTAAAAAAAAAAAACCCCCCAAAACCCCCCCCCAAAAAAAAAAAAAAACCCCCCCCAAAAATTTTTGGGGAAAAAATTTTAAAATTTTTAAGGGCATACACAACGTAGAACGAAAAAGCAAGGTGCAGGAACAGCTATACTAAATTTAAATCAACTCGAATTTTATCAATAAAAACTTTTCACAAAGGGGTGAACAGAGAATATATCAAAGCCCAAATTTTAAAACAAAAGAAACCCGCAAAAAAAAACCCCAGAAACTATAAAAAATCTACAGAGACCAAAAGGGCAAACATTTTTCACTTTAGTGAAAAAAAAGGAAAAATGATTATTGGGAAAATAAAAAACACATTTAATAAAGGGTCACCTACTACTAACAGGGGATTTTTAAAATAAACTTACTACATGACCAGAACCCACCCAAATAACCGAAATTTACAAAAACTGAGCAACTTCCTATTGCAAACCCGCAAATCAAACCACAAAAAATCTCCGAGAAAGCAACTCCTTAATAGGGCCACATCTGGACAAACACCATATCCCCTTTAAAAAACAGGGATAAAAAAAAGGACAAAAACTACAGACCACCCACCCAACCTTTTTTCAAAACTAAATCTGGGGCAAAAATACCCAAACATTAAATTTAAAATTTAAATTTTAAAACTACATAACGAGACAGCAGTTTAAAAACTTTATAGCACTATGAAAAAAACAAAGATTGGCAAAATTTACTTTATAACCCCCATATAGATTTTGAATGAATGAAAAAAAAATTTTTCGTAGAAAGCCCAATGCCTCTACAACAGAAAACTGCCCCCCCAAAAAAATAAACAATCACAGCAAAGGGACTGAAAAAAACCCCGGGTAAAACAACATCCTCAAAAACCCTTAACACAAAGCACAAATATGAAAAACAGTATAGAAAAA
This sequence comes from Cherax quadricarinatus, assembly GCF_026875155.1. Taxonomy (NCBI): domain Eukaryota; kingdom Metazoa; phylum Arthropoda; class Malacostraca; order Decapoda; family Parastacidae; genus Cherax; species Cherax quadricarinatus. Next base: position 50,307,044 of record NC_069410.1, on the reverse strand, counting down.
GTCAAATAAATAGAGAACAATCGAGAAATACTCGTCTGCACATTACCAGCCTAATAAGAAGGTCAAAAAAATTGTATATATAAAATAGATTACATAACATCAAAGGTGATATGAAAAAAAACAGGAAAACTTTATCTGAAATCTTGGAACTAAAAACAAAGCAATCAAACTAACAAAATCAATAACCCCTGCTCACTCCAACCAAAACAGTAAACAGACTTAATGTTTTCCTTCTCCACCATAAGGAAAAAATCTAGCAAACATAATACCAAGTACAAAACGCCTGTCCATCAGACTACCTCAAAGGAACCTACACAAATATGCTATTCCTAGCTCCAACCAACACCACTGAAGTTATGCTCATCATAAACACCCTTAAAAACAAGGCAGGAGACATAAACAACTTGACTTCTTTTATGTACAAAAAAGCTTCTCAAGTATTGTCACCAATTATTGCAATGCTCTTTAACAAATCCATTGAATCATCTACCTTCCCAACAATTCTCAAAATAGCCTTACAATGCTTAACCATGCCTACAACACTATGTACACATGCCAATTTGCTTCTTGAAATTATAAAACCAGCCTTTGCTGGCCTTAAATTCACTAACAGCAGCACTCGTTGCAGGCATTTTCTTTACAAGATCGGCATGCAAGTGTCTTGCCTTTTCACAAATTATCGACTGCACAACACTATCTCCTGCTAATTGTTTTTGAATGATTCACAACAACAACAACAATTTCTCCATATGTTCAACTGTTGGTGACCTCATCAGCTTCCTTGATTCCTTTTTCTTCCCCCACGATGGAAGTGATGTTGAATGGGTTTCCCATACATTCTGGCAAGACCAACCACATGTATGCCACTTCATATTTCTCTATGATTTCTTTCTTAATTCTATCATATTTCTCACCTTCTTTACCAAGGCCTGGCACTAGTAGCTTTTTTTGGGGCCATGGTGGCTTATTTACAGTTGCACACACAAAGAACACTGGATTATTGTGAAATGTTTTGTATGAATGCAGGGTGTTATGCTTACTTGCCGATAAACAATGCCAAACTGGCGTTGAGTGCGTCTGTGGCAGAAAAATGGAGTGTTCATCAATGAGTGTCTAATGAGAAAACATCAAAACCTTCTGTTCAGGTTGAGAAAACTTAAACAGTCAAAGAAAATACATCAGTGTTTCACTCGAGATGAGAAAATACTAGTTACCTGGAGTTTACCTGGAGAGAGTTTCGGGGGTCAACGCCCCCGCGGCCCGGTCTGTGACCAGGCCTCCTGGTGGATCAGCGCCTGATCAACCAGGCTGTTGCTGCTGGCTGCACGCAAACCAACGTACGAGCCACAGCTAGGAAAACAGTTAGGAAAACATCAACAGGACAACAATATACCATCTCAAATGAACATGATTTCTCTACCTTCTTTAGAAAAGCTGACATTTCTGTAACAGATTAGATAAGTGTCCTTAACACATATTTATGTGTGGTGCATATAGTGTACGTTACTATTACATTATTGTGCATTATTATTTTTTTTTACTAGCTAATACCAGCTACCTCAAATACTTTTTACTTCTTTTTAATTACTATTAATTGCTCAAGTTTTTGTGTTGCAAGTCAAATCTTACTCCTAAATTAATGTTATTCATGGTTGCTAACTGTCCATTTAATTTTGTTTACCACTACTTTTTTTAGTCCCTCTTATATTGTGTGAACAATTAGTGTATATTCCAATTACATTATTGTGCAATTCCTTAAACTATCTTTTGCTAGCTAGTACCAACTACCTCATTTTTCTTTTTTTTTTTCTTTACTCTTATAGTGCAATTAACCCTTTGAGGGTTTTCGTCGTACTAGTACGTCTTACGCGTAGGGTTTTTTGACGTACTAGTACTCATAAATTCTAGCGACCTCAAATCTAGTGGGAGAAAGCTGGTAGGCCTTCATATGAAAGAATGGGTCTATGTGGTCAGTGTGCACAGTCTCAAAAAAATCCTGCAGCACACGGTGCATAATGAGAAAAAAAAAACTTTTTCCATTTTTTTTAATAAATCAGCGACTTTGCAGTGTATTTTCGTATAGTATTTATTGTTGTATTCTAGTTTTCTTGGTCTCATTTTATAGAATGGAAGACATATTACTGAAATTGAGATGATTTTGACTGGTTTTACAATGAAAGGTGCCTTGAAATTGAGCTCAAAGTAGCAGAAATGTTCGATTTTTACCAAACTTCAAAGTAAACAAATCGTGCCAAGCGTGCAATACACGTCAACTGTGAGTCTAATATTTCTTTCACAAGTGCACCAATAATATTTATACCATTTTTTACACTAATGCAGTAGTCTGCATAACAGTAAATCTTATATTTTTTGTGAGAATAAAAATTCAAAGTGGAAAGCAAAAGAATATAAGAGGGCCTTGAGACGTGACTAATGACTAGAGGAAAAATGTCATTTTAGTGCCAGAATGTCTTTCTTGTTTATTCTGGACCCTATTCCGAATTGGCATCTTTTGAAATTTGTGTGAAATTGGCAAAATATGCTAAATTCTGACCACTGTGCTGGATAGTTAATTTATAAATGGGTGGTTTCTTGCACCCATTCGATAGAAAAATGGAGTTCTAGCGAAATAATCATGTTTAGTTATGTCGACTAGTACAGTGAAATTGGCCGAAAATTGGGGCTCAAAGTGGGCAAAATCGCCGATCCGTAAACATCGCCGAGACCGCTAACTTTGCGAGAGCATAATTCCATAAGTTTTCTATCAAATTTCAAACTTTTGGTGTCGTTATGATCGGGAAAAGATTCTCTATCTTTTCATAAGAGAAAATAATTTTTTTTTTTTTTTAAATTTGGCCGACCCTGAGAACGAGTTTCGGAGAGGGCCTGTCGACCCTCAAAGGGTTAATTGCTCAACTTATTATAAATTACAAGTCAGATCTTACTCCCAAATCAATATTATGTCATAGTGACTATCTGTCAATTTAACTTTGTTTACCATTACTTAATTTAGTCCCTTATATTTTTTCTCCTTTATTTTAGCTTTATATAACTATCTTAGTTCATATATTCACAATTGTTAAAATAATCAAGGTGCTATTCTCAGGTGCTAAAGTGTAATAAGTTCACTATTTTGCCATTATATTCCCAAGCTCATTTATTTGATTACCACTTTATTTGTTCACCACAACTTATATTAGTCCCTTTTATATTGTCTCCTTTATTTTAACTTTAAAGAACTTTTTTTTTTTTTCAACAAACCAGCCGTATCCCACCGAGGCAGGGTGGCCCAAAAAGAAAAACAAAAGTTTCTCTTTTTTAAATTTAGTAATTTATACAGGAGAAGGTTTTACTAACCCCTTGCTCCCAGCATTTTAGTCGCCTCTTACAACACGCATGGCTTACGGAGGAAGAATTCTGTTCCACTTCCCCATGGAGATAAGAGGAATTAAACAAGAACTAGAAAGAAAATAGCAGAAAATCCAGAGGGGTATGTGTGTATATATACGCTTGTACATGTATGTGTAGTGTGACCTAATGTAAGTAGAAGTAGCAAGACATCCTGAAATCTTCATGTTTATGAACAGAAAAAAAGGAACCAGCAATTCC
>NC_069410.1:50278220-50302935 GCF_026875155.1 Cherax quadricarinatus | reverse complement strand
GTTTGGGGTGGGAGAGGGTGGAGTGATGGGGGAGAGATGTTAGTGATAGGGGTAAGGGGGAAGGATCGGGCATATTTTATGATCATAGACAAGACGGCAGGGGCAACGGAAACCTTGTCCTCTTTTTTTACTTCTATCTGGGGTTTTCCCACTGGGGTTTGGGGATGGCCTAATCAAGACCCACATAACACTATCATGTGTGGATGCCCAGAATGATATTAATCAACTGCAGAAATCACCCAAAAGAACGCAAATTACCAACTAATAGGACTCGTATTACCACCTCCTGCCCCGCTGCCACTGAAGTGATACCCACACCATTCCCTACAACATTCAGCCATCACCTACTATTTATCCGAAGCTGCAGTCAATGGATAAGGGTCAGAGCAATAAAAGAAGATCCAGTAACCACCTAATTACCCCTAACATCAAAGGTGAGACCAGTAATATCACGAGGAAAACTTCTCGTACTACCAGCAAGGACATGACTATCATCACCCACCTGCATCACAACAACGCAAGACAGACAACAACAAACATGGCCACCACCACAGTCCAAGATAACTACTTCCTTGGATTTGATGTTAAGAAGATTACCGACCCAGAAATAGCTAAACTCCTTATGAATCAGAACCAAACTATCACCAAACTAACTCAGGAAATGCAGGAACTAAAAGCTTCCAATGCACAGTACCTCAGCAAGATCAATGTTCTAGAACATAAACTAGACACTCTGTAACAACAAAGCAACACCCACACCCAGTCTGTAGACACCATCAACACTCTAAGAGACCAAGTCACCCTCCTTTCTACCAACATTATAGAGGAAAGTACAAGAGTGGTCCAACAACTTGCCAATGTCATCACCAACTTCCAAGACCATAATGACCAACAACAGCTATCTGACGCTGTTGTAGTTAACAGCAAACATCTCCCACCACAGTCACCCAAGAGACCTGCAGGAGACCACCCTACAGCTATCAAGGACCACCTTCACTTAACATATGTATGATACCTAAAGGATTGCAAAATGATGGGCTACCAAGCAGGTAAAAAAACAGTGCTGTTAAAATTCCAAACTAGCCTACAAAGAAACAACCTACTAAAAACATCTATTTCTATGAAAACTGATGTTTACGTCAATGAGTGCCTTACCAAAACAAGACAAAACCTCCTTTATCGGCTAAGAAAATTACGCTATGCTCAAAAAATCCACCAGTGCTTCGTGAGGGACGGAAAAATTGCAGTTAAGAAACAGCCCACTGGGAAGAGATACTTCATCTCTACAGAACATGACCTTAAAATATTCCTAAGTGAGGCTGGACTAACAGAATCAGAGTAAAGTGCAGATAATACCCACTGTCCACCATTAGTGTTATACTGCCATAATTTTGTTCCCCCCAAAATTTCCAATACCTCAACTACTTTTGAATGTCACATTGTATTCAATGACCATTCTACCTCATAGTCTTAATTGTGTTTAATATCTACAGAATCTCTCTCCTTTTTTACATCTTACCACAAACACTGTTCTAATCTTATTTTAATGAAAAATAACCCTAGCTTATCCTTCTCAATTATTCTACCTCACTTTAATAATCTCTATTACCCAAATTTTTTTTTAAAATCCTATTATTGCCAATTTTTTCTCAAATTTTACTTTAAACTTTTTGCAACTTTTTTTTATTTCCCATTTTTATTTAAGTTTAGTGCCCAACTTTTTTTGTAAACTTTTCATCTTTTTATTGCACTATTCTATCTTGATAATTCCCAATCTTTTTACTTGCCCAATTTTACCAAAAATTAAAGCCCAAACTATTTTTAAAATTTTTATTTTTGCCCCTTTTTTTTTGTAAAGTTTATTACCCAATTTTATTTTATACTTTTTTTAATTGCCTTTTCATTTTAGACTTTTCAAACCCAAAATTTTATTTACTTTTTTTTAACCTTTTTTTTACCAATTTTTAAGCTTTTATACAACTCCAAATTTTTTTAAAAATCCGGTAAACCCTCTTAAAAATCATATAAACCAACATTGCCCTTTTTATTTTTTTTTTTTTTACTTTTTTTTGCTACCTTAACTTGTGTATTTTATGTCAATTTAAATTTAGTTACAACTCTGGTTATTGTTAAACAACTTTATATAGACCTTAGTGCAAATTACAGGAGAGGTCTTTGTGCCATTTAAAGCAGTATTTTTTTATATTATTAGATTAAAACTAGTTTGTACATTAGTCTCAATTCTATCTTAATTACATAGACAACCACCAAGTCATTATATTTAGACCTAAGCAATTACAAGTGAGAGTCTGGTGCTATTTTAATTTTGTAACTTTTTATATTTATTAGTTTATACTTAGTTGTACTTCTTTAGTGCTCCATTCTAGCACAACACATAGGGACAACATCACTTCATTATATCTATTAGTGACTGTAACTCCTATAAGACCAAAGTGATTTAGCTATATACTTGTCCAAACTTTTCCTCCACCTACTACAGAAATCAGTACTTAGAACTCAAAACCACAATTCATGGATATAAAATAACCACAATTTAAAACCTATAAGATAAATGAACACGTCGAACCCTAGATCTTAAACCTCATAATTCTAAACACCCAATCAAAAAACCGTACTGGAAAGTAACTGCCTTTATACGACAAGCATCAACAAGTCCCAGCACTATCCTAAACAATGCTAAAAGTCCTATCAGTTTTTTAACTACAACATCAGGTCCTTAAGCAAACGCTATGACCATCCTGGTGCTCTCCTAGTAGTTCGCTAAATACAACCTTTCTCCCTGCATTATTCTTACTTGCCTCCAAAATTAATGTTATTCAATGGGTTGCCTACCTGTTGCCATTTAATATCACTTACCACTATCTATTTTATCCCCTTTATATTGTTTGAGCAAATAGTGATATTCCAAATTACATTTATTGTGTGAAGTCCCAAAACTATCTTTGCTAGCTAGTACCACCTATCCTCATATTTCTTCTACTTTTTATAGGCAATTAATTTGCTCAACTTATTATACATTACAAATAAATCTTACCTTCCCCAATCCAATAAAATATCATTGTGGCTTATACCTGTCCCATTGAACTTTGTTCATCAAAATTTATTTAGTCCTTTATATATTTTCCTCCTTGTATTTTAGCTTTATGAAGTAACTAACCTAGATCATATATTCACTATTGTTAAAATAATCAAGGTGCCTAATCACAGTGCTAAAGTGTAATAAGTTTGCTATTTTTTCCATTAAAATACTCCCAGGTGCTATAGATTAACCTCAGGTGCTACTGAATTACTTTAATACATTTTTTAAAAACTATTATATCCATCAGCCCTTTAATTTTAACTGTAAATATCTAACTGAAGTTCATAAACCACATTTGTAAAAAATAAATTACGGAGCTATTAGATACTTTAGTGTAAAACTGAATTATCAATTGCTCTAATGATCCCTTTTTCTTTCAAATTTTTTACAAGTTTAGATTAATCACGGTGTCATTAGTCATAAATCTAGTTGTAGATTCAATATAATCTTATAATAAATTTACTCAGAAAATCTAGTAGTTTTGTAAAATTACTCTCATCCTATGATTACAGGCATACATCCTGATGTAAACTTTTTTACAAACTGATTTACATGAATCAACCAGTAACTGAATACAGATAAGCCTCCCGCTTTAAAAAAAAAAAAAAACGGAGTTTTGCCTTACGGCCATTCTGCTAAAATGGCGGATGGTCAAAATTATGACCAAAATTTTGCTATACAAACGGCAAGCGTCCCTTTCAAATATGGGCGTCCCAACCAGATTTTTACATTTTTCCGTGACACTTATCATTGTGCAGAGGGAACTTCACAAAATTCAAGTGTTTTAAAAGTTACTGCAAATATTTTATATGTTACTCTGAAAAAACTATATTTAAGTGTACCTGTACCTAAATATACTTACACACCGTAGCTGGTGTCAGGTACATACATTAAAATGCTAAGGTCTCTCTAACCTCATGACGCCAATTACTATGTTATAATTATCACTCTTGTGGGGCACACTAAAATGTACTTATTTTAAACATCAATATAGGCATTTTCCATTAATCCATCTAGATATTTTCCATCAAAATTACATATGAAAACATAAAAATTAGCTATATAAACAAGATACATACACTATCACAGAATAAAAATTGGACGTAAATAATGGAGATTTGTTTACAAAGCAGCTGTTTACCTGGAGTTTAACACCCTGGAGGAGAGTTCCGGGGTCAATGCCTCCTCATCCCGGTCTGTGACCATGGCTCCTGTGGATTCAGATCCTGATCAACCAGGCTGTTGCTGCTGGCTGCCACGCAAACCAACGTAGAGGCCACATCCCGGCTTGGTCAGGAACACGACTTTTTAGTGCTTGTCCAGTGCCGCTTGAGACTGCCAGGGTCCTGTATGGTAATCCCCTTATGTGTGCTGGAGGCAGTGAACAGTCTCGGGCCCCTGACACTTATTGTATGTCTCTGAACGTGCAAGTGACAACCCTGCTTTTCCATTGGGGATGGTGCATCGTCTGCCAAGTCTTTTTTGCTTTCCTGTTGTGAGTGATTTTTCGTGTGCAAGTTCGGTACAAGTCCCTCTAGGTTTTTCCAGTGTTATAATCACATGATCTCACCTCTCCCCTGCTGCATTTCCCAACGAATACTGGTTTAGGAACCTCAAAGCGCTCCCAGTAAATTGAGGTGTTTATTATCGCCTGTTATGCACGCCATGAAGGTTTTCTCTGTATATTTTCTAGGTCAGCAATTTCACCTGCCTTGAAATGTGCTGTTAGTGTTCAGCAATATTCAACCTAGATAGAACAAGTGACCTGAAGAAGTGCATCAATGGGCTTTGTGCCACCCTATTTTGAAGGTTCCTCAATTATCCTATCCTGTCATTTTTTCTAGCAGATGCGATTGATGCAATGTTTTATGGTCCTTGAAGTGAATCCCTCACCAACATGATCCACTGACTTTCCCAAGGCTTTGACGTTGGTGTTTTCACTCCTATTTTGTGGCAAGAAATTTGTTTTGTACTCTGATGAAATTTAATTTCCTCGTGTTTTAACGCAAATCTGAGTAATTGAAAACTTCCTCATCCGTTTGAACTTCATATTGTTTTCCCCCCTGCAGCCCACTGAAAAATTTGGTTGATGTCGCGCCCTGGAGCCTTGCAGTGGTCTGCAATGGAAGGACACTGTCATGCAGATTCGGGTGGTCATCTGCAAAAAAAAGACAACGGTGGATGTGCTGCCATCCTTTCTCGTATGTCGGATAAGAGATGAGGAACAGATGGGAGCGAGTACTACTGTGCCATGTGAAACAGAGCTTTTCACTGTGAAGGCTGCAGCCCTCGGACCGTTTACTGCTGTTGACGACTACTTCTCTGTGTTTCTCTAGTGAGGAATATAGATCCATCGACTGACCTTTTTCCCCTGTTATTTTCCCTTTAGCAGGCATTTTTGGTGCACTAGGACGCCATGGTAACCTTGTCGAAGCTTTTTGCAAAGTCTGATTATATTACATATCTGCATTCCTTTTTGTCTTCAGTGGCATTTAGGACCTTGTCATAGTGGATCCAATAGTTTGAGACAAACAGGAGCGACCTGTTCTAAAACCCATGTTGCCCTGGGTGTGTAACTGATAGGTTTCTAGGATGGGTGTGATCCTTGCTTCTGTCTTAGACCCCCTTTCAAAACATTTTTTATGATATGGGATGTTAGTGGCTATTGGGTCTGTAGTTTCTTTGCTGTTGCTTTAACGTTGCCCCCATTGTGGAGTGGGGCTATGTCCTTGTTGGTTTTTAGTAACTGTGGAACGACCCCCCGTGTCCATGCTACCCTCTCCATAAGATGGAAAAGGCTCGTGTGATAGGGGCTTCTTGCAGTTCTTCTTGATGAACACGGGAGTTCCAAGAGTCTGGCCCTGGTGCAGAGTGCATGGCAAGTCCATTTATCGCCTGTTCGAATTCATTTGGCATCATGATAAAACATCAGATAGGCCCTTGTGTTAACCAAATTGTGGCGTGCTCCTCATAAAAAAATTATAATACTCATTTTTGATGCTTCGACTCGTCAGCTGGTTAGTGACTTGCTAAAAACTGAGTCATATTGGGACTTGAGTAGCTCCACCTCATGTTCCCCGTTGGCTGTCATCTGTGTAGGACACCATCTTGTTAAGTAGGGGCCCAAGACTGACGTTGTTCTTGACTTTGATTTTGCATAGGAGAAAGAAATACAATGCTTTCTTCTGATTTCATTATGGCTTTTAGTTCTTCCTGCGATTCCTGACACCCTATAAAAATTCCTTTAGCTTAAGTTTCGATGCTTGCTATTTCTCTGACCCAGTGTCTCCCTACACCATTTCAGATATATTGACCTCTTTTTAGAGCCGCTCTGGTTATTCCTTTTTTTCCGTCGCCTGTAAGGAGCCGCCTGTCTCTTTCTATGTTAACCATCTACTCCTTTCCTCCTTTTTCTAAGAGGAATAAGCCTTGTGGCATGACATCGAGTGCCAACCAGTTAATCTGTTCAAGGCATAATTGGTGGGGGTCTGTGTTTGCCTTAGTATATTCTTCTCAGACTAATTATCGGTTAGAGACTTGTTTACCATTGGTCCCCACTTTATGTTTTGTTATGACGTTGAATTTTTTGGCGAATGCTCACGCCTCGTGACTAGTCTGCATTAATGTCCGGCTGGGGCTTCCATGCATACAATGTCTAAACCTCAATTATGTTGTGATCTGAGTATATTTGGTTTTTGATATGGTGACATTTCTTATCAGGATCCATCCATGTTAGTGAAGATGTGGTCGCTAAGTGTATTCCCTCCAGTCTAGTAGGGCTTCTATTATTGCAGGTTAAAGTGAATTTGTGCAAGATGGTTATAGGGGCTCCCGTGTGAGGTGTGGTTTTCCATAGAGCTGCCTCTGGTGTTTATTTTTTCTGCAACAATATTATTTTGGCTATATTCCTCCATTTTTAGGTGCCTTAAGGTTGAAATCCCGCCAAGGAGCAAGATGTTGGGTGCAGGAGCTGGAAGATTTTCCCAGCCGTAGTACAATTTTTCAGAACAAGCTGTTCCTGGAATTGCTGGGATGTTGCATCCGGAGGCTTTAGACTACCACAATGAACTAGGTTTTGGTTCTCTGACCTTTACTGCTAAAACTTCCAACGTACATCATTGGAAGGCATTAAGCAGTTTCTGTGCAAACAAGTGATCTCTCTCAATGTACAGGCCACCCCCCCTCCCCCTTTGGTGCCTGTTCCACTGTCCCCCCCCCCCGCCAAACCCCCCCAAAAGAAAAAATTCTGTATAGGTTGTAAACCCTGGGATCCATATTCGTTGTCGCAAGTGATCCTTTATGTGGGTCTCAGTTAAAGCCGCAAACATTGCCTATTTTTCCCCTCTGCAAGCAGCCACGGATGAAAGGTATTTTGTTGTTTGGTTGCTGGCTTTAGACCCTGTATATTTGCAAAGAAGAATGTTATCGGACTGGTGGTATTGTTGGTACTGGAGGGGGATTTTTTTTCCGGCATTAGTATCTGTATCTGTTGGTTTGGAGTGGAGGCCATCGACTGTGGTTCCACTCCAGGAATGACTGGATTTGGTGTACGATTTCTGCCATTTCCTGCCAGTTTTTTTTCCTTCCTGGCACTAAAAAACCTCTCCCTCTTGAGTGGCTGTGGCTACCCAGGTTTTCCCATGGCCTGGATGTTTTGTATCTTTTTGTCTCCTTTAGATGGTATGCCTGGCAATTTAAGTTATAGCACAGTCTTTCCTGTACTGAATAGGTACACATTTCAGGGTGAAAAAGCTTACAGGAAGGGAGTTTGCATTTTCCTGTTGTCATATGGGCATGGCATTTTCTAGGGTGGTCATAGTTGCATGTCCCATCTGTTTTTCCAGATTTCCCATGCCAGCAGATACCAAGTGCATAGTATGTGCACAGGCTTGGTTTCCGCTTGCCTTGGGTTTCTGTGACTGTATACCCTGTTGGTGCATGTTTCCATGTCTTACTTCTATCCTCCCTAGCACCAACAATGGAGCTCCCACCAGTTGTTTTTGGTAATTTATCCTCAGTATTGCTATTGGAGTCCTCTTGTTTGCTATTTCCTGCGATATTTCTAGTTTGCAATATTGGTTTTATCTTATCTTTGACTACACTTGTTTCCCTACTATGGCTCCTGTCCCCTATGAGGTCATTTATATGTATTCCTTCCTGCGTATAATTCCCGACTACCTGGACAAAATCTCCAGCTTCACCATTGCTGTCTCCCAGGACAGTATCTCCAGCTTCACCATTACTGTCTCCCAGGACAGTATCTCCAGCTTCACCATTTCTGTCTCCCAGGACAGCACCTCCAGCTTCACCATTACTGTCTCCCAGGACAGCACTATCAGCCCAACATTTACTGACTACCAGGACTTCATCTCCAGCCTTACAGTTTCTGACTACATGGCCAGTATCAAGGGCAGTACCATTCAGCCCAGACTTTTTATGTTCCCATCTGTTGTAGAAAGCTTCCAGGTTTTCTATGAAAGCAGCTTTGATGTTGTCCTCTTTTAATACCCTTGTGATTTTAGTCCACAGATTTTCCTCATTTGGGCATACCCAAAAACACTTCTCTGTTTTAATACTGCTTGTAGCTAGTTCTTGGATATCTGCACAAGGGGCGTGACACCAATTTCCACAAAAATGACAATTTATCCATGTGGAAGCCCGTTTGTTTGACTGACCAAAGACTACACACAGCTTCATAATGATTTGAATGGTTGACTTACTGCAATTCTACTAGCAACCTCTTGAATATTCTATTAATAACCTTAAATGAAGCTCTAGCTATTTGTATTTCTGTTTCTAACTGTTTTTGTATATTGGACAGCTTACCGTCACGTTCCTGATTTTTAATGTTTGTGTTTATAAGGGCGCCTACAACCCCATCCGTTTACAGTCTGCTTTAATGTCCAACGAAACCGTTTGAAACCAGTCCCGGGTTCGGACCAGTCAAGGGTTCGGACAAGTCAAGGGTTCGGACCAGTCAAGGGTTCGGACCAGTCGATCTGATCTGATCAGTGGGTCACTTATTTAAAACATACTGGTCGGTGATTTGAGCTAACACATGAAGGATCTACTGGAAATTATCTACCCGAGTAATATGTGATTTGACTGATACAAAAGTATAACTTGCGTGTTGAAGAAATCGGTGACTGCTAGCAGCTCCTACAGTGACGAACGGTCAACCTCAACCCTTGTTTATCAATCGCTGTATCTAGCTTTTCTATTTTTTTTTTTCCGTCTCCACCACAATAAATGCTATATTATCACTATAGTTGACTGGTGCAAATTTTGGAGGAAGGACTCTTTTTCTGTAGTAATAATTGCTTCTCTTTGTGTATATTGCGACCGCTGGTAACTACAGGTTATATGAAATTCACAGTAACGTCTGGTATTTCAAGAAAAAGAAACTAATGAAAGTCACTCCACTCCACTAAGTACCATTATAATACTGGTTAGTTGCTACTACAACACTGTATTCTGCTATTCACTGGTATCACTAGATTATATGCGAGTACACTAGCAAGCCAGGAAGATTATTAAAACAGCTGACCTGTGGTAAGTTTCTGGCGACTTCTGGCACCTGCCTCTATAGGCTTATCACTTCATTTACAAATTCACCTGTTTTCAAATGACACTTTAGCCTTTATCATCAATATACTAGGGAGCCACTGTAGTATACACTATACACTATGTATACTCAATGTTATCAGGGAGACTTTCTTTCCTCTGACACGAAAAGTTCAATTATTATTATTTTTTCCACACGGGACACAGGCCTATGATTCCCCTCTGGCAGTAAACTCTGCTAGGTAGTGCACACTAATTCTCCTTTTTTGACTCAGTATATAATGTTTTCCACCCAAGATTGGTTCCAGGCGCTAGAGGGATGTATCGTATAGGATTGATGACACAAATTAAAGTTCTAGCACGTAAGAGCGACCGTGAAAACACGAGATAACCCGGAGCACAACGAGGCACGCTGACACGGTAGTAGGTTAGTTGCTACTACAGCACTGTATTCTGCTATTCACTGGTATCACTAGATTATATGCGAGTACACTAGCAGGCCAGGAAGATTATTAAAACAGCTGACCTGTGGTAAGTTTCTGGCGACTTCTGGCACCTGCCTCTATAGGCGTATCACTTCATTTACAAATTCACCTGTTTTCAAATGACACTTTAGCCTTTATGATCTATATACTAGGGAGCCACTGTAGTATACACTATACACTATGTATACACAATGTTATCAGGGAGACTTTCTTTCCTCTGACAAAGAAAAGTTCTATTATTATTATTTTGCACACGAAACACAGGCCTATGATTCCCCTCTGGCAGTAAACTCTGCTAGGTAGTGCATACTAATTCTCCTTTTTTGACTCAGTATATATGTTTTCTCCGCCCAAGATTGGTTCCAGGCACTAGAGGGATGTATCGTATAGGATTGATGGCAGAAATTAAAGTTCTAGCACGTAAGAGCGACCGTGAGAACATGAGAAAACCCAGAGCACAACGAGGCACGCTGACATGAATATGATGCTGTGTAGGCAGTGTCGGAAGAATTACGTTTTCTCTAGTCAAACTTGGGGATAACTGTAGAAAAATATTCTTTTCGTATGCCTTTACTCTATATATAGCAATTCATGACCCTTGTGGGTTTAGTGCATTTTATAATTAATAATAATAATAATAATAATAATAATAATAATACACCTACCATCTGACTTACGACCTGCTCGACTTACGTCCACCCGACTTACGACCGGACTTTCAGCCATACGTCTGGCAGCTGGGCTGGGCCGGCTGATGCATACCACTGTACGATATTTGCCCGCTACTCCCGGCAACGCGCCAGGCAGCCAGCATCATTTTCAGCTCCCCTGCCCTACCAGCAGCATCATACTGTATTTAACTGTACTAACTGGACAGTAAATTTCACCATGGCCCCTAAGAGGAAGTCTGAATCTTGCGCTGGAGACTGTGGCAAGAAGGCAAGAAAGGCTCTTACTCCTGACCAGAAGATCAAAGTAATTAAGCAGCATGAGGATGGAAAAAGCGTCAACAACATTTCTCGGGATCTTCACCTCTCCCACTCCACTGTGTCAACAATACTTAAGGATAAACAGCGCATCAAAGAAGCAGTGAAATCTTCGGCCTCTATGGCATCAACAATTATCACAAAGAAACGTGAAGGCCCAATTGCCGAGATGGAAAAAATGCTCAGTGTTTGGTTAGATTATCGACAGAAAAAAGTGAATTGATGCTTTCTGAAGTACAAAAGAAAAAGCAAAAATTTTGTTTAACATGTTGAAACAACGTGCTGGTGAGGGGTATAACCAAGAATTTATTGCAAGTGATGGGTGGTTTAGGAGATTTCGTCTGCATTACCAAATTCATTATGTGGTAGCGATAGGTGAAGCAGCTGCTTGTGACGAAGATGGTGCAAAAAACTTTGTTGCTCAGTTGGATAATCTAATAAAAGAAGAAGGGTATTTACCAGAACAAATATTTAATGTTGATGAAACTGGCCTGTACTGGAAAAAAATGGCTAAATGAACATATGTATCTAAGGAAGTGAAGTGTGTGCCAGGGCATAAAGTTATGAAGCAAAGGGTTTTCCCTGCGCTTGGGGGAAATATTGCTGGTTTCAAATTAAAACCCTTCTTAATTTACATGGCCGAGAACCCCCGTGTTCTCAAAAATGTAAACAAACATACGCTCCCTGTGCACTATTGATACAATCGTAAGGTATGGATGACATTGGCCTTATTTGAGGATTGGTTTTTTAAACCGTTTCATCCCAGCTGCACGCCAGATATTGCCAGAAAAGGAGTACCTTTCAAAATTCTTTTAGTTTTAGACAATGCACCTTCCCACCCTCCTCACTTGGACGATCTAGACCCTGATGTACGAGTGGTGTTTATGCCTCCCAACACCACCCCACTCATACAACCAATGGATCAGGGGGTTATTTCAACATTTAAAGCACACTATCTGTGCATATCTTTTGATCAAGCTATCCAGGCCATTGATTCAGACCCAGAAATAACTCTAAGAGATTTTTGGAAGCAGTATATTTATTAGTGTATCAAAAACATAGCAAAAGCATGGGAGTTAGTCACAGCTAAGTGTATGAACGGAGTCTGGAAGCAGTGTAATGCCCGGTTTTTTTAAGATTTTCATGGCTTCGACAGTGGAGAAGAGTGAAGTGTGGTGAGAGGTGTGATTTTAAAAATTGGCTAACAAACTTGAACTTGAATGTGATGTGGATGACATTGAAGAACTTTTGACAGAAGAAGTTAAAGAGTTAACGAATGAAGAACTCCTGATAATAGAAGAAGAAAGAAAAGCAGAAGAACAAAGATAGAAAGAAGACAAAGAAAATGAAGAGGAGCCAGAAAGGAAGTTCTCGGTGAATGAATTATCACAGTGTTTTTCATTGATAAACCAAGGGCTACGAAAATTAGAGAATATGGACCCTAACATTGAAAGGTTTGTTAATACTGAGAGAATGATACAGGATGCAATGCGTCCATACAGAGACATTTATGATGAAAAGAAGGAAAGGAAAATTCAAATAAATCTCTGTATTTTATCAAGAAGAGTGCTCCCCCACCTCCTCGCACCCCTACCCCTTCAGAGGAAGAAAGCATAGATGATCCCCAACCAAGCACTAGTGGGCTGTAAATATGTCCCAATCCTTATCTGTATTTTATTTATACTGTATTTCAATATTTTGTACTTTTCTGATCATGCAGTTTCATTTATACTGTATTTCAATATTTCGTACTTTTCTGATCATGCAGTTTCATTTATACTGTACAGTGGACCCCTGGTTAACGATTTTAATCCGTGCAAGAGGGATAATTGTTATGCGAAATAATCGTTATGCGAATGAATTTTCCCCATAAGAAATAATGGAAATAAAATTAATCCGTGCAAGACGCCCAAAAGTATGAAAAAAAATTTTTTTTACCACATGAAATGTTAATTTTAATACACACAAACTGAAAAAGGCATGCACAATTACATGACACTTACTTTTATTGAAGATCTGGTGATGATTGATGGGATGGGAGGAGGGGAGAGCATTATCTTCTTACTGTTTAGAAGGGGAATCCCCTTCCATTACGACTTGAGGTAGCAAGTCCTTTTCCGGGGTTACTTCCCTTCTTCTTTTAATGCCACTAGGACCAGCTTGAGAGTCACTGGACCTCTGTCGCACAACAAATCTGTCCATAGAGCTCTGTACCTCCCGTTCCTTTACGATTTGTCTAAAATGGGCCACAACATTGTCATTGAAATAGTCACCAGCACGGCTTGCAACAGCTGTGTCAGGGTGATTTTCATCTATAAAGGTTTGCAGTTCAACCCACTGTGCACACATTTCCTTAATCTTTGAAGTAGGCACAATGGATTCCACAACTGGCATAGGCTTCTCAGGGTTAGCCCCAAACCCTTCAAAATCTTTCTTAATTTCCATACTAATTCTCACCCTTTTTACCACAGGGTTGGCACTAGAAGCTTTCTTGGGGCCCATGGTCACTTATTTTCCAGAAACAGCACCGAAAACACTGTAATAATACAAAATATTCCGAGTGTATGCTTGGATGTTACCGCGGAGGCTGGCTGGTAAACAATGGGACGGGCGGCACATGTGAGGGCACATTGGACGCGTCTCGGACGAAAATCAGTGAGCGGGTTTTTAATCGGTATGCGCGGCAAAAATTTTGCGATAAAAGTAAGCGGTATGCGGAAAAATCGCTATGTGATGCCATCGTTATGCGGGGGTCCACTGTATTTCAATATTTTGTACTTTTCTGATCATGCAGTTTCATTTATACTGTATTTCAATATTTTGTACTTTTCTGATCATGCAGTTTCATTTATACTGTATTTCAATATTTTGTACTTTTCTGATCATGCAGTTTCATTTACATACACTGTATTTCAATGTTCTCAGAAATAAACAAATATTTATGTTGTACACAGTGTTTCTCCAAAACCTTACAGTATAAAATACAGTACTAACAGCATAAAAAGTAAAGTAAAAAAAGGAGATACTAAAATGAAACAATAAAATAAAATCATTACAATAAGTGTGATGTTGATACATGTATTCAGTAGTAAAGTTTCGACTAACGTCCATTCCGACTTATGACCGGTTGGTCGGAACCAAGCTCGGTCATAAGTCGGATGGTAGGTGTATTATTATTATTATTATTATTATTATTATTATTATTATTATTATTATCTTCATTCACACTAAAAATAGTGTGTTGCTGTTTGTTTATTCTGAACTAACTTGTACACAATGTAAGAGTATTTGTATTGTGAGGTAATTATTATTATAATAAAAAAATATAGAGATAAATGTTTTACAAGCTCTTGCAAACGAATGTGAATGAACTAAAAGTAGACACATATTAATACACATTTATTTCGCCTGACCAAGTGATCGCCCACTACCTGTTCAGTTTGTGTTCTTACATTGTCTCAACTCTGTATCTCGTTCTCTCTCTCGTTTACTCTTTCGTTAACTAGTTGGCTCTCATTGATGATGGCATCTAAGGTTAGCTGTGATAAAAAGAGAAGTCGTAAGCCTCTTGCTTTAAGTGCCAAGTTAGAGGATGATGGTGTGTCATTCTGATTTTATTCAATAAACACCCTGCCACTCACCTCTCACACATTAATATTAATATTTTAAGGTAAGTAATAAGTGAACTCTGTGTGTATCTTACCTTTTATTGTGTTTTTAATGCCAATTTATATTGCTAACTTAATATAAGTTAGTGTAAACTTGTTGTCTGGCATTTATTGCATATTTTATGTGTGCTCTGATAATAATACTTGTAGAGCTGTGTGGTAGCCGGGTGAAGGGACAACATTACGTTTTCTCTGCTCACCCATCAGAGAAAACGTGTATGAATCTGCGTTTGACCAAGCCACTCCGTCACTCCGCTTTTGTTTACAATTTTCGGCATGAATTATTCATTACTTCTACCTTCATTTATGATGGCATCTAAAGGTTGTTGTTAGAAATGATTAAATTCAGTGAACAAGGCATGTCAATGTTAATAATATGGCTCTGGGCCACAGTGTAGGTAGCCAGTAGGTGTAGCCCAGGCTACACCTACCGGCTACCTACACTGACTTCCTACAAATAAATACTACTCACCTCTCTTCCTATATTAACCCTTTGACTGTCGCGGCCGTATATATACGTCTTACGGGGTACCGTGTTTGACGTATATATACTCATAAATTCTAGCGGCTTCAAATCAAGCAGGAGAAAGCTGGTAGGCCCACATGTGAGAGAATGGACCAACCCAAACAATACCCCCGGCCGGGATTGAACCCGCGGTCATAGAGTCTCAAAACTCCAGCCCGTCGCGTTAGCCACTAGACCAGCTAGCCACAATAAGATTCATTCAACTAGGTATATTTCTACACCATAGGAAGGTTAGCACAGGCACCACTGTGACCATCCTATGGTGCAGAAATATACCTAGTTGGATAATCTTATTGTGGCTAGCTGGTCTAGTGGCTAACGCGATGGGCTGGAGTTTTGAGACTCTATGACCGCGGGTTCAATCCCGGCCGGGGATATGGTTTGTTTGCAATCGTGTCATTACGATTTCTTGAGTCGTGAGAGAATGGGTCTGTGTGGTCAGTGTGCACCATATAAAAAAAATCCTGGAGCACGCAGTACATAATGAGAAAAAAAAAACTCTGACCGCTTTTTTTAATTAAAATGCCGAATTTGTGGTCTATTTTCGTATAGTATTTATGATTGTATTCTCGTTTTCTTGGTCTCATTTGATAGAATGGAAAACATATTATAGAAATAGAGGTGATTTTGATTGAATTTACTATAAAAAAAACTAGAAATGGAGCTTAAAATAGGGGAAATGTTTGATTTTTGCCAATGTTCAAAAGTAAACAAATGATACCATTGTCCAATAAATGTCCAGCTAGCCATTCTAATATGCAGTCATGAATGGGTTGATGTTATTTATACAATTATTACAGTATTGCAGTAGTCTGCATAATAGTAAGTCTTCTATTTTTTGTTTGAATAAAAATTCAAAATAGAAACCAAGAGTAATATCAGAGGGGCCTGGAGACATGACTGATGAACAAAGAAAATTTTATTTTAGAGCCAGGAATGTCTGCATTGTTCATTCTGGACCTTATTTTGAAATTGCCATATTTTTTAGTTTTCGTGAAATTGGCCAAATTGCAAATTTCTGACCACATTATTAGGTAGTTGAAATCAGTAAATGGGCAATTTCTTGTACTCAATCGATAGAAAAAATGGAGTTCTAAAGAAATAGCTATGAGTTTGGGAGACTGGAACAAAGAAATTAGCCGAAAATTGGGCTCAAAGTGGGCGAAATCGCCGATTTGTAGACAGCGCTGAGGTCGCTATCTTCGCGAGAGCATAATTCCGTCAGTTTTCCATCAAATTTCGTTTTTTTGGTGTCATTACAATCGGGAAAAGATTCTCTATCATTTCATAAGAAAAAATAATTTTTTTTTTTAAATTTTGCGATACCAATTGACACCTCAGGATTGTGGGTTGCAACAGTCAAAGGGTTAAGACTACACATATTTTTAGGTAAATAATGAGTGTACTGTATGTGTATTTTACCTCTCTGGGGTGTTTTAAATATCGTATATTAAGTATGAGACGGGGAGCCAGGGCTACCTACACCTGGGCTACCTGCACCTGACTTCCTACAAATAAGTACTACTCACCTCTCTCCCTACATTAAGATTACAAATACTTTAAGATAAGTAATGAATTTACTGTGAATGTATTTTACTTTGTGTGTTTTTTTAAAGCCCAAGTTCTGTTACTAACTTAATATAATTTAGTGTAAACTTATTGTCTGGCATTTATATGCATTTATAAATGGAAAAAAATGGCATTCTGCCTTCCAGCGATGTCTGCTTTCCAGCGACAGCCTGGAAACTAACCCGCCGTATAAGTGGGGCCCTACTGTACTACACAGCAGACCAAGCAAAGACATTACTCAGTGCAAACAATAACATAACTATCTTTAACTACAATGTCAGGTCATTGAGAAAAACATTATGATGACCTCACAGCATTACTCAGTTCCCTTCATTCAATATAACAATCATCACACTCACAGAAACCTGGCTTAAGCCTGATATTACAGATTTCTATACCATTCCTGGCTACATGGCCAAAACACAACTGTAGAACAGACTAGCAAGGTGCAGGAACAGCTATATACTATTCAAATCAACTCGAATGTATCAATAAATCTTGCACAAGGGATGAACATGAGAATATATCATAGCCAAATTTAAATCAAAAGACCTGCAAAAAAACCTCAGAGCTATAAACATCTACAGAGTACCACAGTCAAACATTTATCACTTTAGTGAAAAACAAGGAAACATGATTATTGACACACACATGAATAAAGATCACCTACTACTAACAGGTGATTTCAACATAAACTTACTACATGACCAGAACCCACAAGTAACCGAATTCACAAACACACTGAGCAACTGCCTATTGCTACCAGCAATATCTAAACCTACAAGAATCTCCGAGACAAGCATCTCCTTAATAGACCACATCTGGACAAACACCATATCCCCTTTAAAATCAGCATAATCATGGACAACACTACAGACCACTACCCAACCTTTCTCATAACTAATCTGGGCAAACTACCAGAAGACATTACTAAAGTAACCTTAAGACTACATAACGAGACAGCAGTTAACAACTTTATAGCAGCTATGAATAACATCGATTGGGCAAAATGAGCTTGAAACACATATAGATATGAATGAATGTATAAATAATTTTCTGTAGAAAGCCCAATGCCTCTACAACAGACACTGCCCCAGAAAAACTAAACAGATCACAGCAAAGAGACTGAATAATCCCTGGCTAACAACAAGCATCCTCAAATCCATTAACACAAAGCACAAATATGAAAAACAGTATAGAATGAGTCAAATAACTAGAGAACAGTCGAGAAATTACTCGTCTGCACTTACCAGCCTAATAAGAAGGTCAAAAAAATTGTATTATGAAAATAGATTACATAACATCAAAGGTGATATGAAAAAAAACTGGAAAACTTTATCTGAAATTCTTGAACTAAAAACAAAGCAATCAAACTAACAAAATCAGATGAACCCCTACTCACTCCAACCAAAACAGTAAACAGACTTAATGTTTTCTTCTCCACCATAGGAAAAAATCTAGCAAACAAAATACCAAGTACAAACGCCCGTCCATCAGACTACCTCAAAGGAACCTACACAAATATGCTATTCCTAGCTCCAACCAACACCACTGAAGTTATGCTCATCATAAACACCCTTAAAAACAAGGAAGGAGACATAAACAACTTGACTTCTTTTATGTACAAAAAGCTTCTCAAGTATTGTCACCAATTATTGCAATGCTCTTTAACAAATCCATTGAATCATCTACCTTCCCAACAATTCTCAAAATAGCCTTACAATGCCTTACCATGCCTTACAACACTATGTACACATGCCAATTTGCTTCTTGAAATTATAAAACTAGCCTTTGTTGGCCTTAAATTCACTAACAGCAGCACTCGTTGCAGGCATTTTCTTTACAAGATCGGCATGCAAGTGTCTTGCCTTTTCACAAATTATCGACTGCACAAAAACTATCTCCCGCTAATTGTTTTGAATGATTCACAACAACAACAACAATTTCTCCATATGTTCAACTGTTGGTGACCTCATCAGCTTCCTTGATTTCCTTTTTCTCCCCACGATGGAAGTGATGGTTGAATGGGGTTTCCCATACATTCTGGCAAGACCAACCACATGTATGCCACTTTCATATTTCTCTATGATTTCTTTCTTTAATTCTATCATATTTCTCACCTTCTTTACCAAAAGGCCTGGCACTAGTACTTTTTTTTGGGCCATGGTGGCTTATTTAGCAGTTGCACACACAAAGAACACTGGATTATTGTGAAATGTTTTGTATGAATGCAGGGTGTTATGCTTACTTGCCGATAAACAATGCCAAAATGGCGTTGAGTGCGTCTGTGGCAGAAAAATGGAGTGTTCATCAACGAGTGTCTAATGAGAAAACATCAAAACCTTCTGTTCAGGTTGAGAAAACTTAAACAGGAAAAGAAAATACATCAGTGTTTCACTCGAGATGAGAAAATACTAGTTAGGAAAACATCAACAGGACAACAATATACAATCTCAAAAGAACATGATTTCTCTACCTTCTTTAGAAAAGCTGACCCTTTCTGTAACAGATTAGATAAGTGTCCTTAACACATATTTATGTGTGGTGCATATAGTGTACATTACTATTACATTATTGTGCATTATTATTTTTTTTTACTAGCTAATACCAGCTACCTCAAATACTTTTTACTTCTTTTTAATTACTATTAATTGCTCATAATTTTTGTGTTGCAAGTCAAATCTTACTCCTAAATTTAATGTTATTCCATGGTTGCTAACTGTCCATTTAATTTTGTTTACCACTACTTTTTTTAGTCCCTCTTATATTGTGTGAACAATTAGTGTATATTCCAATTACATTATTGTGCAATTCCTTAAACTATCTTTTGCTAGCTAGTACCAACTACCTCATTTTTCTTTTTTTTTTTTCTTTACTCTTTATAGTGCAATTAATTGCTCAACTTATTATAAATTACAAGGCAGATCTTACTCACAATCTTATTATGTCATAGTGACTATCTGCAATTTAACTTTGTTTTACCATTACTTAAATTTAGTCCCTTATATTTTTTTCCTTTATTTTTAGCTTTATATAACTATCTTAGTTCATATAATCACCAATTGTTACAATAATTCAAGGTGCTATTCTCAGGTGCTAAAGTGTAATAGTTCACCATTTTGCCATTATATTCCCAAGCTCATTTATTTGATTACCCACTTTATTTGTTTCAACAACAACTTATATTAGTCCCTTTTATATTGTCTCACTTTAATTTTAACTATAGGTAGTAGGTTGGTAGACAGCAACCATCCACAGGGGAAAGTATTACCGTCCTGCAGATATGACTGTGAAACAAAAACCTATAACTGTTTGGCATGAGGGTAGGATTTGCTGGTTTCTTTTACTGCTCATAAACATGTAGTGTGTGTGTGTGTGTGTATATCTTGCTACTCCTACTTACACTTTGGTCCACTTCACAGACACGACATGCTATATATATATAACATACATCTAGGCTTTTCCCCTTTTTCTAAATAGCTCTTGTTCTTTTTTATTTCTTCTATTGTCCATGGGGAAGTGGAAAAGAATCTTTCCTCCATAAGCCATGCGTGTCGTATGAGGCGACTAAAATGCCGGGAGCAATGGGCTAGTAACCCCTTCTCCTGTATACATTTACTAAAAAAGAGAAGAAGAAAAAACTTTATAAAACTGGGATGCTTAAATGTGCGTGGATGTAGTGCGGATGACAAGAAACAGATGATTGCTGATGTTATGAATGAAAAGAAGTTGGATGTCCTGGCTCTAAGCGAAACAAAGCTGAAGGGGGTAGGAGAGTTTCAGTGGGGGGAAATAAATGGGATTAAATCTGGAGTATCTGAGAGAGTTAGAGCAAAGGAAGGGGTAGCAGTAATGTTAAATGATCAGTTATGGAAGGAGGAAAAGAGAATATGAATGTGTAAATTCAAGAATTATGTGGATTAAAGTAAAGGTTGGATGCGAGAAGTGGGTCATAATAAGCGTGTATGCACCTGGAGAAGAGAGGAATGCAGAGGAGAGAGATTTTGGGAGATGTTAAGTGAATGTATAGGAGCCTTTGAACCAAGTGAGAGAGTAATTGTGGTAGGGGACCTGAGTAGACTTCAGGATGTACATGTTTATAGAGGGGCCACAGATATATCAGATCACTTTCTAGTTGTAGCTACACTGAGAGTAAAAGGTAGATGGGATACAAGGAGAATAGAAGCATCAGGGAAGAGAGAGGTGAAGGTTTATAAACTAAAAGAGGAGGCAGTTAGGGTAAGATATAAACAGCTATTGGAGGATAGATGGGCTAATGAGAGCATAGGCAATGGGGTCGAAGAGGTATGGGGTAGGTTTTAAAAAATGTAGTGTTAGAGTGTTCAGCAGAAGTTTGTGGTTACAGGAAAGTGGGTGCAGGAGGGAAGAGGAGCGATTGGTGGAATGATGATGTAAAGAGAGTAATAAGGGAGAAAAAGTTAGCATTATGAGAAGTTTTTACAA
This sequence comes from Cherax quadricarinatus, assembly GCF_026875155.1. Taxonomy (NCBI): domain Eukaryota; kingdom Metazoa; phylum Arthropoda; class Malacostraca; order Decapoda; family Parastacidae; genus Cherax; species Cherax quadricarinatus. The sequence goes on along the minus strand of NC_069410.1, from coordinate 50,281,573 downwards.
AGTAGAAGTGACGCAAGGAGGGAAGAGTATATGGAGAAAAAGAGAGAGAGGTTAAGAGAGTGGTGAAGCAATGTAAAAAGAGAGCAAATGAGAGAGTGGGTGAGATGTTATCAACAAATTTTGTTGAAAAAAAGAAAAAGTTTTGGAGTGAGATTAACAAGTTAAGAAAGCCTAGAGAATAAATGGATTTGTCAGTTAAAAATAGGAGAGGAGAGTTATTAAATGGAGAGTTAGAGGTATTGGGAAGATGGAGGGAATATTTTGAGGAATTGTTAAATGTTGATGAAGATAGGGAAGCTGTGATTTCGTGTATAGGGCAAGGAGGAATAACATCTTGTAGGAGTGAGGAAGAGCCAGTTGTGAGTGTGGGGAAGTTCGTGAGGCAGTAGGTAAAATGAAAGGGGGTAGGCAGCCGGGATTGATGGGATAAAGATAGAAATGATAAAAGCAGGTGGGGATATAGTTTTGGAGTGGTTGGTGCAATTATTTAATAATGTATGGAAGAGGGTAAGGTACCTAGTGATTGGCAGAGAGCATGCATAGTTCCTTTGTATAAAGGCAAAGGGGATAAAAGAGAGTGCAAAAATTATAGGGGGATAAGTCTGTTGAGTGTACCTGGTAAAGTGTAAGGTAGAGTTATAATTGAAAGAATTAAGAGTAAGACGGAGAATAGGATAGCAGATGAACAAGGAGGCTTTAGGAAAGGTAGGGGGTGTGTGGACCAGGTGTTTACAGTGAAACATATAAGTGAACAGTATTTAGATAAGGCTAAGAGGTCTTTGTGGCATTTATGGATTTGGAAAAGGCGTATGACAGGGTGGATAGGGGGGCAATGTGGCAGATGTTGCAAGTGTATAGTGTAGGAGGTAGGTTACTGAAAGCAGTGAAGAGTTTTTACGAGGATAGTGAGGCTCAAGTTAGAGTATGTAGGAAAGAGGGAAATTTTTTCCCAGTAAAAGTTAGGCCTTAGACAGGATGTGTGATGTCACCATGGTTGTTTAATTATATTTATAGATGGGGTTGTAAGAGAAGTAAATGCGAGGGTCTTGGCAAGAGGCGTGGAGTTAAAAGATAAAGAATCACAAACAAAGTGGGAGTTGTCACAGCTGCTCTTTGCTGATGACTGTGCTTTTGGGGAGATTCTGAAGAGAAGCTGCAGAGATTGGTGGATGAATTTGGTAGGGTGTGCAAAAGAAGAAAATTAAAGGTGAATACAGGAAAGAGTAAGGTTATGAGGATAACAAAAAGATTAGGTGATGAAAGATTGAATATCAGATTGGAGGGGAGAGAGTATGGAGGAGGTGAACGTATTCAGATATTTGGGAGTGGACGTGTCAGCGGATGGGTCTATGAAGATGAGATGAATCATAGAATTGATGAGGGAAAAAGAGTGAGGGGTGCACTTGGGAGTTGTGGAGACAAAGAACTTTGTCCTTGGAGGCAAAGGGGGGAATGTATGAGGTTGTTTTACCAACGCTCTTATAGGGGTGTGAAGCGTGGGTGATAATGTTGCAGGGGGAGAAGGTGGAGGCAGTGGAGATGTCTGCTGAGGGCAATGTGTGGTGGAACATTTAATGCAGAAAATTTTTTAGTTTGGAAGTTAGGAAGGGGGGGGGATTACCAAAAAATGTTGTCCAGAGGGCTGAGGAAGGGTTGTTGAGGTGGTTCGGACATGAGAGAGAATGGAGCGAAACAAAACTTCAAGAGTGTATCAGTCTGTAAAAGGGGAAAGGAAAGCGGGGAGGGTCGGCCCAGGAAGGGGTTTGGGGGGGGGGGTAAAGGAGGGTTTTTTTTGTGCGAGGGGGTTGGGCTTCCGCAGGCATGCGGAGCGTGTTTGATAGGAGTGAAAGGAGACAAAAAGGTTTTTAATACTTGACGTGCTGTTGGGGTGGACAAAGTAACTTTATGAAGGATTCAGGGAAACCGGCAGGCCGGTTTAGTCCTGGAGATGGAAATACAGTGCCTGCCTCTGAAAGGGGGGTTTAATGTTGCAGTTTTTAAAAACTGTAGGTAAAAACACCCCTTTTGGGAAGACAGTGGGGCGAATGATGGTTTTAAAGTTTTTTTTTTTCGGGGGCCCCCCGCCTTGGTGGGGAAACGGCCATGTGATAAAAAATAAAAAATAAAATTTTTAAATTTAACCCCTTTTGGGGGCGACAGGCCTCTCCGAAAATCGTTTCCCGGGTCGGCCAAAATTTTAAAAAAAAAAAGAAAATTATTTTTTCTTATGAAAAAATAGAGTATTTTTTTTCTAAAAATTATGGCTAAAAAAAAAAATTTTAGCGTCAAAACTTACCGAGATATGGAGGTTGAAAATTTCCCAAAATTGAACAACTATGGAACATCGCCGACTGCCGTCACCCGTATTTTTCTTTTTACTTTTTTGTAATTTTTTTAAAATTTTTTTTCAATTTTTCTTTTTCTGAGTAATTTTTTATGGCCTTGAGGCCAACATGACCGTTTTTTTAAATTTATTTCTTTTTAAATACTACAAAAAAGGGCGAAAACACTTTTTGTCATTTTTTTGTTTACAAAAAAATATTTACACAAACAAACAATAGAAATGTTGTTTTTACTATTTTTCTATATTTTTTAAAACATATACATCACAGGAATGTTTCTAGAAGTTTTTGCACCTGTGGAATCTTTGAAACATGGTGCATGCCAGTGGAGTTTTGCATCCTCACACATAAAAACGAGTGTTTCTTTCGTTGTCGTGGGGGTTTTTTTTTTTTATGTGAAAAAAGACGAACACCTTTCTGGCCTTTTTTTTTCAAACAGGCGGCGTTTTACCAGGAAGTGATCACCATGCTTTTGACGAGCAGGGAGTTGTTGATTTTTGGGGGGCGGTCAATTGAGGGCATTTCCTTTGGTACTTGAATCTATTTGTTGATGACAGCAAAAAAAAGAAATTCCCCCATACTTGGTTTGTTTCTGGGCTCATCTTATAAATATTTTAAGCTTGGCATGGAAAAGTCCAGAAGATGGAAAAACTTTGATGTACCACTTATAACTCTTGCAACAAAATTTAGCAAACCCAATTGCTGTACATTTGTCCCCTGAACGCATGTTGAAGGTTTAATCAATCCAGCTGCAGGTTTTAAATGGGTTCATTTCTCTCTCTTTTGCTGCCTGCCACGTCTGCCATTTTATTAGGGGGAAATTATGACAACAGTGTGACATCTCGTTTGTCATGCCCCGAAATGCCATGATGTCATTGGCAGCAAAAGCTGCACCTCCTCTGCGAGTGCCGCACAAACCTGGGCTATGTTTTCGATTTGCCGCACTGTGCCAAAACCCCCACACTTTCATTTACTCGCAAAAAAATCACTGGTGAGGGGCTTGTGTTTTCC
>NC_069410.1:50196378-50277720 GCF_026875155.1 Cherax quadricarinatus | reverse complement strand
GGCCAGGAGGCTGACTGTGGAACATAGTACCGTATACTTACACACTGTGCTGGTGTGCAGGTACACATTAAAATCGCTAAGGGTCTCTCTACTCATGACGCCAAAACTACGTTATAATAATCACTCTTGGGCACACTAAATGTCTTATTTTACATCAATATAGGCATTTTCATTAATCCATCTATGATATTTTCCTAAAAATTACATATGAAACCCATTAAATAGCATATAAACATGATACATACACTCACAGAATAAAAATTGACGTAAATATGAGATTTGTTTACAAAGCAGCTGTTTACCTGGAGTTTACCTGGAGAGAGTTCCGGGGGTCAATGCCCCCTCAGCCCGGTCTGTGACCAGGCCTCCTGGTGGATCAGAGCCTGATCAACCAGGCTGTTGCTGCTGGCTGCACGCAAACCAACGTAGGAGCCACAGCCCGGCTGGTCAGGAACCGACTTCAGGTGCTTGTCCAGTGCCAGCTTGAAGACTGCCAGGGGTCTGTTGGTAATCCCCCTTATGTGTGCTGGGAGGCAGTTGAACAGTCTCGGGCATCTGACACTTATTGTATGGTCTCTGAACGTGCTAGTGACACCCCTGCTTTTCATTGGGGGGATGGTGCATCGTCTGCCAAGTCTTTTGCTTTTGTTGTGAGTGATTTTCGTGTGCAAGTTCGGTACAAGTCCCTCTAGGATTTTCCAGGTGTATATAATCATGTATCTCTCCCGCCTGCATTCCAACGAATACAGGTTTAGGAACCTCAAGCGCTCCCAGTAATTGAGGTGTTTTATCTCCGTTATGCACGCCATGAAGGTTCTCTGTATATTTTCTAGGTCAGCAATTTCACCTGCCTTGAAAGGTGCTGTTAGTGTTCAGCAATATTCCAACCTAGATAGAACAAGTGACCTGAAGAGTGTCATCATGGGCTTGGCCTCCCTAGTTTTGAAGGTTCTCATTATCCATCCTGTCATTTTTCTAGCAGATGCGATTGATGCAATGTTATGGTCCTTGAAGGTGAGATCCTCCAACATGATCACTCCCAGGTCTTTGACGTTGGTGTTTCGCTCTATTTTGTGGCCAGAATTTGTTTTGTACTCTGATGAAGATTTAATTTCCTCGTGTTTACCATATCTGAGTAATTGAAATTTCTCATCGTTGAACTTCATATTGTTTTCTGCAGCCCACTGAAAGATTTGGTTGATGTCCGCCTGGAGCCTTGCAGTGTCTGCAATGGAAGACACTGTCATGCAGATTCGGGTGTCATTTGCAAAGGAAGACACGGTGATGTGGCTGACATCCTTCTCTATGTCGGATATGAGGATGAGGAACAAGATGGGAGCGAGTACTGTGCCATGTGAAACAGAGCTTTTCACTGTAGCTGCCTCGGACTTTACTCTGTTGACGACTACTCTCTGTGTTCTGTTAGTGAGGAAATTATAGATCCACCGACCGACTTTTCCTGTTATTCCTTTAGCAGGCATTTTGTGCACTATTACGCCATGGTCACACTTGTCGAAGGCTTTTGCAAAGTCTGTATATATTACATCTGCATTCTTTTTGTCTTCTAGTGCATTTAGGACCTTGTCGTAGTGATCCAATAGTTGAGACAGACAGGCGCGACCTGTTCTAAACCCATGTTGCCCTGGGTTGTGTAACTGATGGGTTTCTAGATGGGTGGTGATCTTGCTTCTTAGGACCCTTTCAAACATTTTTATGATATGGGATGTTAGTGCTATTGGTCTGTAGTTCTTTGCTGTTGCTTTACTGCCCCCTTTGTGGAGTGGGGCTATGTCTGTTGTTTTTAGTAACTGTGGGACGACCCCCGTGTCCATGCTCCCTCTCCATAAGATGGAAAAGGCTCGTGATAGGGGCTTCTTGCAGTTCTTGATGAACACGGAGTTCCATGAGTCTGGCCCTGGGGCAGAGTGCATGGGCATGTCATTTATCGCCTGTTCGAAGTCATTTGGCATCAGGATAACATCAGATAGGCTTGTGTTAACCAAATTCTGTGGCTACCTCATAAAAAATTCATTTTGATCTTCGACTCTCAGTCTGGTTAGTGGCTTGCTAAAAACTGAGTCATATTGGGACTTGAGTAGCTCACTCATTTCCTTGCTGTCATCTGTGTAGGACCCATCTTGTTTAAGTAGGGGCCCAATACTGGACGTTGTTCTTGACTTTGAGTTGGCATAGGAGAAGAAATACTTTGGCTTTCTTTCGATTTCATTTATGGCTTTTAGTTCTTCCTGCGATTCCTGACTCCTATAAGATTCCTTTAGCTTAAGTTCGATGCTTGCTATTTCTCTGACCAGTGTCTCCCTACACATTTCAGATATATTGACCTCTTTTAGCCGCTCTGTTATTCTTTTCCGTTGCCTGTAAAGGAAGCGCCTGTCTCTTTCTATTTTACATCTACTCCTCCTTTTTCTAAGAGGAATAAGCCTTGTGCATACATCGAGTGCCACCAAGTTAATCTGTTCTAGGCATAAGTTGGGGTCTGTGTTGCTTAGTATATCTTCTCAGCTTATATCGGTTAGGACTTGGTTTACTTGGTCCCACTTTATGTTTTTGTTATTGAAGTTGAATTTGGCGAATGCTCCCTCGTGACTAGTCTCATTATGTCGGTCTGGGGCTCCATGCATACATGTCTGAACCTCAATTATGTTGTGATCTGAGTATATTGTTTTTGATATGGTGACATTTCTTATCAGATCATCATTGTTAGTGAAGATGAGGTCTAGTGTATTCTCCAGTCTAGTAGGCTCTATTATTTGCTGGTTTAAAGTGAATTTTGTGCAGAGATTTAAAAGCTCGTGTGAGTGTGAGTTTTCATCAGAGCTGCCTCCTGGTGTTATTTCTGCAACAATATTATTTGCTATATTCCTCCATTTTAGGTGCCTTAAGTTGAAATCCCCCAGGAGCAAGATGTTGGGTGCAGGAGCTGGAAGATTTTCCAGACAGTAGTCAATTTTTAACAGCTGTTCCTGGAATTGCTGGGATGTTGCATCCGGAGGCTTGTAGACTACCACAATGACTAGGTTTTGGTTCTCGACCTTTACTGCTAAAACTTCCACTACATCATTTGAGGCATTAAGCAGTTCTGTGCAAACAAGTGACTCTGCAATGTACAGGCCAACCCCCCCCCCTTTTGCCTGTTCACTGTCACATCTGTATAGGTTGTAACCTGGGATCCATATTTCGTTGTCCAAGTGATCCTTTATGTGGGTCTCAGTGAAAGCCTCGAACATTGCCTTAGCCTCTGCAAGCAGTCCACGGATGAAAGGTATTTTGTTGTTTGTTGCTGACTTTAAACCCTGTATATTTGCAAAGAAGAATGTCATCGGACTGGTGGTATTGTTGGTACTGGGAGGGGATTTTTTTTCCGGCATTAGTATCTGTATCTGTTGGTTTGGAGTGGAGGCCATCGACTGTGGTTCCACTCCAGGAATGACTGGATTTGGTGTACGATTTCTGCCATTTCCTGCCAGTTTTTTTTCCTTCCTGGCACTAAAAATCCTCTCCCTCTTGAGTGGCTGTGGCTACCCAGGTTTTCCCATGGCCTGGATGTTTTGTATCTTTTTGTCCCCTTTAGATGATGTGCCTGGCAATTTAAGTTATAGCACAGTCTTTCCTGTACTGAAGATGTACACAGTTCAGGGTGAAAAAGCTTACAGGAAGGGAGTTTGCATTTTCCTGTTGTCATATGGGCATGGCATTTTCTAGGGTGGTCATAGTTGCACGTCCCATCTGTTTTTCCAGGTTTCCCATGCCTGCAGATACCAAGTGCATAGTATGTGCACAGGCTTGGTTTCCATTTGCCTTGGGTTTCTGTGACTGTATTCCCTGTTGGTGCATGTTTCCCTGTCTTACTCCTATCCTCCCTAGCACCAACAATGGAGCTCCCACCGGTTGTTTTTGGTAATATATCCTCACTATTGCTAGTGGAGTCCTCTTGTTTGCTATTTCCTGCGGTATTTCTAGTTTGCAATATTGGTTTTATCTTATCTTTGACTACACTTGTTTCCCTACTATGGCTCCTGTCCCCTATGAGGTCATTTATATGTATTCCTTCCTGCGTATAATTCCCGACTACCTGGACAAAATCTCCAGCTTCACCATTTCTGTCTCCCAGGACAGCATCTCCAGCTTCACCATTACTGTCTCCCAGGACAGTACCTCCAGCTTCACCATTACTGTCTCCCAGGACAGCATCTCCAGCTTCACCATTACTGTCTCCCAGGACAGCATCTCCAGCTTCACCATTACTGTCTCCCAGGACAGCACTATCAGCCCCACATTTACTGACTACCAGGACTTCACCTCCAGCCTTACAGTTTCTGACTACATGGCCAGTATCAAGGGCAGTACCATTCAGCCCAGACTTTTTATGTTCCCATCTGTTGTAGAAAGCTTTCAGGTTTTCTATGAAAGCAGCTTTGATGTTGTCCTCTTTTAATACCCTTGTGATTTCAGTCCACAGATTTATCTCATTTGGGCATATCCAAAAACACTTCCCTGTTTTAATACTGCTTGTAGCTAGTTCCTGGATATCTGCACAAGGGGCATGACACCAATTTCCACAAAAATGACAATTTATCCATGTGGAAGCCCATTTGTTTGATTGACCGCAGACTACACAGAGCTTCATAATGATTTGAATGGTTGATTTACTGTAAATCTACTAGCAACCTCTTGAATATTCTATTAATAACCTCATTAAATGAAGCTCTAGTTATTTGTATTTCTATTTCTAACTGTACTTGTATATTGGACAGCTTACCGAGCACGTTCCTGATTTATATTTATTGTTTGTGTTTGATAAGGGCGCCTACAACCCCATCTGTTTACAGTCTGCTTTATTGTCCAACGAATCCATTTGAAACCAGTCAAGGGTTCAGACCAGTCAAGGGTTCGGACCAGTCAAGGGTTCGGACCAGTCAAGGGTTCAGACCAGTCAAGGGTTCAGACCAGTCGACCTGATCTGATCAGTGGATCACTTATTTAAAACATACTGGTTGGTGATTTGGGCTAACACATGAAGGACCTACTGGAAATTATCTACCCGAGTAATATGTGATTTGATTGATACAAAAGTATAACTTGCGTGTTGAAGAAACCGGTGATTTCTGGCAGCTCCTACAGTGACGAACGGTCGAGCCTCAACCCTTGTTTATCAATCGCTGTATCTAGCTTTTCTACTTTTTTTTTTTTTTTCGTTTCCACCACAATAAATGCTATATTATCACTATAGTTGACTGGTGGAAATTTTAGAGGAAGGGCACTTTTTCTGTAATAATAATTGCTTCTCGTTGTGTATATTGTGACCGCTGGTAACTACAGGTTATATGAAATTCACAGTATACATCTGGTATTTCAAGAAAAAAGAAACTAATGAAAGTCACTCCACTCCACTAAGTACCATTATAATACTGGTTAGTTGCTACTACAGCACTGTATTCTGCTATTCACTGGTATCACTAGATTATATGCGAGTACACTAGCAGGCCAGGAAGATTATTAAAACAGCTGACCTGTGGTAAGTTTCTGGCGACTTCTGGCACCTGCCTCTATAGGCGTATCACTTCATTTACAAATTCACCTGTTTTCAAATGACACTTTAGCCTTTATGATCTATATACTAGGGAGCCACTGTAGTATACACTATACACTATGTATACACAATGTTATCAGGGAGACTTTCTTTCCTCTGACAAAGAAAAGTTCTATTATTATTATTTTGCACACGAAACACAGGCCTATGATTCCCCTCTGGCAGTAAACTCTGCTAGGCAGTGCATACTAATTCTCCTTTTTTGACTCAGTATATAATGTTTTCCGCCCAAGATTGGTTCCAGGCGCTAGAGGGATGTATCGTATAGGATTGATGGCAGAAATTAAAGTTCTAGCACGTAAGAGCGACCGTGAGAACATGAGAAAACCCGGAGCACAACGAGGCACGCTGACATGAATATGATGCTGTGTAGGCAGTGTCGGAAGAATTACGTTTTCTCTAGTCAAACTTGGGGATAACTGTAGAAAAATATTCTTTTCATATGCCTTTACTCTATATATAGCAATTCATGACCCTTGTGGGTTTAGTGCTTTTTATAATTAATAATAATAATAATAATACACCTACCATCTGACTTACGACCTGCTCGACTTACGTCCACCCGACTTACGACCGGACTTTCAGCCATACGTCTGGCAGCTGGGCTGGGCCGGCTGATGCATACCACTGTACGATATTTGCCCGCTACTCCCGGCAACGCACCAGGCAGCCAGCATCACTTTCAGCTCCCCTGCCCTACCAGCAGCATCATACTGTATTTAACTGTACTAACTGGACAGTAAATTTCACCATGGCCCCTAAGAGGAAGTCTGAATCTTGCGCTGGAGACTGTGGCAAGAAGGCAAGAAAGGCTCTTACTCCTGACCAGAAGATCAAAGTAATTAAGCAGCATGAGGATGGAAAAAGCGTCAACAACATTTCTCGGGATCTTCACCTCTCCCACTCCACTGTGTCAACAATACTTAAGGATAAACAGCGCATCAAAGAAGCAGTGAAATCTTCGGCCTCTATGGCATCAACAATTATCACAAAGAAACGTGAAGGCCCAATTGCCGAGATGGAAAAAATGCTCAGTGTTTGGTTAGACTATCGGCAGAAAAAAGTGAATATGATGCTTTCTGAAGTACAAAGAAAAGCAAAAATTTTGTTTAACATGTTGAAACAACGTGCTGGTGAGGGGTATAACCAAGAATTTATTGCAAGTGATGGGTGGTTTAGGAGATTTCGTCAGCGTTACCAAATTCATTATGTGGTAGCGATAGGTGAAGCAGCTGCTTGTGATGAAGATGGTGCAAAAAACTTTGTTGCTCAGTTGGATAATCTAATAAAAGAAGAAGGGTATTTACCAGAACAAATATTTAATGTTGATGAAACTGGCCTGTACTGGAAAAAATGGCTAAATGAACATATGTATCTAAGGAAGTGAAGTGTGTGCCAGGGCATAAAGTTATGAAGCAAAGGGTTTCCCTGCTGCTTGGGGGAAATATTGCTGGTTTCAAATTAAAACCCTTCTTAATTTACATGGCCGAGAACCCCCGTGTTCTCAAAAATGTAAACAAACATACGCTCCCTGTGCACTATTGATACAATCGTAAGGTATGGATGACATTGGCCTTATTTGAGGATTGGTTTTTAAACCGTTTCATCCCAGCTGCACGCCAGTATTGCCAGGAAAAAGGAGTACCTTTCAAAATTCTTTTAGTTTTAGACAATGCACCTTCCCACCCTCCTCACTTGGACGATCTAGACCCTGATGTACGAGTGGTGTTTATGCCTCCCAACACCACCCCACTCATACAACCAATGGATCAGGGGGTTATTTCAACATTTAAAGCACACTATCTGTGCATATCTTTTGATCAAGCTATCCAGGCCATTGATTCAGACCCAGAAATAACTCTAAGAGATTTTTGGAAGCAGTATATTTATTAGTGTATCAAAAACATAGCAAAAGCATGGGAGTTAGTCACAGCTAAGTGTATGAACGGAGTCTGGAAGCAGTGTAATGCCCGGTTTTTTTAAGATTTTCATGGCTTCGACAGTGGAGAAGAGTGAAGTGTGGTGAGAGGTGTGATTTTAAAAATTGGCTAACAAACTTGAACTTGAATGTGATGTGGATGACATTGAAGAACTTTTGACAGAAGAAGTTAAAGAGTTAACGAATGAAGAACTCCTGATAATAGAAGAAGAAAGAAAAGCAGAAGAACAAAGATAGAAAGAAGACAAAGAAAATGAAGAGGAGCCAGAAAGGAAGTTCTCGGTGAATGAATTATCACAGTGTTTTTCATTGATAAACCAAGGGCTACGAAAATTAGAGAATATGGACCCTAACATTGAAAGGTTTGTTAATACTGAGAGAATGATACAGGATGCAATGCGTCCATACAGAGACATTTATGATGAAAAGAAGGAAAGGAAAATTCAAATAAATCTCTGTATGTTTATCAAGAAGAGTGCTCCCCCACCTCCTCGCACCCCTACCCCTTCAGAGGAAGAAAGCATAGATGATCCCCAACCAAGCACTAGTGGGCTGTAAATGTGTCCCAATCCTTATCTGTATTTCATTTATACTGTATTTCAATATTTTGTACTTTTCTGATCATGCAGTTTCATTTATACTGTATTTCAATATTTCGTACTTTTCTGATCATGCAGTTTCATTTATACTGTATTTCAATATTTTGTACTTTTCTGATCATGCAGTTTCATTTATACTGTATTTCAATATTTTGTACTTTTCTGATTATGCAGTTTCATTTATACTGTATTTCAATATTTTGTACTTTTCTGATCATGCAGTTTCATTTATACTGTATTTCAATATTTTGTACTTTTCTGATCATGCAGTTTCATTTACATACACTGTATTTCAATGTTCTCAGAAATAAACAAATATTTATGTTGTACACAATGTTTCTCCAAAACCTTACACTATAAAATACAGTACTAACAGCATAAAAAGTAAAGTAAAAAAAGGAGATACTAAAATGAAACAATAAAATAAAATCATTACAATAAGTGTGATGTTGATACATGTATTCAGTAGTAAAGTTCGACTAACGTCCATTCCGACTTATGACCAGTTGGTCGGAACCAAGCTCGGTCATAAGTCGGATGGTAGGTGTATTATTATTATTATTATTATTATTATTATTATTATTATTATTATTATTATTATCTTCATTCACACTAAAAATAGTGTGTTGCTGTTTGTTTATTCTGAACTAACTTGTACACAATGTAAGAGTATTTGTATTGTGAGGTAATTATTATTATAATAAAAAAATATAGAGATAAATGTTTTACAAGCTCTTGCAAACGAATGTGAATGAACTAAAAGTAGACACATATTAATACACATTTATTTCGCCTGACCAAGTGATCGTCCACTACCTGTTCAGTTTGTGTTCTTACATTGTCTCAACTCTGTATCTCGTTCTCTCTCTCGTTTACTCTTTCGTTAACTAGTTGGCTCTCATTGACGTTGGCATCTAAGGTTAGCTGTGATAAAAAGAGAAGTCGTAAGCCTCTTGCTTTAAGTGCCAAGTTAGAGGATGATGGTGTGCCATTCTGATTTTATTCAATAAACACCCTGCCACCCACCTCTCACACATTAATATTAATATTTTAAGGTAAGTAATAAGTGAACTCTGTGTGTATCTTACCTTTTATTGTGTTTTTAATGCCTATTTATATTGCTAACTTAATATAAGTTAGTGTAAACTTGTTGTCTGGCATTTATTGCATATTTTATGTGTGCTCTGATAATAATACTTGTAGAGCTGTGTGGTAGCCGGGTGAAGGGACAACATTACGTTTTCTCTGCTCAGCCATCAGAGAAAACGTGTATGAATCTGCGTTTGACCCAGCCACTCCGTCACTCCGCTTTTGTTTACAATTTTCGGCATGAATTATTCATTACTTCTACCTTCATTTATGATGGCATCTGAAGGTAGTTGTTAGAAATGATTAAATTCAGTGAACAAGGCATGTCAATGTTAATAATATGGCTCTGGGCCACAGTGTAGGTAGCCAGTAGGTGTAGCCCAGGCTACACCTACTGGCTACCTACACTGACTTCCTACAAATAAATACTACTCACCTCTCTTCCTATATTAACCCTTTGACTGTCGCGGCCGTATATATACGTCTTACGGGGTACCGTGTTTGACGTATATATACTCATAAATTCTAGCGGCTTCAAATCAAGCAGGAGAAAGCTGGTAGGCCCACATGTGAGAGAATGGACCAACCCAAACAATACCCCCGGCCGGGATTGAACCCGTGGTCATAGAGTCTCAAAACTCCAGCCCGTCGCGTTAGCCACTAGACCAGCTAGCCACAATAAGATTCATTCAACTAGGTATACAGTGGACCCCCGCATAGCGACCTTAATCCGTGCAAGAGGGCTGGCTGTTATGCGAAATGTTCGGTATGTGAATGAATTTTCCCCATAAGAAATAATGGAAATAAAATTAATCCGTGCAAGACACCCAAAAGTATGAAAAAAAATTTTTTTTACCACAAAAAAATGTTAATTTTAGTACACACAAACTGAAAAAGGCATGCACAATTACATGACACTTACTTTTATTGAAGATCTGGTGATGATTGATGGGATGGGAGGAGGGGAGAGAGAGTGTTAGTGTTTAGAAGGGGAATCCCCTTCCATTAAGACTTGAGGAGGCAAGTCCTTTTCTGGGGTTACTTCTCTTCTTCTTTTAATGCCACTAGGACCAGCTTCAGAGTCACTGGACTTCTTTCGCACAACATATCTGTCCATAGTGGCCTGTACCTCTCGTTCCTTTATGATTTGTCTAAAGTGGTTCACAACACTGTCATTGTAACAGTCACCAGCACGGCTTGCAATAGCTGTGTGAGGGTGATTTTCATCAAAAAAGGTTTGCACTTCAAGCCATTTTGCACACATTTCCTTAATCTTTGAAGTAGGCAATTCCTTCAATTTCTCTCTCCCCTCCTTTGAACCAGTTTCCCCAGGTCTGGCCTCTTGCTCTTGAAGTTGATCTATCAGCTCATCAGTGGTTAGTTCTTCATTGTCCTCCTCCACCAACTCTTCCACATCATCCCCACTAACCTCCAACCCCAAGGACTTCCCCAATGCCACAATGATTCCTCAACTGGTATACTCCTCTCAGGGTTAGCCTCAAACCCTTCAAAATCCCTTTTGTCTACACATTCTGGCCACAGTTTCTTCCAAGCAGAGTTCAAGGTTCTCTTAGTCACTCTCTCCCAAGCCTTACCTATAAGGTTTACACAATTGAGGATATTAAAGTGATCCTTCCCAAAACTCTTTTAGAGTCAATCGAGTGTCTGTGGTCACTTCAAAGCACTTTTGAAACAGAGCTTTTGTGTACAGTTTCTTGAAGTTGGAAATGACCTGCTGGTCCATGGGCTGCAGGAGAGGAGTGGTATTAGGAGGCAAAAACTTCACCTTAATGAAGCTCATGTCCCCATAAAGTCGCTCTGCCACGTCTGTAGGATGACCAGGGGCATTGTCTAACACCAGGAGGCACTTAAGTTCTAATTTCTTTTCAGTTAGGTAATCTTTCACATTGGGGGCAAATGCATGGTGTAACCAGTTATAGAAAAAGTCCCTAGTGACCCATGCCTTACTGTTTGATCTCCACAGCACACACAAATTATCCTTGAGGACATTCTTTTGCCTGAACGCTCGGGGAGTTTCAGAGTGATACACTAATAAAGGCTTAACTTTGCAATCACCACTAGCATTGGCACACATCAACAAAGTAAGCCTGTCTTTCATAGGCTTATGTCCTGGGAGTGCCTTTTCCTCCTGAGTAATGTAGGTCTGCTTGGCATTTTCTTCCAGAACAGGCCTGTTTCATCACAATTAAACACTTGTTCAGGTTTCAGTCCTTCAGTTTCTATGTACTCCTTGAATTCCTGCACATATTTTTCAGCCGCTTTGTGGTCCGAACTGGCAGCCTCACCATGCCGTATCACACTATGTATGCCACTACGCTTCTTAAATCTCTCAAACCAACCTTTGCTGGCCTTAAATTCACTCACATCATCACTAGTTGCAGGCCTTTTTTTAATTAAATCCTCATGCAACTTCCTAGCCTTTTCACATATGATCGCTTGAGAGACGCTATCTCCTGCTAGCTGTTTTTCATTTATCCACACCAATAAGAGTCTCTCAACATCTTCCATCACTTGCGATCTTTGTTTCGAAACACAGTTAAACCTTTGGCAAGAACAGCTTCCTTGATTGCCGTTTTCTTGGCCACAATAGAAGAGATGGTTGATTTGGGTTTCTTGTACAACCTGACCAGGTCGGTGATACGCACTCCACTTTCATACTTATCAATGATCTCTTTCTTCATTTCTATAGGAATTCTAACCCTTATTGCTGTAGGGTTGGAACTAGAAGCTTTCTTGGGGCCCATGGTCACTTATTTTCCAGAAACAGCACCGAAAACACTGTAATAATACGAAATATTCCGATTGTATGCTTGAATGTTACCGCGGAGGCTGGCTGGTAAACAATGCCACCGGCGGAACATATGAGGCTGGCTCAGGCCGCACATTGGACGCGTCTCGGACAAAGGCCGCTGAGCGGGTTTTTGGGCGGTATGCGGGGCAAAATTTTAGCGATCAAAGCGTCCGCTATGCGGATTGTCCGTTATGCAAGGCGTCCGTTATGCGGGGGTCCACTGTATTTCTACACCATAGGAAGGTTAGCACAGGCACCACTGTGACCATCCTATGGTGCAGAAATATACCTAGTTGGATGAATCTTATTGTGGCTAGCTGGTCTAGTGGCTAACGCGATGGGCTGGAGTTTTGAGACTCTATGACCGCGGGTTCAATCCCGGCCGGGGGTATGGTTTGTTTGCAATCGTGTCATTACGATTTCTTGAGTCGTGAGAGAATGGGTCTGTGTGGTCAGTGTGCACCATATAAAAAAAATCCTGGAGCACGCAGTACATAATGAGAAAAAAAAAACTCTGACCGCTTTTTTTAATTAAAATGCCGACTTTGTGGTCTATTTTCGTATAGTATTTATGATTGTATTCTCGTTTTCTTGGTCTCATTTGATAGAATGGAAAACATATTATAGAAATAGAGGTGATTTTGATTAAATTTACTATAAAAAAACTAGAAATGGAGCTCAAAATAGGGGAAATGTTTGATTTTTGCCAATGTTCAAAAGTAAACAAATGATGCCATTGTCCAATAAATGTCCAACTAGCCATTCTAATATGCAGTCATGAATGGGTTGATGTTATTTATACAATTATTACAGTATTGCAGTAGTCTGCATAATAGTAAGTCTTCTATTTTTTGTTTGAATAAAAATTCAAAATAGAAACCAAGAGTAATATCAGAGGGGCCTGGAGACATGACTGATGAACAAAGAAAATTTTATTTTAGAGGCAGGAATGTCTGCATTGTTCATTCTGGACCTTATTTTCAAATTGCCATATTTTTTAGTTTTCGTGAAATTGGCCAAATTGCAAATTTCTGACCACATTATTAGGTAGTTGAAATCGGTAAATGGGCAATTTCTTGTACTCAATCGATAGAAAAAATGGAGTTCTAAAGAAATAGCTATGAGTTTGGGCGACTGGAACAAAGAAATTAGCCGAAAATTGGGCTCAAAGTGGGCGAAATCGCCGATTTGTAGACAGCGCTGAGGTCGCTATCTTCGCGAGAGCATAATTCCGTCAGTTTTCCATCAAATTTCGTTTTTTTGGTGTCATTACAATCGGGAAAAGATTCTCTATCATTTCATAAGAAAAAATAATTTTTTTTTTTAAATTTTGCGACACCAATTGACACCTCAGGATTGTGGGTTGCAACAGTCAAAGGGTTAAGACTACACATATTTTTAGGTAAATAATGAGTGTACTGTATGTGTATTTTACCTCTCTGGGGTGTTTTAAATATCGTATATTAAGTATGAGACGGGGAGCCAGGGCTACCTACACCTGGGCTACCTGCACCTGACTTCCTACAAATAAGTACTACTTACCTCTCTCCCTACATTAAGATTACAAATACTTTAAGATAAGTAATGAATTTACTGTGAATGTATTTTACTTTGTGTGTTTTTAATGCCTAGTTCTGTTACTAACTTAATATAATTTAGTGTAAACTTATTGTCTGGCATTTATATGCATTTATAAATGGAAAAAAATGGCATTCTGCTTTCCAGCGATGTCTGCTTTCCAGCGACAGCCTGGAAACTAACCCGCCGTATAAGTGGGGCCCTACTGTACTACACAGCAGACCAAGCAAAGACATTACTCAGTGCAAACAATAACATAACTATCTTTAACTACAATGTCAGGTCATTGAGCAAACATTATGATGACCTCACAGCATTACTCAGTTCCCTTCATTCCAATATAACAATCATCACACTCACAGAAACCTGGCTTAAGCCTGATATTACAGATTTCTATACCATTCCTGGCTACATGGCCATACACAACTGTAGAACAGACTAGCAAGGTGCAGGAACAGCTATATACTATTCAAATCAACTCGAATGTATCAATAAATCTTGCACAAGGGATGAACATGAGAATATATCATAGCCAAATTTAAATCAAAAGACCTGCAAAAAAACCTCAGAGCTATAAACATCTACAGAGTACCACAGTCAAACATTTATCACTTTAGTGAAAAACAAGGAAACATGATTATTGACACACACATGAATAAAGATCACCTACTACTAACAGGTGATTTCAACATAAACTTACTACATGACCAGAACCCACAAGTAACCGAATTCACAAACACACTGAGCAACTGCCTATTGCTACCAGCAATATCTAAACCTACAAGAATCTCCGAGACAAGCATCTCCTTAATAGACCACATCTGGACAAACACCATATCCCCTTTAAAATCAGGCATAATCATGGACAACACTACAGACCACTACCCAACCTTTCTCATAACTAATCTGGGCAAACTACCAGAAGACATTACTAAAGTAACCTTAAGACTACATAACGAGACAGCAGTTAACAACTTTATAGCAGCTATGAATAACATCGATTGGCAAAATGAGCTTGAAACACATATAGATATGAATGAATGTATAAATAATTTTCTGTAGAAAGCCCAATGCCTCTACAACAGACACTGCCCCAGAAAAACTAAACAGATCACAGCAAAGAGACTGAATAATCCCTGGCTAACAACAAGCATCCTCAAATCCATTAACACAAAGCACAAATATGAAAAACAGTATAGAATGAGTCAAATAACTAGAGAACAGTCGAGAAATTACTCGTCTGCACTTACCAGCCTAATAAGAAGGTCAAAAAAATTGTATTATGAAAATAGATTACATAACATCAAAGGTGATATGAAAAAAAACTGGAAAACTTTATCTGAAATTCTTGGAACTAAAAACAAAGCAATCAAACTAACAAAATCAGATGAACCCCTACTCACTCCAACCAAAACAGTAAACAGACTTAATGTTTTCTTCTCCACCATAGGAAAAAATCTAGCAAACAAAATACCAAGTACAAACGCCCGTCCATCAGACTACCTCAAAGGAACCTACACAAATATGCTATTCCTAGCTCCAACCAACACCACTGAAGTTATGCTCATCATAAACACCCTTAAAAACAAGGAAGGAGACATAAACAACTTGACTTCTTTTATGTACAAAAAGCTTCTCAAGTATTGTCACCAATTATTGCAATGCTCTTTAACAAATCCATTGAATCATCTACCTTCCCAACAATTCTCAAAATAGCCTTACAATGCCTTACCATGCCTTACAACACTATGTACACATGCCAATTTGCTTCTTGAAATTATAAAACTAGCCTTTGTTGGCCTTAAATTCACTAACAGCAGCACTCGTTGCAGGCATTTTCTTTACAAGATCGGCATGCAAGTGTCTTGCCTTTTCACAAATTATCGACTGCACAACACTATCTCCCGCTAATTGTTTTTGAATGATTCACAACAACAACAACAATTTCTCCATATGTTCAACTGTTGGTGACCTCATCAGCTTCCTTGATTTCCTTTTTCTTCCCCACGATGGAAGTGATGGTTGAATGGGGTTTCCCATACATTCTGGCAAGACCAACCACATGTATGCCACTTTCATATTTCTCTATGATTTCTTTCTTTAATTCTATCATATTTCTCACCTTCTTTACCAAAAGGCCTGGCACTAGTAGCTTTTTTTGGGGCCATGGTGGCTTATTTAGCAGTTGCACACACAAAGAACACTGGATTATTGTGAAATGTTTTGTATGAATGCAGGGTGTTATGCTTACTTGCCGATAAACAATGCCAAAATGGCGTTGAGTGCGTCTGTGGCAGAAAAATGGAGTGTTCATCAACGAGTGTCTAATGAGAAAACATCAAAACCTTCTGTTCAGGTTGAGAAAACTTAAACAGTCAAAGAAAATACATCAGTGTTTCACTCGAGATGAGAAAATACTAGTTAGGAAAACATCAACAGGACAACAATATACAATCTCAAAAGAACATGATTTCTCTACCTTCTTTAGAAAAGCTGACATTTCTGTAACAGATTAGATAAGTGTCCTTAACACATATTTATGTGTGGTGCATATAGTGTACATTACTATTACATTGTGCATTATTATTTTTTTTTACTAGCTAATACCAGCTACCTCAAATACTTTTTACTTCTTTTTAATTACTATTAATTGCTCATAATTTTGTGTTGCAAGTCAAATCTTACTCCTAAATTAATGTTATTCATGGTTGCTAACTGTCCATTTAATTTTGTTTACCACTACTTTTTTTAGTCCCTCTTATATTGTGTGAACAATTAGTGTATATTCCAATTACATTATTGTGCAATTCCTTAAACTATCTTTTGCTAGCTAGTACCAACTACCTCATTTTTCTTTTTTTTTTCTTTACTCTTTATAGTGCAATTAATTGCTCAACTTATTATAAATTACAAGGCAGATCTTACTCACAAATCAATATTATGTCATAGTGACTATCTGTCAATTTAACTTTGTTTACCATTACTTAATTTAGTCCCTTATATTTTTTCTCCTTTATTTTAGCTTTATATAACTATCTTAGTTCATATATTCACAATTGTTAAAATAATCAAGGTGCTATTCTCAGGTGCTAAAGTGTAATAAGTTCACCATTTTGCCATTATATTCCCAAGCTCATTTATTTGATTACCACTTTATTTGTTCACCACAACTTATATTAGTCCCTTTTATATTGTCTCCTTTATTTTAACTATAGGTAGTAGGTTGGTAGACAGCAACCACCCAGGGAAGTATTACCGTCCTGCCAGATGACTGTGAAACAAAAACCTGTAACTGTTTTGCATGATGGTAGGATTGCTGGTTTCTTTTCCTGTCTCATAAACATGCTAGATAACAGGGATATCTTGCTACTCCTACTTACACTTTGGTCACACTTCACAGACACGCACATGCATATATATATATACATACATCTAGGTTTTTCTCCTTTTTCTAAATAGCTCTTGTTCTTTTTTATTTCTTCTATTGTCCATGGGGAAGTGGAAAAGAATCTTTCCTCCATAAGCCATGCGTGTCGTATGAGGCGACTAAAATGCCGGGAGCAATGGGCTAGTAACCCCTTCTCCTGTATACATTTACTAAAAAAGAGAAGAAGAAAAACTTTATAAAACTGGGATGCTTAAATGTGCGTGGATGTAGTGCGGATGACAAGAAACAGATGATTGCTGATGTTATGAATGAAAAGAAGTTGGATGTCCTGGCTCTAAGCGAAACAAAGCTGAAGGGGGTAGGAGAGTTTCAGTGGGGGGAAATAAATGGGATTAAATCTGGAGTATCTGAGAGAGTTAGAGCAAAGGAAGGGGTAGCAGTAATGTTAAATGATCAGTTATGGAAGGAGAAAAGAGAATATGAATGTGTAAATTCAAGAATTATGTGGATTAAAGTAAAGGTTGGATGCGAGAAGTGGGTCATAATAAGCGTGTATGCACCTGGAGAAGAGAGGAATGCAGAGGAGAGAGATTTTGGGAGATGTTAAGTGAATGTATAGGAGCCTTTGAACCAAGTGAGAGAGTAATTGTGGTAGGGGACCTGAGTAGACTTCAGGATGTACATGTTTATAGAGGGGCCACAGATATATCAGATCACTTTCTAGTTGTAGCTACACTGAGAGTAAAAGGTAGATGGGATACAAGGAGAATAGAAGCATCAGGGAAGAGAGAGGTGAAGGTTTATAAACTAAAAGAGGAGGCAGTTAGGGTAAGATATAAACAGCTATTGGAGGATAGATGGGCTAATGAGAGCATAGGCAATGGGGTCGAAGAGGTATGGGGTAGGTTTAAAAATGTAGTGTTAGAGTGTTCAGCAGAAGTTTGTGGTTACAGGAAAGTGGGTGCAGGAGGGAAGAGGAGCGATTGGTGGAATGATGATGTAAAGAGAGTAATAAGGGAGAAAAAGTTAGCATATGAGAAGTTTTTACAAAGTAGAAGTGACGCAAGGAGGGAAGAGTATATGGAGAAAAAGAGAGAGGTTAAGAGTGGTGAAGCAATGTAAAAAGAGAGCAAATGAGAGAGTGGGTGAGATGTTATCAACAAATTTTGTTGAAAATAAGAAAAAGTTTTGGAGTGAGATTAACAAGTTAAGAAAGCCTAGAGAATAAATGGATTTGTCAGTTAAAAATAGGAGAGGAGAGTTATTAAATGGAGAGTTAGAGGTATTGGGAAGATGGAGGGAATATTTTGAGGAATTGTTAAATGTTGATGAAGATAGGGAAGCTGTGATTTCGTGTATAGGGCAAGGAGGAATAACATCTTGTAGGAGTGAGGAAGAGCCAGTTGTGAGTGTGGGGGAAGTTCGTGAGGCAGTAGGTAAAATGAAAGGGGGTAAGGCAGCCGGGATTGATGGGATAAAGATAGAAATGATAAAAGCAGGTGGGGATATAGTTTTGGAGTGGTTGGTGCAATTATTTAATAAATGTATGGAAGAGGGTAAGGTACCTAGTGATTGGCAGAGAGCATGCATAGTTCCTTTGTATAAAGGCAAAGGGGATAAAAGAGAGTGCAAAAATTATAGGGGGATAAGTCTGTTGAGTGTACCTGGTAAAGTGTAAGGTAGAGTTATAATTGAAAGAATTAAGAGTAAGACGGAGAATAGGATAGCAGATGAACAAGGAGGCTTTAGGAAAGGTAGGGGGTGTGTGGACCAGGTGTTTACAGTGAAACATATAAGTGAACAGTATTTAGATAAGGCTAAAGAGGTCTTTGTGGCATTTATGGATTTGGAAAAGGCGTATGACAGGTGGATAGGGGGGCAATGTGGCAGATGTTGCAAGTGTATAGTGTAGGAGGTAGGTTACTGAAAGCAGTGAAGAGTTTTTACGAGGATAGTGAGGCTCAAGTTAGAGTATGTAGGAAAGAGGGAAATTTTTTCCCAGTAAAAGTAGGCCTTAGACAAGGATGTGTGATGTCACCATGGTTGTTTAATATATTTATAGATGGGGTTGTAAGAGAAGTAAATGCGAGGGTCTTGGCAAGAGGCGTGGAGTTAAAAGATAAAGAATCACAAACAAAGTGGGAGTTGTCACAGCTGCTCTTTGCTGATGACACTGTGCTTTTGGGAGATTCTGAAGAGAAGCTGCAGAGATTGGTGGATGAATTTGGTAGGGTGTGCAAAAGAAGAAAATTAAAGGTGAATACAGGAAAGAGTAAGGTTATGAGGATAACAAAAAGATTAGGTGATGAAAGATTGAATATCAGATTGGAGGGAGAGAGTATGGAGGAGGTGAACGTATTCAGATATTTGGGAGTGGACGTGTCAGCGGATGGGTCTATGAAAGATGAGATGAATCATAGAATTGATGAGGGAAAAAGAGTGAGTGGTGCACTTAGGAGTCTGTGGAGACAAAGAACTTTGTCCTTGGAGGCAAAGAGGGGAATGTATGAGAGTATAGTTTTACCAACGCTCTTATATGGGTGTGAAGCGTGGGTGATGAATGTTGCAGCGAGGAGAAGGCTGGAGGCAGTGGAGATGTCATGTCTGAGGGCAATGTGTGGTGCGAACATAATGCAGAGAATTCGTAGTTTGGAAGTTAGGAGGAGGTGCGGGATTACCAAAACTGTTGTCCTGAGGGCTGAGGAAGGGTTGTTGAGGTGGTTCGGACATGTAGAGAGAATGGAGCGAAACAGAATGACTTCAAGAGTGTATCAGTCTGTAGTGGAAGGAACGCGGGGTATGGGTCGGCCTAGGAAGGGTTGGAGGGAGGGGGTAAAGGAGGTTTTGTGTGCGAGGGGCTTGGACTTCCAGCAGGCATGCGTGAGCGTGTTTGATAGGAGTGAATGGAGACAAATGGTTTTTAATACTTGACGTGCTGTTGGAGTGTGAGCAAAGTAACATTTATGAAGGGATTCAGGGAAACCGGCAGGCCGGACTTGAGTCCTGGAGATGGGAAGTACAGTGCCTGCACTCTGAAGGAGGGGTGTTAATGTTGCAGTTTAAAAACTGTAGTGTAAAGCACCCTTCTGGCAAGACAGTGATGGAGCGAATGATGGTGAAAGTTTTTCTTTTTCGGGCCACCCTGCCTTGGTGGGAATCGGCCAGTGTGATAATAAAAATAAAAAATAAATTTTAACTTTAACCCTTTGAGGGTCGACAGGCCCTCTCCGAAACTCGTTCTCAGGGTCGGCCAAATTTCAAAAAAAAAAGAAAATTATTTTTTCTTATGAAAAAATAGAGTATTTTTTTCTAAACATTATAGGCTAAACAAAAAAATTTTAGCGTCAATACTTACCGAGATATGGAGGTGTGAAATTTCCCAAAATTGAACAACATATGGTAACATCGCCGACTGCCGTCACCCGGTATTTTTCTATTTACTTTTTTATGTACTATTTTCAATTTTTTTTCAATTTTTCTTTTTCTGAGTAACTTTTATGGCCTCTGAGGCCAACATGATCAGTATTTTGTAAGTTATTTCTTTTTCAATACTACACAATAAGGGCGTAAACACTGTTGTCATTATTTTGTTTACAGAAAATATTTACACAAACAAACAATATGAAATGTTGTTTATTACTATTTTTCTATATTTTATATACACATATACAGTCACAGGGAATGTTTCTAGAAGTTCTGCAGCCTGTGGAACTCTTTGAAACATGGTGTCATGCACAGTGGAGTTTTGCACTCCTCACACATAAAACGAGTGTCTCTGCGTTGTCGTGGGCGTTTTTTTTGTATGTGAACAGACGTAACACCTCTTCTGAGCCTTTTTCTTCAAAGCAGTAGCAGGCAGTTTTACCAGGAAGTGATCACCATGCTTCAGACGAGCAGGTAGTTGTTGATAATTTGGTGGGCGGTCAATTGCAGGTGCATTTCCTTGGTACTTGAATACTATTTGTCTGATGACAGACAAACAGAATTCGCCATACTGTGGTTTGTTTCTGGTGCTCATCTTATACATATTATAAGCATTGAGCATGGAAATGTCCAGAAGATGGAAAAACAGTTTGATGTACCACTTATAACTCTTGCGAACACAATCAGCAAACCCAATCTGCATGTCACATTTGTCCACTGAACGCATGTTGAAGGTGTAATCAATCACAGCTGCAGGTTTTAGAATGGGTTCATTTCTCTCTCTATGCTGCCTGCCACTGTCTGCCATTTCATTAGGGTGAATTGATGACAACAGTGTGACATCTCGTTTGTCATGCCACCGAAATGCCATGATGTCATTGGCAGCAAACGCCTGCACCTCACCTCTGCGAGTGCCAGCATCAAACCTGGGCATATGTTTTCGATTTGCACGCACTGTGCCACACACATCTGTCATGTTCACTCGCAAAAAATCACTGAGTGAGGGGCTTGTGTACCAGTTATCTGTATATAATATATGCCCCTTACCAAGGTATGGTTCTATCATTGTTCGAACCACATCACCTGAGATGCCCAATAACTTCCTGGTATTTTGCAATGTATAACTTCCAGTGTACACAATAATATCCAATACCAGACCACTGTAACAATCACAAAGCACAAACAACTTTATACCAAAGCGTTTCCTCTTGCTTGGTATGTACTGCTTGAAAGAGAGTCTTCCTTTGAACAGAATCAAAGACTCGTCAATTACAAGCTTCCTGAAGGGATAAAAATGAGTACTGAATTTCTGTTTCAGATACACAAACACATTCCTAATCTTATATAACCTGTCAGTTCTGTCAGGCCTGGTTTTATCTGAGAAGTGAAGCATACGTAACATTAGCACAAATCGATTCACTGGCATTATATCACTGAAACCTGGTGTTGCAATCAGGGGGTCTGTTGACCAGTATGATTTCACTTTGTGCTTATACACATGTGGCATAAGCATTATTGTGGCAAAGAAAAGATACAGCTCAGCCACAGTTGCCTCCTTCCATTGGTGTAGACGTGATTTTGGTGAAAGTATTGTGTTTGCCATGGTGTACTCGTAGTATGTGTTGCTTTCCATGACAATACTTTTCATCAGTGGTTCGTCAAAGAATAACTCGAAACATTCCAGTTTAGTGGCATTGTTCCCAAGTGCACAAGATGGCCGTATTCCACTTTGGCTGCCATCAAACTGGTGGGGATTTGGAACAAAATTGACAGCTTCCTGCCAATCCCAGGTGCGGTCTGCTGGTGGGTACTGGACAATGACAGGTGGTTGTGGTTGTGGAGGTTGTGGTTGTGGAGGTTGTGGTTGTGGAGGCTGGTGTGGTGGGGAAGTGGGGGATGGTGGCCTTTGTTCTAGATCAGCTGAGGCAGCGGCGTGGGTGGCAGCGTGGGTGGCAGCATGGCCCACTGCTGGTGCCTCACCGCCGGCACCACTACCACCACGCACATTTTCCATCCCAATTGCAACAGTATCTTCGTCATTTTCACTGTCTGTTCCTGTTGTACAGCCACGGGATGTACTCCGAGATACACTCCTTCCCCTTGGAATAGCATATGGCACACTTCCAGAGCGCATATATCGTCGTATATACTGACGCTTCACTGGGGAATATTGCACTTCACTATCACTACTGGAACTAGTTTGAAGAGCTTGTAGTTCATATTCACTATCACTATCATCACCCATGCTCTCATCTGAGTCTGGGATTTGGGAAAATAGAAGTTTCCTCTTGGGTTCTGGAACAACTGAACGTGAACACGAGGGCCCAGCACCAGAGGTGGAAGGCTGAGGGTCGTCTGGGTTTTCTTCACTATTACCGATATTATGGTCATTAGTTTCGGTCAAAACCTCACTAAAACCACGAAACTCATCTTCACTGGCACTTCCATCACTATTAGAACTGTCACTGGGGAACAAAAGTGTCCCAATTCGCCGAGGAGTGAGGAGCTTCTTACCGCGAGGCATGGTGGACATTGTTTACTAAGAGGGCATTCCCACAATGCACCACTGGGTCCCAGATTTTTTTTCTACCGCGCACACTGACCACGCAGACCCATTCTCTCACACCTAGGCCTATCAGCCTTTTCGCGTGAGATTTGAGGCCGCTAGAATTTATGCGTACTAGTACGTCAAAAACCCCTACGCGTAAGACGTACTAGTACGACGAAAACCCTCAAAGGGTTAAAGAACTACCTACTATTATATTCCCAAGCTCCTTTATTTGATCATTTTATTTGTTCACCACAAATTATTTTAGTCCAATTTATATTGAATCCTTTATTTTAGCTTTAAAGAACTACCTAAGTTTATATATTAACATTTGTTAAAATAATTCAGGTGCTATTTTTTAGCTTTGGAATATTTACTTTGTCTTATACTTAATTCTAACTACAGATTCACTATAAATCTTATGATTACAAGCATTGATCCTGATACCAATGAATCAAACAGTAACTGTAATTACTACACAGCAGAACAATCAAAGGCACTTCTCAGAGCCAACAACAACATAACTGTCTTTAACTACAATATCAGATCTTTAAGCAAACATTACAATGACCTCATAGCATTACTAAATTCCCTGCATGCCAGTATGCCCATCATTACTCTCACCGAAACCTAGCTAAAGCCTGATACTACAGCTGTCTATGCCATTCCTGGTTACACAGCCATACACATCTGTAGGCCAGACCAACAAGGGGGTGGCACAGCTGTATACTACTCAGACCAACTAGAATGTATCACTAATACTTGCACAAGGGATGAACATGGGGAATATATAATAGCTAAATTCAAATCCAAATACCTACAAAAACCTCTCACAGTGATAAACATCTACAGAATACCACAGTCAAACATTAGCCGTTTTAGTGAAAACCTAGAAGTATGATAACTGATGCATGCATGAACAAAGATCACTTACTACTCTCAGGTGACTTCAATATAAATCTCCTGCAAGACCAGGACCCACATGTTACTGAATTCACAAACACTATGAGTAACTGCTTGTTGCTACCAACAGTAACAAAACCTACAAGAATTACAGAGACTAGTGTTTCCCTACTAGACCACATCTGGACCTACACCATATCCCCTTTAAAATCAGGCATAATCACAGATAATACCATAGACCACTACCCTACCTTCCTCATAACTAATCTAGGCAAATTACCCCAAGACACTACTAAAGTCACTTTCAGACTTCACAGTGAGGCAGCCATTAATAACTTCACAACAGCAATGACAAACATTAACTGGCACACTGAGTTAGAAATCTATACAGATACTGACAAATGTATTAATAATTTTCTAAAAAAGATCCAATACCTCTATAACAAGCCCTGCCTCAAAAAAATAAACAGATGACAGCTAAGAGACTGAACAGTCCATGGCTAACACCCAGCATCCTCAAATCCATAAATACAAAGCACCTATATGTAAAACAGTACAGAATGGGTCACATAACCAGAGACCAAACAAAATGTTACTCGTCAATCCTAACCAGCCTGATAAGAAGGGTTAAAAATTGAATTATGAGATCAGATTATCCAACTTAAAAGGTGATATAAAAAAAGCCCTGGAAAACCCTATCAGAAATTCTAGGAACAAAAAAGAAAACATGAAATTGCGCAATTGAATAAAAACCAGATGAACACAACTCCCACCAACTGAAACAGCAAAACAGGACTCAATGATTTCTTCTCAAACTTAGGAAAAAAACGTTGCCAATAATATCCAACTCAAATACCCCACCCAATGACTACCTATGGGGCAACTACAAACAGACTGTTTCTAGCCCGACTAACCCAACAGAAAGGTTTCCCTTATTATCCACACACTAAAAAACAAGACAGGAGATTTACATACCTACCACCCTTTATATACAAAAAAAGTGTCGCAAGGTTGTCACCAAATCATTGCAAACACTTATAACAAATCCATCGAAACCTCTACCTTCCCTACAGTTCTCAAAAATTGCTAGGGTCACCCAATCCTAAAGAAGGAGACAGACTTGAATAACTATAGGCAATGTATACTTACACCCTTATCCTAAAATCTTTGAAAAATTAATTCATAAGCGAAATCTTTCCTACCACAACATACTCAACCCCCTGTCTGTTGGGTACAGGCCTAATAAAAAATACTTTGATGCATTATACACTTGCTAGAACAAATATACATGCACTAGAGAAAAAAGAAGTCCCACTGGGGATCTTCATTGATTTATGTAAAAGCTTTTGATACAGTTGACATGATTTGCCTCCAAATATAACTGTCGCAGTATGGTATAGTGGGCCACTCCCTCAACTACCCTAAAGTCATACCTCAGCAACAGAAAGCAATATGTGTAACATAAATGGAGCTAAAACTCTCAACACAGCAATAACAGTTGGTTGTCCCAACAGCGACGTGTCCTTGGCCCTCGTCTCTTTCTCGTAACATAAAGACCTACAAATGCATCACAACTACTCAACCCACGATATTTGCAGATGTACATACATACGTCTTCTCTCACTCAAGCAGGTCATGCTAGCCAATACTGCGAATACCGAATACAGAAAATATCTACTTGTGGATGATGACTAACAAACTTACTATCAAATTGACAAATACTTCATTCAGTTTGGTACAGAGATACCAGATGTCCCCCTTAGGCATAATGATAATGGATTCACCTATCACAAGTCAAAGAGGGAAAAATTCTTAGGAATCACCTTGATAACAGACTCAAATTTTCAAACACAGGTACAAAACAAATTTCCAAGAAAAATTTCCAAGATGTAGGCATAATATTAAAATTTACAGTACTATGTTCACAGTCAGCCTGCTGGCCCTATATACTTACTTGTTTTACCATATCTCACCTATGGAATTTGTGCATGGGACGCTGAAAAACATTAAACTATCTCTGACCCATTAATCATCCAACAAAGGCTGCAGTCAGAATGATAACAAATTCCCCTACAGGCGACAACAACATCGAGTAGGTCACCGTTAATATGTCAAAAGTTCTGTAATAACTATGTCGCCCCATCGTGTACAAAATTCAATCTCGCATGTCGTCGCTGCCACATCCTAGCTCCGGTCACTCTCGCCTCAACCGTAGTGTACTCTTCATATGAAGAAATGTACGTACCACAAGATCCATGTGATATACTCATCACGTGTCCTAATCCGCGCGCTCTACTTATCCCCTCACTCAAACAGTCCGCACTCTACCAACCTCACAGAAACCTTGCCATAACACGTTAAGTCTCTCACACTATGCAAAAAACTCAATGCATCTAAAAGCCCAAAGATCTGGAATCATTACTGTTGATATAAATAGAAACCACTGTTGTTTATAAATTCAAGTTCTCTTCTTTAAAATCACTCTACGCACCCACAACTAAATAAATACTGAATAATTGTATTCATAAATGTTTAACCTGTGACCCCAAATACACTTCGTTTTATTTTTAATTTCATTTACCTAACAGAATACTCATTTACTGAATGCACAGCAACACAGTAAATGCCATAATGACTGTCTTTGAAATACTCTTTGTTGCTTAATTGTTGTTTATTTGTTTATCATAATGTTTACAAACTGAATAATATCAATTGCTTAGTTAATTTTAAGTTCATTTTAACCATTCGAGGGTCAAACAGCCCTCTCCGAGACTTGTTCTCAGGGTCTGAGCCAAATTTCAAAAAAAAAGAAAAAAAAAAAAATTCTCATGAAAAGATAGAGAATCTTTTCCCGATCATAATGACACCAAAAGTAGAAATTGTTGGAAAAACTTCGGAATTATGCTCTCGAGAAGTTAGCGGTCTCAACGATGTTCACGCTTCGGCGATTTTTGCCCAATTTGAGCCCTATTTTCAGGCCATTTCCTCTGTGACTAGTCGACAATAAATCATAAACTATTTCTCTAGAACTCTTTTTTCTACAGTTTTAATTATTTCAATTACCCATACAGTTGGTCAGATTTAGAAATTTTGCCAATTTCCACACATATTTCAAAAGATGCCAATTTCCAACTTTAGGGTCCAGAATAACAAGAAGACATTCCTGGCCATAAATAACATTATTCTCTGGTCGTTAGTCATGCCTGGCCCTCTTGTATTTCTTTGTCTTTCCCTTTCAAGTTTTATTCTTACAAAAAATGATTTATGTTATGCAGGACTACTGCATTAGTGTAGAAATGTATAAATAATATCAGCGCACTTTGTGAAAGAATATTAGACTCACCAGTTGATGTTGTATGGACGCTTGGATGATTTGTTTATTTTGAACTTTGAAAAAAATCGAACAATTTTCGATACTTGAAGCTCAATTATCAAGGTACTTTTCATTGTAAACAGTCAAATATCTCAGTTTCCGTGGAATATGTCTTGTCTATTCTATAAAATGAATCTAAGGAAAACTAGAATAAACAATATCATACAAAAAATACAGTTCAAGTCGCTGTTTTTATTCCAAAAAACATGGTCAAAGTTTTTCTTTTTCTCAATTATGCACTGTGTGCTGCAGGATTTTTTGATACTGTGCACACTGACACATTGACCGTTCTTTCATATGTAGGCTACCAGCTTTCCCAATAGATTTGAGGGCGCGAGAATTTAGGCGTATTAGTTCATGGTTTTTATATGTCAAACACGGGTCATAAGCATTACTGTATGGCCGGAAACCCTCAAAGGGTTAGCCTGCTATATTGCTCGGCATTACAAGGGGTTTGGCATGTTTTACACTTAACCACTGTATTTCTTGGTACTTCTATGCATCATGTTCAAATAATTAAATAAATTAATAAATAAATAACTTAATAAATAACTAATAAATAATAATAAATAGGCAGATTCAGGGCCATCAGTCTATCCTCATAGGGAAGATTTCTGATACATGGGATAACATTGTTATCCTCCTCTATATTTTTTCCCGTGCATTTATATCAAATTCCTAATCAGTGACCAGAACTGTGCAGCAAAATCTAAATGAGGTAACAAGGATATACAGAGTTGAAAAACATGAGGACTTTATTTTTTTATTTTTAGATATGAAGCCAAGAATTCTGTTGCTTTATTGCGAAAACTAGTGCACTGTTGTCTTGGTTATAGATTACTGCTAACAGAGCTCCGAAAACCTTTCGCAATCAATTTTGATTTTTTCCCCAGAAGTGGTATTTTTTTGTGCACCCCTATCCACCCGTGGGGTAGTGCAAGAGCTGGGATACAGAAAAGGCCCAGAAATAGGCCCCAAAGGGTTAAAAGGAGTACTAGGGATTTATATCTACATATCTATTTGTTCATATCTGTTAAAGAAATTTAGGAAAGCAAAAGATCAGCAGAGATGCAAAATCCCCCCCAAAGAAAAAAGGGGTGTCACTAGCATGTTAAAAAACAAACAATAAGTTCAGGGGGCCCAAAATGTTCAAAATGCCTCCAGCATAATAAAGGGGGGTTACAATAGACCCTGGTGTTTTCAAACAGGCACTGGACAAGCCCTAAAATCAGTACCTCCCAGCCGGGCTGTGGCTGTACGTTGGGTTGCTGCAGCCAGCGTAACAGCCTGGTTGTCGGGCCCCATTCCATGAGGCCCGGCCCCAGACGATGCCATGGGGACGTTGACCCCCGGAACTCTTCCGGTAAAATCGGAAATTTGTATCTTATTTTCATTAATAAAATATCTTGACATGTACATGGGGTTAATTTTCTGTCATCTCTGTATTCCTCAATAATGGACAATTTGAAATAGTGTTCAAGGAAATGCCCTATGCCCGATACATAAATTTTCATTTTTTGATCATTTCTGTGTGTCTCCCCAAACGCCGAAGTACTTGTAACCAAGCCCAGTTGGCCCCTACAACATCAGTCAGTTGTTCACTTGCAAGTTGTCCTAAACATACTTATTTTTTCATGTTATCATAGTGGGTTATAGATCTAAATAAGGCTTTAAATGGGATTTCCCATAAAAATCATTTTCGTTATTTTTCTTTTCTCCTAAAAATTTTTCCTAATGCTAGACACAGTTATACCAAAAATTTTATTCACATTCCCTTTGGATTAAACCCTTTTTGGATAACATATCAATTTTATCATTCACCAAAAAACCCCCATCTCACCTGTGGGAAATTTTTGCCTGGGGGTCAACAACAATAAAAAAATCTCCCGACCATTAAAACACCCCCAAAAAAGGCTGCAGGGCAGAAAAGATTTAAAAAATTCCCACTACAGGGGCACACTCCCCCCAAAATTCAAAAAATCTAAAACCCACTCACCGTACAAAAATCCCTTTTTTTAAATTTCTGTACCCAAATTTTTTACTTAGAACAATTTTAAATCGGAATAACCCCCCCCCCTCAAACACCCCTTCCAACAAAAAAAAAAACACATGACCCAAAAACAAGGCAAGATTACCTTTGAAGTTCCCGTGTTTCCCTCTCACACCCTTTTTCAAAACCCAAAGCAATAAAAAGGCAAAAAAAATCGGAATTTATTTTCCTGTGAATATGAAAAAAAATACTGTTTGTTTATCAATTTAAGACTCTTCTTAAAAAACCCCTTACTCAACAACAACTAAAATAAAAACTTTAAATTTAAATGTATTCATAAATGAACAACCGTGACCCCATAAACTATGATTTTTTAATTACAATTTTTTAAAAAAATAACCATTCTCTTTTAAAAGTCAGTAACCCCATCAAATAACCCTATGACCGGTTTTTCCGCCCCTACCAAAAAATTGGGAATTTTTTCGATTTGAGGAAATTTTTAAATTTTAAAAATTTTGCTAAAAATTTTTAAAAAAACTATAAAGTTCTTTTTTGAAATACTCATTTGTACTTAAAGTTGTTTTTTTGTTTACTGTTTAAATTTTTTCCACGAATTTACATTTCTTTTTTAATTTAAGATAATTTTTAAACCCCTTTTTTGCTCAGCCCTAAAAGGGGCTTTTTACTTGTACACAAACCCCTTAAATTTTTTTTTTTAAAAAAAAATTATCAAGTCCAAAATAATTAAAAAAAAATAAATAAATAAGGGAAGGGAATCCAAAGTGTGATGGGATTCAAAGGGTATTGTACCCCCAATTCCTTTGTCTTGATTTTTTTAAAAATCTAAAACCCGGGGTTTCCCTGAACAGTTTTGGAAGTCATTATATGATTTTAAAGCATTCAGTGATGACACAGAATCAGTAATGATGATAGATCAAAATCAGTGTCTTTAAATTGCTTTAGCACCATAGGATTGCAAACAGTTCACTTTGCAAAGTAGACGCCCAGTTGTTAATTCTTATGCCTAACTCAACAAATTTATTATCGTTCTTAACTAGGGAGGTGGCAACAAGAGCAGATGCAGCCCTGCAAGAAGACTCCTGTTTATATCCATCAGTGTATATAACTTGTGATAACTTATTACTACCAGCTAGGTGAGAAATTTCTTCTTGAGCAGTTGCTTTAACAAGTTATTTAAGGATGGATTACTTGCAGGTATGTGGCATTAAATGAACACACCTTCCATGGTGGGGTGAAATGCTCTTGTTGTCTACAGTGAAACAGTTTATGCAGGTTATAAAACTTAATGCAATTGCACGTTTTCATAATCCATTTAGATCTGTGTGTATTTACTTAGAGACAACTTAGTAAGATTCATTGTGACAGTGTCGGTCATTTCTTAACATTCTAATAATCGAGTACAGTGTTAATCTCAACAATCTCGCAATCAGTTAGTACAGTGGAACCTCCGCCTTATGAACACATCGCGTTACATTAAATCTGCCATACAAAGCATTTGAACGCAAAAATTTTGCCTTGCATCACGATAAAAAACTTGCATCACGTGATTCGTCTGGGATGTGTCCCGTGTAGCCTCAGCTGCCCTGTGCATGCCAGTGTTTACAAGCCAGCCAGTGCAGTCGAATTTAAGCATACATTCGGTACATTTCATAGTATCACAGTACAGTGGACCCCAGGTTAACGATATTTTTTCACTCCAGAAGTATGTTCAGGTGCCAGTACTGACCGAATTTGTTCCCATAAGAAATATTGTGAAGTAGATTAGTCCATTTCAGACCCCCAAACATACACGTACAAACGCACTTACATAAATACACTTACATAATTGGTCGCATTCGGAGGTAATCGTTATGCGGGGGTCCACTGTATTTTTTAGTGCTTGCAGCTGCAAAATAAGTCACCGTGGGCCCCAAGAAAGCTTCTAATGCCAACCCTGTGGTAAAAAGGGTGAAATTACTATGAAAATGAAGAAAGAGATAATAGCTAAGTACGAAAGTGGAGTGCGTGTCTCGGAGCTGGCCTGGATGTATACCAAAGCCCTAAACAACAATCATTACTATCATGGCCAACAAAACGGCAATCAAGGAAGCTGTTCTTGCAAAAGGTGCAAGTTTGTTTTCGAAACAGAGATCGCAAGTGATAGAAGATGTTGAGACTGTTATTGGTGTGGATATATGAAAAACAGATAGCAGGAGATAGCATCTCTCAAGCGATCATATATGAAAAGGCTAGGAAGTTGCATGAGGATTTAATTAGAAAAATGCCTGCAACTAGTGGTGATGTGAGCGAATTTAAGGCCAGCAAAGGTTGGTTTGAGAGATTTAAGAATCGTAGTGGCATACACAGTGTGATAAGGAATGGTGAGGCTGCCAGTTCGGACAAAAAGCAGCTGAAAAAACATGTGAAGGAATTCAAGGATTATGTAGACAGTGAAAAACTGAAACCTAAACAAGTGTTTAATTGCGACGAAACAGGCCTGTTTTGGGAAAAAAAATGCAAGCAGGCCCACATTACTCGGGAGGAAAATCCCCCCCCAGGACAAACCTATGAAAGACGGGCTTACCTTCGATTGTGCTAAGCTATGGGATTAGAAAGTAACCTTATTGGTGCATCACAAAACCCCCAAAGCGTTCACAAAACAATGTCGTAAAGGGCAAAACGTTGGATGTGGGGGCAAACAGAAAGGGCAGGGTCAAGGGACTTTTTCTATGACTGGTTACACCATCTTTGCCCCCACGGGAAAAAAATTTACCAAAGGGAAAAAAAACGGCCCTTAAAATACCTCCTGGAAAGACAAGCTCCTGGGTCATACTTCAACTTGGCAGAGCGATTTTCTAGGACATGAGCCATAAGGTAAATTTTTTTGCCTCCTAAACCACTCCTCTCCCAGCCAAGGGACCAGCGGGTCATTCAAATTTAAAAAAATGCACACAAAAGCTAGGTTTAAAAATTGTTTTGAATTGACCCCCAACCCCTCAACCTCTAAGAGAGTTTTGGGTTCATTTTAAACATCCCAGTTGTGAAAAAACATTAAAGGAAAGGGCTTGGGGGGAGTGACAAAGGGGGGCCTTGAACTTGCTTGGAAGAAACTGGGCACAATGTAAGAAGGGATTTTGAAGGGGTTGGGCAAACCCCTGGGACCTATGCAAGTTGTGAAGGGCTTAAAAATCCAGGGGGTTGGGAGTTAGGGGGATGTGGAAGATGTGGAGGGGGAAAATGAAGAACTAACCACGAAGACTGCAAGATCACTCAACAGCAAAGCCAACCTAGGAAACTTTTTAAAAGGGGAGGGGGAGAGAAAATTTGAAAAATTGCCTACTTCAAAAAATAAGGAATGGTAAAAGGATTGAACGAAAACCTTTTGGATGAAAATCACCCTAAAACACAGCTACTGCAAGCCATGCTGGTGACATTAAATAAAATTTTTATGCCCATTTTAGGAAAGTCTTAAAGGAATGGGAGGTACAGAGCTCAAATGGACAGATTTGTTGTGCGACAGAGGTCCAGTGACTCTCAAGCTGGTCCAAGTGGCATTAAAAGAAGAAGGGATGTAACCCCAGAAAAGGACTTGATACCTCAAGTCCTAATGGAAGGGGATTCCCCTTCTAAACAATAACAACTTCCACACTCCCCCTTCTCCCATCCCATCAATCATCACCAGATCTTCAATGAAGGTGTCATGTATTTCATTCTTAGTAGAGTAGTAATTCTGCATGTCTTCTTCAGTTTGTGTGTATTAAAATTAATATTTCATGAGGTAAAATTTTTTTTTTCATACTTTGGGGTGTCAGGAAACGGATTAATTTGATTTCCATTATTTCTTATGAGGAAAATTAATTCGCTTTACGATAATTTTCGGCTTACGATGAGCTCTCAGGAAACGGATTAATATCGTAAGTGGGGGCCACGTACTGTATTAAGACCTACATTATTTAGTTTATATGAGACATGGTTATTTTCCTGTCCAACACTTAGAACATTTGCATTTGTCTATATTTAAACTGCATCTGCCACTTCTCTGACCATTACCTCAGTCTATTGAAATCATCCTGGAGTGCTACTAGTGTCCTCATTAGAGTGAATTGGCTGGCCTATTTTGGTGTCATCAGCAAATTTGTTTGTCGCTATTTATTCCTCATCTATGTCATTTATGTAAATTGTGAACAACAACAGGCCCAACACTGACCCCTGCGGAACACTGCTTGTGATGTGCCACTATTATGATTTCTCCCCATTTATGCAAACTTTCTGCTGCCCATTCATCAGCCATGCCTGTACCCAGGAAAAAATTCTCCCTCCTATTCCATGTGCCTTAAGTTTCCTCAATAGCCTCTCATGTGGAACTCTATCAAAAGCCTTTCAGAAGTCTATATACACAATATCATATTCACTACCATGATCTACCTCCTCAAACACTTATCAAGATGGCTACGAATTGCCTCAGCAATTATTGATTCCATTAATTTTCCCACTATGGAGGTAAGGCTTATTCGGTCTACAGTTTGAAAGCTAAGGACCTGTTACCTGCATTGTAAATGGGTATTACATTTGCCATTTTCCACTTATCAGGCACTATGCCAGTTTGTAGTGATATGTTAAAAAGAT
Source organism: Cherax quadricarinatus (assembly GCF_026875155.1). Lineage (NCBI taxonomy): Eukaryota > Metazoa > Arthropoda > Malacostraca > Decapoda > Parastacidae > Cherax > Cherax quadricarinatus. The sequence goes on along the minus strand of NC_069410.1, from coordinate 50,243,841 downwards.
TAGCCAAAGGTATGCTAAGTACCTCTTTACATTCCTTTAACACCCTTTGCAAACAGTTCATCAGGACCTGGGGATTTGTTAGGTTTTAATTTCTCTATTTGTCTGAGGACCATGTCACTAGTTACCAAAATCATTTATTATCGTCCTGTTCTACATAATCTATTATTCTGGAAATTTTGCTAGTATTTTCCTGGGTAAAAACTGAGAGAAGTAAGTAATGAAAATTTCACACATATCCTTATCACTGTCAGTGATCTGACCTGAGTAACTCTTAAGTGGGCCAATCTTGTCCCTAATCTTACTTCTGTATATCTGAAAGAACCCTTTTGGGTTAGTCTTCGAATCCCTTTTGACCTTAGCCTCATAATCCCTTTTTGCATTTCTTATTCCTTTTTTTCTCTCTTTAATTGAATATATTAATTTCTTAAATGCCCATCCCCTCCTTTGATACACCTATATATGCCCCACTTTTGACCAGTGAGATGTTTTAATCTACTGTTCATCCATTTGGGATCGTTTTTGTTAGATCTAATTTCCTTACTTAGAACAAAAGTTGTCTGGGCAGCTAGAATTATGCTCTGAAAAATGTCATATTGGCAACAAAGATCACCTACCTGACACATAGTCAGGTCATCTCAATTTATCCCACCCAGGTAATTTCTCAGTCCCATGAAATCACGAAACAAAAGTCTGGGACAGAGATTTGATTGTAATTATTGGAGTAATTCAATGATATATTGAAACTAAGTGATTTGTGATCACTTTTCCCAAGCTCATAATTAACTCGTTGACAAGAAAACCTAAGTCAAGCAGATTGTTTCGTCTAGTTGGTTCTGTCACAAACTGTTCTAAAAAGCAATCATGAACCATATCAAGAAAGCCACTGGACTCATGATTTCATGTCGCATTAAATCAAATCAATTTGTCTAAAGTTAAAATCTCCCATTAACACAATATTTTCATATCTAGATGCCTTATGAATTTCGTCCCATAACTTATTGCTCTCTCTCTCTAATAAGGTTTGGGGGCCTATAAATCACGCCCAAATTAATTTGCGATACGAACCATAGAGAAACTGTAGCCAAACAGATACAGTGTCCGATGTTTCTAATCTTATATCATGCCTAAGACAACAATTAAAATTATCTCTGACTTACATCGCCACTCCACCACCCTTCCAGGTTATCCTGGGTTACTAACACTCTGGGTTATTCCGAGTTGCTATTACATGGGGTCATTCTGGGTTACTAACACTGCAGGTTATACTGGGTTACTAACACTCTGGGTTATCCTACACTACTAACATTCCAGGTTATCCTGGCTTACTAACACTCTGGGTTATCCTGGGTTACAAATACTCAGCATTATCCTGGGTTACAAACACTCCAGGTTATCCTGGGTTACTAATACTCTGGGTTATCCTGGCCTACTAACACTCTGGGTTATCAAGAGTTACTAACATAAAAGGTTATCCTGGGTTACTAACACTCTGGCTTACTAACAAACACAATGACATACTGGTTATAACACTCGGATTTTCCTGGGTTACCAAAAATCACGATTATTTTTAGGTTACTAACACTCCAGGCTATCCTGGGTTACTAACACTCTGGGTTATCCTGGGTTACTAACATTCTGGGTTATCCTGGGTTATTAACAATCTGGGTTATCCTGGGTTACTAACACTCAGGTTTATCCTGGGTTACTAACACTCTGGGGGTTAAACCTGGTGTTACTAACACTCCTGAGTTATCCTGGGTACTAATCACTGGGTTTCCTGGTGTTAAACACTGGGTTATCATGGGTTACTAACACTCTAGGGTTATCATGGGTTATTAACACTGGGTTATCCTGGGTTACTAACATTCTGGGTTATCCTGAGTTATTAGCAATCTGGGTATATCCTGGTTACTAACACTCCTGGCTATCCTGGGTTACTAACCACTTTGGTTTATCCAGGGGTTTTCTAACACTGGGTTATCCTGGGTTCTTAACACACTGGGTTTTCCTGGTTACTAACACTCGGGTTACCATGGTTACTAACACTGCGTTATCCTGGGTTACTAACACACTGGATTTTCGTGGGTTACTAAACACGGATTATCTTGGGGTTACTAAAACACTGGGTTATCTTGGGTTACTAAACACTTGGTTATCGCATTGGTAAGTAACACTCAGGGATATGTTGAGGTTACTAACACTTGGGTTATCCCTGGGTTACTAACATGGGTTATCCTGTGGTTACTTAACACTGGGTTATCCTGGGTTATTAACAATGGGGGTATCTGTGTTACTAACACTCTGGTTATCCTGGTTACTAAAACACTGGGTATCTGTGTTACTAACACACTGGGTTATCCTGGGTTACCAACACTGGGGTTATCCGGGTTCTAAAACACTGGGTTATCCTGGGTTACTAACACTGGTTATCCAGGGTTACTAACACTCTGGGTTATTCCTGGGTTACTAACCTGGGTTATTCTGGAGTTACAACGTTGGTTATCCTGGGTACTAACACTCTGGGTTATCCTGGGTTACTAAAACACTCTGGGTTATCCTGGATTTACTAACACTCTGGGTTATCCTGGGTTACTAACACTAGGAATCCTGGGTTATCAACACTGGGTTATCCTGGGTTACTAAACACTGCATTATCTGGGTTTCTAACCACTGGGTTATTCCTGGGTTATAACGGGGTTATCCTGGTTAACTAAACACTGGGTTATCTGGTACAAAACACTGAGTTATTCCTGGGTTACCAACACTTGGGTTATCCTGGGTTATAACACTGGGTTATCTCCTGGGTTAACTAACACTGGGTTATCCTGGGTTACTTAACACTGGGTTATCCTGGGCTAACCAAAATGGGCTTTCCTGGGTTACTAACACTTGGGTCATCACATGTCGGTTACTAGCACTCTGGGTTTATCCGGCTAGGTTACTAAACCTCTGGGTCCTATCCTGGGTTACTAACATGGGTTATCCTAGGGTTACTAACACTGGGTTTATCCTGGGTTTTACTACACTACTGGGTTATCCTGGGTTGTACTAAAACTGGTTATCCCATGGGTTACTAACATTGTTATCTGGGTTACTAAATGGGTTATCTGGGTGTTACTAACACTTTGAGGTTATCCTGGGTTACATTAACATGGGTTATCCTGCGTTTTACCAACACTGGGTTTCTGGGTTTACCAAATGGGGTTATCCTGGGTATACTAACACTGGTTTATCCTCGGCGTTACCAACTCTGGTTATCCTGGTTACTAACACTGGGTTATCCTGGGTTACTAACACTCGGGTTATCCTTGGGATTACTAAACTTGGGTTATCCTGGTTGTTTTAAACACATGGTCTTTCTGCGTTACTAACACTCGAGGTTATCTGGTTTACTAAGCTACTGGGTTTTCCTGGGGTTTACTATCACTGGGTTATCTGTGGCGTTACTAACACTGGGTTATCGTGGGTTTACTATCACGGGTTATCCTGGGTTACACACTGGGTTATCCTGGGTTACTAACACTGGGTGATCCTGGGTTACTACCGCTGGGTTATCCTGGGTTACAACACTGGTTATCTGGATACCTAACTCTGGGTTATACTGTGTTACTAACCAATGGGTTATCCTGGCGTGTTTTCTAACCTCGGGTTATTCCCTGGGTAAACACTGGGTTATCCTGGTTTATTAACACTCTGGGTTATTCCTGGGTACTAACTCTGGGTTATCCTGGGTTACCAACACTGGGTTATCCTGGGTTTCTCTAACTCTGGGATATCTGTGTTACCAACACTGGGTTTATCCTGGGGTTACCTAACAACCTGGGTTATCCTGGGTTATACACTGGGTTATCCTGGGTTACTAACTCTGGGTTATCCTGGGTTACCAAACACTGGGTTATCCTGGATTACTGTGTACTCTGGGTTTTTCCTGTGTTTCTAAACACTGGGTTTGTCCTGGGTTACTATACACTCGGGGTTATCCTGGGTTACTATAACATCTGGGATATCCTGGTTTTCTAACTCGGGTTATCCTGGGGTAGTTTCAACACTGGGTGATCTGGATTTACTAACTCTGGTTTTCCTGTGTTACGAACACTGGGTTTATACTGGGTTTCTAACATTGGTTTATCCTGGGTTACCCTACTCTGGGTTATCCTGGTTATAACACTGGGTTATCCTGGGTTACTAACATGGGTTATCCTGGGTTACTAACACTGGGTTATCCTGGGTTACCAACTTATGGAGTTATCCTGGGTTACCATCTGGGTTATCCTGGGTTACTAAATCGGAGTTATCCTGGGTTCCTAACAACTGGGTTATCCTGAGTTACTAACACTGGGTTATCCTGTAGTTACTAACACTGGGTTACCTGGGTTACTTACCACTGGGTTTATCCTGGGTTACTAACACTGGGTTATCCTGGGGGGTTAAAAAAACAACACTGGGTTATCCTGGTTTACTATAACACTAGGTTATCCTGGTTACTAACAATGGGTTAGCCGGGTTACCAAACTGGTTATCCTGGGTTACTAATCACTGGGTTATCGGGTTACCAACATTGGTTATCTGGGTTACAACACTGGGTTATCCTGGTGTTACCAACACTGGGTTATCCTGGGGTTAAAACATGGGTTTTATCCGGGTTTTCTACACACCCTGGGTTTTATCCCTGGGGTTACTAACACTGGGTTATCTGGGTTACTAACTTGGGTTATAATGGGTTACCAACCTGGGTTATCCTGGGTTACTAACATTGGGGTTATCTGGGTTACTACAACACTGGGTTATCATGGAGTTACTAACACTGGTGTTATTCCTTGGGTTACCAACACTGGGTTGTCCTGGGTTATAACACTGGTTATCCTGGGGGTTACCAACACTGGGTTATCCTGGAGTTACCAACACTGGGTTATCCTGGGTTATAACCTGGGTTATCCTGGGTTACCAACATGGGTTTATACCTGGGTTACTAACACTGGGTTATCCTGGGTTACTAACACTCTGGGTTATCCTTGGGTTACTAACACTGGGTTATCCTGGGTTACCAGGCACTGGGTTATCTGGGTTACTAACACTGGGTTATCCTGGGTTACTAACACTCTGGGGTTATCCTGGTTTACTAACACTGGGTTATCCTGGGGTTACCAATCAATGGGTTATCTGGGAGTTACCAACACTGGGGTTATCCTGGTTACTAACACTGGGTTAATCTCGGGTTACTAAACACTGGGGTTATCTGGTTTACCTAAACAGCTGGGTTATCCTGGGTTACCAACACTGGGTATCTGGGTTACCAAACACTGGGTTATCCTGGGTTACTAAACACTGGGTTATCTCTGGGTTACCAACAGTAGGTATCCTGGTTCTAACACTGGGTTATCTTGAGTTACAACACTAGGTTATCCTGGGTTACTAACACTGGGTTTTCCTGGGTTACTAAACTGGTTATCCGGGTTTCCAACACTGGGTTATCCTGGGTTAATATACACTGGGTTATCCTGGGTTACTATCTCTGGTATATCCTGGGTTAATAACACTGGGTATATCTGGTTACACATGGGGTTATCAGGAGTTACTAAACTCTGTGGTTATCTTGGGTTACCAACACTGGGTTACCTGGGTTACTAACACTGGGTTATCCTGGGTTACTAACACTGGGTCTTAGATCCTGGGTTCCAACACTGGGTTATCCTGGGTTACTAACAATAATGTTAACATAAAACCTTGAACATAAATTATCATATAAATAATGTTCGTAGGTTAATTATTAGTTATATTTCTCTTGTGTAATTATTAATTAGTTTTATATGGATGTTAATAATGTTGATCCCCCCCCCCCCCCCCCCCCCCCAGTAATAAGTAAGTAAGTAAGTAAGTAAGTAAGAAAGTAAGTAAAGTAAGTAAGTAAGTAAGTTTATCAGGTATAACAAATACAGTTACATAGATTTATCAAACATAGCAGCCATATGTGTAGAGAACCTAGTCAGTCAGAGTGACTTAATTTTCCATGTGGTATTACTTTGCTTGGTCTTTCTTCACAATATATATTAATATATCAGTCTTCTACTTACCTCATATATCAATCTTCATGATAGTTACTCACAACATTTATATTAACTCACAACAATTGACAAAAATGTTCAATAATTTCCCTCCTTCGCGCCACTTTGTTGTTGTTCTATTTGTTGGGTTTTATAGTTTTGGGCTCACTGACACATGTGCGGAGTATCCAACCCGACCTCTCTATGGTACCATGAGCCGTGTCCAACCCGACCCTCTGTATGACACCATGAGCCGTTGTCCAACCCGACCTCTGTTTTGACACATGAGTCGTGTCCAACCCCGACCTCTGCTATGAACCATGAGCCGTGTCCAAACCCGACTCTCTTATGGTACCTGAGCCGTGTCAAACCCGACCTCTGCATGACACCGTGAGCCGTGTCCAACCGACCTATGTTATGACACATGAAGTCGTGTCAACCCGACATCTGTTTGACCACCATGAGCCGTGTCCAATCCCGACCTCTCTATGGTTACATAGAGCCGTGTCAACCCGACCTCTGCTTTGACACCATGAAGCCGTGTCCAACCCGACCTCTCTATGGTACCATGAGCGTTGCCAACCGACCTCGCCATGACACCGTGAGCCGTGTCCAAAACCGTACCTCTCCATGACACAATTTGAACCGTGTCCAACCCGACCTCTTCTATGGGTACCATGAGCCGTGTCCAACCCGACCCTGTACCGGGACCCATGAGCCTGAGTATTCGACCCGACCTCTCCCCTATTTATTTATTAACAAAATTGAGCATACATACAGAGGTACAAAAAAATACAGATAAGAGGCATGCATGCCAAAGCACTTATACTATTGATAGTATTACGGGCTGGGCTTTAAAATTAACTTAGATTACTAAGCAATGATCGAATCAGGATAAAAACATTATTGTAAACAGATGACTAATAAAGCACAATTGAGTATTAACAAAGATCAGGTCATATTTGGTTGCTTTGCATTGCTGTACATTCGTCGTATGGAGTTCTGTTTTTAAAAGGTAGTGTATTTAAAAAATAATAAAGTTAGATTGGTTTTGGTTTAACATATTATGTGATATAATCTTGTGAGAAACATTTAATGATATACAATTTATAAGGTTCAGTTATTCTGTATTTATTTGGTTTTGGGTGAGTAAGTGTGTCTTTCGAGAAGAGACTTGAATTTGCGTAAAAAAGGTTGTTCAGAGATTTCTTTATATTTACAGGTGTAATGAAGTCAGATTTTAGGAGCTTTATATGTGAATGAGTTTTTGCATAGTGTAGAGATGGAGACACGTGGACCATCAAAGAGTGATCTGTGCCTTGTGTTATGGCTCATGTGTTCTGTTGAGGTTTCGGCAAGGAGGATGTTTGAAGGGGTGGGCGCTAATATCAGAGTCAGTTAAGTGTTCTTATGTATGTAATAGGTGCAGTAATAATAGTAGGATGTTTTGTATGGTGAGTAGGTTTAGTGTATTGAATATTGGTGGAGTGTGCTGCCTGTAGTGAGAATTTGTTATCATTCTAACTGCAGCCTTTTGTTGGGTAATTAGTGGTCTGAGATGGTTAATTGTTGTTGAGCCCCATGCACAAATTCCATAGGTGAGATAGGGGTAAATAAGAGAGTGATATAAAGCCAGGAGGGCTGACTGTGGAGCATAGTACCGTATCTTCGATAGTATGCCTACAGTCTTGGAAATTTTCTTAGAAATTTGTTGTATATGTGTATGAAATTTGAGTCTATTATCAAGGTGGATTCCTAAGAATTTTCCCTCTGTTAGCTTTGTGATAGGTGATCCGTTTATCATTATGTTAAGAGGGACATCTGTAGCTCTGTTACCAAACTGAATGAAGTAGGTTTTGTCAATGTTTAGTGTAAGTTTGTTAGTCCTCATCCAGGTAGATATTTTCTGTAATTCGGTATTTACAGTATTGGCTAGCGTGACTGGGCTCGGGTGGGAGAAGACGTATGTAGTGTCATCTGCAAATAGTGTGGGTTTGAGTAATTGCGAAGCATTTGGTAGGTCATTTATGTATAGGACAAAGAGAAGAGGGCCTAGGACACTTCCCTGTGGGACACCAACTGTAATTGGTTGTGCAGAAGAGTTTGCCCCATTTGCGTACACATATTGGCTTCTGTTGCTGAGGTATGACTTGAGGTAGTTGAGGGAGTGCCCTCTTATACCATAGTGTGACAATTTTACGTGGAGTAAGTCGTGGTCAACTGTATCAAAAGCTTTACGTAAGTCAATGAAGATCCCCAGTGGGACTTTTTTTTTTCTCTATTGCAGTGTATATATGTTCTAGCATGTGTATAATAGCATCATTAGTATTTTTATTAGGCCTGAATCCAAATTGGCAGGGGTTGAGTATGTTTTGGGAGATAAGGTAGGAGTAGATTCGTTTATGAATTAATTTTTCGAAGATTTTTGAGAGAGGGTGTAAGTTGGATATTGGCCTATAGTTATTCAACTCTGTTTGGTCTCCTCCTTTGTGGATCGGGGTGACCCTTGCTATTTTGAGTACTGTAGGGAAGGGGAGGATTCAATGGATTTGTTAAAGAGTGTTGCAATGATTGGTGATAGCACTTGTGACACTTTTTTGAATATAAAGGGTGGTAAGGTATTTAAATCTCCTGCCTTGTTTTTTAGTGCGTTGATAATAAGGGAGACTTCGTATGGGTTAGTCGGAGCTAGGAACAGAGTGTTCGGGTAGTTGCCGTGAGGTAGTCATTTGGTGGGGTTATCTGAGCTTGGGATTTTATTGGCAAGGTTTTGTCCTATAGTGGAGAAGAAATCATTGAGTCTGTTTGCTGTTTCTGTTGGTGGGAGTTGGGGTTCATCTGATTTTGCTAATTTTATTTCGCTATTTCGTGATATCTTTTTTGTTCCCAGAATTTCTGATAGGGTTTTCCAGGTCTTTTTTATATCACCTCGTAAGTTGGATAATCTGTTCTCATAATACAATTTTTTTGCCCTTCTTATCAGGCTGGTTAGGATTGACGAGTAACGTTTTGTTTGGTCTCTGGTTATGTGACCCATTCTGTACTGTTTTTCATATTGGTGTTTTGTATTTATGGATTTGAGAATGCTGGGTGTTCAGTCTCTTAGCTGTCATCTGTTTAGTTTTTTTAGGGCAGTGCTTGTTATAGAGGTATTGGGTCTTTTTTAGAAAATTATTAATACATTCGTCAATATCTGTATAGATTTCTAGCTCAGTGTGCCAGTCAATGTTTGCTACTGCTGTTGTGAAGTTATTAATGGCTGCCTCATTGTGAAGTCTGAGGGTGACTTTAGTAGTGTCTTGGGGTAGTTTACCAAGAGTTGTTATGAGGAAAGTAGGGTAGTGGTCTGTGGTATTATCTGTAATTATGCCTGATTTTAAAGTGGATATGGTGTTGGTCCAGATGTGGTCAAGTAGGGAAACACTAGTCTCTGTAACTCTTGTAGGTTTTGTTATGTTGGTTTGCAACATACGTTATCTTTGTGTTTGTGAATTCAGTAAACGGGGGCCCCGGGTCTTGCCGGGATTTATATTAAAGTCACCGAAGAGTAGTAAGTGATCTTTTCAGGTTTGCATCAGTTATCTTACTTCCGGGTTTTTTGACTAAATTGGCTAATTTTTGGGACTGGGGAAAATCTGTAGATGTTTATAAATTTGTGAGAGTTTTTTTTTGGGTTTTTGGGGATTTGTTTTTGGGGCTATTAATTTCCCCATGTTCCCCCCTTGTGAAAGTTTTTAGTGTTACATTCTAGTTGGTTGAGTAGTTTTATTGCTGTGCCCCCCCCCCTTGTTGGTCGGGCCCTTTACTTTGTGTAGGGCTGTTTGAAACCCGGGAATGGCTTAGAACTGTACTTTTGGGCCCTTTCCCAAAGGTTTTTCAGTTAGTTTTTAATGATGGACATTTTGGGCATGTAGGGAAAATTTAAAAATGCTATGAGGTCATCTTTAATGCTTGTTTTAAAGATCGATATTGTATTTTTAAAGATAGTTTGTTGTTTTTTGGGGACTAAAGAAGTGCCTTTGATTTTTTCTGCGGGTGTAGAAATTTAAAAACAGTAACTGTTTTTTTGATTCATTTAAGTCTTTTAAAAAAAGGGGTTTTGGAAATCAGGATAATGTTTTGAAATAATAAGATTTGTATTTGAATTTATAGTTAAAAAATTAAGTATAAAACAAAAAAAAATTAGTCTTAAGGTAAAAAAAAACCCAACCTAAATTTTTTAAACAATTGTAAAAAATGACCCAAAGGTAGTTTTTTTTTTAAGCTAAAAAAAAGGAGATAATACAAAAGGGCCCTAATGGTCCCTTTTAAATCCGTGCCCAAACCCCGACCTCTGTAGGCACCCCTGAGCCGGGGAGTATCGAACCCGGTTTTCTTTTAAAGGTACCAGAAACTTTTGCCGAAGGGTGGACATGAGAGAAAAAGGAACCAAAATTCCTTTTTTATATTTAGATTGAAAAATTGAAGTTCCAAATCTGATCCTGTGGACGCCCCTTTGGGAAACCCCAAACAAAAGGGGGACGCCCTTGGAAACCCCCGCAGAGAGGGACCCCCCCTTGCCAAGCCCAAGCAGAGAGGGCGCCCTTGCCCCGCCCCAGCAGAGGGGGGCGCCCTTTGCCAAGCCCAAAACAGGGCAGGGGCCGCCCTTGCCAAGCCCCAGCAGAGAGGGAGCCTTTTTCTAAGGGGCCCCGTCAGCATAGTTGCTTTATCCCTGTAAACCCAGGGATTATATAGCCCTCCAGTAGCAAACATCCATGCGCTTTAACACGAGAAAACCCCTGTTTGGCCCGTGGCTTTTTTGTGACGTCCGGGATGCACCCAGGAGGCCCCTTTCCCCTTTTCCGGCCCCACTCGGCGGCAGACCTACAAGGCCCGTGAAAGGGAAAGGCCCCCCGGGCTCCATCCTTTATCTCAGTCTGGAACCCAATTAAAACCTACCATCCTTCAAGTTTGTCTACCTTAAACCCCACGATATCTCCATTCAAAAAACCCCTTACGTTAAATTTGGTTGACAGCGGTGAGCCCTGTAATTCTGACGATTACAGCGATTTCTGGAGATAAAATTGTCGAAAAGCCCAAAACGGCCATTTCGGTCACCCGTAGGCCTACCGGGTTCCCCCCCATCCAGCTTCCTCAAACCCGGGTACTCTACCAAACTTCTACATTATTTTACTGGTCAGTCTCTTTGTATTAGTGGTTATTGCTTTTGCATTATCCGGGGGGTTGACCCGAGTTTGCAAAATAAGCCAGCTTCCGTTGTGGTGGGGGAGTCAGAACACCCGAGCCCAGTCCAGCCTAGCCTATCCATCTAATTTTTTTTGTCTCCAAGCAGTTCCCACCCTGCTGTGCTATCGTGTGAAGTTATAAGTTTCTGTTTGAAGGGTTAAGAAACCCAGTTTAGCAACTAACCCAGGTGTCTTACCCCAGTACTAAGCAAGCCACATGGTCCCCTTCATCGCTTGTGATTCATTTCCAAAGCTTCTGAGTGCTCCTTGTCATCCTTTTTGGTGTTGTAGTATTTGTGGGTTTTCTTCTACCCCAGCCGGCTTAAAATTTTATCTTCGCGGCAGTGTGGGTTTTCTCAGTGAGGCTTAGCGTTCAACCCATAAGCCCCAGCCACTCACGACAGTGTGTCGCCCCATTCCCGGCTCAGTGCCTCGTCGCCATTACCCACAAACCCACCAGTCGGCCTTTTACATCCCCCGCTGCCACCTTTGTCGTGGGGTTCTTGAATGGGATATCGTAGGATAAGTCCGAACAAACAGCCTACGGGGAAGGTTAGCCGAGGACCTTGATATCAGAGTTCAATCCCACTTTTGAAATTTACCTGGCAAGTCAAATGTAGTCGCGTGCTTTATCCGACACTTTAGTGTATTTACTGCAGTCCCCCATTTACTGTCGGGATGTCAAAAATGCCCAGGAACCGACCCCTTGTTTTTGGGTTTGGGATTCGATTCCTGCTCCGGAAGAGCTTTTTCTTACTGTGAAGCCACCGTCCCCATTAGTGACTTTGAACGACCCAAAGAGTTATGTATCGAATAGTCGAGTTGAGACTCTAGCAGAGATTTTAGTAATTCCCAGCACTAGTGTTGTATTGTATCTTTTGTAGATACTCGTTCAGATCTTCAGTAAAGGGCATGTGTTACCCATGCGAGGAATTCGATTCCCAGAGATGTAACCATTTCCCATACGAAAAACCTTACCTCGCAAAATTTTGGGTTTAATGTAAACAGCCTGCTAATTAGATGCCCGAGAGAATAAAATTTGTAAAAATGTGTGTTTTTTTTATTAGCTGTCAGTTTGTCAGAATTTTCGTGTTCCCCCCTCCGTATTCTGAGAATTAACAGTCTAGATTTGAGGTGACCGAATCTGCCTTTCTTTAAAACTTCTTTGTATATATTTATTTTCCTCAGAATCCTTTGAGGATAAATAAGATGACGATAAATTTCCCTCCATATTGTTAATGATTTTTTTTATATTTTGTAAGATTAGTTAACACCCATTACGAAAAAATCATGTTGTACCACCCATTGTTTCTAAGTTATATTGAATTTTGTTTTTTGATAGAATCACCCCGATCCCCCCTGCCTGTTCGCCCATGTATAGTGTGTATGTCGGGGCGACTAGTAACGACCGAGTGTCAGATAGTTGCTGATCCTGTATTCCCGTATTTATAGCATAGCAGTAGCATATCCTGTGCTTTGACACGAACCCCTTGGGCCTGGGCTTTGTGGACGTCCGGGATGCACAGAGGAGGCCCCTTCCCCCCCCTTGCCCGGCCCCATCGGCGGGGACCCACAAGGGGTGAAAGGTAGGCACCGGGCTCCATTTCATCTAGTCTGAAATAACCCCCCATCTACAGTTGTTACCCTTTTCCTTGATTCTCCATTCAAGAACCCCCCCTTTCGACAGCCCCAGCAGAGGGGTGCCCCTTTCCAAGCCCCAGAGAGAGGGAAAGCCCTTGCCAAGCCCCCGAAAAGAGGGACGCCCCCGCCAAGCCTCAGCAGAGGGAGCCTTTGTCAAGCCCCAGCAGAGAGGGACGCCCTTGCCCAAACCCCCGAAGAGGAGACGCCCTTGCCAACCCCCCGAAGAGAGGACGCCCTCGCCAAGCCCCCCGCAGGAGGGACGCCCTTGTCAAGCCCCCCGCAGAAAAGGGGCGCACTTTTCAAGCCCCAAAGAGAGAGATACCCTTGCCAAACCCCAGCAGAGGGGACGCCCTTGCCAACCCCCCGCAGAGAGGGACGCCCCTTTCCAAACCCAAAAAGAGAGGGACGCCCTTGCCAAGCCCCAGAAGGGGAGCCTTTGTAAACCCCAGCAGAGAGGGGGCCCTTGCCCAAACCCCAAACAGACAGGGACGCCTTGCCCAACTCCGAGAGAGGGATGTCCTTGCCAAGCCCAAGCAGAGAGAACCCCTTGCCAAGCCCCAGCAGAGAGGGACGCCCTGCCAATCCCCGAAGAGAGGGACGCCCTTGCCCAAACCCCCGCAGAGAGTGACGCCCCCGCAAAAACCCAGCAGAGAGGGGGCGCCCTTTCCCAAGCCCCGCAGAGAGGGACGCCTTTTCCATGCCCCCGAAAAAGAGGTCACCCCTTGCAAGGCCCAGAAAAGAGGAACGCCCCTTGCCGCCCAGGGAAAAGAGGGACACCCTCGCCAAAAACCCCAAAAAAGAGGGTGCCCTTACCAAGCCCAAGCGAGAGGATGCCCTTGCCCAAACCCCAGAAAAGAAGGACGCCCTTTCCAAGCCCAAGCAGAGGGGACGCCGTGCCAAGCCCCAAAAAAAAGGGATGCCCCTTTCCAAACCCAAGCAGAGAGGGTGCCGTTGCCAAGCCTAGAAGAGAAGGGCGCCTTGCCAAAGCCCCAAACAGAGAGGGGAGCTGTTGCCAAGCCCCAGAAGAGAGGGACGCCCCCTACCAACCCCAAGCGGAGGGGATGCCGTTGCCCAAACCCCAGAAGGAAGGACGCCCTTTCCCAAACCCCCGCAGAGAGGGCGCCTGGAGTTTTCCTGGAGGAGTTAAAGGGGGGCAAAAGCCCCCCCGCGACTCGGTCTGTGACCCGACCTCCCGGGGGATAGGCCTGATCAACCCGGTGTTATGCTGGCTGCCGCAAAACCAATTACGGCCACAGCCCGGCTGGTCAGGGGGACCCACTTTAGGTGCTTGTCCAGTGCCGCTTGAAACTGCCCGGGGTCATTGGTAATCCCCCTTTGTAGTGGGAGGCAGTTGAACAGTCTCTGCCCCCAACCCTTTTGTATTGTTTTCTTAAAATGCTGTGACACCCCCGCTTTTTTATTGGGGGTTATTGCATGGCCAAGTCTTTTGCTTCGTTTTGAGTATTTTCGTGTGCAAGTTCGGTATTGTCCTTCTAGGATTTTCCAGGTGTAATGATTGTATCTCTCCCGCCTATTCCAGGGGAATAAAGGTTCAGAACTTCAAGCGCTTCCCTAATGAAAGGGGTTTTTTTTCTCCCTTATGTGCCCGTGAAAGGTTTTCTGTAATTTTCTAGGTCAGCAAATTTTACCTGCCTTGAAAAGGGGCTGTTAGGTGCAGCAATATTCCAGCCTAGATAGAACAAGCGACCTGAGGAGTGTCATCAAGGGCTTGGCATCCCTAGTTTTGAAGGTTTTCTTATCCATCGAATTTTCTAGCAGCTGTGATTGATACAATGTTATGGTCCTTGAAGGTGAGATCCTCCGATATGATCACTCCCAGGTCTTTGACGTTGGTGTTTCGCTCTACTTTGTGGCAAGAATTTGTTTTGTTCTCTGATGAAGATTTAATTTCCTCGTGTTTACCATATCTGAGTAATTGAAATTTCTCATCGATGAACTTCATATTGTTTTCTGCAGCCCACTGAAAGATTTGGTTGATGTCCGCCTGGAGCCTTGCAGTGTCTGCAATGGAAGACACTGTCATGCAGATTCGGGTGTCATCTGCAAAGGAAGACACGGTGCTGTGGCTGACATCCTTGTCTATGTCAGATAAGAGGATGAGGAACATGATGGTAGCGAGTACTGTGCCTTGTGGAACAGAGCTCTTCACCGTGGCTGCCTCTCACTTTACTCTGTTGACGACTACTCTCTGTGTTCTGTTAGTGAGGAAATTATAGATCCATCGACCGACTTTTCCTGTTATTCCTTTAGCACGCATTTTGTGCGCTATTACGCCATGGTCACACTTGTCGAAGGCTTTTTCAGAGTCTGTATATATTACATCTGCATTCTTTTTGTCTTCTAGTGCATCTAGGACCTTGTCGTAGTGATCCAATAGTTGAGACAGACAGGAGCGACCTGTTCTAAACCCATGTTGCCCTGGGTTGTGTAACTGATTGGTTTCTAGATGGGTGGTGATCTTGCTTCTTAGGACCCTTTCAAAGATTTTTATGATATGGGATGTTAGTGCTATCGGTCTGTAGTTCTTTGCTGTTGCTTTACTGCCCCCTTTGTGGAGTTGGGCTATGTCTGTTGTTTTTAGTAACTGTGGGACGACCCCCGTGTCCATGCTCCCTCTCCATAGGATGGTAAAGGCTCTTGATAGGGGCTTCTTGCAGTTCTTGATGAACACAGAGTTCCATGAGTCTGGCCCTGGGGCAGAGTGCATGGGCATGTCATTTATCGCCTGTTCCAAGTCATTTGGCGTCAGGATAACATCAGATAGGCTTGTGTTAACCAAATTCTGTGGCTCTCTCATAAAAAATTCATTTTGATCTTTGACTCTCAGTCTGGTTAGTGGCTTGCTAAAAACCGAGTCATATTGGGACTTGAGTAGCTCACTCATTTCCTTGCTGTCATCTGTGTAGGACCCATCTTGTTTAAGTAAGGGCCCAATACTGGACGTTGTTCTCGACTTTGATTTGGCATATGAGAAGAAATACTTTGGGTTTCTTTCGATTTCATTTTTGGCTTTTAGTTCTTCCCGCGATTCCTGACTCCTATAAGATTCCTTTAGCTTAAGTTCGATGTTTGCTATTTCTCTGACCAGTGTCTCCCTACGCATTTCGGATATATTGACCTCTTTTAGCCGCTCTGTTATTCTTTTCCGTCGCCTGTAAAGGGAGCTCCTGTCACTTTCTGTTTTACATCTACTCATCCTTTTTCTTAGAGGAATAAGCCTTGTGCATACATCGAGTGCCACCAAGTTAATCTGTTCTAGGCATAAGTTGGGGTCTGTGTTCCTTAGTATATCTTCCCAGCTTATATCGGTTAGGATTTGGTTTACTTGGTTCCACTTTATGTTTTTGTTATTGAAGTTGAATTTGGTGAATGCTCCCTCGTGACTAATCTCATTACTTCGGTCTGGGGCTCCGCGCATACATGTCTGAACCTCAATTATGTTGTGATCTGAGTATATTGTTTTTGATATGGTGACATTTCTTATCAGATCATCATTGTTAGTGAAGATGAGGTCTAGTGTATTTTCCAGTCTAGTAGGCTCTATTATTTGCTGGTTTAAATTGAATTTTGTGCAGAGATTTAAAAGCTCGTGTGAGTGTGAGTTTTCATCAGAGCTGCCTCCTGGTGTTATTACTGCAACAATATTATTTGCTATATTCCTCCATTTTAGGTGCCTTAAGTTGAAATCCCCCAGGAGCAAGATGTTGGGTGCAGGAGCTGGAAGATTTTCCAGACAGTGGTCAATTTTTAACAGCTGTTCCTGGAATTGCTGGGATGTTGCATCCGGAGGCTTGTAGCCTACCACAATGACTAGGTTTTGGTTCTCGATCTTTACTGCTAAAACTTCCGCTACATCATTTGAGGCATTAAGCAGTTCTGTGCAAACAAGTGACTCTGCAATGTACATCTGGTGGTGGTGATATAACCTGCCATAGATACTTGTAACCCAGCCGGAGCCGGGCGGTAGTGACATCCAAGAGTCTGCTTATCTTGTTGGATGCACCATAGACATGTGGCTCCTGCATGATGGAATGATGATAGATGGACTGACTTGTGTCAATCTCCCTAAGTCTTAAGTCAATAAAGTTCATTTGAAGTTCTTTTCGTATTATTGTTCTCAAACTGCTAACTGACAACCCAAGATTGTAATCTACCTCTTCTTTGAAAGCATACAGCTTAGCCAATTCATCAGTTCTATCATGCATCTGAAGACCAATGTGAGATGGAATCCACAGCATGCGCACTCTGACTCCACTGTCCACAATCTTACCATACCTATGTCTGGCTTCTGACACAAGCATACCACAATTTATACTTAATGAGTTGAGAGCATTTATGGATGACAGAGAATCAGTTACAATTAAAGTGTCAACCTTAGATACCTGGATGCATTTGAGTGCAAGGAGGATGGAAACAGTTCTGTTTGAAGGGCAGAGGCCCAGTTATTAATACGTGCTCCAATTTCTTTATGAGAGCCATCACTCTGTATGACAACAGCAGCACTACCAGCTGCACCAGTGAACTGGTGAACAGAACCATCAACGTAAATAATTTGTGAAAGAGTGTTCTGTGTGATTAAGTTATCAATACAGCTTAAGGCATCATGTTTGGCTTCAAGACGAAGCTTTGGTTGTGATTTAAGAAGAGTTTTGGGGGGAAATGGAGAAATGGTAGTTTGGAATGGGATAATATCCCATGGAGCAGGGAAATGTCTCTGTTGTCTAACTTGACATAGATCATGTAGCTGGTTCATGCGGAGGTCGGTTCCAGTTTTTTCGATCCATCTGGAAGGATGTTCACCAGTGCTGAGGAAAGTTTGGAGGGCTTCTGTGCAGGGGTTTGAATGGGCTAACCTAAGCATATTGACCCCAATAAGGATATTTCTTTCGTAACACGATCTCTAATGCTTGAAATATTAAGTTCTTTCCGCATATTTAAAATTTTGGCAGTACGAGGGCATCCTAGGATGATCCTCATTGCTTCGTTTTGCAGTTTTTCCAGCCCTCCAAGCTTCCAGTCAAATACGAGTGCAAGTAGTGGCGCCGCATAATCAACCAATGATTATCAAGCAAGATAATCAAGCAAGATACATCATTTTCACAATTTTAACATTAGCTCAATACCTGGGATGAAAACCTGCCACAACTCTATGTGCTCTCAGCCTTTCTTTGTATTGGCGACAAAGTCTCGTCACAACAGGTCCAAGTAGTGGAACCTCAAAGCCTAGATACCTGTATCTGCTTACATATTGTAGAAGAGACCCATAATGCAACTGAATCTGAGGAACTGTGCCTCTCTGTCGAAGAGGACGCCTGTTGAGTATCTTTGTTTTATCCCCTGAGATTATTAACCACAGGTCCTGACACGAGGCTAGTACATGATTAAGAATGTTTTTGGTGTTGGAGAATCCGGTGGTGTGAATCATTATATCATCAGCAGAACTAACCATATAATGATGGGGCTGGCTAGGCATAGCATTAAGTAGGACATTAATCAGAATATTGAAAAGGGTGGGACTGAGCACACCTCCCTGTGGGGTTCCTAAATCAAAGTCTTTAGTTACACTTCTATGTCCCTGGAACAACAGAGACGACTTTCTGTTGGACAGGTAACCTTTAATCCAGCGGAGAAGCCATCCTCCAACATCCATTCTGGCAAGTTCACTAATGATTACATGTCGGTTGGCTACATCAAAAGCGGATTTAAGGTCAAGGAAGGTAGTGTAGGAGCTGTCAGTGTGCAGGGTGAGAAAAGTGGTAATGCAATGATGCACACTCCTTCTATTACCTGGAGTTTACCTGGAGAGAGTTCCGGGGGTCAACGCCCCCGCCGCCCGGTCTGTGACCAGGCCTCCTGATGGATCAGAGCCTGATCAGCCAGGCTGTTACTGCTGGCTGCACGCAAACCAACGTACGAGCCACAGCCCGGCTGGTCAGGAACTGACTTTAGGTGCCTGTCCAGTGCCAGCTTGAAGACTGCCAGGGGTCTGTTGGTAATCCCCCTTATGTATGCTGGGAGGCAGTTGAACAGTCTCGGGCCCCTGACACTTATTGTATGGTCTCTTAACGTGCTAGTGACACCCCTGCTTTTCATTGGGGGAATGTTGCATCGTCTGCCAAGTCTTTTGCTTTCGTAGTGAGTGATTTTCGTGTGCAAGTTCGGTACTAGTCCCTCTAGGATTTTCCAGGTGTATATAATCATGTATCTCTCCCGCTTGCGTTCCAGGGAATACAGGTTCAGGAACCTCAAGCGCTCCCAGTAATTGAGGTGTTTTATCTCCGTTATACGCGCTGTGAAGGTTCTCTGTACATTTTCTAGATCAGCAATTTCACCTGCCTTGAAAGGTGCTGTAAGTGTGCAGCAATATTCCAGCCTAGATTGAACAAGTGACCTGAAGAGTGTCATCATGGTCTTGGCATCCCTAGTTCGAAGTCACTTGGCGTCATGATAACATCAGATAGGCTTGTGTTAACCAAATTCTGTGGTTCTCTCATAAAAAATTCATTTTGATCTTCGACTCTCAGTCTGGTTAGTGGCTTGCTAAAAATTGAGTCATATTAGGGCGTGTCAGCGTGCCTCGTTGTGCTCCGGGTTTTCTCGTGTTTTCACGGTCGCTCTTACGTGCTAGAACTTTAATTTGTGTCATCAATCCTATACGATACATCCCTCTAGCGCCTGGAACCAGTCTTGGGCGGAAAACATTATATACTGAGTCAAAAAAGGAGAATTAGTGTGCACTACCTAGCAGAGTTTACTGCCAGAGGGGAATCATAGGCCTGTGTCCCGTGTGAAAAAAATAATAATAATTGAACTTTTCGTGTCAGAGGAAAGAAAGTCTCCCTGATAACATTGAGTATACATAGTGTATAGTGTATACTACAGTGGCTCCCTAGTATATTGATGATAAAGGCTGAAGTGTCATTTGAAAACAGGTGAATTTGTAAATGAAGTGATAAGCCTATAGAGGCAGGTGCCAGAAGTCGCCAGAAACTTAACACAGGTCAGCTGTTTTTAATAATCTTCCTGGCTTGCTAGTGTACTCGCATCTAATCTAGTGATACCAGTGAATAGCAGAATACAGTGTTGTAGTAGCAACTAACCAGTATTATAATGGTACTTAGTGGAGTGGAGTGACTTTCATTAGTTTCTTTTTTCTTGAAATACCAGACGTATACTGTGAATTTCATATAACCTGTAGTTACCAGCGGTCGCAATATACACAACGAGAAGCAATTTTTTACTACAGAAAAGCGTCCTTCCTCCAAAATTTTTCCACCAGTCAACTATAGTGATAATAAAAGCATTTATTGTGCGGAGACGGAAAAAAAATAGAAAAGCTAGATACAGCGATTGATAATTGGGTGAGTCGCCGTTCGTCATTGTAGGAGTTGCCAGCAGTCCCCCGGTTCTTCAACAGCAAGTTATACTTTTGTATCAATCAAATCACATATTACTCGGGTAGATAATTTTCCAGTAGACCCTTTTCAGGGTTTTTAGCTCAAATCACCGACCATTTATGTTTTAAATAAGTGACCCACTGATCAGATCAGATCGATGCCGAACCCTTGACTGGTCCGAACCCATGACTGGTCGAACCTGAGGCCCGAACCCTTGACTGGTCCGAACCCTTGACTGGTCCGAACCCTTGACGGGTTTTTCAAATGGTTTCTTTGGACAATAAAGCAGACTGTAAACGGATGGGGTTGTAGGCGCCCTTATAAACAAAAAACATTAAATATAAATAGGAAAACGTGCACGGTAAGCTCCCCAATATACAAAAACAGTTAGAAACAGAAATACAAATAGCTAGAGCTTCATTTAAGGAGGTTATTAATAGAATATTCAAGAGGTTGCTAGTAGAATTGCAGTAAATAACCATTTCAAAGCATTATGAACCTGTGTGTAGACTGTGGTCAGTCAAACAAACGGGCTTCCACATGGGTAAATTGTCATTTTTGGGGAAAATTGGTGTCACGCCCCTTGTGCAGATATCCAAAGGGAACTAGCTACAAGCAGTTTTTAAAAACAGGGAAGTGTTTTTGGGTATCCCCAAAATGGAGATAAATCTTGTGGACTAAAATCACAAGGGTATTAAAAGAGGGACAACATCAAAGCTGCTTTCATAGAAAACCTGGAAGCTTTCTACAACAGATGGGAACATAAAAAGTCTGGGCTGAATGGTACTGCCCTTGATACTGGCAATGTAGTCAGAAACTGTAAAGCTGGAGGTGATGTCCTGGTAGTCAGCAAATGTGGGGCTGATAGTGCTGTCCTGGGAGACAGTAATGGTGAAGCTGGAGGTGCTGTCCTGGGAGACAGTAATGGTGAAGCTGGAGGTGCTGTCCTGGGAGACAGTAATGGTGAAGCTGGAGATGCTGTCCTGGGAGACAGTAATGGTGAAGCTGGAGATTTTGTCCAGGTAGTCGGGAATTATACGCAGGAAGGAAGACATATAAATGACCTCATAGGGGACTACAAGTGTAGTCAAAGATAAGATAAAACCAATATTGCAAACTAGAAATACCGCAGGAAATAGCAAACAAGAGGACTCCACTAGCAATAGTGAGGATATATTACCTAGGGATTGGCAGAGAGCATGCATAGTTCCTTTGTATAAAGGCAAAGGGGATAAAAGAGAGTGCAAAAATTATAGGGGGATAAGTCTGCTGAGTATACCTGGTAAAGTGTATGGTAGAGTTATTATTGAAAGAATTAAGAGTAAGACGGAGAATAGGATAGCAGATGAACAAGGAGGCTTTAGGAAAGGTAGGGGGTGTGTGGACCAGGTGTTTACAGTGAAACATATAAGTGAACAGTATTTAGATAAGGCTAAAGAGGTCTTTGTGGCATTTATGGATTTGGAAAAGGCGTATGACAGGGTGGATAGGGGGGCAATGTGGCAGATGTTGCAAGTATATGGTGTAGGAGGTAGGTTACTGAAAGCGTGAAGAGTTTTTACGAGGATAGTGAGGCTCAAGTTAGAGTATGTAGGAAAGAGGGAAATTATTTCCCAGTAAAAGTTGGCCCTTTGACAAGGATGTGTGATGTCACCGTGGTTGTTTAATATATTTTAGATGGGGTTGTAAGAGAAGTTTAAAAGCGAGGGGCTTGACAGAGGCGTGGAGTTAAAAGTTAAAGAATCACACACAAAGTGGGAGTTGTCACAGCTGCTCTTTGCTGATGACACTGTGCTCTTGGGAGATTCTGAAGAGAAGTTTGCAGAGATGGTGGATGAATTTGGTAGGGTGTGCAAAAGAAGAAAAATTAAAGGTGAATACAGGAAAGAGTAAGGTTATGAGGATAACAAAAAGATTAGGTGATGAAAGATTGAATATCAGATTGGAGGGAGAGAGTATGGAGGAGGTGAATGTATTCAGATATTTGGGAGTGGACGTGTCAGCGGATGGGTCTATGAAAGATGAGGTGAATCATAGAATTTTATGAGGGAAAAAAAAAGTGAGTGGTGCCCCTTAGGAGTCTGTGGGACAAAGAACTTTGGGCCCCTTTGGAGGCAAAGAGGGGAATGTATGAGAGTATAGTTTTACCAACGCTCTTATATGGGTGTGAAGCATGGGTGATGAATGTTGCAGCGAGGAGAAGGCTGGAGGCAGTGGAGATGTCATGTCTGAGGGCAATGTGTGGTGTGAATATAATACAGAGAATTCGTATAGTTTGGAAGTTAGGAGGAGGTGCGGGATTACCAAAACTGTTGTCCAGAGGGCCGAGGAAGGGTTGTTGAGGTGGTTCGGACATGTAGAGAGAATGGAGCGAAACAGAATGACTTCAAGAGTGTATCAGTCTGTAGTGGAAGGAAGGCGGGGTAGGGGTCGGCCTAGGAAAGGTTGGAGAGAGGGGGTTAAAGGAGGTTTGTGTGCGAGGGGCTTGGACTTTCAGCAGGTATGCATGAGCGTGTTTGATAGGAGTGAATGGAGACAAATGGTTTTTAATACTTGACGTGCTGTTGGAGTGTGAGCAAAATAACATTTATGAAGGGGTTCAGGGAAACTGGCAGGACGGACTTGAGTCCTGGAGATGGGAAGTACAGTGCCTGCACTCTGAAGGAGGGGTGTTAATGTTGCAGTTTAAAAACTGTAGTGTAAAGCACCCTTCTGGCAAGACAGTGATGGAGTGAATGATGGTGAAAGTTTTTCTTTTTCGGGCCACCCTGCCTTGGTGGGAATCGGCCAGTGTGATAATAAAAAAAAAATAAAAATATTACCAAAAACAACTGGTGGGAGCTCCATTGTTGGTGCTAGGGAGGATAGAAGTAAGACAGGGAAATATGCACCAACAGGGAATACAGTCACAGAAACCCAAGGCAAACGGAAACCAAGCCTGTGCACATACTATGCACTTGGTATCTGCTGGCATGGGAAATCTGGAAAAACAGATGGGACGTGCAACTATGACCACCCTAGAAAATGCCATGCCCATATGACAACAGGAAAATGCAAACTCCCTTCCTGTAAGCTTTTTCACCCTGAACTGTGTACCTCTTCAGTACAGGAAAGACTGTGCTATAACTTAAATTGCCAGGCATACCATCTAAAGGGGACAAAAAGATACAAAACATCCAGGCCATGGGAAAACCTGGGTAGCCACAGCCACTCAAGAGGGAGAGGTTTTTTAGTGCCAGGAAGGAAAAAAAACTGGCAGGAAATGGCAGAAATCGTACACCAAATCCAGTCATTCCTCGAGTGGAACCACAGTCGATGGCCTCCACTCCAAACCAACAGACACAGATACTAATGCCGGAAAAAAAATCCCCCTCCCCCAGTACCAACAATACCACCAGTCCGATAACATTCTTCTTTACAAATATACAGGGTCTAAAGCCAGCAACAAACAACAAAATACATTTCATCCGTGGACTGCTTGCAGAGGCAAAGGCAATGTTCGCAGCTTTCACTGAGACCCACATAAAGGATCACTTGGACAACGAAATATGGATCCCACGTTACAACCTATACAGATGTGACAGAGTGAACAGGCAAAAGGGGGGGGGGTTGGCCTGTACATTGCAGAGTCACTTGTTTGCACAGAACTGCTTAATGCCTCAAATGATGTTTACCTGGAGTTTACCTGGAGAGAGAGTTCCGGGGGTCAACGCCCCCCGCCCCGGGAGGAAACCAAAAAAAAATTCCCAAAAAACCCCAAAAAAAAACCCCCCCCTTTTTAAATTTTTAAAACCTTTCCCAGCAAAAATTCCCTTTTGGGGGAAATCCCCCTTTTTTTTTTCTTTTTTTTTTAAAAAAAAACCGGTTCCCATTTTTTTTTTGGGGGGTTGGCCCCAAACCCTTTTTAGGGGGAAAAAAATTTTAAAAAAAAAAATTTTAAAGGGGAAAAAAAACCCCCCCCCCGGGGGAAAAAAAAAAACCCCCCCCCTTTGAAAAAATTTTTTGGGAAGGGTTTAAAAAATTTTTCCTTTTAAGAAAAAAAAGGGGAAAAAGGGGGGCCCCCCCTTTTTAAACCCCCAAAAAAAAAAAAAAAAAATTTTTTTTAAATTTTTTTAAAAATTTTAAAAAAAACTTTAAAAAATTTTTTAAAAAAAGGGGGGGGTTTTTTTTTTTTCCTTAAAAAAAAAAGGGTTTTTTTTAAAAAAATTTCCCCCTTTTGGGGGTTTTTTTTTTCCCCCCGGGGGGAAAAAAATTTAAAAAAAAAATTTTTTTTTCCCCCCGGCCCCCGGGGGGGGAAAAAAAAAAATTTTTTTTTAAAAGGAGAAAAAAATTTTTAAAAAAACCCCCCGGGGAAAAAAAAGGGGGGGGAAAAAAAAATAAAAACCCCCCCAAAAAAAAAACCCCCCCGGGGGAAAAAAATTTTTTTTTAAAACCCCGGAAAAAAGGGGCCCCTTTGGGGGAAAAAGGGGGGTTTTAAAAGTTTTAAAAAAAAAGGGGGGCCCCGGGGGGGGGGGAAAAACCAAACCGGGGGGAAAAAAAATTTTTCCCCTTAAAAAAACCCTTAAAGGGAAAGGGGCCCCCCCTTTTGAAAAAACCAAAAAAAGGGAAAGGGTTTAAAAGGTTTTTTTTTTTTTTTTTTAAAACCCCAAAGGGTTTTAAAAAAAAAAAAAAAAATTTTTTTAAAAAAAAAAATTTTTTTAAAAAGGGGCCCCCCAAAAAAAAAAAAAAACCCCAAAAAAAAAATTTTTTTTTCCCCCAAAAAAAACCCCCCCCCAAAAAAAAAGGTTTTTTTAAAAGGGGGCCCAAAGCCCCCCCCCAAAAACCCCCCCCCTTTTTTCCCAAAAGGGGAAAAAACCCCCCCCCCTTTTTTTAAAAAAAACCCCCCCCAAAAAAAAACCCCCGGAACAAAAAAGGGGGGAAAAAAAAAAAGGGGGGGGGGGAAAAATTTTTTTTTCCGGGTTTTTTTTTAAAAAAAAAAAAATTTAAAAAAAAAAAAAAAAAAAAAAGGCCAAAAAAAAAGGGGGGGGAAAACCCCCGGGGGGGCCCCCCCAAAAAATTTTTCCCCCCCCCCAAAAAAAAATTTTTTTGGGGGAAAAAAAAAGGGGGGAAAAAAATTTTAACCCTTTTTTTGGGAAAACCGGACCCAAGGGGAAAAAAACAGATTTTAAACCCCCAAAAAAAAAACCCAAAAAACCCCAAAAAAAAAAAAAAAAAAACCCCCAAAAAAGAGGGGAAAAAAAAAAAAAAAAAACCCCCAAAAACCATAAAAATTTTCCCCCCCCCCCCCAAAAAAAAGGGGAAAAAAAAAAATTTTTCCCCCAAAAAAAAAAGGGGGCCCAAAAAATTTTCCCCCGGGGGGGGGAAATTTTCCCAAAAACCCCCAAAAAAAAAACCCCCCATGGTTTCAAAAACCCCCCAAAAAAGGGAATTAAAAAATAAAAAAAATTTTTGGGGGGGGGAAAAAATTTGGGGGGAAAAAGGGGGTTTTTTTTAAAAAGGGGGAAAACCTTTTTGGGGAAAAAGGTTGGAACAAAAAAAAAATTTTTTTTTTTTTGGGGAAATTTAAAAAATTTTTAAAAAAAAAACCCAAAAATTTTTTTTGTTTTTTTTTAAAAAAAACCCCCAATTTTGGGGAAAAAAAAGGGGCCCCAAAACCCCGGGAAAGGGGGGGGGCCCCGCCCTTTTTTTTTTTTTTTTCCAAGGAAAAAAAAATTTTTTTGGGGGGGGGGGGGGGGGGAAAAAAATTTTTTTTTAAAAAAAAATTTTTGGGGGGGGTTTAAAAAATTCCCCCTTTTCCCTTTTTTTAAAAAAAAAGGGGGTTTAAAATTTTTTTAAAACCCCCCCCTTTTTTTCCCGGGGGGAAAACCCCCCCCCCTTTTTTTTAAAAAAAGGGGGGCCCAACCCGGGGCCGTGGGGGGGGGGGGGGGGGGAAAAAAAAAATTTTTTAAAATTTTTTTTTTAAAAAAAAAAAAAACCCAACTTTTAAAACCCCAAAAGGGTTTAAAAAAATTTTTTTTTTTTTTTTTCCCCCGGGGGGGGTTTCAAAAAAAAAAGGGTTTTTTAAAAAAAAACCAAAACCCCCCAAATGGCCCGGGGAAAAAAAATTTTTAAAAAAAAGGGCCCAAAGGGAAATTTTAAAAAAAAACCCCAAAAAAGGGCCCCCAAAAAAAAAAAACCCCCCCCCCCCCCAAAATTTTTTTTGGGGAAAACTAAAAAAACCCCTTTTGGGGGGCCCAAAAAACCCCCCCCCCCCAAAAAAAACCCCCCAAATCCCCCTTTTTTAAAAATTCCCCTTTTAAACCCCCGGTTTTCCCGGGGGCCCCCAAAAAATTCCCCCCCCCCAAAAAATTTTTTTTAAAAACCCCCCCCCTTTTTTTGGGGGGGGGGCCATTTTTCCCCCCTTTTTTTCCTTTGGGGGTTTTTTTTCCCGGGGGTTTAAATTTAAGGTTTAAAATTTTTTGCCCCCCCCCCTTTAAAAGGGTTAAAATTAAAAAAAACCCCCCCCCTTTTTTTTTTTTCCCCCCCCTTTTTTCCCGGGGGGGGGGGGGGGGGCCCCCCGGGGTTTGCCAAAAAAAACCCCTTTTTAAAAAAATTTTTTTTTCCCTTTTTTTTTTTTTTTCCCCCCGGGGGGGAAAACCCGGGGGGTTTTGGAAAAAAAAAAAAAAACCCCCCTTTCTTTTGGGAAAAAGGGGGGGCCCCCCCCAAAAGGCCCAAAAAAATTTCCCCCCAAAAAAAATTTTTTCCCCAAAAAAAGGAAAAAAACCCCCCAAAGGGGAAAAAAAAAAAAAAAATTTTTTTTTTAAAAAAATCCCCCCCCAACCTTTAAAAAAAACCCCCCCCAAAAGGTTTTTTGGGGGGGGGGTTTTTTTTTTTTGGGGGGGACTTTTGGGGGGAAAAGGGGGGGGTTTAAAGGTTTTGTTTTTGGGTTGGGGGGGGTTTGGGGGGGGGAAAATTTTTTTTTTTTGGGGGGGGGGGGGGGTTTTTTTAAAGGGGGGGGTTTTTTTTTTTTTTTTTGGGGGGGGGTTTTTTTTTTTTTTTTAAAAAAAAAAATTTTTTTTTTGGGGGGGGGAAAAAATTTTTTTGGGGGGGGTTTTTTTTTTTGGGGGGGGGGAAACCCGGAAAAAACCCCCCCAAAAAAATTCCCAAT
Source organism: Cherax quadricarinatus (assembly GCF_026875155.1). Classification (NCBI taxonomy): domain Eukaryota; kingdom Metazoa; phylum Arthropoda; class Malacostraca; order Decapoda; family Parastacidae; genus Cherax; species Cherax quadricarinatus. The sequence continues at coordinate 50,216,369 of NC_069410.1, read as the reverse complement.
TTTTTTAAAAAAAAACCCCCCCCAAAAGTTTTCCCCCCTTTAAAAAAACCCCTTTTGGGGGAATTTTTGGGGGGGGGGGCCCCCCAAAATTTCCCCCCCCCGGGGGGGGAAAAATTTGGGGGGGGCCCCCCCCAAAACCCTTAAAAAAAAATTTTTTCCCCTTTTTTTTTTTTGGGGGGGTTTTTTTTCCCCCCCTTTTTTTTTTTTTTCCCGGGGCCCCCCCCTTTTCCCCCCCCAAACCCCCCCCTTTTTTAAGGGGAAATTTTTTCCCCCCCCCTTTTTTAAAAAATTTTTTTTCCCCCCCCCCCCCCCCAAAAAAACCCCCGGGGGAATTTAAATTAAGGCCCCAAAAGGGGCCCCCAAAAATTTTTTTTAAAAAAAACCCCCCAAAAACCCCCCCCCCAATTTTTTCCCCCCGGGTTTTTTTAAAAACCCAAAAAAAATTTTTTTTTTCCCCCCCCCCCCTTTTTTTTTAAAAAAAAAAAACCCCCCCCAAAAAAAAAACCCAAAAATTTTTTCCCCCCTTTTCCCCCCGGTTTTAAAAAGGCCCGGGGGGGGGGTTTCCCCCCCCCCCCCCCCTTTTAAAATTCCCCCCCCCCTTTTTTTTTCCCCCCCCCCAAACCCCGAAAATTTCCCGGGCCCCCCCCCTTTAAAAAACCCCCCCTTTGGGGGGGGGGTTTAAAAAACCCCCCCCTTTAAAAAACCCCCCCCCCCCCCAAAAAAAAAAAAATTTTCCCCCCCCTTTCCCCCCCAAAAAGGGGGGGCCCCCAAAAAACCCCCCCCCTTTGGGTAAGGGGGGGCCCCCGGGGTTTTTCCCCCCCAAAAAACCCCCAAAAATTTTTTCCAAAAAAAAAAAAACCCCAAAAAACCCCCCCCTTATTTAAAAACCCCCCCCAAAAAAAAAAAAGGGGGGGCCCCCAAATTTCCCAAACCCCCTTTTTCCCCCAACCGTTTCCCCCCGGGGGGGAAAACCCCCCCTTTTTTTTGGGGGGGTTTTTTAAACCCCCGGCCCCCTTTTCCCCCCTTCCCGGGGGGTTTTGGGGCCTTCCCGGGCCCTCCCCGGGGCCAAAAAAAAGGGGGCCCCCCCAAAAATTTTAAAAAAATTTTTTTGGGGGGGGGCCCCTTTAAAAAAAAAAAGCCCCCCAAAAAAAAAAAAAGGGGGAAAAAAAAAAAAAAAAAATAAAAAAAAAAATTTTTTTTAAAAAAAAAAAAAAAACCCAAGGTTCCCCCCCTTGGCCCCAAAACCCTTCAAAAAAAGGTTTTGGGTCCCCCTTTTTTTAACCTTTGGAAACCCCAAAGGAAAAAAAACCAAAAAAAAGAAAAAAAATTTTAAAATTTAAAAATTCCGGGGAAAGGCAAAAAAAAAATTTTTAAAAGGGGGCCAAAATTTTTTTCCCCAAAAAACCCCAAAAAGGGGAAAAAAAAAGGGGGCCGGGAAGGGGGAAAAAAAGGCCCCCCCCCAAAAATTTTCCCCCTCTTTCCCATTAAAAATTCCCTTTTCCCCCCCGGCCCCCCCCTTTTTAAAAAAAAAAGGGGGGGGAAACCCCCGGGCCCTAAAATTTTTAAAAAATTTTGGGGAAAAAAAATTAAAAAAGAAAAAAAAAAGGGGGGAAAAAAAAAAAATTTAAATCCCAAAAAAAACCCCCCAAAAAAAAAAAAAAAAATTGGATTTTTTTGGGGGGGCCCCCCAAAAAAAAGGAACCCTTTAAAAAAAAGGGGGGGGGAAAAAAAAAAAAAAAAGGGGGGGGGAAAAATAAATTTTTTTAGGTCACTTGTTTATCTAGGCGGAAAAATTTTCGCCACTAACAGCACCTTAAGGCAGGTGAAATTGCCGACCTAGAAAATGTACAAGAAATTTTACCCGGGGGCATTAAAGGAGAAAAAAAACCTCAATTACCCGGGGGCCTTGAGGTTTTCCCAAACCTGTATTCCCTTGGGAAAGCAGGGGGGAAGAACATGATTTTTTACACCTTTAAAATCCTAAAAGGACTTACCCAACTTGCAAGAAAAACACTCACTTACGAAAGGCCAAAAAAACTTTTGGGGACACGATGCAAAACCCCCCCAAAGAAAAAACAGGGGTGTCACTACACGTTAAGAGACCCCAAAAAATAAGTGTCAGGGGCCCGAGGACCCGTTCAAAAAAGCCCCTCCCAGCAACAAAGGGGGATTCCAAAAGACCCCTTTCCCGTTTCCAAACTGGCCCCTGGAAAAAGCCCCAAAATCATTTCCTTATCCCCCCCGGGCTGTGGGTTGTTACTTTTGGGTTTTCGTGCACCAGCAGGGAAAGCCGGGTTTATCAGGCTCTGGGTCCACCCGGAGGCCCCGGCACAGACCGGGCCCGGGGGCGTTGACCCCCGGGAAATCCTCCAGGTAGGTAAACTCCCGGTGCCCCTCCCCCACCCCATAAGATTTGGGTGGGGCCCATTTTAAAAGCCCCTCCCAACATCATTTCTAACTTTCATTGTGGCCTTTTAACTTTAAAAAAGCCACCCAAAATTCTTTGTTATCAAGGTACTTGTGCCCTGCGTCAAAGAATAACGGGTTGTTTTGGGCCTTGCCCATTCAAAAAACCGAAAAGGGTTAAAACAAAATATAGGCCAATATCAAACTTAAACCCTTGCTATCCAAAATTTTTTTGAAAAAACTCGTTTCCAGGAGACTATTTCATTTATAACGGCACAAAAAATACTCAACCCCGCCAATTTGGATTCAGGGGAAAAAAAAAAAAGCACGAATGGTGCAATAAAAAAAATGCTAGATTTTCCTTTTCACCCCATTGGAAAAATAAGGAATATCCAATAGGAAATTTTTTTTTGACCTAAGAAAGCTTTTTACACAGTAGACCACGACCCTCCTACTTTCCCAAAAATTGGGCCCCTTACAGTAAAAGAGGCCTGGGGCTTTCTTATTTCAAATCTTAAACCCTTTCAAAAAATTTTCCTTTTGCACCATTAAAGACCCAAAATTTAAAAACACGGCCACTTTTATTCTGGGAAATTCCGCAGGGAAGTGTCCTTGGCCCCTGCCTTCCTCATATACATCAATGATCTTCCAAACGTTTTCCCAAAACCTGAAACCCCTTCTCTTTTCTGACGACACGACTTATGTCAATCCTCACCCTAACTTGCCCCCTAACACCATTGTTTTAAAAGGGGAGCTGATCAAAATATCGACCCTTTGGGTGACAGCCAATAAAAATTACCTTTAAAAACTGAAAAAAAACCCACTATATTTTGGGTTTTTTAGCAGAGAAAGGGGATGCACAAATTAACATTAAAAATCGACAAACCCCTAATTACCAGACAAAAATGAAAGGGCAAATTCCTAGGGCCCATAAACCTTTAAAAAACCTGAATTTCAGCACCCAAAATCCAACACATAACCAAAAAAAATAAACCCCAAAAAGGTTGGGATCCCCCTCCAAAATACGATTACGTGCCGCAAAATTCCCTTCTCACAAATATACAAAAAATCAAATTATTTTTTCCATACCCCACCTTGCTTTGTGCTTGGGGGGTCAACTGCGCAACACACCTAAAGCCAATAATAACCCAAAAAAAAAGCTCAGTAAGAATAATCACAAATCCCAACCCCCGGCAACACAAAACCCCCCACTCTTCATAGATCTAAATTATCCCTGTTCAGTACATTTCCCCACTTACTACTGTTCAAAACTACATCTACGGACCTTAAAAATCCAATATTTAAACCCTTTACCTAAACCCCTTTCTTGATAGTTGTGACAGAACCCAAAAGGGTAACACCAACACAAACATTTTAAGACATTCCCCTTTTCCCCACAAACCTTTACAAAAAATTCAATGCATGTCCAAGGGGCCCCAAAAACTGGGAAAAACCCCACCTGGAAAATCTAAAACCGCAGACACATTTTATCCCCCTTCAAAATACCATTAAAAACATTTTTATCTCCTTTAACACCCCTCAACTAACTACACAATACCACCTGGGGGTTCCCACTTACAAATCACTCACCCAAATTTTAAACCCTAAACAGAAATATTAATCTCAAAAAAAATAAGAAACCCGTGATACTCTCCAATACTGAAACTTTTGTCCCGTGCCCCAAAAAAAAAGCATACCCATTGCTAAACTCACAAACTAGTATTTAGCACTAGCCATAAAACCAAAAATTACCTCATAATTTGTAATATTTTAAAAAAAGAATTAAAATTTAAATCTCCCGAAAAAGCCTAGCCCGCAAAGGGGTTCTAGTGGTACACTTCTGTAATCAATTTTTTTTACTCATGTAAACCACAAAATAAAACCCAAAATTTTGTAAACTCAGCAATTTTAAAACCTTAAGAGAATAAACTTTTTTTGAAAATTTGAAATTTGAATGTTTCCGAACCCTTGACTGGTTTCAAACGGTTTCGTTTACAAATTAAAACAGACTGTAAACGGAAAGGGGTTGTAGGGGCCCTTTTTAAACACAAACATCAAAAATTAAGGAAAGGACGGTAAGCTGTCCAATATTTCAAAAACATTTTTGAAACAGGAAAAACAAATAGAGAGCTTCAAAATTTTAAAGGGGGTTATTATAGAATATTCAAAAGGTTGCTAGTAGAATTTCAAATAAATCAACCCTTCAAATCATTATGAAGCTGTTTTGTAGGGCTGTGGTCAGTCCCAAAAAAAAAGGGCTTCCATGGAAAAAAATTTTATTTTTGTGGGAAATTTTATGTCACGCCCCTTGTGCAGAATCCAAGAACTGTACAAGCCGTATTAAAAAAGAGAAAATGTTTTTGGGTAAAGCCCAAATGAGGAAAAACTGGGGGAAATAAAATTTACAAAGGGGTTTTTAAAAAAGGGCAACAACAAAGCTGCTTTAAAGAAAACCTGGAACTTTCTTTCAACAGATGGGAACTAAAAAAGGGGGTAAATTGGGGACTGCCCCTTTTTATTTCTTTGGGCCCTTTAGTCACAAACTGTAAGGCTGGGGGTGATTCCCGGTAGTCATAAATGTGGGGGGGATAGTGCTGTCCTGGGAGGGCATAATGGTTTAAAACTGGAGGTGCCCGTCCTGGGAGACAGTAAAGGGGAAAACTGGAGGTGCCCTTTTTTGGGGGACAGTAAAAAATGAAGCTGGAGGTGCTGTCCCCGGGGGGACATAAATGGTTTAACGGAGATCTGTCCTGGGGGACAGTTTAAAGGGAAACTGGGGAATTTTTTCCCGGTTTGTCGGGGAAATTTTACGCAGGAAGGAATACTAAAAAGTGACCTCATAGGGGACAGGGGCCATGGGAGGGAAAAAGGTAGTCAAAGATAAGATAAAACCAATATTCAAACTAGAAATAAAAGCAGGAAAAAAGCAAACAAGGGACTTCCAAAAAACAAAAAATGAGGATATATTACCAAAAAAAAACTGGTGGGAGCTCCATTGTTTGGGGTTTGGGGGGGGTAGAAGGGAAGACAGGGGGGAAAAATCCCAGGGGAATGAGTCCCCAAAACTCTGTTCCACAAGGCAAAAAGTACCTTTGCTCCCCTCTTTTCCTTTTATCCCCATTTTCCGACATAGACAAGGAAAGTTTGCCACAACACCGTGTCTTCCCTTTTTCAGATGACACCCAAAATTTCTGGAAAAAGGTCTTCCATTGCAGACACTGCAAGGTTCCAGGCGGACATCAACCAAATCTTTCCTGGGCTGCCGAAAAAAATAAGTTCAACCCATGGAAATTTCAATTTCTTAGATATTGGGAAACACGAGGAAATTAAATTTTTCATCGAGTAAAAACAAATTCGACCCCAAAATGAGCGAAACACCAACCCAAAGACCCCGGGGGTGATCATGTCGGAGGGTCCACCTTCAAGGGGCCCTAAAAATTGTACAATCGAAACTGCTGAAAAATGACAGGATGGTAAATTTAGAACCTTCCAAAAAAAGGGAGGCCAAGCCCATGATGACACTCTTTAGGTAAATTTTTTTATCTGGGGAATATTGCTGCACACAAAAAGCACCTTTCCCAAAGGGAAGGGTTAAAAAACTGACCTAAAAAGTACGAGGGAACCCCTTTACGGCGCCCAAAGGGGATAAAACACCCCCAAATTTCTGGGGCGCTTGGGGGTTTTCCTTAAATGTATTCCCCGAAAGCAGGAGGGGGAGTACAAAGATTTTTATCCCCCGGAAAAAACCAGAGGGGCTAGTGCCGAACTTGCCCATGAAAAACACTCACTTAAAAAAGCAAAAGACTTGCAGACGATTTCACCCTCCCCCCAATGAAAAACATGGTGTCACTACATTTTAAGAGAAACCCAAAAATAAATGTCAGGGGCCCGAGACGTTTTAAAATGCCCCCCAGGGATAAAATAAGGGGGGTTTAAAAAACCATTGGGAGTCTTCAACTGGCCCCGGGCAAGCCCCCTAAAGTCGGTTTTCCGAACCCCCGGCTGTGGCTTAAACCCTTGGGTTTTTCGTGCAGCCAGCCCAAAAACAGCCTTTTTTTATCGGCTCTTATCTAAACCCGGAGGCCTGGTCACAGGGGGGCGGGGGGTTTACCCCCGGAAATTTCTCCAGGTAAACTCCGGGTTAAAAAACGTACTTTGGGGGTTTTTTCCACTCATCCAAAACTCAAATTTTCAAAAACCCGTGCTTTCCTATTTCCTTTCCCGAAACTGAATTTTTTCCAAAATTAAAAAACCCTTGCTTGCGATTTTTTGTCTAGGCTAATATTTTTTAGCACGCAAATTTTCAAACCCCCTTTTTTTATTCCTGTCTTTCATTTATACACCCCAAACATATCCCCCCCCAAATTTTATTTCCTTTCGGGAGTGCAGATTCAGGGGCCCCCAGTCTATTTTTATAAAAGATTTCTGTTTCGTGGTTGGGGTCAACCCTTTTCATCCTCCTTTTTTACACTTTCCAGAGCATTTATATTAATTTTGTAATACGGACTAAAAATGTGGCAGCATAAACAAATTTAAGCCCAACCAAGGGTTTTAGAGTTGAAGAAAAACCTGAGGAAATTTTTTATTTTTGCTTCTTGATATTTAAAACCAAGGATTCTGTTAGCTTTTTTGCGAACACCTTTTCACTGTTTTTTCTTGGTTTTAGATTAAAAGCTAACCAAAAACCTAACTTTTTTTCCCAAACCGTAAAATTAAGATCTACATTTTTAAAATTTTTTTGTGGCATGGTTTTTTGTTCCCGTTTCCCAAAATTTAGAACTTTTGGATTTGTCTATAAAAAACTGTACCTGCCACCTTGTTTTTTAGGAATTTTTTAAAATTTTTGACGGCCTAAATTTTTGGTTTTCTCGGCCCAAAATTTCTTATGTCGCTCTTTATGCCCTATCTATGTCGTTTATGTAATTTTTGAACAACAGTGGGGCCCAAAAACGGGCCTTGTGGAAAACCCGCTCGTGACGCCCTTTCCCCCCTCTGATTTTCCCCATTTTTTGCAAAAATCTCTGCTGCCCATTTGTCAAACCCTCCCCCTTTTCCCGGAAAAAAAATTTCCCTCCTATTCCTGTGCCTTTTTTTTCCTAAAAAGTCTCTGATTTTGGGACCCTGTCAAAAGCTTTATGAAGTCCATATACTCAAATTTTCATATTTTATTACCCTTTATCTACTTCCTCTAAAACCTTAGTGAAAAAAATTAATAAATTTGTAAGGCGCAAAAAGCACCTTTGTAAAACCATGCTGAGATTTTTGATTAAATTTATGCTTTTCCCAAAGGGGGCTTTTGAACTCTTCAGAATTATTGATTCTATAAAATTTTTCCCCCTATGGGGGTTTGGGGTTATTGGTCTTATTTTAAGCTAAGGGGCCCCGTCACTTTCTTTGAAAATAGGTACAATTTGCCATTTTCCACTTTTCTGGGACCCTGCCAAAACTGTAGTGATAAATTTTAAAAGTTTTGCCAAAAATTTGCTAAGCTCCTTTTACATTCCTCTAAACCCTTGCCTTCAGAATTTAGGGGCCCGGGGGTTTTTTAGGGTTTTTAAATTTTTCTATTTTTCCTAAGGACCATGTAAATTGTGACCCTAATCTTTCATGGTTTTTAAAATTTTTCCTGTTATACCCTAAATTTTTTATTTCTGGAATAAAGCTAGTATTTTCCTGTTAAAAAAATGAGAGGAAGTAAAGTTTTTAAAAAATGCTCCAACATTTCCTTATCCTGCCCTGAGCTGACCCGGGGTAACCCTTTTTAGTGGGCCCCATCTTTTCCCCGTTTTTATTCGTATACCCGAAAAAATCCTTTTTTGTTAGTCTTCGGGTTCTTGCAAAATTTAATCATTTTTTTAAACTCTTTTTGCTTTTCGTATTCCCTTTTTCACTTTCTCTTTAAAAATGAATAAATTGGTTTCTTAATTGCCACCCTTTTTTTCTTTTTGATTTGCCATATAAAGGGGAAAATAAACTTGGTTTAACTTCCAATTATCTTGTGTTCACAGTACCCTGTTCCATGCTAGTAATTTTTGCAGTTGAAAAAAAAAAAGTAATTCAGTAACGTGTTTTCTATATTCTGCATCACCAACTAAGTGTTGTCTAATTATTTTTTTACAGCATTTGTGTTATTCTTGCTGATTTGTAATGAATTCATTTCCATTGTATGGTGTTGAACTTCTTTTGTGTTTTTTTTTTTATTTAATTATCAAGTGTCTAATTTTGTCCTTCGCCACAGACAATAGTGCCATTGTTTTGTTGAGCCAAGATAATTTTTTTTCATTTTTAAATTTTTGTCTACACAAGACTTATTGCATGAAAATTCTCATAGTATTGTGCACATATTGATGTGGTTTATGTTCCTGCATTATGTGTTGTTATCCTTTCTTTGTTTTGCTATTTTATTCCCTTTATTATTATTCTTATTTCATTGAACAAATTCACTCTTAGTGCAATTTTTACTTCTTTCTAAAGTAAATCATTCTTTTGCTTGTTCAGTATTGCTTAAGCTGCAGTTAAGAGTTAAAGTGTTCAATCAGTTCTTTCCTTGATCATTTTTTCTTGTCGTGATGGTAAACTGCATTTTATTGTGTGTGTGCAATTTTTTTTTTTATTATTGCAGTATTGACTTATTTGCAATGTCTCTTGTGCAAGTATTTGTGCTGCCATTAATTTTGTTTCTTTCACGGAAAAATTTCTATTTTTGTGCAGTAATTTTTGATTGTAATTGTTATTTGCCATATTGCTACTGTTTATTTCAGAGCATATATTCAGTGATTTCAGTTTTACATTTCTTGTTCTGTGCATAATATTTTATTCTTTGTGGGTGTCACTTTATTTTATTTTTTAGAGAATTGCTTTCGCTGTCCATTTAAATTTTGCACAAGATTTATTGATTCCATTTTATCATTATTGAATTGATTTACCATTTATCGTTAAATTTATATTTATGAATTGAGAGTATAGACAATTCAATGTTGCCATCGCAATTCAATAAAGTAAATTTGAGTAAAATTGAAATTGAGTAAGTACAATTCTATATTTTTCAAACAGTGTTGCCTTATCTAGTGAGTTTTTTTTTTATGTGAGTTTTTTCTGGCCTCTACAGTGTGTCTGGTTAATTATTTTTTTCTTTACTGTTTGCAAATAGTTAAGTATTTTTCTTCCCATTTATGTTTACTGTGTTGTGTGTTCCCTTAAGTTATATATTTTTTGTTTTTTTAAATTCTAGTTTCACATTTTGGCAAGCAAGGTCTCAAGTCTTTTCAAGTGATGCCTCAGTGCATTCTGCTAGTCAAGCAATAATGGTCACTCCAAAATTCGAAGTAATTCTTTTCAAACGTAGCAACAGGACGTCGAGCCTTCGGAATTTCAGTCGTGACCCTTATGATGCTATGCCTCTGTTCAATGGGGGCCCAGACAGCCTGGAAGCTTGGTTTACTGTTGTTTGTGCTAGAGCAAGTGCCTCAGTGGATGGCCTCCCATCTGAGAGTTGTATCATTAGTATTGGAAAGGAGAGTTTAGCTCGTTCACTAGCCGCCTCGAATGTCTTTAACTTGATCCGGATGAAGGACTTTCAGGATCTCACCATGTGGAAAGATTATGAGCAATTAATACGTAACTATCTTGACCCAGTGAGACTGACTGATCCATTCATGAACCTTAAGGAACTAGTGTGCACAGCACCTAGGCCCGAGGAATCATTAGATGCGTTCACTCTTCGTTTAAACAGCCTTATGTCCTCATTCGTTAGGGCCAGACAAAATTCCAACTACCTTGCTGATGATGATAAACGAGCTCTTGAGGGGTTGCCAAATTAGCGGCATTTGGTCCCGTTATAAACGTTGTGCCAAGACAGGGTATACAATACCGACATGATGAAAGTTAAGACACTTGTGCAACATCTGGTTATCTTTATTGTAGATGTTTTGCCAATAAAGATAACCAGATGTTGCACAAGTGTCTTAACTTTCATTAAACAGTTAATGCCACCAACTTCCATGTATGTGTATAACTCCAGTCCCCTAACTGCCACAATGGGACCGCTTGTGGCCCTCATCCACGTGCGTGACTTGTGTCCCAAGGGAACCTTTCCCCTTTCACTATCGGAAAGGATTACTCATCCATTTTGACAATCTGTACCTCTTCTTGTTTATGCTACAACAAAAACTCCTCGATCGAAAATCACTCGAGACCGTCGTCCAAAGTTAGCTTCAAGAGTCATCATTTCGAGTAGTGCCTCGTTAGTAATATAACAGTACCCATAGTCGAAGAACCTGCTATAATTGTAGTTACCGTGGCCTTATCGCGGTAAATTGTCCTGATAGCCGCCCTAAGAGGTATTGTAATGTTAATGCGTACCAGTCCGATCTGCCTTATTTATTTTATTTATTTTATTTTTTTATCTTATAGTATTTGCAAATTTATACATTGAGTTTCGTATTTACAACAATGGGTTGCAATGCAAGAGAGCCTCTATTATGCCGGGGCATTATGGGCTGACTTACAGACTAATTAACACTAAGGATTGTATCATAGTTGCACAGTAGGATAGGTAATTATTTCATAGGTGTACAGTAGATTATTAATTATAAGTGAATCTAAAACTTCAAAAATGCTTTTTTGTTGGAAACAAAGATTCAATTATATTCTCCGTCAACATTGGATAAAAAGGTTTCAAGGTAATTGTTTGAAATTATTGATGTGGAGTACATAAAGTGAGTATATGTGTACTAAGTATTTAGCATTTAGTCTAGGGTGATTAAGGGTTTTTGAGAAGAGTCTTAAATTGATTTTCAGACTGGGTTACTTTAATATCTTCTGGTAATGAATACCATTTTAGGGCCTTTAGTTTTGCACAGAGTTTTTACACAGTGTGATATGGACACGTGGTACATCAAAAGAGATCCAGTGGTCTTGTGTTATGGTCATGTGTCCAGTTAAGGTTGGTGAGGAGAAGTTTGAGTGGAGGGTTTACATTTGTATGTATTGTTCTGTGTATGTAGTAGGTGCATGAATAAGTATGGATGTTCTTAATGATAAGCAGATTCAGACTTTTGAAAATTGGTGGAGTATGCTTGGCGGGAGTGGGAATTTGTTATTCTTTCTTATGCTGGCCTTTTGCTGGGTTATTAGAGGTCTTAGATGATTAGATGTTGTTGATCCCCATGCACAAATTCCATATGTAAGATAAGGGTATATGAGTGAATGGTACAGTGCCAGGAGAGCTGATTGTGGAATGTAGTTCCTTATCTTTTATAGTATGCTACAGTCTTGGAGATTTTTCTTGGAGATTTGTTGTAATTGTGTCTGGAACTTAAAGGCTACTGTCAAGGTGGATACCTAGGAATTTCTCCCTCTGTAAGTCTTGTTGACTGATGATATGTATAAGCATTATGTTAATTGGATATTTGCAGCTTTGTCTCCAAATTGAATGAAGTACGTTTGTTTTTTCAGTATTCAGGGTAATGTTTATTAGTCATCATTCCAGGCAGATATTTTCTGCAAATTCCTCCATCTTCATAACAGATGTGATCTGATAAGAAAATGTCACCTTATCAAAAACAATACTCAGATTCAAACATAATGAGGTTCTCAGACATGTATGCGTGGAGCCAAGACCGGACAAAATGAGACTAGTCACGACGGGTAGCATTCACCAAATTCAACGTCAATAACAAAAACATTAAAGTGGACCAGTAAACAAGTCTAACCGATATAAGCTGGAAGATATAATAAGCAACACAGACCCCAACTTATGCCTAGAACAGATTTAACTCGGGTGTGGCACTCGATGTTATGCACAAGGCTTATTCCTCTAAGAAAAGGAGAGTAGATGTAAAATAGAAAGAGGACAGGGCTCCTTTACAGGCGACGGAAAAGAATAACAGAGCGGCTAAAGAGGGTCCATATATCTGAAATGCGTAGGGAGGACATGGTCAGAGAATTAGCAAGGCATCGAACTTAAGCATAAAGAATCCTTTTAGGAGTCAGGAATCGCGGGGAGAACTAAAAGCCATAACTGAAATCGAAAGAAACCCCAAAGTATTTCTTCCCCCTATGCCAAATCAAAATCGGAAAACGTCCAGTTTGGGCCCTACTTAAACAAGATGGGCCCTAACCCAGATGAAGCAAGGAAATGAGTGAGTACTCAAGTCCAATATGACTCATTTTTTAAAGCAACCGCTAACCAGACTGAGAGTCGAAGATCAAAATAATTTTTTTATGGAGAGCCACAAAATTTTAACAAAAGCCTACCGATGTTATCCTGACGCCAAATTTATTATTTATTTATTTTTTTATTTTTTTTAAAAATTTTTGCCAAAATACAAGGTACAAAAAAAAAAACAGAAAGAGCGTTGCCAAAGCCCTTATACATGCATCATTACGGGGGTGGGTTAAAATTAAAATTAAGATTAACTAAACAATGATGAATCAGTGATAAAAATTAATGTAAAAAAAGATTTCTTAAAGCACAAATAGTTTTACAAAAAAACAGGTCATATGAAGGATTTGTTAGGTGTGTATTTAAAAAAAAAAAAGTAAATTCGGTTTTTGGTTTAAATTTTGGATATAATGTGAGAAACATTTTAAAAATATGCAATTTATTAGTTCAGTTATTCGTATTTATTTTGGTTTTGGGTGGTAAGTGATCTTTGAGTAGAAAGGCGATAAATGCATGCCCATGCCTCTGCCCCCAAAGGGCCGACTCAGGAACTCTGTGTTTTCAAGAACTGCAAAAACCCCTATCACGAGCCTTTTTTCCCTCCTATGGGGGGGAGCTGGGAAGGGGGTCGTCCCTCCGTTACTAAAAACAACAGCATAGCCCACTCCACAAAAAGGGGGAGTAAAGCAAAAGAAAGAATACAGACCATAGCAAAAATCCCATATCATAAAAATCTTTGAAAGGGTCCCAAAAGCAAGATCCCCAATTAGAAACCCATCAGTTACACAACCCAGGGCAAAAATGGGTTTGAAAAAGGTCGTCCCGTCTGTCCAACTATTTGGGTCACTAGACAAGGTCCTAAAAAGACTAGAAGACAAAAAAAATCAGATGTAATTATACAGATTTGCAAAAGCCTTCGACAAGTGTGACCATGGCGTAATAGCGCACAAAATGCGTGCTAAAGGAATAACGGGAAAAAGTCGTCGATGGATCTATTTCCTCACAAACAAAAAACGGAGTAGTCGTCAACAGAGAATTTCGAGGCAGCTACGGGGGAAAAGCTCTGTTTCCACAAGGCACAGTACTCGCTCCCATCTTGTTCCTCACCCTCATACCCGACATAGACAAGGATGTCACCCACAGCACCGTGTCTTCCTTTGCAGATGACACCCGAATCTGCATGACAGTGTCTTCCATTGCAGACACTGAAGGCTCCAGCGGACATCAACCAAATCTTTCAGTGGGCTGCAGAAAACAATATGAAGTTCAACGATGAAAAATTTCAATTACTCAGATATGGTAAACATGAGGAAAATTTAAATCTTCATCAGAGTACCAAACAAATTCTGGCCACAAATAGAGCGAAACACCAACGTCAAAGCCTGGGAGTGATTATGTCGGAGGACCTCACCTTCAAGGACCATAACATTGTATCAATCGCATTCTGCTAGAAAAATGACAGGATGGATAATGGGAACCTTCAAACTAGGGAGGCAAGCCCATGATGACACTCTTCAGATCACTTGTTCTATTAGGCTGGAATATTGCTGCTCTCTAATAGCACCTTTAAAGGGCAGGTGAAATTGCCGACCTAGAAAATGTACAGAGAACTTTCACGGCGCGCATAACGGAGATAAAACACCTCAATTACTGGGAGCGCTTGAGGTTCCTAAACCCTGTATTCCCTGGAACGCAGGGGGGAGGATACATGATTATATACCCCTGGAAAACCCAGAGGGACTAGTACCGAACTTGCACACGAAAGTCACTCACTACGAAAGCAAAAGACTTGGCAGACGATGCACCATCCCCAATGAAAAGCAGGGTGTCACTAGCACGTTAAGAGACCATTAAATAAGTGTCAGGGGCCGAGACTGTTCAACTGCCCCCCAGCACACAAAAGGGGGATTCCCAACAGACCCCTGGCGTCTTCAAGCTGGCACTGGACAAGCACCTAAAGTCAGTTCCTGATCAGCCGGGCTGTGGCTCGTACGTTGGTTTGCGTGCAGCCAGCAGCAACAGCCTGGTTGATCAGGCTCTGATCCACCAGGAGGCCTGGTCACAGACCGGGCCGCGGGGGCATTGACCCCCGAAACTCTCTCCAGGTAAACTCCAGGTAATTCGGCATTGACTGTGTTTGTTAGTATGACTGTGTTTGGGTGGGAAAAGACATATGTAGTGTCATCTGCAAATAATATGGGTTTGAGTAGCTGTGATGCATTCGGTAGATCATTGATGTAGATGAGAAAGAGGAATGGTCCAAGAACACTTCCTTGTGGGACTCCTACTGTCATTGGTTGGGTGGAAGAATTTGCACCATTTGCATTCACATATTGAGTTCTGTTACTAAGGTATGATTTTAGGTAGTTGAGGGAGCGGCCTCTGATAACATAGTGCATTAATTTGGAGTACAGCAGTTCATGGTCGACTGTATCGAAAGCTTTACGTAAATCAATGAAAATACCCAGCGGGACTTCTTTCTTTTTGAGTGCGGTATATACTCGTTCTAGCATGTGTATGATAGCATCATTTGTGCTTTTATTATTTCTGAATCCAAACTGACAAGGGTTTAATATGTTGTGTGAGACGAGGTAGGAATAGATCCGTCTATGAATTAATTTATCACAGAATCCATGGTCATGACACATCTGGGTGCAATGCTCTCTACAACCTTCAGTACTCTAGATCCTCCCGTGGCCGTTCCAACCGCAGAGCCAGGAGAGGAAATAGAGGTCGTGGTTCTCAGAGTAACCAGAAGCAGCCTCATTCTTCCAATTTGGGGGAATTCGAGCACCCCAGTGAACCCGTCCCGTGGTGACAATAGGTGATAATGAGTGTACCATCCCTGTTAGTAATGCCTTTTATGGCTTAGGTAGCCTTGAGACCGCCGATCCTGTAAATGATGTTGTTTCAATCGTCTCTGACGTAGATGACTTTGGGGATGAAGTAGAAACTCCCTTTCGTTTGCACGTAATTTCCAATGCAAAGATAGGCCCTATAGTGCAAGCATCTGTTCATAATGCGCCCATTCATGTGTTCGTGGACTCTGGTGCGCAAGTCAGTATTATCAGGTCTAGTTTGTTTAAGGATAAGCAGTTATGATGTGTTCTGCGGGTTTGGAGTAATTAACGAGTAGTAGTGTTGGTAACTCTCGAGACGACTGTGGGCCCAGTGAATGACCTTGAAAATCGCGCTGCGACCCGCAGGCCACTACACCCATATTGCCTGTGTCTAGCGAGGTGAATATCCCTTCCTTGTCCCTTCTCTCTTATGGAATAAAGGCGGTTTTGCTGACCCAAGAGTAACAGACTAACTCTTCCACCTCAAGCAGCTGAACTAGAAGTGACCTATGGATGTGAACGAAGTAAATGATGGTGAAGGCGAATTCGTACGTTATAGAAGTAAGGAAGTTTGAAAAAAAAAGAGAATTTCAAAGGAGGCTGCAAGAAACAACGAGAACAACAACAACCATCGAAGAACTGTTAGGCTTGATTTCCCCGCTAACACTGAGTTTGAGGTCAAGTTTAGATGGTTTTACGAAGCTACACTAGACAACCCCGAGGAAAACCTTCGGATTCGCTTCGTCATGACGAGGATAATTACGTTTTTGTTACTAACGACCCAAAATTCATAGAAAAACTTCTTACTATAAATATGCTAACATCCAATCCCAAACTGCCCCACCAAGATCACCTAAAGTGCTTATTGTTATCCACAATGTCAATAAGTACTTGGATCCTGTGAAGGCTTACTCAGCTCTGTAATAACTTCAGACAGTATTACCAAGCTGGCTCTCCTCAGGAAAATTAATGGGAAAAGAAAGCGAAATAATAATTCACAAAGATAAACACTTTATTATTTATTAAAGCAAACATAAAACAATAAAACGTGACAGGTATATCCTATTTGAAAGAAAAATGAAAAATGAAATGAATAAAATAAAAATTTGAACACAACGCTAATATATATATTGGGGTGTCTGGTGTTGGTGACACTTCGTGTTGTTGAAACCTTAGCCGTTGTTGAGTGGACGGGGGGGGTCGCAGGTGTTTGGGGACCACCACCGGCTAGTTCTTCCCCAGAGTAATCCCGTATTCTATCCCCATGACAGGAAAGCAGGTTCTTTACCGCTGCAATGTGTGGGGTTACGTCCTGCAATTTCATACAGGTGCACAGGTAATTAAATCCAAAAAGGGGAAAATCTCTGGACATTAGTCCTTCTCAATCAGTTCTTCTCGTTGATTGACAGGGGACCCCCTCTGTCATCCAAGCTGAAAAGAATAGACAGGTTACACACTGCTTAAATAATCACTCTCCATGATAAGTACAATACCCAAAAGACGTGGTGGATATTACAACAGTCAACTTAGAGCAAGGGTGAAAAGACTAAGTTTATTATTGGTCAAAAGTGAAGTTTTCAACCAATAAATCCACTAGAATACAAGGCAGGCATGTACTTACAGTAGTGTTGGGAGCTGTTTAGGGCGAGTGGGTTTACTGTTTTTACCAGAGCCCCACAGTCATCTTTCGGGGGGGGGAAGGGGAGGGGAAGGGATAGTGGGGGTAGACTGACCCTACGTTAACAAGCAGCCGGCAATCAAACTATCAATTTTGGAGTGGGGGAAAAAAGGCGGGAATAGCTGGAGCTTGACTTACCCTACCTTAACAAGTAGCCGGCAATGAAAGTATCACTTTCGGGGAGGGGAAAAAAAAAAGCGGGAAAAAGCGGGGAGATTGACTTGCCCTACCTTAACAAGTAGCAGGCAATGAAACTATTGTTACTATATCTCCCTCTTACTCCTATCTATTGAATTTTCCCTCCACCCCCCCCATACCAAGAATTATAGTCAAGGAGTATAAGAAGAATAGGGAAGGAAAAAAATTCTAAATGTGGAAGTCGCGTAAGGCAAGAAATCTTCTACTGACTGTCACGAATAACCAGTCAGAGAAATAATTGGATAAACCATTGATATACACAATATGAAACTTAAAAAGCCTGGAGTGCCAGTGTCCACCTCAAGAGGCGACTGTTTGGGTTTCCCTTTAAAAGTTTCTAGGTATATCAAAGGTTTGTGGTCCGTTTCTAAAATGAATTCTTTCCCCAGCAAACAAAATTTAAGTTTTGAGATACCCCACACAAGGGCCAAACATTGGTTTTCTATGGTGGAGTATCTCGTTTCTGCAGAAAGGAGTTTCCAGCTTAGGAAGCATACAGGGAAGGGAGTACCATCATTGGTATTGTAGTAACACTGACCTAAGCCAGTATTGGAGGCATCAGTTCTCAAACAAAATGTTTTATTAATATCTGGAATCTTAAGTATAGGGTCTTTCGAAAAGATACTTTTAATCTCATTAAACTTTTCCCGAGCTGCATCGGAAAGTTCAAGAGGTTCCTTCACAGACTTTTTAAGGAAGTCAGATAAGATGCCTGTAAGATCAGTAAGGTTCGGGATAAACCTGGAGTTTACCTAGAGTTTACCTGGAGAGAGTTCTGGGGGTCAATGCCCCCACAGCCCAGTCTGTGACCAGGCCTCCTGGTGGATCAGAGCCTGATAACCAGGCGTTACTGCTGGCTGCACGCAAACCAACGTACGAGCCACAGCCCGGCTAATCAGGAACCGACTTTAGGTGCCTGTCCAGTGCCAGCTTGAAGACTGCCAGGGGTCTGTTGGTAATCCCCCTTACGTATGCTGGGAGGCAGTTGAACAGTCTCGGGCCCCTGACACTTATTGTATGGACTCTTAACGTGCTAGTGACACCCCTGCTTTTCATTTGGGGATGTTGCATCGTCTGCTAATTCTTTTGCTTTCGTAGTGATGAGTGATTTTCGTGTGCAAGATCGGTACTAGTCCCTCTAGGTTTTTCCAGGTGTATATAATCTGTATCTCTCCCCCCTGCTTCCAGGGAATACAGGTTCAGGAACCTCAAGCGCTCCCAGTAATTGAGGTGTTTATCTTCGTTATGCGCGCCGTGAAGGTTCTTTGTACATTTTCTAGGTCGGCAATTTCACCTGCCTTGAAAGGTGCTGTTAGTGTGCAGCAATATTCCAGCCTAGATAGAACAAGTGACCTGAAGAGTGTCATCATGGGCTTGGCCTCCCTGGTTTTGAAGGTTCCCATTATCTATCCTGTCATTTTTCTAGCAGATGCGATTGATACAATGTTTTGGTCCTTGAAGGTGGATTCTCCGACATGATCATCCCAGGTCTTTGACGTTGGTGTTTCGCTCTATTTTGTGGCCCGAATTTGTTTTGTACTGTGATGAAGATTTAATTTTTCCCCGTGTTTACCATATCTGAGTAATTGAATTTTCATCGTTGAACTTCATATTGTTTTCTGCAGCCCACTGAAAGATTTGGTTGATGTCTGCTTGGAGCCTTGCAGTGGCTGCAATGGAAAAACACTGTCATGCAGATTCGGGTGGTCATCTGCAAATGAAGACACCCGGGGTGTGGCTGACATCCCTTTTCTATGTCAGATATGAGGATGAGGAACAAGATGGGAGCGAGTACTGTGCCTTGTGGAACAGAGTTTTCACCGTGCCTGCCTCGGACTTTACTCTGTTGACTACTACTCTCTGTGTTCTGTTAGTGAGGAAATTATAGATCCATCGACCGACTTTTCCTGTTATTCCTTTAGCACGCATTTTGTGCGCTATTACGCCATGGTCACACTTGTCGAAGGCTTTTGCAAAGTCTGTATATATTACATCTGCATTCTTTTTGTCTTCTAGTGCATAAAAATTTACAGAACCAAGAAGCTACGCATGAGCTTCTTGGTTTTGGGGAATTTAAATTCTAATAAAGCTTTGATCTTACTGGGGAGAGGATGCAGAGAGTTATTAGAAATATCAGTCCAAGATATCTAATCTTGTTATACCCAAGGAAGCATTTCTTCGGCTTGACAGTGAGGCCATGTGAGCGTAACTTGCAAAACTGATGTTATGTTTGGATATGTTCGTCCCACGTGGCTGTCATTACGTAAATGTTATCAAAATAAACTGAAACATTGGCTATTACCCAAGACCTTTCTCATCAGTTTTCACGTAGGTAGCACAGGCAGTTACCAAACGAAGGGCAAAAGTTCTATATTGCATCAGTCCTTGGTGTTTAGAAAAGCGGTGTACTGCTTAGAAGAAGGTGTAACATTACTTGATGATATGCCTGCGCAAAATCAATCTCTGAAAAGAAGGAAGCATCATAAAATTTGTGTAGATCTCTATCTTTTAAGGGCATAGGCTCAGCATCCCACGAGTTATAGCATTAAGGCCTCTGAGTCAATAGCAAGTTAAATGAAATTTTCCCCTTCTTAACCTGACTAAAGGTGAACAAAAATGAAAATACGAAAGGTTCAATGATCTTTAGTTTTTAAAAATTTGTCTACCTTCGGTCAAATGCATCCCCAAGGTGAACTGGAACGGG
>NC_069410.1:50149468-50195878 GCF_026875155.1 Cherax quadricarinatus | reverse complement strand
GGTGGGAGGGCCTATCCCCTTAAAGATAAGATCTACACAATTTTAGATGCATTCCTTCTTTCCAGAGATTGATATTGCGCAGGCATATCATCAAGTAATGTTAGATCCTTCTTCTAAGCAGTACACCGCTTTTCCTACACACCAAGGACTGATGCAATACAGAACTATGCCCTTCGGTTTGGTAACTGCCTGTGCTACCTACGTGAGACTGATGAGAAAGGTCTTGGGTAATATGCAAATTTTTCAGTTTATTTTGATAACATTTACGTAATGACAGCCACGTGGGACGAACATATCCAAACATTAACATCAATTTTGCATAGGTTACGCTCACATGGCCTCACTGTCAAGCCGAAGAAATGCTTCCTTAGGTATAACAAGATTAGATATCTTGGACTGATACTTTCTAATAACTCTCTGCATCCTCTGCATCATCCCCAGTAAGATCAAAGCTTTATTAGAATTTAAATTCCCCAAAACCAAGAAGCTCATGCATAGCTTTCTTAATTCTGTAATTTTTTATGCACTAGAAGACAAAAAGAATGCAGATGTAATATATACAGACTTTGCAAAAGCCTTCGACAAGTGTGACCATGGCGTAATAGCGCACAAAATGCGTGCTAAAGGAATAACAGGAAAAGTCGGTCGATGGATCTATAATTTCCTCACTAACAGAACACAGAGAGTAGTAGTCAACAGAGTAAAGTCCGAGGCAGGCACGGTGAAAAGCTCTGTTCCACAAGGCACAGTACTCGCTCCCATCTTGTTCCTCATCCTCATATCTGACATAGACAAGGATGTCAGCCACAGCACCGTGTCTTCCTTTGCAGATGACACCCGAATCTGCATGACAGTGTCTTCCATTGCAGACACTGCAAGGCTCCAGGCGGACATCAACCAAATCTTTCAGTGGGCTGCAGAAAACAATATGAAGTTCAACGATGAGAAATTTCAATTACTCAGATATAGTAAACACGAGGAAATTAAATCTTCATCAGAGTACAAAACAAATTCTGGCCACAAAATAGAGCGAAACACCAACGTCAAAGACCTGGGAGTGATCATGTCGGAGGATCTCACCTTCAAGGACCATAACATTGTATCAATCGCATCTGCTAGAAAAATGACAGGATGGATAATGAGAACCTTCAAAACTAGGGAGGCCAAGCCCATGATGACACTCTTCAGGTCACTTGTTCTATCTAGGCTGGAATATTGCTGCACACTAACAGCACCTTTCAAGGCAGGTGAAATTGCTGACCTAGAAAATGTACAGAGAACCTTCACGGCGCGCATAACGGAGATAAAACACCTCAATTACTGGGAGCGCTTGAGGTTCCTGAACCTGTATTCCCTGGAATGCAGGCGGGAGAGATACCTGGAGTTTACCTGGAGAGAGTTCCGGGGGTCAACGCCCCCGCGGCCCGGTCTGTGACCAGGCCTCCTGGTGGATCAGAGCCTGATCAACCAGGATGTTGCTGCTGGCTGCACGCAAACCAACGTACGAGCCACAGCCCGGCTGATCAGGAACTGTTTTTAGGTGCTTAGCCAGTGCCAGCTTGAAGACTGCCAGGGGTCTGTTGGTAATCCCCCTTATGTGTGCTGGGAGGCAGTTGAACAGTCTCGGGTCCCTGACACTCAGTGTACGGTCTCTTAACGTGCTAGTGACACCCCTGCTTTTCATTGGGGGGATGGTGCATCGTCTGCCAAGTCTTTTGCTTTCGTAGTGAGTGATTTTCGTGTGCAAGTTCGGTACTAGTCCCTCTAGGATTTTCCAGGTGTATATAATCATGTATCTCTCCCTCCTGCGTTCCAGGGAATACAGGTTTATGAACCTCAAGAGCTCCCAGTAATTGAGGTGTTTTATCTCCGTTATGCACGCCATGAAAGTTCTCTGTACATTTTCTAGGTCGGCAATTTCACCTGCCTTGAAAGGTTCTGTTAGTGTGCAGCAATATTCCAGCCTAGATAGAACAAGTGACCTGAAGAGTGTCATCATGGGCTTGGCCTCCCTAGTTTTGAAGGTTATCATTATCCATCCTGTCATTTTTCTAGTAGATGCAATTGATACAATGTTATGGTCCTTGAAGGTGAGATCCTCCGACATGATCACTCCCAGGTCTTTGACGTTGGTGTTTCGCTCTATTTTGTGGCCAGAATTTGTTTTGTACTCTGATGAAGATTTAATTTCCTCATGTTTTACCATATCTGAGTAATTGAAATTTCTCATCGTTGAACTTCATTATTGTTTTCTGCAGCCCACTGAAAGATTTGGTTGATGTCCGCCTGGAGCCTTGCAGTGTCTGCAATGGAAGACACTGTCATGCAGATTTGGTTGTCATCTGCAAAGGAAGACACGGTGCTGTGGCTGACATCCTTGTCTATGTCGGATATGAGGATGAGGAACAAGATGGAGCGAGTACTGTGCCTTGTGGAACAGAGCTTTTCACCGTAGCTGCCTTGGACTTTTACTCTTGTTGATGGACTACTCTCTGATGTTTGTTAGTGGGGAAATTATAGATCCATCGACCGGACTTTTCCTGTTATTCCTTTAGCACGCATTTTGTGTGCTATTATCCAGACTCGCCTTGGTCACACTTGTCGAAGGCTTTTTGCAAAGTCTGTATATATTACATCTGCATTCTTTTTGTCGCTCTAGTGCATTAGGACCTTGTCGTAGTGATCCAATAGTTGAGACAGACAGGAGGACCTGTTTAATCCCATGTTTGCCCTGGGTTGTGTAACTGATGGGTTTCTAGATTGGGTGGTGATCTTGCTTCTTTGGACCTTTCAAAATTTTTTATGATTTGGGATGTTAGTGCTATTGGTCTTGTAGGGTTCTTTTTCTGTTGCTTTTACTGACCCCTTTGTGGAGTGGGGCTATGGTCTGTTGTTTTTAATAATGTGGGGCGACACCGTGTCCTTGCTCCCTCTCCATAAGGATGGAAAAAAGGCTCGTGATGGGGCTTCGTGCAGTTCTTGAGACACTAGAGTTCATGAGTCTGGCCTGGGGCAGAGTGCATGGTCATTTCATTTATCGCCTGTCGAAGTCTTTTGGCGTCAGGATAACATCGGATAGGCTTGTGTTAATCAAATTTTGTGGCTCTCTCATAAAAAAATTCATTTTCATCTTCGACTTCAGTCAGGTTAGGGTTGCCTATAAAAACTGAGTCATATTGGGACTTGAGTGGCTCAATCATTTCTTGCTGTCATAGTGTAGGACCCTCTTGTTTAAAGTAGGGGCCATTACTGGACGTTGTTCTCGATTTTGATTTGGCATCCATAGGGGAAGAAATATGTTGGAATTTATTTCGATTTCATTTATGGCTTTTAGTTCTTTCCCGCGTTTCCTGACTCCTATGGATTCTTTTAGCTTAAGTTCGATGCTTGTATTTCTCCTGACCAGTGTCTCCCTACCATTTCGAGTATATATTGACTTCTTTTAGCCGCTCTGTTATTCCTTTTCGTCGCCTGTAATTGGGGAGCGCCTGTCTCTTTATTTTACATCTACTCCTCCTTGTTCTTAGAGGAATAAAGCCTTGTGCATACATCGAGAATAGTGCCACGCGTCTAATTCTGTTTAGGCTAAGTTGGGGGGGGGTGTTTCTCTGTGTTGCTTAGTACATGTTCCAGCTTATGTCGGGTTGGACTTGGTTTCTTGGTCCCACTTTATGTTTTTGTTATTGAGTTGAATTTAGACTGAATGCTCCCTCATGGTCTAGTTCATTTATGTCGGGTTGAGGGATCCACGCATACAGGTTCTGAACCTCAATTATGTTTGTGATCTGAGTTTATTGTTTTCTGATATGGTGACATTTCTTATAAGTCTCTTTGTTTAGTGAAGATGAGGTCTGGTGTATTCTCCGTCTAGTAGGCTCTATTAATTTGCTGGTTTAATTGAATTTTGTGCGGAGATTTAAAAGTCGTGTGAAGTGTGGTTGTGAGTTGTCATCAGAGCTGCCTCCTGGTGTTATTACTGCAACAATATTATTTGCTATATTCCTCCATTTTAGTGCCCTTAAGTTGTAATACCACAGAGCAAGATGTTGGTTGCAGGAGCTGGAACATTTTCCAGACAGTGGTCAATTTTAACAGCTGTTCCTGGAATTGCTGGGATGTTGCATCCGGAGGCTTGTGACTACCACATGATTGGTTTTGGTTCTCGACCTTTACTGTAAAACTTCCACTACATAAGTTGATGCATTTAAGCCAGTTCTGTGCAAAAAGTGACTCTGCAATGTACAGGCCAAACCCCCACCCCTTTTGGCCTGTTTCAACACTGTTACATTGGTATAGAGTAGTAACCTGGGAGCCATATTTCGTTGTCCAACGTGATCCTTTTTGTGCGTCCTCAGTGAAAGCGTGAACTTTGCCTTTGCCTCTGCAAGCAGTCCACGGATTGAAAGGTTTTTTTTGGTTTGTTGCTGGCTTTAGACCCTGTATTTTGCAAAGAAGAATGTTATCGGTCTGGTGGCTATTTTTGGACTGGGGGATTTTTTTTCCGGCATTAGTATCTGGATTGTTGGTTTGGGTGGAAGGCCATCGACTTGTGGTTCCACTCCAGGAATGTGGATTTGGTGTACGATTTCTTGCCATTTCCTGCCAGTTTTTTTTCCTTTCTGGCACTAAAAATCCTCTCCCTCTTGAGTGGCTGTGGCTACCCAGGTTTTCCAATGGCTATGCGGATGTTTTGTAATCTTTTGTCCCCTTTAGATGGTATGCCTGGCAATTTAAGTTATAGCACAGTCTTTCCTGTATGAAGAGGTACACGTTCAGGGGTGAAATACACACGCTTAAAGGTAGGGAGTTTTGCAT
Source organism: Cherax quadricarinatus (assembly GCF_026875155.1). Taxonomy (NCBI): domain Eukaryota; kingdom Metazoa; phylum Arthropoda; class Malacostraca; order Decapoda; family Parastacidae; genus Cherax; species Cherax quadricarinatus. Next base: position 50,191,063 of record NC_069410.1, on the reverse strand, counting down.
TTTCCTGGTTGTCTATGGGCCAAAGCATTTTATTGGGTGGTCATAGTTGCATCCCATCGGTTTTTCCAGATTTCCCTTGCCAGCAGATACAAAGTGCTAGTATGTGACAGGCTTGGTTTAGTTTGCCTTGGGTTTCTGGGAATGTATTCACTGTTGGTGCATGTTTTTTCCTGTCTTACTTCTATCCTCTAGCACCAACATTGGGGCTCCCACCAGTTGTTTTTGGTATATTATCCTCACTATCGCTAGTGGAGTCCTCTTGTTTGCTATTCCTGCGGTATTTCTAGTTTGAATAATTGGCTTTTATCTTATCTGTGAACAGTTACACTTGTTTCCCATACTATGGCGCCTGGTCCCTAGGAAGGTCATTTATAAGTATTCCTTGCCTGCGTATAATTCCTGTACTATATGGGAAAAATCTCCAGCTTCACCATTACTGTCTTCAGGACAGCATCTCCAGCATCACCATTACTGTCTCCCAGGAACAGCACTCCTGCTTCACATTACTGTTCTCCCAGGACAGCACCTCCAGCTTCACCATTACTATCTCCCAGGACAGCACTATCAGCCCCACATTTACTGACTACCAGGAACTTCATCTCCAGCCTTGCAGTTTCTGATACATGGCCCGTATCAAGGGCCAGTACATTCAGCACAGACTTTTGATGTTCCATCTGTTGTAGAAAGCTTCTAGGTTTTCTTATGAAAGCTGTTTGAGATGTTGTCTTTTTAAATAACTGTGCTTTTTGTCACAGAATTTAAGATCATTGGGCATACCCAAAAAAACACTTCCCTGTTTTAACCACTGCTGTAGATAGTTCTTAGGATATCTTGCTCAACGGGGCGTTGACACATTTCCACAAAAATGACACTTTACCTGTGGAAGCCCGTTTGTTTTGATCGACACAGATACACACAGCTTCATAATGATTTGAATGGTTGATTTACTTGCAATTTACTAACTACCTCTTGATATTTATTAATAACTCCTTAAATGAAGGTCTAGCGATTTGTATTTCTGTTTCTAATGATTTTGTAATTATTGGACAGATTACCGTGACTTCCTGATTTATATTTAATGTTTGTGTATATGAGGGCGCCTTACACCCAATCTGGTTGCAGTCTGCTTTATTGTCCAACGACAGTTTTGAAACCAGTCAAGGGTTCGGACCAGGTCAAGGGTGGGTTTCGGACCAGTCAGACTTTATACACCTGGAAATTATAGAGTGACTAGTACCGAACTTGCACACGAAAATCACTCTCTACGAAAGCAAAGACTTGGCAGACGATGCAAATCCCCCAATGAAAAGCAGGGGTGTCACTAGCACGTTAGAGAGCATACAATAAGTGTCATGGGCCCAAGACTGTTCAACTTCCTCCCAGCATACATAAGGGGGATTACCAACAGACCCCTGGCAGTCTTCAAGCTGGCACTGGACAAGCACCTAAAGTCGGTTCCTGATCAGCCGGGCTGTGGCTCGTACGTTGGTTTGTGTGCAGCCAGCAGTAACAGCCTGTTTGATCAGGCTCTGATCCACCAGGGGGCCTGGTCACAGACCGGGCCATGGGGGCGTTGACCCCCAGAACTCTCTCCAGGTAAACTGCAGGTAAACTCCAGGTTTATCCCAAACCTTACTGATCTTACAGGCATCTTATCTGACTTCCTTAAAAAGTCTGTGAAGGAACCTCTTGAACTTTCCGATGCAGCTCGGGAAAAGTTTAATGAGATTAAAAGTATCTTTTTGAAAGACCCTATACTTAAGATTCCAGATATTAATAAAACATTTTGTTTGAGAACTGATGCCTCCAATACTGGCTTAGGTGCAGTGTTACTACAATACCATGATGGTACTCCCTTCCCTGTATGCTTCCTAAGCCGGAAACTCCTTCCCACAGAAACGAGATACTCCACCATAGAAAAGAAATGTTTGGCCTTTGTGTGGGGTATCTCCAAACTTAAATTTTATTTGCTGGGAAAGAATTCATTTTAGAAATGGACCACAAACCTTTGATATACCTAGAAACTTTTAAGGGAACCAACATTCGCCTCTTGAGGTGGACATTGGCACTCCAGGCTTTTAAGTTCCATATTGTGTATATCAATGGTTCATCCAATTATTTATCTGACTGGTAAAGTCATGACAGTCAGTAGAAGATTTCTTGCCTTATGTGACTTCCACATGTTAGAACTTTTTCCTCGCCTATTCTTCTTATACTCCTTGACTATAAGTCTTGGTATAGGGGAGTGTGAGGGAAAAGTTCAATAGATAGGAGTAGAGAGGGAGTATATAGTAACAATAGTTTCATTGCCGGCTACTTGTTAAGGTAGGGTAAGTCAAGCTCCCGCTATTCCCGCCTTTTTTCCCCTCCCCGAAAGTGATACTTTCATTGCCGGCTACTTGTTAAGGTAGGGTAAGTCAAGCTCCCGCTATTCCCACCTTTTTTCCCCCACCCTGAAATTGATAGTTTGATTGCCGGCTGCTTGTTAACGTAGGGTCAGTCTAGCTCCCACTATCCCTTCCCCTCCCTCTTCCCCCCCCCCGAAAGGTGACGTGTGGGGCTCTGGTCAAACAGTAACTCACTCGACTCACAGCTCCCAACACTACTGTAAGTACATGCCTGCCTTGTATTCTAGTGGATTTATTGGTTGAAAGCTTCACTTTTGACCAATAATAAACTTAGTCTTTTCAGCCTTGCTCTAAGTTGACTGTTGTAATAGTCACCACGTCTTTTGGGTATTGTACTTATTATGGAGAGTGATTATTTAAGCAGTGGGAAACCTGTCTATCTTTTCAGCTTGGATGACAGAGAGGGTCACCTGTCAATCAACGAGAAGAACTGATGGAGGACTAACGTCCAGAGACTTCCCCATTTTGGATTTAATTACCTGTGCACCTGTATGAAATTGCAGGACGTAACCCCACATCATTGCAGCGGTAAAGAACCTGCTTTCCTGTCATCAGGATAGAATACGGCGATACTCTGCGAAGAACTAGCCGGAGGTGGTCACCAACACCTGCGACCCCCCCCCTCCACATCAACAACGGCTAAGGTTTCAACAACACGAAGTGTCACCAACACCAGACACCCCAATATATATATTAGCATTGAGTTCAAATGTTATTTTATTCATTTCATTTTTCATTTTTCTTTCAAATAGGATATACCTGTCACGTTTTATTGTTTTATGTTTGCTTTAATAAATAATAAAGTGTTTATCTTTGTGAATTATTATTTCGTTTTCTATTCATTAATTTTCCTGAGGAGGAGCCAGCTTTGGTAATACTGTCTGAAGTTATTACAGAGCTGAGTAAGCCTTCACAGGATCCAAGTACTTATTGACATTGTGGATAACAATAAGCACTTTAGGTGATCTTGGTGGAGCAGCTTGGAGTTGGATGTTAGCATATTTATGAGTAAGAAGTTTTTCTATGAATTTTGGGTCGTTAGTAACAAAAACGTAATTATCCTCGTCATGACGAAAGCGAATCCGAAGGTTTTCCTCTGGGTTGTCTAGTGTAGCTTCGTAAAACCATCTAAATTTGACCTCAAACTCAGTGTTAGCAGGGAAATCAAGCCTAACAGTTCTTCGATGGTTGTTGTTGTTCTCGTTGTTTCTTGCAGCCTCCTTTGAAATTCTCTTTCTTTTTTCAAAGCTTCCTTACTTCTATAATGTACGAATTCGCCTTCACCATCATTTACTTCGTTCACATCCATAGGTCACTTCTAGTTCAGCTGCTTGAGGTGGAAGAGTTAGTCTGTTACTCTTGGGTCAGCGAAACCGCCTTTATTCCATAAGAGAGAAGGGACAAGGAAGGGATATTCACCTCGCTAGACACAGGCAATATGGGTGTAGTGGCCTGCGGGTCGCAGCGCGATTTTCAAGGTCATTCACTGGGCCCACAGTCGTCTCGAGAGTTACCAACACTGCTACTCGTTAATTACTCCAAACCCGCAGAACACGTCATAACTGCTTATCCTTAAACAAACTAGACCTGATAATACTGACTTGCGCACCAGAGTCCACGAACACATGAATGGGCGCATTATGAACAGATGCTTGCACTATAGGGCCTATCTTTGCATTGGAAATTACGTGCAAACGAAAGGGAGTTTCTACTTCATCCCCAAAGCCCATCTACGTCAGAGACGATTGAAAAAATTTTTCTTTTTACAGGATCGGGGGGGTCTAAGGGCCCTACCTAACCCCAAAAAAAAGGCATTATTTAAGGGGGAAAGGTAATTTCATTATCACCTTTGTCCCCCACGGGAGGGGTTTTCCCGGGGGGGGTTTGCCCCCCCCCCCCCGAATTCCCCCAAAATTTGGGAAAAAAAGAATGAGGTGCTTCGGGTTTAAACTTTTGGGAACCACAACCTCTTTTCCCCTCTCCTGGCTTGGGGTTTGGGAAACCCGGAACGGGGGGATCTAGAGTATGAAGGTTGTAGAGAGCATTGCCCCCAAGTGTGTCATGACCATGGATTCAGTGAAAAATTTAAATTTCCCAAAAACCTGATTTTATTCCTACCTCGTCCCCACACAAATTTTAAAAACCCTTGTCTTTTTTGGGATTCAGAAATAAAAAAAGCAAAAATTGATGCTTCATACACATCCTAAAACGGGGAAATTTTCCCGCACTCAAAAAAAAAAGAAGCCCCGGGTTTGGGTATTTTCATTGATTTACTTTAAAAGCTTTCGATACAGCCCGCCCCTTTAAAAGCTGTACCCCAAAAATTTAAAAAAGGCCAAAGTTATAAGGGGCCCTCCCTCAACAAACCTAAAATCTTTACCTTGGGAAACAGAACTCAATATTTTAAATGAAAAAGGGGCCCAAATTTCCCTTCCACCCAACCAAGGGACGTGGGAAATTTCCCAAAAAGTTTCTTGGGACCACTCCTTTCTCATTACATCAATGATTACGAATGAATCACAGCTACTAAACCCATATTTTTGGCAGTTAAACACACAAAATGTTTTTCCCCCCCAAAAAACTTTCATAAAAAGCAAACACAGTCAATGCCGAATTGGAAAATATCTGCCTGGATGATGACTAAAAAAATTTCCCTGAATACTGATAAAAAAAAACCCTTCATTTATTTGGAGACGAAAGCTGAAAAAATGTCCAAATTTTAACAAAATTGTTTAAACTTATCATCAGTCAAAAAGACTTACAGGGGGAAAATTTCCGGGTATCCACCTTAAACAGAAACCCTTTAAATTTCCCAGAACATTTACAAAAAAATCCCCAAAGGAAAATCTCCAAGACTTTTGGCTTTACTAAAAAAAGATAAGGAAACATTCCAAAAATCCCCCCTTTTCCTGGCACTGTACCTTTTCCCATTTCCTTTTCCCCCCTTTTCCTTACAAGGGAATTTGTCCCAGGGGGAAACCCAAAAACCCCAAATTCATCTAAGACCTCTTAACCCAGCAAAAGGAGAAAATAAAAATGATAAGGGAAACCTACTCCCGCCGCAACTCCACCAATTTTTCAAAAGTCTAATCGGCTTATCATTAAAAACACCCCATCCCTTATCCTTGCACCTAAAACATACACAGAAAAATTACATACAAATAAAAAACCCCCCACTCAAACGTCCCTCCCAAACCCTTAATAGGGACAAATGACCAAACAAAAGACACGGGATCTTTTTTTGATGTACCCGTGCCCCATTCACACGTTTTAAAAACCTGTGCACAAAAAGGGGCCCTAAAATATGGTATTCATTACCAGAAGATTTAAAAGAAACCCCCATTTCTAAAAAATCAATTTAAGTTCATTAAAAAACCCCCTTAAACACCCTAGACTAAATGCAAAATTTTTAAAGAAACACAAAATTACTCAGAAAGTACTCCCACACCCATAATTTAAACTTTCCCTTAAACCCTTTTTATCCATTGTTGACAGGAATATAATTGAATCTTTGGGTTTTCACAAAAAGCATTTTTTAAAAGTTAGTTTTTCACTTAAAATTTAATAATTATGAAACACCATGAAAAAAATTTACTATCCTACTGGGGGCAACTATAAATTACAATCCTTTTTTAAATTTAGTCTGTTAAGCCAAAAAAGGGTTAACCCCACCCCAAAATTGCCCGGCAAAATTAGGGGGCTCCTTTGCATTGAAACCCCCATTTTTTTCAAATACAAAATCCAATTTTAATTTTTCCCAAATTTACATTAAATAAATAAATAAAAAAATTTAAAATAATAAGGCAGAGGGGATTTGGGTAGGGCTTTTTTAAATTACAATACCTCTTAGGGCAGTATCGGGACAATTTACCGGGGAAAAGGGCCCCGGGTAACTAAAAATTATACAGGTTCTTCGAAATGGGTATTTGTATATACTCCCCGACCTACGAAAGGGGAACTCGTTTAATTTTGGGGACGAGGGTCTCGGTGTTTTCCCAAATCAGGAGTTTTGGTTGTACAAAAAACAAGGGAGGAAAAGGGATTATTTCAAAATGGCTGATGAAGCCTTCGAGGGGGGAAAAGGGGGAAAAGGGTTTTCCCTTGGGAATGTCAGGGCATGGATGAGGGCCACAACGGCCCCAAGGGGCATTTTTGGGACTGGGTTATACCATACTTTGGAATTTGGGGCGGTAAATTAACTTTTTAAAGGAAATTTTAAGAACTTGTGCAACATCGGGTTTTATCTTTATTGGCAAAACATCAAAAATAAAGATAACCAGTTTGTTGCCAAGTGTCTTAACTTTCATCATGCCCGGTATTTTTTTCCCTGTCTTGCAAAAACTTTTTTAAAAACCCCAAAATCCCGCAAAATTTGGGCCCAACCCCCTTAAGAGCTCGTTTTTTCTTTCTTCAGAAAGGTTTAATTTGGGAAAATTTTCCCCCGGGCCCCTTAAGAATGGGGACATGGGGCTGTTTAAACAATTAAAACGCATCTAATGATTCCTGGGGGCCTAGGTGCGGGTGCCCCTTTTTTCCCTTTAACCCTTTGAGGGTCGACGGGGCCCTCCCGGGAAACTCGTTCTCAGGGTTGGCCCAAAATTTTAAAAAAAAAAAAAAATTAAATTTTTTCTTAAAAAAAAAAATAATTTTTTTTTTTTAAAAACATTATAGGATAAAAAAAAAAAAAATTACCATCAATCTTATGGGATATGGATCCCTAAAGTTTGCAGAAAAATGAGCCGCTTTAATGGAAACCCGGGGGCGGTGCCGCTCATCGGTAAACTTTAGTTTCCCTTTTAAATTTTAAGGTTTGTTGTTTTTTTTCACTATTTTAATTTTTTACATAAAATTATGTGGGGCCCGTTGGGCCCCAAAATAAGGTGCAAAAGTACAAATATAAAAATGTTTTTTATCAACACATTAAGCACACAAAAAAATTTTAAATTTTCAATATATTGTTTTTCAAAAAATTGGGTTTTCCCAAAAAAAAACAATACAAAAAAAATTGTTTAATTTTTTTGTTCTATAATATATTAACCAAAGTACCCGTCCTGAAAATTTTTCCTATTAGTTTTTGCAGCTTTGGTTAACTCTGAAACATGGTTCTTTAAAACAAAAGGTGGGTTTTTTCTTTTCCCACATTCTATTTTCTTTCAATCTGTCTCCCCTTTTTTATTGTTGTCCCATCTCTGTCTCACAGGTCCCAAAAAATACAAGTATACATGTAAAATTACCCCAAAGGGTAACCCAAGAAATCCGACAAAATGCAAAACCTGCTTGAAAATGTGGGTAAAAAGTGATGACACAGTCTTGTTGGGTCCCCCTTTAGACAGAGACCCAGATGGATAGCAAAAAGACAGGGAGCTTGACGACGACAAAAAAACAGACAGAAATGTTAGTGTACCAACCAGTGTATAGTGGGTTCCAAACCCTTTCCCCCCCTCCCCTTCCTCTTCCTCCTCTTCCCCCCACTCTTCCTCCCCTTCCCCCTACTCTTCCTCATACTCTTCCTCTTCCTCTTCCCCCCTACTCTTCCTCTTCCCCCCTCCCCCTCTTTCCCCCCTCCCCTCTTTTTTCCTCTTTCCTCCCCACCTTTCCTCCTCTTCCCCCCAAAACTTCCTCCTAATATTCCTCTTCCTCCTCCTTTCCTCTTAATTTCCCCTTTCCCCCTCTCTTTTCCCTTTTTCCTTTCCCCCTCCTTTCCCCCTCCCCCCTTTTTTCCTCTTCCCCCCCACTCTTCCCCCTTCTCCCTTTTCCCCCTCCCCATAAGTTTTTTTAAATTTCCAGGGGTTCCCCAGCTGGTTCCCAAAATGACTATTGTCTCATTACTCACTCCCCCTCCCCCTGCCCCAAAAAAATGGGGTCGGGTGCTGCTTTTCCCCTTTCCCCCATTTTAACTAATTATCTTTTTCCCCCATTTTTATCTGTCTGTTTATCTTGTCTCACAGGTAAAACATAATCAAGTATACATATATTTAAATTTTCCTAGGAAAAAACCCCAAAAACCCAGGGCAAAGGTGCTATACTCGCCCTTTAAAAGGGGAGTAAAAATGATTTAGCAGTTTGTGGCTCTCCCGAGACAAGAGCTAGATGGGTAGACAGGGGGGCTTGACAGACAGGCCAAAAAGACAGGGCATAAATGTTAGTAAACCAGCAAAAACCCAAAGGGGGGGGTGGGTGTTCATCTCATCTTTTGGGATCAGCTCTACCCTCATCAAAAAATCAGCACTTATCAGATGTTATCCCCCTTTTCTTGTTTTTTTGTCATGGGGGAAACCCCTTTATTTTTACATTTATTATTATTATTATTAAACCCATTATTATTATTATGTATTATTAATTTTTATGTAAATTTTTAAATTTTTAAAGTTTATTGTTATCAATTTCCTATTCTTCTTCTTTCCCCTCCTCCCCTTCTTTCCCCCTCCTCCTCCTCCTCCTCCTCCTCTGCCCCCCCTCCTCTTGCCTCCTCCCCCCCTCTTGCCTCCTCCTCCTCTTTCCTCCTCCTCCTCTTTTCCTCCTCCTCCTTGCCCCCTCCTTTCCCCGCCCCCTCCTCCCCCTCCATTTTTGGAACAAATTTTAAAAGGGTTTTTAGTTCATAATCACTATTTACTATTTATCAAACCCAAAGCCACATCTGAGTCTGGAATTTTTGGGAAAATTTGGAGTTTCCTCTTTGATTTGGTACAACTGAAGGTGAAAAAGGGCGGCCCCGACCCAAAGGGGGGAAGGCCCGTGGGTTGTCCCGGGTTTTTCCCCACCATTACCTATTTATGGGCTTTTGTTTCCCGGGCAAAAAATTCACCGAACCCTTTAACCCCATCTTTACTTTTCACTTCCATCTGTATTTTGAACTGTCACTGGGGAAAAAAAAGTGTCCCAATTCGCCCAGGGGGGTGAGGAAAATTCTTACCACGGGGATGGGGGAAAAATTTTGTACTATGATGGCATTCCCAAATGCACCCCTGGTCCCCGATTTTTTTTTTACTGCGCACACCCCCCACAAAAGACCCATTCTCTCACATCAGGCTTATCACCTTTTCCTTCGAGATTTGAGGGCGCTTGAAAATTTTTGCGTAAATTTGTACGTCAAAAACCCCCTTTTTTTCCGCGTAAGACTAAATAGTACGACCAAAAACCCCCAAAGGGTTAAAGGGCCTGAATGGATCAGTTTAGTCTCACTGGGGCAAGATAGTTACAAATTAATTTTCAAAAAACTTTCACATGGTGGGGATTCCTGAAAATTTCATCCGAAACAATTAAAACATTGGGGGGCGGCTATAAAAGAGCTTTAAAAAACCCTTTCCAAACTAATGGGTACAACTCTCAGTGGGGGGGCCCTCCCCCTGAGGCACTTTTCCAGCACAAACAACAGTAAAAACCCAAACTTCCAGGGTGTCTGGGCCCCCATTGAACCCGAGGATAGGAGCATTTAAAGGGGGGAAAACTGAAAATTCCCAAGGCTCGAAGTCCCGTTTTCTATCTTTGATAAAGAATTACTCGAATTTTGGCAGGCGCATTATTGCTTTGGGTGAGAATGCACTTGGGGGAAACACTTTAAAAAAAACTTGAGTTTGCTTTCAAAATGTGAAAACAAAAAAATTTTTAAAAAAAAAAAAAAATATATAAATAAAAGGGAAAACACAACAATTTAAAATAAAAGGGAAGAAAAATACAACTATTAAGCATCAGTAAAAAAAAAAAAATAACAAAAACGCTGTAGAGCAAGAAAAAATCCCCATAAAAAAAAAAAAAACTCAAATGGATAAGGCAAAAAACTTTGAAAAAACAAGAGAAATTGTACTTTAAATCAATTCAAATTTTTCTCAAATTTTTCTTTAATTTGAAAAAATGGCACAAATGAAATTTTTTTTCCCCTTTTAAATTTAATTAAAAAAATTTAAAAGATAAAAAAGGGAAATCAATCAAAAAAAGATAAAATTTGGGTCAATAAATCTTGTGCAAAATTAAAATGGACCGGGAAAGCAATTCTCTAAAAAATTTTTAAAAAAAGTGACACAAAAAGAAAAAAAAAAATTAAAGAAAAGAACAAGAAATGTAAAACTGAAATCACAGAAAAAATGCACTGAAATAAACTGTTTGGGAAAAATTGCAAATAACAATTACTAAACAAAAAAAACTGAAAAAAAAACAGGGAAAAGGCCCCCCCTTTAAAAGGGGTTTCACCCTTTTTGGGGGTTCCGAATACGGAAATTTCCCAAAATTTTGACCAACACCGCTATACGGCTCTCCCCCCCTGACTTCAAAAACGGACCAAAGGGGCCCCCCCCCCTGTTTGTTTCATTTCCATGAGCTCAGTAAGCACAAAATCTCTCCATTTTGTCTGGAAACTCCAAAATTTCAAATGTTTTTAAAAGTTATTTCATATTTTATATATACTCTGATAATTATACTTATGTATACCTGTACCTAAATAAACTTACATACTGTGCTGGCATGCAGTACACATTAAAATTGGTAAGTGTCTTATGTCTCCAGACGTCATATTAGTAATGATAATAATAATCATCGAGTCATTTAAATGTCGTATATTACGTTAATATACACATTTTCATTAATCCATCCATGATATTTTTTTCAAAATTATATAATAAACACGATGCAAAACATATAAATAAGATAAATACACCCCACAGTAGAATAAATAAACATAAATGTGAGATGTGGTAGCAGACGACTTGCACAAGTGACGCCATATTAGAAATGATAATAATAATAATAATAATAATACTCAGCGAGTCTCATTAAATGTCGTATATTACGGTAATATACACAATTTCATTAATCCATCCACGATATTTTTTTCAAAATTATATAATAAACACGATGCATAACATATAAATAAGATAAATACACCCCACAGTAGAATAAATAAACATAAATGTGAGATGTGGTAGCAGACGACTTGCACAAGTGACGCCATATTAGAAATGATAATAATAATAACAATACTCACCGAGTCTCATTAAATGTCGTATATTACATTAATATACACATTTTCATTAATCCATCCATGATATTTTTTTTCAAAATTATATAATAAACACGATACATAACATAAAAGATGATAAATACACCCCACAATAGAATAAATAAACATAAATATAAGATGTGGGAGCCACATAACTTGTACAAGTGACGGCAAGAATAACATTTTCTCTAATCTAACATAAGAGAAAATGTGTTACTGGGGGTAACTGTAGAAAATTATTCTTTCGTATGTATGTAAGTAAGTTTATTCAGGTATACACAAATACAGTTACATAGATTATCATACATAACAACATACGTGTAGAGAACCTAGGATAACCCAAAAAAGTCAGTGTGACTTATTTCCATTGCCTTCACTCAGAGCTTCATTTCTTCTCAAAATGATGTTACATGAGAATGGGAGTGTTCTTCTTTATTAATTCTACCATATCAATGTAGAGACAACCTGTACACAATGTAACTTGTACACAAACCAGACGTGTACACTTCGTTTGTTTACAAAACTTACCTTCGCCTGGTTTGTTTACATAACTCTGCGCCTGTCCCCTCTCATGTACTCATTCTTTCTCTCTCTCATTTATTCGTTTTATCTCATTTACTTACTCCTGACCCTACATTAAGACTACAAATATTTTAAGGTAAGTAATGAGTGAACTGTATATACATTTTATCGCTCTGGGATGCTTAAATATCATAGAATAGTATGTGGGGGTGGGGTGGCCTGGTATGGTAGCCTGGCTGACACCATACATACCACACTTGATTTCTTACAATAAATACTACTTGTCTCACCCTAGATTAAGACTATAAATATTTTAAGGTAAGTATTGAGTGCACTATGTGTGTATTGTACTTTTTTTATTGTTTTTTGATGCCTGGTTCTATTGCTAACTTAATATATGTTAGTGTCAACTTGTTATCTAGTGTTTGTATGCATTTATAAGTGGAAAAAAAGGGTGTTCCACTTTACGGCGGTTTCCGCTTTACGGCGGTAGCCTGGAACCTAACCTGCCGTATAAGTGGGGCCCTCCTGTACATAGAAAATTTTTCTGAAAGAAACAAAATTAATGGCAGCACAATACTTGCACAAGAGTCATTGCAAAATAAGTCAATACTGCAATAATAAAAAAAATTGCACACACACAAGAAAATGCAGTTTACAAGAGCAAGAAAAAATGATCAAGGAAAGAACTGATTGAACACTTAACTCTTAACTGCAGCTTAAGCAATACTGAACAAGCAAAAGAATGATTTACTTTAGAAAGAAGTTAAAAATTGCACTAAGAGTGAATTTTTTTTTTTATATTTTTATTTAAGGACACAGTATACATTATACATGTTTTTATACATAAAACTCGACAAGAAAAATCACTCAGACACTGAGAAAAAACAAGCCTAACTAGAAACGATACAGAGGAACCTACACCTGAGCATTTCTTAACAAAAAATAGCTACAAAACAAAACCTGGTACTTTTATTCATATTTTGTATGTAAACTTTATATACAAAACATTATTCATACACTAAATCATTTCTCTTACAATTGTTTTGTATAGTAACATGTTACATACATAGATATTTGAAACTAAAACCCCCAGACAATGTTTTTGAGGAGACTAAATAGTACTCCCCAAACCCCATGTAACCCAAAAAACACATCATATGGAACATTGCATACACTAGAATAAATGATAAATTATAAGAAAAAATTTTCTAAGATGTAAGCCTCCTCCCATCACACACAAGGTATACAGTATGAACAGGTGAAAAATATACCCTTAATCTGTATGTATATACATTCCTACCTCATTAACTTCCAAACAGGAAGGAATACTTAATAGGGCAATGTACAATGCCTCCCCTATTACACTGAAATCTAACATTGACAAAGTTGACATAATACAGGAAATACATGAGCCTGGTGCACGCAGGCACCTCGCCAGTACTACAGTAGTTAAATAGAATAAGAATCAAAACATTAGTCTCTGGGGCAACAAAACAAAAACCCCGCATCTTTTACAACACAAAAAATTCTTAGCTCATTATTTCCTAAATATCTTCAGTTTAGTCCCTCTGTGAAAAATATCGAAAGGACGCCTTGGCAGAACCCTCAGAAGCAAGAAAAACTTACCAAAGAACCTCCACCTCCCTCACAGAAGCTCCATTACAATAACAGAACACCCCAACTACACACACAGACTCTAACACACACATGCACACAGACATGCACACAGGCCTAGTGTCTAATCGACATGTGCCTAGGACAAAATGCAACTAACAGACACACAACGTACACACACCACACGCAACAAAACACACACACACCACACACAACAAAACACACATGCAAACCACACAACACACACAACACACACACCACACACAAAGACCCTCACACAGACAGGCCTTACATCATGTTATCTCACATACACCACTGGAGCAGCCACCATCACTGCCCTTCCTTGCTACATTCATCTCCAAGTACTCATCACTCACCTCAGGAAGCCAACCCTTTGCTATCCTTCCCTGGCACCAACTGTAGCAGTCGTGCCACAGTCAGTCCCCAATAACTCTCTGGAAAAAGAGTAACCCACTGACCCCCATATAAGCTCCTATTCTTACCCACCGACCTATAAAAACTCGCCACTAAAGCCTTGATTTTGACATTACCCCCCCACCTCCCTCATTCCCCAAGAAACATACAAAAAATCAACCATTATATACCATAATGCCCTTGCTACCTCACTAGACACTCCTCCCACATCTAAAAGTAAAGCCCTAAGGACCCTCACCCTTCCCCCAATAACCCCAAAACACCCTCAACCACACCCTTACATTTCCAAAAAAGGGCAGAATACACCACATGGAAGGCATTTTCCACGTCACCACAATGCGCACATGAAGCATCACTCACATATCCATCTGCCTCAACACCTCTTTTGATGCCAATGTTCCCATGAGGAATCTGTAGACCACTTCTCTCACCCTTGCAGGCATTCTTAGCTTTCGAAATTTCTCCCATATTACCCTCCAATCATATGTGGGGGAAGACAGCCACTACTTAGCCCACCATACGGTTTAATGTCTCATAATTATTATACACATTGGAGGCCACTCCATTAAGATCTGAGACCGATGAGTGATGATTAACCCACGGGTATGTTAACCCGGGACACACTCCATGGCGACGCGCCAGTCACCCCCGGTCCTACCATTATTCACTCATCTTACACTTTATTATGGAGGTCCGTAAATCGCATGCCCTCACTCTTCACCAGGAACAGTTATGACACTTCCTATTCTGAAGTGAGGCTATATTAATCCTTGGGCTGCGTGAATGCCAATTTCCTGGTCCCATGTTTTCACAGTCTCTTAAGTCCATTCAAAACACTCCCGCTTCTTGATGCCCTGAGCCGACCTGTTCCCCTGCACATCCGCACAGGCACAGGGCGAACCCGGTTGGTATATTCAAATACAATTAAATTTTTGACCCAAATCAACACATTAAACACCGATTAGGCACTATAGCTTCGGAAATTAAAATATTTTCCACAACTGTTATGGTATATCCCTTTTATATATTCTGATGAATTTATAACTAAAATATTTCTGAAATATTAAACACTAACATGTTTCATCTCTTGAATGAACTTGAGTATGTCTCACAAGATTGTTTTTTTGATTAAAAAATTTCAGACACTCAGAAACACTGATATAGTTTATCCTCTGTATGTACTCTCATGTGTGTCACAAGACTGCTTTTTTGATTAAAACATTTCAGACACTCAGAACATTGATATGGTTTATCTCCTGTATGTACTCTCATGTGTGACACAAGACTGCTTTTTTGATTAAAACATTTCAGACACTCAGAACATTGATATGGTTTATCTATGCTGCTCAGTTCTGGTCACCGTATTACAGAATGGATATAAATGCTCTGGAGAACGTACAAAGGAGGATGACAAAGATGATCCCATGTATCAGAAATCTTTCCTATGAGGATAGCCTGAGGGCCCTGAATCTGCACTCTCTCGAAAGGCATAGAATTAGGGGGGATATGATCGAGGTGTATAAATGGAAAACAGGAATAAATAAAGGGGATGCAAATAGTGTGCTGAAAATTTCCAGCTAAGACAGGACTCGCAGCAATGGTTTCAAGTTGGAAAAATTCAGATTCAGGAAGGATATAGAAAAGCACTGGTTTGGTAATAGAGTTGTGGATGAGTGGAACAAGCTCCAGAGTACAGTTATTGAGGCTAAAACATTGTGTAGTTTTAAAAAAAGTTAGATAAATACATGAGTGGGTGTGAGATGGACCTGACTAGTTTTGCTGCTGTGTCTGGTACAGTGGTCCTTCCTTGAGTGGGGATGACCAGACTGGGTGGGTCATTGGGATAATCCAGGGGGTGGGTCATTGGTCTAATCCGGGGGGGACATGGACCTGCTTTGCATGGGTCAGTAGGCCTGTTGCAGTGTTCCTTCTTTCTTATGTTCTTATGTACTCTCATGTGTGTCACAAGATTGCATTTTTTATTAAAGCATTTCAGACACTCAGAACACTGATATGGTTAATCTCCTGTATGTAGCCTCATGTGTCTTATAAGACTGCTTTTTACAGTAAAACATTTCAGACACAGAGAACATTGATATGGTTTATCTCCTGTATGTACTCTCATGTGTGTCACAAGACTGCATTTATGATTAAAACATTTCAAACACTCAGAACATTGATATGGTTTATCTCCTGTATGTACTCTCATGTGTGTCTCAAGACTGCTTTTTCGAGTAAAACATTTCAGACACTGAGAACATTGATATGGTTTATCTCCTGTATGTACTCTCATGTGTGTCACAAGACTGCATTTATGATTAAAACATTTCAGACACTCAGAACATTGATATGGTTTATCTCCTGCATGTACTCTCATGTGTGTCACAAGCCTGCATTTTTTATTAAAACATTTCAGACACTCAGAACATTGATATGGTTTATCTCCTGTATGTACTCTCATGTGTGTCACAAGATTGCATTTTTGATTAAAACATTTCAGACACTGAGAACATTGATATGGTTTATCTCCTGTATGTACTCTCATGTGTGTCACAAGATTGCATTTTTTATTAAAACATTTCAGACACTCAGAACATTGATATGGTTTATCTCCTGTATGTACTCTCATGTGTGTCACAAGATTCCTTTTTTGATTAAAACATTTCAGACACTGAGAACATTGATATGGTTTATCCCCTTTATGTACTCTCATGTGTGTCACAAGAGTGCTTGTTTGACTAAAACATTTCAGACACTCAGAACATTGATACGGTTTATCTCCTGTATGTACTCTCATGTGTCTCACAAGATTGCATTTTTTATTAAAGCATTTCAGACACCCAGAACATTGATATGGTTTATCTCCTGTATGTAGTCTCATGTGTGTCACAAGACTGCTTGTATGATTAAAACATTTCAGACACTCAGAACATTGATATGGTTTATCTCCTGTATGTAGTCTCATGTGTGTCACAAGATTGCTTGTATGATTAAAACATTTCAGACACTCAGAACATTGATATGGTTTATCTCCTGTATGTACTCTAATATGGTTCACAAGAATTCTTTTTTGACTAAAACATTTCAGACACTCAGAACATTGATATGGTTTCTCTCCTGTATGTACTCTCATGTGTGTCACAAGACTGCTTGTATGATTAAAACATTTCAGACACTCAGAACATTGATATGGTTTATCTCCTGTATGTCGTCTCATGTGTGCCACAAGACTGCTTTTTTGACTAAAACATTTCAGACACTCAGAACATTGATATGGTTTATCTCCTGTATGTACTCTCATGTGTGCCACAAGACTGCTTTTTTTACTAAAACATTTCAGACACTCAGCACAATGATATGGTTTATCTCCTGTATGTACTCTCGCATGTGACACAAGATGGCTTTTTTTACTAAAACATTTCAGACACTCAGAACATTCATATGGTTTGTGTTCTTTATGTTTTCCCATATTTTTTAAATGAAGGAATTTCATTTAAAATATTTTAGTCATACAACAGTTTTATAGTTAATCTTCCTTATGTTCTCACAAGTCTACTTCATGATTTTTTTTAACTATTTTGAACACTAAACACATGGTTTTCCTTATGAACATATTCCCATGTTAGATTTATTTAGGCAAAACTTTTTCTACTTATGAGCACTAATAAAGTTCATATTGTTAAAACACATTCATAATTTTAGTTTTGTGTTAAAAGATTAATATATGTACTAGAACACTGCAGATACACTCAACAATATTATTATTATTATTATTATTATTATTATTATTATTATTATCATTATTATTATTATTATTATTATTATTTGTTCTTGTGTTTAAACAAATTTCTCTTTATTCTTTTATTGACCCTTGAGGGTTCAGACACACAATCTGAAAATTCCCCACAGGGTCTAAAAAATATTATTTTCTCTTAGGAAATCATAGAGAAACGGTGAATGCTACTATAAAAAAACATGAAAATACACCAAAAATTTGCTGTTTTAATCCAAAAACACAGTTGCACTTTGTTTTTTCTCATGCATTGCCTGCTGCAGGATTTGTTTTATATAGTGCACACTTATCACATAGATGCATTCTCTCATGTTTAGGCCCAATATCAAAAGCAAAATTGTTTAATTAGTAATATCTAGTTAAAAATTCACAATAAGAACATCTGTTGCCTTTCTTGAAGTACTGAAGATATAGTGTCTGGCAAGACACAACCTGGTAGTCTTCCACAAAATACTTCTGCAATATCAGTTGTTGTTCAAGACACTTACACTGGTGCTTCTTGAAGTACTGAAGATACAGTGTCTGGCAAGACACAACCTGGTAGTCTTCCACAAATACTTCTGCAATATCAGTTGTTGTTCAAGACACTTACACTGGTGCTTCTTGAAAGTACTGAAGATATAGTGTCTGGCCAAAGACACAACCTGGTAGTCCTCCACAAAATACTTCTGCAATATCAGTTGTTGTTCAAGAACTTACACTGGTGCTTCTTAAAGTACTGAAGATTATAGTGTCTGGCAAGACACAACCTGGTAGTCTTCCACAAATACTTCTGAATATCAGTTGTTGTTCAAGACACTTACACTGGTGCTTCTTGAAGTACTGAAATATAGTGTTGGCAAGACAAACTGGTAGTCTTCCACAAAATACTTCTGCAATATCAGTTGTTGCTCAAGACACTTACACTGGTGCTTCTTGAAGTACTGAAGATATAGTGTCTGGCAAGACACAACCTGGTAGTCTTCACAAAATCTTCTGCAATATCAGTTGTTGTTCAAGACACTTACACTGGTGCTTCTTGAAATACTGAAGATATAGTGTCTGGCAAGACATAACTGGTATAGTCTTCCACAAAATACTTCTGCAATATCAGTTGTTGTTCAAGGACCACTTACACTGGTGCTTCTTGAAGTACTGAGATTAGTGTCTGGCAAGACACAACCTGGTAGTCTTCCACCCAAAATCGTCTGCAATAGAAACTTGAGTCAGTACAGCACATATTCCACAATTACCAACACAACATACTCAACTAAAAAAGATTTTTTCTTTATTGTCACAAGCTTCACTAAATAAATTGTCACTTAAATGTTTATCTGTAAAGATCTTCAAGATAAATCACAGTTGTGTATAATAATTATGTTAACTAATAACTGAGTAAACAATATGACTTCAACACAAACATCTTTAATTTTTATTATATTCTTGGAGTATAATAATATTAATACAGCCTTTCCTCACTTAGCGACGTACTCGTTTACCGACACCTCAGACTTACGATGGGCTCTCTGACCAGTATGTATACCTAAATAATGTATATTAGAGCTGATTTCCTGTATCCTGCTTATTACAATATACAGTACACTACTATATAAACATTTAAAAATATACCAGAAATGTAATAAATGGAGCAAAGATGACATTAAAACAATGTCAAACATGGTTGACACAAACCCACTATCATTATATTATGCTCCTCACTTAGTGATAAATTTGTATACCAACATGGTCTTAGGAACGGAACTCTGTTGTTGAGTGAGGAGAAGCAGTAATATAATCAAGGTGCTAAACCTGAAAAGGTCATAGAGCACAGCAGGGTGAACTGTGCTAAAGAAGGAATATACAAAGGTCAGAGACTAATGTGTTGTAGGAGCGTGCAAAAGGTAGGGCTAGGAAAGGTTGTGACCGAAAGGCACAAAAATTTGATGGAAAACTTTTGAAATTACGCTCTCACAAATTTAGTAGTCATGCTATATTTACTTAGCAGTGATTTTGCCTCTTTTCAGCCATAATTTGGGCCAATTCCAGTGTTCCAGTCAACAAAACTCATAGTTATGATGTTAGAACTCCTTTCATTCTATCGATTGAGTACAAGAAGCTGCCCATTTACCTATTTCAACTACTCAGTAAATTGATCAGAAAATACTAATTTTTCCAATTTCACTCAAAATTCAAGAAAGACCATTTTCCAAATAGGGTTCAGAATAAATAATGAAGACATTCCTGACACTAAAATAACAATTTCTCTGTTCATTAGTCATCTCTCCAGGAACTTATATTATGCTTGCTTTTCATTTCAAATTTTATTCACACTCACAAAGGGGGCAGTAAAAGAACAGCAAAGAACTACAGACCAATAGCACTAACATCCCATCATATAAAATCTTTCAAAGGGTCCTAAGAAGCAAGATCACCACCATCTAGAAAACCCATCAGTTACACAACCCAGGGCAACATGGGTTTAGAACAGGTCGCTCTGTCTGTCTCAACTATTGGATCACTACGACAAGGTCCTAAATGCACTAGATAGACAAAAAGATGCAGATGTAATATATACAGACTTTGCAAAAGCTTCGACAAGTGTGCCATGGGTAATAGCGCACAAAATGCGTGGCTAAAGGAATAACAGGAAAGTCGGTCAATGGATCTATATTTCCTCACTAACAGACACAGAGAGTGTGTCAACAGAGTAAAGTCCGAGCGCAGCTACGGTGAAAAGCTCTGTTCCACAAGGCACGTACTCGCTCCCATTTGTTCCTCATCCCCATATCCGACATAGACAAGGATGTCAGCCACAGCACGTGTCTTCCTTTGCAGATGACACCCGAATCTGCATGACATTGTCTTCCATTGCAGACACTGCAAGGCTCCAGGCGGCATCAACAAAACTTTCAGTGGGTGCAGAAAACAATATGAAGTTCAACAATGAGAAATTTCAATTACTCGATATGGTAACATGAGGAAATTAAATCTTCATCAGAGTACAAAACAAATTCTGGCCACAAAATAGAGCGAAACACCAACGTCAAAGACCTGGGAGTGATCATGTCGGAGGA
This sequence comes from Cherax quadricarinatus, assembly GCF_026875155.1. Classification (NCBI taxonomy): domain Eukaryota; kingdom Metazoa; phylum Arthropoda; class Malacostraca; order Decapoda; family Parastacidae; genus Cherax; species Cherax quadricarinatus. The sequence goes on along the minus strand of NC_069410.1, from coordinate 50,170,243 downwards.
TCTCACCTTCAAGGACCATAACATTGTATCAATCGCATCTGCTAGAAAATGACAGGATGGATAATGAGAACCTTCAAAACTAGGGAGGCCAAGCCCATGATGACACTCTTCAGGTCACTTGTTCTATCTAGGCTGGAATATTGCTGCACACTAACAGCACCTTTCAAGGCAGGTGAAATTGCCGACCTAGAAAATGTACAGAGAACTTTCACGGCGCGCATAACGGAGATAAAACACCTCAATTACTGGGAGCACTTGAGGTTCCTAAACCTGTATTCCCTGGAACGCAGTAGGGAGAGATGCATGATTATATACACCTGGAAATCCTAGAGGGACTAGTACCGAACTTGCACACGAAAATCACTACTACGAAAGCAAAAGACTTGGCAGACGATGCACCATCCCCCAATGAAAAGCAGGGGTGTCACTAGCACGTTAAGAGACCATACAATAAGTGTCAGGGGCCCGAGACTGTTCAACTGCCTCCCAGCACACATAAGGGGGGATTACCAACAGACCCTGGCAGTCTTCAAGCTGGCATGGACAAGCACCTAAAGTCAGTTCCTGATCAGCCGGGCTGTGGCTCGTACGTTGGTTTGCATGCAGCCAGCAGCAACAGCACTGGTTGATCAGGCTCTGATCCACCAGGAGGCCTGGTCACAGGGCCGGGCCGTGGGGGCATTGACCCCGGAACTCTCTCCAGGTAAACTCCAGGTAAACAAAAAAACAAAAGTTTTTTCTTAGTCATACAATTGTATAATTATAATAATTGTACTATTGAAACTATTGTTACAACTTAAACTATGATAAATTTCTTAAGTATTAAAAAGTCTGTAAGCCATTAAATTTAAAGTTCCCATAATGCCTAGGATGTTTTTGGCTGTCTTTGCACTGCAAAAAATACTCAAATACAGGGAACCTCAATTTCGAAACTTAAAAAATCAATAGCTTTTTTCGCACACTTTGTCCCCATTATGAACCGCCCTATTTTCGAAAACTGCCGGGTACCGGACTGCCACCCGCCCCCTGTCCCTTCCCCCTGCAGGACCATGAGCAGTGTGGCTTTGTTGTGCTTGAAATGAACACTAACTGTGCTTCATTCAAACATTTTACGTTTTAAATTTATTTTGTTAGTGCTTGAGGGACTGGAAATAAGTTACCATGGGCCCAAAAGAAACTCGTTGTGGTACCCTGGGAAAGAAAGTGAGAAAAAAACCATAGAGTGAAAGAAAAGGAAATAATACAGAAGTTTTAAGGGGGTGTGAAAAAATTGTTGAGCTTTCCAGGTGTTGGGAAAAACAAGTCGGCATCCTTTTATCCTGGCAAAGAACGAACAAAAAAAGGAAGTGATGTTGCTAAAGGGGGATTTTTTTTTATTTATTAAAAAACATCCGATTCCCCAAGGCGAGTGGCTTGGGAAAAAAAAAACTTTTACCATCATTCACTTAAATCCACTGTCTTGCAAGGGGGTGCTTTACACTTACAGTTTATAAAACTGCAACATTAACACCCCCCCTTTTCGAGGCAGGCACTTTTCTTACCATCTCCGGGTTTCTCAAGTGGGGGCCCTGCGGGGTTCCTGAACCCCTTTCATAAATGTTACTTTGCTCACACTCCAACAGCATGTCAAGTTTTTTAAAACCCATTTGTCTCCATTCACTCTTATGAAAAATATGCTCACACAAGCTTGCTGGAAGTCCAAGCCCTCGCAAACGAAAACCTCCTTTATCCCCACACCTCCAACCTTTCCTAGGCCGACTTCTACCACGCCTTCTTCCACTACAGAGTGATACATCTTGAAGTCATTCTGTTTGTTCCATTTCTCTACTGTCCAAGTAGGTCGGTAGACAGAAACCACCCGGGGGGGTACTACCATCCTGCCAGATGACTTTTGAAACAGAAACCTGTACCTGTTTTACATGATGGTAGGATTGTGTTGTCTTTTCCAGCAGCCCGGTCACAGACCGGGCCGTGGGGGCGTTGACCCCGGAACTCTCTCCAGGTCTCCAGGTAAACACATTAGGTCACACTTCACAGGCAAGCACATGCATATATATATATATATATATTATATATATATATAATATATTTATATATATATTATATTATATTATATATATATATATATATATTATACAGGAAGGCCCCGCTTTACGGCGTTTCACTTTACGGCGTTCGCTAATACGGACATTTCAAATTATGACCAAAATCGCTATACGGCTCCCCCACCTGACTTTCTAATACGGTCACCGTGCCCCACCCTGTTTGTTTACATTCTCCATGAGCTCAGTAGCACTAAGGTCTCTCCATTTTGTCTGGAAACTCCAAAATTTCAAATGTTTTTAAAAGTTATTTCATATTTTATATATACTCTGATAATTATACTTATGTATACCTGTACCTAAATAAACTTACATACTGTGCTGGCATGCAGGTACACATTAAAATTGGTAAGTGTTTATGTCTCCAGCCCGTCATATTAGTAATGATAATAATAATCATCGAGTCATTTAAATGTCGTATATTACGTTAATATACACATTTTCATTAATCCATCCATGATATTTTTTTCAAAATTATATATAAACACGATGCATAACATATAATAAGATAAATAAACCCACAGTAGAATAAATAAACATAAATGTGAGATGTGGTTAGCAGACGACTTGCACAAGTGACGCCATATTAGAAATGATAATAATAATAACAATACTCACCGAGTCTCATTATAATGTCGTATATTACGTTAATATACACATTTTAAATAATCCATCCATGATATTTTTTTTAAATTATATAATAAACACGATACATAACATAAAAAGATGATAATACACCCCACAATAGAATAAATAAACATAAATATAAGTATGTGGGAGCCACATAACTTGTACAAGTGACGGCAAGATATAACATTTTCTCTAATCTAACATAAGAGAAAATGTGTTACTGGGGGTAAACTGTAGAAAATTATTCACTTTCGTATGTATGTAAGTAAGTTTATTCAGGTATACACAAATACAGTTACATAGATTATCATACATAACAACATACGTGTAGAGAACCTAGGAACCCAAAAAAAGTCAGTGTGACTTTTTCCATTGCCTTCACTCAGAGCTTCATTTCTTCTCAAAATGATGTTACATGAGTAATGGGAGTGTTCTTCTTTATTAATTCTACCGTTATCAATGTAGAGACAACCTGTACACATGTAACTTGTACACAAACCAGACGTGTACACTTCGTTTGTTTACAAAACTTACCTTCGCCTGGTTTGTTTACATAACTCTGCGCCTGCCCCCTCTCATGTACTCATTCTTTCTCTCTCTCATTTATTCGTTTTATCTCATTTACTTACTCCTGACCCTACATTAAGACTACAAATATTTTAAGGTAAGTAATGAGTGAGCTGTATATACATTTTATCGCTCTGGGATGCTTAAATATCATAGAATAGTATGTGTGGGTGGGGTGGCCTGGTAAGGTAGCCTGGCTATTACCATACGTACCACACTTGATTTCTTACAATAAATACTACTTGTCTCACCCTAGATTAAGACTATAAATATTTTAAGGTAAGTAATGAGTGCACTATGTGTGTATTGTACTTTTTTATTGTTTTTTGATGCCTGGTTCTATTGCTAACTTAATATATGTTAGTGTAAACTTGTTATCTAGTGTTTGTATGCATTTATAAGTGGAAAAAAAGGGTGTTCCACTTTACGGCGATTTCCGCTTTACGGCGGTAGCCTGGAACCTAACCTGCCGTATAAGTGGGGCCCTCCTGTATATAGGATGGGGTCCACCTCTGGTGTAAATTGTGGGACCCATAGCCTCGGATAAGTGGATAAAAAGGCTTCAAGGAAGAATATTTGGATTTCATCCTGAAGCCATTTGAATATTCCACTTCCCCTACCACCCCGTCTTTTAAACTATTTTTTTTTTACCAATAGGAATATTTTATTACATAATATGGCACAGAAGATTTAAGAGATACATTGTTGATATAAAGGTGGCATATACGGTACATGTTGTTACGTGTGTATCACCGATTATAAGGCGAAAATCTCATCCAGCTCCTCAGAGCTGGGGCGTGTGCCCAAAATGCAGCATGCATTACCCCTTTGAACAGCCGCACTGAGCCGCTGGAACAGAAAACTAGCTGCCCTGGGATCCCTAGTTACCCTGATGAGTCTTTTTCCCAGCTCCTTAAGGAAATTAGATGCACTCTTTCCCCATGAGCCAAGGGTCTCTGAGCCTTTGGGAACAAACATATAATGATGGGCAAGTTCTCCATATTTTCTAGACTTTTGGGACTCCCTAAAGCTGGCAGCTGCCCTCCTTCCTCCTGGTGTATTGGAGATAGGTATCAGCCAGGTAGATGCACATGTATAGTCCCACACCACCTGCTTCCCATCTGTCCAGGCTTGAAGGGTGATTACCATTGGACGCTTCTGGCTGCCATCAGATCTGCATAGTTGGGGTGGCTCCCTTACTGCTGGGCATCCAGCTGTTGTGAAGCTCCTCTTGATAATGTTATTAACCTCCTCATGTCTTGCAATCTTTCCCTCGGATTTACGGCACACAAGACCATGGTACCCGAATCGGTCTGCTGCTTCACTGCCACAAATACACCTGTGTTCGGCGGAGAATAGGGGCGGCAAGTCGAAGGGCAACACTGATGCGGATGGTTGTGGGTCGAGGCGTGTGCCAAGGCTGGAGTTGGGAACAGCCAACAGAAAGTCCCCAGCATGAGGGGCTCTCACTGCCAGCAGGCGGGCTCTATCCTTCCCTGACCACACTCTGAAGCATCGTTGAGGGCTATATTTTCCACTATTGGACCATCCCAGTGCGATTGTTTGTAGTTGTTGGGAGGAGCAGGTCTGGTTTCTGAGCCCGTTAGATTATCCCAGATCATTGCTCCGTCAATGAATTTTTGGTCCTGGGCTCCAATCTTGTCCCTAAGATGTTCAGGGAGAATCGCTGACTACAAGCTCTCTGGATGCAATACACGAGAGACAGAAAAGCAGGTAACGCAATCTGTGATGACTTGCGGACACCAATGCCTCCTAGTCTGACTGGAAGTGTAGCTTGGTTCCACTGCCCATCTTCTAGAGTAAGGTTAAGTACTTTCGTAAAAATCTGCCTCAGAATACTGTCATATTCGTGCAGTATAGGGTTATCATATGAAGGTGCACATCTTAGGAAATATGTCAACCTGGGCAGGACTCAAGCACTTTGTGAGAAGGTACAAGGCATCGTGGGTGTCCAGATTGCCTATTCGTTGTTCCATTCTCCTTAGCTCTTCCAATTTCTTCCTAAGAATTGTGTCAATGGCATTGCTTCCCAGAGGTGTCCTAGCAAGACACTATTTGTGGGGGCAATGACTGCTGCTCCTGGTAGTTTTGATCTCACTGCATTTATCACTTGTTGACTGACTGAGATGATTTCACATTTGGATGGATTCAGGATGAGACCCATTTCTGTCCCCGTGTCATTACCTGTGTAAGGTCATGTAGGAGGGACTCCTTTTGTACCTGCTAGTGTGCCATCATCTAGGAACCAGATGTTTAGCTCGCTGGTCAGTCTGACTGTGATTTCCCTAACTGCAATACAGAAGAGAAATGGTTGCAAGAGGATCTCCTTGTTGGACACCCTCGATGATGTGATTTCATGCTCTCCAAAGAGAAGCATTGATTCCTTGCTATACCCAGCTGAAACAAAAGGGAAGAGACCAGGGAAATGTTCTTGTACTGCTGCTAATTACCACGTCTCTTTTCAGGAGATTGAACGCATTCTTGAAATCTAATTTTACCACTGCATTGTCCTCAGGCAGGTTGTTGATATATGCCCTTGTTGCATGAACCGCTGCTTCACTTCCTTGAGAGACCCCAAAGCCAAGCTGGTTTGGTTGAAGCATCATGGCTGCCTGTGCACGAATACTTCGGACAGCAGCTTTGGATACGAGGCGGCGTAACGTGTTGCCTACTGCAATTGGCCGAATTCCTCCATCCTTCTTTTAAGTGCACAAAGTGTTGCACCAAAAAAGGTCTAATTTCATCAGGAATCAGACCAGCCAAGGAATTGTTGACGAACCTTGTGATCTCTGAAAGCAGTGTCTCTGCAATTTCCCCAATAACTGGATTAACCATTTCCTTTAAATGCTGTGGCCTTATTCCAGTGTAACCCCCAGCAGAGCCAGATGGGAACGACATTATTGCTTTGTAAATGTCTGAGTCTTCCACAATCAATGGTTCCATAGTGGGGACAGAGGTGTTGGAACTGTTGGTGCCACTGGTTTCCTGGCAGGGTGCTTTCCTCTAAGTGCTTCAGCCGTTCGCACCCCTGGGAGCAATGTATCTTCATGGAAAATAAATTTTCTGATTGCCCCCACTGTGTTGCCCTCTTCAATTTTTTTTGCTAAACTGGCTTGACTTTTTCAGTCAGTAGGTGAGTGGGGGTTTGCCTCCCCCTTTTTTTGTGTTGCGGGGAAGGTGAATGGGTTATAACTTTATTATATATATATATTTTTAAAATTTTTAAAATTTTTTATATATTTATATATATTATATATATATATATATTTTTATATATTTATATATACTATGCTGCCGAATAGGCGAACTTGCGATCTGGCTTAAAAATAGCAACGCTCATCTTCCCAAATTAGGACAAATGAAAATTTGTTTTAAATGAAAATTTCGCCAAAATATTTAAAAACCTAAGAAAAAAAAATTTGTTGTGTTTGTTTAGTATTAAAATTATTGTAAAAAAATCTAAAATATATTTGTTGAGTTAGGCTAAAAAAAACTGTTCTTTTTTAAATGTTAGGTAAGTTTCTAAGTTCCTTTTGGTGAAAAAATTAAAATTTTTCTCAGCTTAATGAAAAAAATTTTCTTTAAAACGTATAAGAAAAATTTTAAAAGGGGACTTATTTTAAATGAGTTCTTGCAAATTGACAGTTTTAATATTCGGAGAATATCTATACAGTGGACCCCCGATAACGTCCCCCCCAAATGCGACCAATTTGAAAGTGTTTTATGTAAGTGCATTTGTCGTGTATTTTTGGGGGTCTGAAATTGAAAAATCTACTTCACATTTTCCCTTTTGGGGAAAAAAAATTCGGTCAGTACGGCCCTGAACATACTTTGGAATGAAAAAAGTTCGTTAACCGGGGGTCCACTGTAATTATATTTTTAAGTGGACCCCGACCCCTTTAAAATATTTAAACGTTCCCGGAGCCCATCGTAAGACAAAAATGTCCTAGGTTGAAAACAATTTTCCCCCTAAAAATAATGGAACCAAAATTTAAACTGTTCAAGACACCCCAAAAATTGAAAAAAAAAAATTTTCCCATAAATTAAAATTTTCAACCCCAAAAAAAGGGGTACACACACAGTGTTGGTTGACATCCTATATATTGTGCTGTTACTCTACCCAAATGAAGATACTGCACTTTACCTTTATTGAAAATGTAGTGATGAGACATGTGGTCCTGGGAGTCCTTTTCCTCCTGAGTAAAGTAGGTCCGGGTTTGGATTTTCTTCCAGAACAGGCCTTCACACTGTGTTGCCTATGATTCTTAAAACTCTCAACCAACCTTGTGGCCTTAAATTCACCAATTGAGCATGTTCCGGGTTTTTTTTCCCTTTACCTGGGTGTTAGTCAATGTTGTGGGGGCTGGGGACAAGATTAAGGACCCCAATGGAAATTTTTAGAAGTCCTTTAAAGACACACTGACTTTCTTGGGTTATCCCGGGGGGTTAAACCCTTGGGGTTAATTTTTCTCAGTACCTGATAAGCCCCACCACAAAGTCTTCCCTCTTCGGTAGTCAGCTGACTGTTTGCAACAGAGCTGACCTGGTGCAGCAGCGCAGCTGACTGTGGTTCAGCGCAGCAGCAGCAGCAGACTGTGGGGCAGCAGCGCAGCAGAGACTGGGTGCAGCAAACAGCGTGACTGTGGTGAGCAGCAGCAGCAGCTGACTGTGGTACAGCAGCAGCAGCAGCTGACCATGGTACATCAGCAGCAGCAGCTGACCATGGTGCAGCAGCAGCTGACTGGTACAGCAACAACAGCAGCTGACTGTGGTACAGCAGCAGCAGCAGGTGACCACAGCACAGCAGCAGCAGCTGACTGTGGTACAGCAGCAGCAGCTGACTGTCGTACAGCAGCAGCAGCAGCAGCAGCTGACCACAGTACAGCAGCAGCAGCAGCTGACAACAGTACACCAGCAGCAGCTGACCGTGGTACGATAGCATTTCAATAGTATTTCTCACCCTTTTTACCACAGGGTTGGCACTAGAAGCTTTCTTTGGGCCCATGGTGGCCTATTTAGCAGTTAAAAGCACTAAAAACACTGGAATAGTACAAAATTTATCGAATGTATGCATGAAACCGTCCGCCCTGGCTTGTAAACAATGTCACACAAGCTCAGCTGAGGCGCTCTGGCCAGACAGACCAGATGGACAGGTTGAGGATGAATGCTGTAAGTCAAGTTTTTCAACGTATGTCGGGGTCAAATTTTTATGCTGAAAAGCATCATAGGTCGGTTTCAACACAGGTTGGGGACATCGTAGGTCGGGAGTCCACTGTACATATATGTAGGTTTTCCCCCTTTTCTTAATAGCTCTTGTTCTTTATTTCTTCTATTGTTCATGGGGATGTGGAAAAGAATCTTTCCTCCGTAAGCCATGCATGTCATATGAGGCGACTAAAATGCTGAAAGCAATGGGCTAGTAACCCCTTCTCCTGTAAACATTTACTAAGAAAAAAGAGAAGAAAGGTGTTAACATACTAACCAAAAAAAAGACCACAGGACAATCAATCAGGTTGAGAAGTTGTCGCTGGTGTGATCAAGGAATAAAGATATGGGCAGGTGAAAGTGTTTCAGAGACAATTATTTGTGAAAAGGCAAGGAAGTTGCATGCACAATTCAAAGGTTAGAGACTTGCAACCAAATGGAATGAGTCCAAATGTTTGTGGAGTAGTACCAACCCTGAGCAAGCTGAAACAACATCTTTGCAACAAGTTCAGTGGACAGAACCATGTACCATTTTAGGGAAATCTTAAAGATGATGCCAGAAAACCAATGGAGACTTGTTCAGTATTTTTGTGAGACAGGGGTCCAGTGACACTTCAAGCTCGTCCTAGGTTCACCAAAAGACAGAGAAGGGATGTAACTCCCCAGTAAGAGGCTTTGATACCTAAATCCTTATGGAGGGGGATTCCCCTTCCAATCACTAACCCCAACTCTCTTCCTCCTCCTCCTATCTTCCAATGCCACACCATCTTCAATAAAGGTAGGTAAAAATTTATTTTATATTTATCTTTAATTTTTTAGTATGTACATAATTGAACAACTATTTGTTGTGTTATGTAAAGAAACTATAGTTAATCTCTATAAAATGAATATTTTTTTGTGAATAATTTTTGGGTTTCATGGAATGGATTAATTGTATTTCAATTATTTCTTATGGGAAATATTTGCTTCGCTCGCATTTTCAAACTTTTCAATTTTGAACTAGCTTCTGGAACGATTTAAGTTCAAAATTTGAGGTTCCACATACTAATCATCAATGTACTCAGCTGAAAAGAAAAAAAATTGACTATTGCTAATAATCCCAACCCATTCATGACCTCAAATTAAACCCCGCCAGTTGCTTTGCTTATTGGATGCACAACGTGATTTGTTTGCTCTTGAACATTAGGAAAAATTGAAACATTCCGCTACATTTCGAACTCAATTCAAGCTACTTTTAGTCCCTGCAATAATTGGCAATCATCCTCCAGCTCCATCTCTCAAACCCGAGTGAAATGAAATTTAGTTTACAGAAACCTCAAATTCTATAAAATATTTTCCATTCTATCTAATGAGGGCCAAGAAACTGAACATAAAATCCATATGAAAACACTGTGGACCACCTCAACAAATACAGAAGCATTGACTAACACCAAAATTGACTAACGGCTTACTTTGGCATAAAAAAATTGGCTCTACCCAATGCTGAAAAACTTGTCTAAATGGCTTTCGTCCTGAACATGTCATGCGGCAGGAGCGCGACTGAGCGGGCCCATCCACACACAAGACTCCATGTACTGACAGTGTTTACAACCGATTACAGTCGATCCCCACATGTACCTGCATCTATTATGTATTATTGCAGTGTTTTTAGTGCTTGTAACTGCTAAATAAGCCACCCATGGGCCCCAAGAAAAGCTTCTAGTGCAAGCCTGTGGTATAAAAGGGTGAGAATAACAACCTAGAAAGGAAAAAAAAGATCATTTGAAAAAAAATGAAAGAGGAGCACATATGTCTGAGTTGGAAAGGCAAACAGTAACACAATCAAGGAAGCTGTTTGTTGTGAAAGTTGCAAGTGATGTTTATTCAAAATGGAGATCAGCGAAATAATTGAAGAGGTAAAACTATGGTTGGTGTGGATAATCAAAAAACAATTGTCAGGAGATGGTGCAGTCGTCAGTCAATAATATGAGAAAAGGCAAGCAAGAGTTGCATGATGATCTCATTAAAAATGTGAGCAAATAGTGAAAATTGAATGAATTTAAAGCCACAAAGGCTGGGTTGAGCGTTTTAACCCGTTCAGGGTGCGGCGGCCCGAGCTAGTACGGCTTATTGCACAGGTTTTTTGACGTAACTAGTATTGCCTAAATTCCTAGCGCCCTCAAATCTAATGAAGAAAGCTGTTAGGCCTACATATGAAAGAATGGGTCTTGTGGTCAGTGGCACTTTTTAAAAAAAATCCTGCGAAACACAGTGTGTAATGAAAAAAAAAAACTTTGACCTTTAGGGATTAAAACAGCAACTTTGCACGTTTTTTCGTATGGTATTTATTGTTGTATTCTAGTTTTCCGGGTCTCATTTTATAGAATGGAAGACTTAGAAATTTTAAGATTTTAAATTTTTTTACAATGAAAAAAACTTGAAATTGGCTCAACGTAGCAGAAATGTTTGTTTTTTACCAAATTTCAAAAGTAAAACAATTCATGCTATCATCCAATACACATCAAGGTGATCAAATATTCTTTTACAAGTGCACTGTGTTATTTATACCATTTCACACAAAATACTGCATACAGTAAATTTTTTATTTTTTTGTGAAAAAAAAAATTAAAGGGGGAAAGCAAAAGAAGAAAAGGGGGGCTGGGGACTGACTAATGAACAGAGAAATGTTTTTTGGGCCAGGGAAAGTTTTCTTTTATTCTGGACCCTATTGGAAATTCATCTTTTTTAAATTTGGTGAAATTTGGGAAAAATTTCTAAAAATTTTGACCCTGATTGGATAGTTGAAATTGGGAATGGGTGGGTTTCTTTTAAATTTTCGATAGAAAAAATGGAGTTCTAAAAGAAATTATGATTTTTCGATAACAGTGGAATTTGGGTGACCAAAAGGGCTCAAAGTGGCAAAACGCCAATGCGTAAACATCTCAAAACCGCTAACTTCTTGAAGCATAATTCCGAAGTTTTCCCTCAAATTTCAACTTTTTTGGGGTTTATTATGTCGGGAAAAAAAAATTTCTATCTTTCATAAATTTTTTTTTTTTTTTTAAATTTGGCCGACCTTGGAACAAAACCTGAGAGGCGGGCGACCCTGAAAGGGTAAGAATTGTAGTGGCTAACTGTGTAAGGGAAATGAGGCTGCCCTTTCAGCAAAAAAATGGCTGAATAATATGTGGGAGGACTTTAAAAACCCCTTTGATGTCGCGGCCATATACAGTGGACCCCCGCTTAACAAACCCTCCCCAAGCGCCAATTATGTAAGTGTATTTTGTAAGGGTTTGCGTGTATTTTGGGGGGGGCTGAAATGGACTAATCTACTTCACAATATTCCTTTTGGGAACAAATTCCGTCAGTACTGGGACCTAAATACTTCTGGAAAGAAAAAATATCGTTAAATTGGGGTCCACTGATATAGTTTCGAGGTACCGTTTTTGCGATAATACCTAAATTCTAGCAGCTTCAAATCAAGCAGGAGAAAACGGTAGGCCCCAGTAAAAAGAATGGGTCTGGGGTGGTCAGTGTGCACCAAAAAAAAAAAAATTCCTGGAGCCACGCAGGGGCAAATGAGAAAAAAAAAAACCCCAAAACCTTTTTTTTTAAAATTAAAAATGCCGACTTGTGGTCTTTTTTTGTACAGTATTTAGGGTTTTTAATTCTGTTTTTTTGGGTTCATTTGATAGAATGGAAAACATATTATAGAAATCGAGGTGATTTGATTGATTTTACAAAATAAAAAAAAAAACCTAGAAATGGAGCTCAAAGTGGGGGAAATTTTTGATTTTTCCCAATTTTTAAAAAGGGTAAACAAATGATGCCCATTGCCCAAAAAAATGTCCACCTAGCCTTTCTAAAAAGAAGTCATGAAGGGTTGTTTTAAATTTAACAATTTTTACAGTATTGCAGTATCTGCATAATAGTAATCTTCATTTTTTGTTTGAAAAAAAAACCCAAAATAGAAAGAAAGCGTGGCTTGAAAAGAGTACGTAACCATTATTGGGCGCATGAAACACACCCTCATTTACGGGCTTTTCCCCCCCAACCCAAAGCAAACCGGGTTGAAAAAAGTTGATGAGGGGGGGCCCCCGTTTAAATAGTGACCAGGTTCTACCCAATTTAAAAAAAGAGGGTTTTTTGGAAAATTCGCAGGGGTTTTTGTGGGAAACCCATCTCCTGTTCCCCTTTGCCCATTCCCTTTCTAGAGCGGTTAAAGGGGCACGGTCTGCATCTGGGCTTCTTTTTCTGCTTGCTTCCATGGGTGAAATATACTTATCACTGTACATAGTGTACATTTTGGGCTTTTTTAAATTGGTAAAGGGTTTAATATAAGTCTAAACTTTTTCTGCTGGGGTTTTTTTTTGGGCCCCCCTTTTCACAGGGGAAAACAGGCCTTTGGAACCCGGGGTTGTAATAGGGGTTTGCCACCCGAAGCTGGAGCTGGACTTAGAGAAAGGGTTTTGAGCTTAGGGGGGGAAAGCTCGTAGCAGGAAATTTTGTGCAGTTTGGGTTGTCTGGCATTGCTTTACCCCTTCCCTACCTTTACAAATTTTGTGTTTTCAGTTGCTTTTTGGGTCAGCCTTGCTTTTGGGGTGACCCTTTCCCAACAGCTCACTACTACTTGTTTGGTGTGTCACTTCGCTAGGGGAAATCCAAGAACAGTGTATTGCCCTTGGCATTGCTTTACAAATTTTGTGTGTCAGTTGTTACTAGCCTGTTGGGTTTGTAAAAAAATTTTTGCAGTGGTTTTTGCTTGTAGCTTTATTCTAAAAAATTGAAACTGGCATACAAAGCGTGTTCTGAAAATTTAAACGTTTTAATTTTGGGGTATTCGGGCAATTTTACTATGAATAGCAAAAAAACTTATCCCCCACCTAGACAGTAAAAAAAGTTGCCTGGGTCGGCATATATTTTGCATAACCTACCTAAATTGTCCCTACAGCGTTTTTGGAAAAAAATTGCTCATTCCTTTGGGTTTTTAAAATAAAAACGGCCCCTCAAAAGCTGGCAACTCCATTCACTGTTTGCTACAAACTTATAGAAGAAGAGTTTGGCACATCGGGACCCCCCCTTTTAAAGGGGAGCAGGGCAAAAATTTTTTTGTTCTCGCGGGAAAGGAAGTTTATACCCCCTACGGAGCAAAAGGTCAGTTTTAGGGCAGCTGGGTTGTCTAAAGGTAAAATCATTTGTTTTTGGGGCACTTGAGCTGGCAAAAATCAATCTTGGGGCAAACTAGGGAAAAGAGACATTCAAAAAGGGAAGGGAATTTTGATAGGGAAAGAGAAAGGGGGGCAGTTTTCGCATTCTGTAAAAAAATTTTTGTTTACAGAAAGCAGTCATTTTTGTTCCCCGCTTCAATGGGGCCGAACCAGAAAAATTTTTTTCAAAAGCTTCGAAAATCAGACCGAGCCTTGGGGTGGTCAAACGCTTTGGGGAATTTTGGTTCATGCAGCTTTTGGTTTGGTAAGGCACGGGAAAAAAAAAATTTTACGTCATTTAAAGGGACGCTGAATTTTTTTGATTATAAATGTAGTAAAGGGAAAACATTTTTTGGGAGCATATCCCAGGTATCCCGGGCCAAAATTTAAAAAAACTTTTAAAGTTGGGCAGACAACCTTGGCAATCCCTAGTGATTTTTGTGAGACAGAAAAACCAAACCCTTTTACCAGTTTGGTAAAAAAAAAGGGGTTTGTCTCTCTTTTGGGGGCCCGGTACGGGCTTTTTTCTGATTGAAAAACCTGCGGGCGTTCTGTGGGCCCAGAGGTTCGAGTCTTTTGCAGGATCGTGATTTAAACCCCAGGGCATTGGAGGCGGCCGGGTTTGCTGTACCTTCGAAACAAAACCGCTCCTTGTCCGAGGGGTTCCCGTCTTTTCTTTTAAAACACCCCTGGCATGAGCAGAGATCGTAAACCTTGGAGAATGAAGGGCCACCCGGGAGGGAGAACGTTCCCCTTTCACCCAAACAAAGTCACCTAGGAGCCACCTTCTCAACTTAGGGTCTACCTGCTGAGGGGGACAAACTACTAAACTTTGGTGCATCTTAAACAACGTATCCAGGGGGGAACCAGCCAGAGTGAAAAACCATTTTGCAAGCCCGAAAGGGGTAAAGGGAAAAGCCTGCCCGTCTGTTCCTTTTTTAAAAAGTAGGTCATATCCCCCAACTGCCCCCCAAACCCCAACCCTTGGGGAAAATCTCTAATTTTTCCCTAGTGACATGCCCCCCGAGAAAAGTAAAAAAAGGGGAGGGGCCCCTTTTTATTGAAAGAGTCTTTTTTCCCCTTCAGGAAAACTCAGAAAAAAACTGAATTTAAAGGGACCTTTAGAGATACTGGCATTTTGGGCTCATTTTGTAAGGAAGGAATTTTTAACCCCTTTCAGAGAACATTTCCTTAAAATTCCTCGTTTTATTGGAACATTTGGGGGAAACTTTATATTCTGCCCCTTTGCAAAAAATTTTTATGTACAGTGCAAATTTTCCCACGGGTACTTGACTGTGGGTTTTCTCAAAAGGTTTCCCCCCATGAAAGATCCCATGTTATTACGGGTAATAACTTTAAACTACGGGTTAGTGCGTGTCCTGAACCTATAATGATAATTTTTCCCCCGGGTGCGGCCTTAAACTGGGGCAACATCCCAAGGGTTTTCGGGAAAGAGAATTTGACCAAATCCTTGGACGACTCCGATCTGGGAATAGCCATTTTTGATTTATGGGGCACAAAAGGCCGGAGCTTTAAATCAAGTGAAAGCCCCCCGATCAAGCCTTCCTATTCCCGGGTTTGAAAGGATTCCCAGATGTCTGTTTCCATGCCCGAGGGACTGTCCTTCCGGGAGGAACAAGAAAGGCCCCTTTTTAAAATTCGCTTTTCAGGCAGCCAGGGGAAAATCCTCTTTGGGTCATCCGGTCAAGTATGAAAGTTAAAAAAGATTATTTTATCGGGACGAACTGGTAAGGAGATAGGGGGGCCAGCAATTGGTTTTACAGGTTAGTGGTTCCAAACCCAAATTTAGACCTCAATATTAATATAGTCCCTAATACTTTTATTAGGAGGGGCACTTAGGAAAATTTCAAAAAAACCCTTTTATAGAATCACAAAAGAAAATTTTTTTTGGGCCAAAAAAATTTAAAAAAAGATAAGAATCAATTAAAAGGGGTTGCCGAGAATGCACAAGTAGGAAACCAGGACATTCCCCTTTTAAAACCCGAACCCCTCCAACCTATACCTGCTGTTTGGGGAACCTTTTTCAGAAATTTAAAAATTTTAGTTTTTGTAGGTCCATACCTAGTCAAAGTCTGGAAATTTAATATTTATTTACGATTATGGATAAAGTAAAAAAGATATCCTGAAGCAATTTTTCCCTTTCGTAGTTTAATACTAAAGGGTATTGTCAAAGCTTTTAACCCAAAAACATTTCTGTTTTGGCATTCCTAAAAAATATTCAAAAATGATCAAGGTACTAACTTTACTGCCCAAAACATTTTGGGGGAAATATTAACTAGGTTAGGGGTAATCCACAACTTTTCCACTGCCTATCTCCTCCAAATCCCCAAAGGGGCCTTTGGGAAAAATTTCCCTCAGACCCTTTAAAAAAAAACGTGAGAAAATTTTTTCTGCACTTTTTCCCACACTGGGATGAATCACTCCTTTTTTGCTGGGTTTCACACTAGGGGGCAGGCAAGAGTCTACAGGGGTTTTAGTCCGTTTGCGCTGATCTTTGGGCACCAAAAGTACGGGGTCCCCTCGGGTGTCAAAGAAGGTGGATGGGGGAAGACGTTTGCCAACACTCTACAAACCCCCTCTTCAAGGTTGCCCCGGTGGCACGTCAGTTGCCAAGGCTAACCTAAAGACAGCTCAAAGAAGATGAAAAAAAGAGGTATGACAGAAAAGGGACAATTCCCCTCCTTTCCCTCCAGGAGACAAGGTTTTTGGTGCAGGGAAAACCCTTTTTTCTGGCCAACCTTGAAAGCTAGATTTACGGGGCCTATTTCAAATTGTAAGTAATTATTGATGTAAATTATGTGGGGAGCTCCCCTTGATAAGACCTCAAAAAATAAAACTCACCACATTTAACCCATTTAAAAAATTTCCCTCCAAAAAGATAAAAGGGCCCGTAATGGAAAAATGTCCTCTACCCCTTTAGGATGGCTTGACTTTTGCACTCAATCTCTGAAATTAAAAATTTAAAATTTTAAATTCTGTCCTCCCAAAGGGTCCCAGCCCCCCTTTAAAAGGAGAGGGCCCATCTGAAATGCAAGCAACAAATTTAAAAAGAAGGGTTTTACAGTCACATCTTAATATTTTTTCGGATGTGCCGAAAAAATGTACTTTTGGTTATCATTGGGTGGGAGTTTTTTGGGGAAAATCTAAACCCAATTAAACACTCCCCCCAAGGCTAATCCTGAAAAGCAAAGGGTTTCTTCGCAGGAATTTGAAATTTTTTTTTTAAAGCCCCTGGGTTTTGTGGAGGAGTCTTTTAGTCCTGGGCTTCACCGGGGCATCCTTGTGGGAAAAAAGGCTGTGGAGGGTTTCGTATGTGTTTCAGGGCTACCGTAAGGGGGAATGAGGTCACAATTACGATGCTTACCCTCTTCCTCGTCTGGTTACGTAATTGATTTGTGGGCAAGGGAACCCTTTTTTGTCCAAGTTAGTTTTCCTTTCAGGTTGCTATCAGGGACCTTTGGGCGGGTAAGGGGGAAGGGAAAACTCTGCCCTTTGTAATTTTCCCGGAGGTCATTATCAATACACAGGGTTTCCCCCTTTTGGGGGGAAAAAAACCCCCTCTTCATTCCCCGAAAAATTATCCATCAGGCTATTTAAAAGGGGGTTTAAGGCTGGCAGCATACCTAGTTTATATTTGTGGTGTCTGATACTTGGGAAACAACAAACCCACTTAGATTAAGGCCCCTTTTTGAGACCCTTTAAGAGTTTTCCCAAATTTAAAAGGGTTTTTTTATCTAAATTTTTCCTTTCCAGGCCACTGTTCCCCTTTTTTTAGGCCCTGAAGTAGGAAATGGTAAAGTTGCAAAATAACTTGCTAAAGGTTTTTTGCTATTAAAGAATTTTCCAGTTCCCATGACAGGGAAAACTCTTCAACTTTTTCCCAGGCATATAGGGTTTTTAAAAGAAGATTTCTGAAAAAATTTCTCAGATATTGTAGCCCCCCTTTCCTCTCTTACCAGTCACAAAGTTTCCCCTTTAAAAATTGGGCCCCCGATTGTCAAATTCTTTTTTTCAAAGCAAAAAGGGAAAATTTTGTTTCTGCAAACCCCCCTCTTTTCCCCGATTCTCCAAACCTTTTTTATTAACAGGGTTAGTTGTGAGTCTGGGGTTGGGGCAATACTATTCAAAATTTAAATGAGGAGTTGCGGCCCGTAGATACTTTTCAGCCCCAAATTTCCCGCCCAATAGAGGGGTTACTCTACCATTAAAAAAAACCCCTTTCGCTGGTACCGGTTTTTTGGGGGCTTTTGGTTTATGTGGGGGGGGACATCGCGGGGGTCACAGTCTACAGTGACCCCAAAATTTTAGTATATCTCCCCAAACCATGGGAAAAACCCAACAAAAGGGGTCATGCGCTTTGGGCGCTAAGACTGCAACCATAAATCACTCAGAATTAAAAAATATTGCCGGGGAAAGAAAAGTGTTGGCGGACTCCTTTTTCTGAGTCTAATATTTTTTTTTTATTTAGGTTAGGATGTTACATTATTTGGGTTTAAACCCCCTTTTACGCTCTTTTTTTTTTATTCCCCCCGGTGTGGGGTTTTTTTTATTTAGGGGATGCGGGGTACGTCCGCCTGTATTTTTTGGACCCATGCTATCCCGACCCGCGGGTGTCTCACTTGAGTTTAGGGTTTGGCCTTTTTTTTCCCCCGAGAAAAGGGTGAGCTCTAAACTAAGATTGGGGGGGTGGTGGAAGGGGAAAAGGGGGGTCCCCTTATTTTTTTGCCATGGCGGCCGGGTTTCCACTGGGGGGTGGCAGCCCAATCCTGAGCCTTTTTCGGGGTGGGGGTTGGCATGCAAAAAAAGTTTGTAACCTTTATTCGGCGCATGTACACACCCCATTTACAGGCTTTTCTTCCCCCCAAACCCGCGAACCAGGTTGGGTAAGAGAAAGATGGGGGGGCCCCCCCTCGTTTTAACTAGTGACCAGGTTCTAGCCAATAAGAAAATTTGGTTTTTTGGGAACGAGAGGTTTTTTGGTACCCCTCTCCTGTCTTGGGCCCCTTTTCATTCCCCTTCCCAGGGGCGGTTGAAGCCGGTCCCGCTATCTTGTGGGTTCTATTTTTGCCTTGTTACCGTGGAGTGCCCCTATACTTATCAAATGTTCATAGTGTACATATTGCTGTTTTTAAATTGGTGAAGGTATAATATAAGGGCTAAAAATTTTTTTGCTGTGTTTATTTTGCTCCCAAATTTCACCCCGGGGTAAAAAGGGCCAAATTTTGGGAAACCTGGGGTTTTAAAAGCAAGAGTATAAACAAGGGGCCCTGGGGGCATGGGCTGATGAGCAAAGAAAATGTTATTTTTTGAGTAGGAATTCTGCTTTGTTACGGGACCCTTTTTTTGAAAATTTTCATATTTTTGTTTTTGTGAAATTTTGGGCCAAAATTTCAAAAATTTTTGACCCCCTTATTTTGGTAGTTAAAATCGGTTAAAAGGGGAGTTTTCCCCGTACTCAAAACTATTTGAAAAAATGGGGTTCAAAAAAAACAGCTAGAGTTTGGGCGACTGGAAAAAAATTTAATTAGCTGAAAATAAAGGGTCAAAATGGGCGAAATTTGCCGATTTTAAAAACGCCTAGGTCACTAAATTCGCGAGAGAATAATTCCATCATTTTTTCCCCTCAAAATTTTTTTTTTTGGTGTCATTACAATTTGGGGAAAAGGGTTCTCTATCATTTAAAAAAAAAAAATATTTTTTTTTTTTAAAATTTTTTGGGCACCAGGGAAAAGCTCCGGATTGGGAGTGCGACAGTCAAAGGGTTAAGGAAATACATTGAGAGTGAAAATTTAAAAACCCAAAAAAAGTGCTTAATTATAAAACAGGCCGTTATGGAAGAAAATCCAAACGGACCTACTTACTCGGGGGAAAAAAAGCACCCCCCGGGACACAACCCTATGAAAGTAGGCTCACCTTATGTTATGCGTAATGCTAGGGTGATTGCAAAGGAAAAACCTTTACTATGTATCACTCTGACACTCCCGTGTGTTGGGGAAAAATAATTCATCAAGGGAAATTTGTGTGTGATGTGGGATCAAACAGTAGGGCAGGGGGCCTAAGGAAATTTTCGGGACGGTTTTATGATGTGTCTGCCCCCCTGCGAAAAATTACCTCCGGAAAAAAATTGTCCTCCGTGCCTCCTGATAAGGACAATGCTCCTCTCATCCTCAGGATTTTTAAAAGCAATTACATGGGAGTTTAAATTCTAAAAAGTTAAATTTTTCCTCCTAATACAACTCCTCCTCCCCCCATGGACCGGGCCATTTCAAACTTTAAAAATCTACACAAAAGCATTTCAAAAGGGGCTTTGAAGTGACCTCAAACACTCAGTTGACCCCAAGCATTTGGGGAATCACTTCCTACCTCCATTCTCAGCCTTATGGTAAGGCTTGGGAGGGAGTGACTTCCCGGACTTTAACTCTGCTTTGGGGAAACTGGGCCACAATGTGTACAAGAGAGGGATTTTGAAGGGTTTGGGGTTTAAACCCCCGGGGTCTTTCCAGTTGTGGAATCAATTTGTCATTGGGGAAGTCCTGGGGTTGGAGGTTTTTGGCTAGGGTGTGAAGAGCTGGTGCGAAAAACGTTTAAGAACTAACCATTCAGAGTGCAAGAGCTTAAGGGGCAAAAGCAAAAAGATCACAGCCAGGAAATTTCTTAGAAAAAGGAGGGGAAAAGAGATGGAGGGGGTTCCTTACAAGGGTTAAGGAAATGTTAAATGTTTTCAAAGGTAAAGATTTTGGATGTTTTTTTTCCTGTCACAGTGTTGCAAACCATATTGGGGAAAAAGTACAATGACACTCTTGTGTCCCCTTTTTGGGAATCCCAAGGGCCGGGGAGAAAACAGGCTATTTGGACAAATATTTGCCCGACAGGGGTCCCGGATTCTCAAGCTGGTCCTGTGGCATTAAAAAAACCCAAAAAGGGAGGGGGAACCCCCGCAAAGGATTGGTTTCCTGAAGTCTTTTTGGAAGGGGTTCCCCCTTTCCCAAAAAATAGAACAGTGAATCTCCCCCGCTCTGGAATCATCATCAACTACTCCCCAA
>NC_069410.1:50073260-50148968 GCF_026875155.1 Cherax quadricarinatus | reverse complement strand
TCGACCGGACTTTTCCTGTTATTCCTTTAGGCACGCTTTTTGTGCGCTTTACGCCATGGTCACACTTGTCGAAGGATTTTTCAGAGTCTGTTAAATTACATCTGCATTCTTTTTGTCTTTAGTGCATCTAGGAACTTGTGTAGTGATCCAATAGTTTGAGACAGGACAGGAGCGACCTGTTTCTAAAAACCCATGTGCCCTGGAAGTTGTTGTAACTGATTGGTTCTAGATGCGGGGTGATCTTGCTTCTTTGGACCCTTTCTATAGATTTTATTGATATTGGATGTAGTGCTAATCGGTCTGTAGTTCTTTGCTGTTGCTTTACTGCCCCTTTGTGGAGTTGGGCATGTTCTGTGTTTTTAGTAACTGTGGGACGACCCCCGTGTCCCATGCTCCCTCTCCATAGGATTGTAAAGGCTCTTGATAGGTGGCTTCTTGCAGTTCTTGATGAACACAGAGTTCCATGAGGTCTGGCCCTGGGCCAGAGTGCATCGGCATGTATTTATCGCCTTGTTCCAGTCATTTGGCGTTCTGGATAGCACTCCAGATAGGCTTGTGTTAACCAAAATTGTGTGGCTTCTCTCATAAAAAATTATTTTGATCTTTGACTCTCAGTCTGGGTTAGTGGCTGATTAAAAACCGAGTCATATTGGGACTTGGAGTAGCTCATCATTTCCTTGCTGTCATCTGTGTAGGACCTTCTTTGTTTAAGTAAGGGCCCGATACTGGACGTTGGTTCTCGACTTTGATTTGGCATATGAGAGAAAATACTTTGGGTTTCTTTCGATTTCATTTTGGCTTTTGTTCTTCCCGCGATTCCTGACTCCTATTTAAGATTCCTTTAGCTTAGAGTTCGATGTTTGCTATTTCTATGACCAGTGTCCCCTTGCATTTCGGATATATTGACTCTTTTAGCCGCTGCTGGTTATTCTTTTCCGTTCGCCTGTAAAGGGTGCCCTGTCACTTTCAGTTTTGATTCTACTCAGCCTTTTCTTAGAGGATTAAGCCTTGGGCATACATCGGTGCCACCAAGTTATCTGTTCTAGGCATAAGTTTGGGGTCTGTGTTCCATGTATATCTCCCAGCTTATATTCCGGTTAGGACTTGGTTTACTTGGTTCCCTCTTTTGTTTTTGTTATTGAAGTTGAATTTGTGATTGCTCCCTCGTGACTAAATTCATTACGTGGTCTGGGGCTCCGTGCATACATAGTCTGACCCTCAATTATGTTGTGATCTGAGTATATTGTTTTTGATATGGTGACATTTCTTATCAGATCATAATTGTAGTGAGAAGATGGGTCTAGTGAATTTTCCGTTAGTAGGCTCTATTATTTGCTTGGTTTAAATGAATTTTGTGCAGAGATTTAAAAGCTGTGTGAGTGTGAGTTTTCATCAGAGCTGCCTCCTAGTGTTATTACTGCAACAATAATATTTGCTTTATTCCTCATTTTAGGTGCCTTAGTGAAATCCCCCAGGAGCAAAGATGTTGGGTGAGGAAGCTGGAAGATTTTCCAGAAAGTGGTCAATTTTTAACAGCTGTTCCTGGATTGCTGCGACGTTTGCATCGGAGGCTTCGTAGACTACCTCTTTGACTAGGTTTTGGTTCTCAGATCTTTACTGCTAACACTTCCACTTCATATTTGAGGCATTAGTAGTTCTGTGCAAACAAGTGAATTGCTATGTACGGCCAAACCCGCCCCCCCCCCCCAACCCCTTTTGCCTGTTCGCTCTGTCGCATCTGTATAGGTTGTAACCTGGGATCCATATTTCGTTATCCAAGTGAGCCTTGTCTGTCTTGTAGTCAGAATATACACCCACATTGGCCCATTTATCTTTTTCACCACCTATGCTCGCCCAAGCACTATTCTCAACATACACGAACTTTCCTTAGTCTTCAACTACACAACACATCGACATACCTACTAGCTGACATGAATGCAAAACACTCTGCCTTTCATCACACCAGTAACAACCAACTTGGACACCAATTACTCAGCTTCACAAACCATAAACTCATGATTCATCTTGCCCCAGACTTCAACACCTTCTACAACCACACGGGCCAAGGCAAACAAGACATCATTCTGGGAAACCGAGGCAGCTCTCTATTTCAGCACTACATCTCACCTGGCCCTATTACAGGCTCTGATCCATCCCATTCATCTTACACAATCTCCTCCATACCCTATTTCCTCGTTCGGCTCCACTCCTTCCTTTCCTACAGAACACTGGACTGGGATGCTTTCAAACAACACTATGGGCAATTACTAACCTCATCTATGACTACAACAACAAACCTATCTCTGAATCGATACTCAACTTGATCTCATCCAGGACACCATTACAATAGCAGCAACACCGCAATACAAAGGATAACTCACACCCACTTGTTTTCCTTCAAAACACTCATCGACAAGAAACATAATGATCTGCTACCACAAACCGCTTCTCTTACAACACACACAGATTTAATCAAAGTCTGGATTTAGATCTCACTTACCTTAGAAACAACATTTTACACAGCTAGACCAAAGGACCACAACAATCACTGGTACAACTCATACAACAAGTGGACAAACCAATTCTTCCTTAAACGGTCCGTGTTGTAGACAGGAAGTTTCTATCTGATTGGCTCTCCCACCAGGATTACCTACATTTCTGACTGTGTCAGTGGTAATTCCTGGTTGCCATCTTCATGTTCAAGGTCTTTCAATCGACTTCGCTGCTGCAGCAAAGACCTCTACTGTAATTGCCCTTGGGTATGTCTCTACCACCAAGGCTGTAATGTCTCTGGCGATGTCCACTAATTTGACTGTAAGCACAAGGCTTTTTCTCTAAGAAAAAGGGTAGGAGAAGTTGTAAAAATAGAATGAGAACGGCGCTCCCTTTAACAGGCGGAAGAAAAAGAATACAGAGGGCTTAAAATGAGGTCAATATATCTGAATGAGTATAGGGAGACACTGGTCGAGTAATAGCAAGGCATCGACTTAAGTAAAAGATCCTTTAGGAGTCAGGAATAGCGGGAAGAAAATAAAAGCCATAAATGAAAATCGAAAGAAACCTAAAAGTATTTTTTCTTTTATGCCAAATCAAAATCGGAGAACAAGTCCATTATTGGGCCCTACCTTAAACAAGATGGGTCTACCACAGTTGACAGCAAGGAAATGAGTGAGATACTCAGTCCCCATATGACTCAGTTTTTAGCAGCGTAGCCAGACTGAGAGTCGAAGATCAAAATGAATTTTTTATGAGAGAGCCACAAAAATTTGATTATCACAAGCCTATCCGGATGTTATCCTACGCCCAAATGACTTCGAAACAGGCGATAAATGTACATGCCCATGCACTCTGCCCCATGGCCAGACTATGGATCTCGGGTTCATAAGAAACTGCAAGAAGCCCCTATCACGAGCCTTTTCCATCCTATGGAGGGTGAGGGATGCATGGACACGGGGGTCGTCCACAGTTACTAAAAACAAACAGACATAGCCCCACTCCAAAAGGGTGCAGTAAGAGCAACAGCAAAGAATCTACAGACCAATAACACTAAATCCATATCATAAAAACCTTTGAAAGGGTCTAAGAAGCAAGATCACAACCGTCTAGAAACCTATATCAGTACACATCCTCAAGGGCAACATGGGTTTAGAACAGGTCGCACTGTCTGTCTCAAACTATTGGATCACTACGACAAGGTCCATAAATGCACTAGAAGACAAAAGAATGCAGATGTAATATATACTGACTTGCAAAAAGCCCTTCGACAAGTGTGACCATGGCGTAATAGGCGACAAAATGGTTGCTAAAGGAATAACAGGAAATGTCAGGTCGATGGATCTATAATTTCCTACCACTAAAAGAACACAGAGAGTAAGTCGTCAACAGAGTAAAGTCCGAGGCAGCTACGGTTGAAAAAGCTCTGTTCCACAACGGCACAGTAAACCCTCGATCCCATCTTGTTCCTCATCCTCATATCCGACATAGACAAAGGATGTCAGCCACAGCACCGTGTCTTCCTTTGCAGCTGTCACCAGAATCTGATGACAGTGTCTTCCTTGGCAGACACTGCAAGGCTCCAGGCGGACATCAACTAATCTTTCAGTGGGCTGCAGAAAAAAATATGAAGTTATCGATGAGAAATTTCAATTACTCAGATTTGGTAACATGAGGAAATTAAATCTTCATCAGAGTACAAAAACAAATTCTGGACACAAAAATAGGCGAAACTCAAACGTTCAAAGACCTGGGTGTTATGTCAGAGGATCTCCCCTTCAAGGAACCATAAATTGTATCAATAGCATCTGCTTAGTAAAATGACAAGGATGGATACTGAGAACCTTCAAAAACTAGGGAGGCCAAGACCATGATGGACACTCTTCAGCCGTCACTTGTTTATCCTAGGCTGGAATATTGCTGCACAGCTAACAGCACCTTTCAGGCAGGCGAAAAATTGTCCGACCTAAGAAAATGTACAGAGAACTTTCACGTGCACGCATAACGGAGGATAAAAACACCTCAATTATGGGGAGCGCTTGAGGTTCTAAACCTGTCTTCCCTGGAACGCAGGAGGGAGAGATACATGATTATATACACCTCGGAAAAATCCTTGTGGGACTAGTACCGAACTTGCACACGAAAATCACTCACTACGAAAGCAAAAGACTTGCAGATGATGCCCATACCCCCATGAAAAAGCAGGGGTGTCACTAGCACGTTAAGGATCATACAATTAGTGTCAGGGGCCCGAGACTGTTCAACTGCTCCCAGACACATAAGGGGGGATACAACAGACCCCTGCAGGTCTTCAAGCTGATCACTGGACAAGCACCTAAAGTCAGTTCCTGATTGCGGGCTGTGCTCGTACGTTGGTTTGCGTGCAGCCAGCAGCTACAGCCTGTTGATCAGGCTCTGTTCCTCCAGGCGAGGCCTGGTCACAGACCGCGGCCGCGGGGGCGTTGACCCCGGAACTTCTCCTGGTAGGTAAACTCCAGGTGCCATCCACCACATCATAAGAATTTGGGTGGGGCCTGATTTATAGCCCTCCCAACATCATACTAACTTTCATAGCGCCTTCAACTCTAATTTAGCCACTAACTTCTTTGTTATTCAAGGATACTTGTGCTGCTCCTGCGTCAAGGAAAATCGGGTTGTTTTCGGAAATGTGCCCATTCACAACAGACCCTACAGACTTACAACTATAGGCAATATCAAATTACCATTGTTATCCCAAACATCTTGTGAAACTCGTGCACGGAGACTATATTCATTTATATCGGCACAAACAATACTCAACCCCTGCCAATTTGGGATTCAGGAATATAAAGCACGAATGATGCTAATCATAAAATGTTGATCTCCTTTTCACAGCATTGGGAAAATAAGGAATATCCATAGGATTTTTATTGACCTAAGAAACGCTTTTGGGACACAGTAGACCACGGACATCCTACTTCCACAAACTTGACCATTACAGTATAAGAGGCCATGCGCTTGCTTTTTCAAATCTTACCTTACTAATAGGTATCCAGTATGTCACCATTAAAGACACAGCTTCAACAACACGGCCACTTGATTACTGGAGTTCGCAGGGAAGTGTTACTTGGTCCCCTGCTCTTCCACATTATACATCAATGATATTCAAAAAACGTATCCCAACACCCTGAAACCCATTCTCTTTGCTGACGACACGACTTATGTCATCTCTCACCCTAATCTTGCACCCTCTACACATTGTTAACGAGGAGCTGATCAAAATATCGCATGGATGGACAGCAAAAAATTACGCTTAACACTGGCAAACCTACTATTTATGTTTGGAGCAGAGAAGGAGATGCCAAATTAAACATTAAGATCGACAACACTCTAATTAACCAGACATAATGGATGGGCAAAATTCCTGGCCTATACCTTGACACAACCTGAATTTCAGGCAACCATATCCAACACAATAACCAAAAAAGTATCCAAAACGGTTGGGATCCTCTCCAAGATACGATACTACGTGACCGCAAAATGCCCTATCTCACACTGTTCAACTCACTTATTATCCAGACCTCCACTATGCTTTTGTGCTTGGGGATCAACTGCAGCATTACACCTGAAGCCAATAATAACCAAACAAAAAAGCTGCAGTAAGAATAATCAATAAATCCCATTCTGGCACACACAACCCCTACTCTTCTAGATCTAAACTTACTCCTGTTCAGTACATCACACTTACTACTGTGCAATCTACATCTACAGGGACCTTAAGCTCCCATATCAACCTGACCTAAACGCTTTCTTGATAGTTGTGTCAGAAACAAACAGGATACACCAGACACAAACATCTCTACGGCTTCCGTGTCCGACTAACCTTACAAAAATTCAATGCATGTGGAAAGGCCCTAAATATCTGGAACACCCTACCTGAGAACCTAAAACTGCAGGGACCATTCATCAACCTTCAAAACTACCATTAGAAATCATCTTATCTTCCCTGTGTTACACCCCGTCAACTAAACTAACACGAATACCACCTGGTGGTTCTTTTTTCACGTTTTTTCACACTTACCTCACTTTATTCACCCTCACCCATTTTTGACCATATACAGAAATATTAATCTCAAATAAAATAATGATCCTGTGTGAGATACTTCCAATACTGAAACTATTGTACTGTGCCAAAACAAAAGCATACACAATGCTAAACTCACAAACTAGTATTTAGTCACTTAGCCATAATACCAACTTACCTCATAATTTGTAATATTTTAAAATTAAGAATTAAATTAAGTCTGCCCGAAATGCCTAGCCATGCTAGGTGTTCTAGTGGTACACTCTGTAATCATTATTTTACTACATGTAAACCACAAAATAACCAAATTCTGTAAACTCAGCATTGTAATCCTTATAGAGAATAAACTTTGATTTTGAATTTGAATGGTCCGAACCCTTGACTGGTTTCAAACGGTTTCGTTGGACAATAAAGCAGACTGTAAACGGATAGGGTTGTAGGCGCCCTTATGAACACAAACATCAAAAATCAGGAATGTAACGGTAAGCTGTCCAATATACAAAAACAGTTAGAAACAGAAATACAAATAGCTAGAGCTTCATTTAAGGTTATTAATAGAATATTCAAGAGGTTGCTAGTAGAATTGCAGTAAATCAACCATTCAAATCATTATGAAGCTGTGTGTAGTCTGTGGTCAGTCAAACAAACGGGGTTCCACATGGATAAATTGTCATTTTTGTGGAAATTGGTGTAACTCCCTTGTGCAGATATACAAAGAACTAGCTACAAGCAGTATTAAAAAGAGAAGTGTTTTTGAGGGTATGCCCAATTGAGGAAAATCAGTGGACTAAAATCACAAGGGTATTAAAGAGGACAACAGAAAATGTGCTTTTCATAGAAAACTGAAGCTCTCTGTCTACAACAGATTGGGAACGTAAAAAGTCTGGGCTGATGGTACGGCCTTGATATGGCCATGTAGTACAAACTGTAAGGCTGGAGGTGATGTTCCTGGTAGTCAGTAAATGTGGGGCTGATAGTGCTGTCCTGGAGGGACAGTAATGGTGAAGCTGGAGTGCTGTCCTGGGAGGACAGTAATGGTGAATCTGGAGGTGCTGTCTGGGAGGGACAGAAATGGTGAAGCTGGAGATGCTGTCCTGGGAGATGTAATGGTGAAGCTGGAGATTTTGTCCAGAGTGTAGTCGGGAATTATAGCAGGAAGGATACATATAAGTGACCTCCATAGGGGAAGGAGCCATTGTAGGGGCAACAAGTGTAGTCAAAGTTAAAGATAAAACCAATATTGCAAACCTAGAGAAATACCGCAGGAAATAGCAACAAAGAGCGGACTCCAAAAGCAATAGTGAGGATATATTACCAAAAACAACTGGTGGGAGCTCCATTGTTGGTGCTAGGGAGGAAAGAAGTAAGACAGGGAACATGCCACCAGCAGGGACTACAGTACAGCGCGTTTTCCACAAGGCACAGTACTCGACTCCCATCTTGTTCCTCATTCATATCCGACATAGACAAGGATGTCAGCCTCAGGCACCGTGTCTCCTTTGCAGATGAACACCTGAATCTGCATGAAGTGTCTTCCATTGAAGACACTGCAAGGTTCCAGGCGGACATCAACCAAATCTTTCAGTGGGCTGCAGAAAAAATATGAAGTTCAACGATGAGAAATTTCAATTACTTAGATCTGGTAAAACACGAGGAAATTAAATCTTCTCATGAGTACAAAACAAATCTGACACAAATTAGAGCGAAACACAACGTTCAAAGACCGGGAGTGATCATGTCGAGAGGATCTCAACCTTCAAGGGACCATAACATTGTATCAATCACATCTGCTAGAAAAATGACAGGATGGATAATGGAACCTTCAAAACTAGGAGTAAGCCCATGTGACTCTTCAGGTCACTTGTCTATCTAGGATGGAATATGGCTGCACACTAACAGCACCTGTCATGGCATGTTGAATTTGCTGACCTAGAAAATGTACAGAGAACTTCACGGGCACATACGAGAGATAAAAAACACCTCAATTACTGGTGCGCTTGTGGTTCCTGAACCTGGTTATTCCCTGGAACGCTGGAGGGAGAGATACAATGATTATATACACCTGTAAAATCCTAGTGGACTAGTGCCGAACTTGCCCATGAAAATCACTCATACCGAAAGCCAAAGTACTTGGTAGACGATTGCCACCATCCCCCCAATGAAAAGCAGGGGTGTCACTAGACCGTTAAGAGGACCCATACTTAAAGGTCAGGTGCTCCCGAGACTGTTCAACTGCCTCCCTAGCATACATAAGGGGGATTTACCACAGACGCGGCAGTCTTCAAGCTGGCACTGGACAAGCAACTAAAGTCGGTTCCTGACCAGCCGGGCTGTGGCTCGTACGTTGGTTTGCGTGCATCCAGCAGCAACAGCCTGGTTGATCAGGCTCTGATCCACCAGGAGGCCTGGTCACAGACCGGGCCGCGGGGGCGTTGACCCCCAGAACTCTCTCCAGGTAAACTCCGGGTATAACTGTACTTGGGAGTTTGTTCCACTCATCCACAACTCTATTATCAAACCAGAGCTTTCCTATATCCTTCCTGAATCTGAATTTTTCCAACTTAAAACCATTGCTGCGAGTCCTGTCTAGGCTAGATATTTTTCAGCAGCTATTAAACCCCTTTATTTAATCCTGTCCTTTCATTATACACCTCCAATCATATCCCCCCTAATTCTACGTCTTTCTGGAGAGTGCAGATTCAGGGCCCTCAGTCTATTTTCATACGGAAGATTTCTGATACGTGGGATCAACTTTGTCATCCTCCTTTGTACACATTCCAGAGCATTTATATTAATTTTGTAATACGGTGACTAAAACTGTGCAGCATAATCTAAATGAAGCCTAACCAAGGTTATAGAGTTGAAGAACAACCTGAGGACTTCTATTATTTATGCTTCTTGATATGAAGCCAAGGATTCTGTTAGCTTTTTTGCGAACACTTATGCACTGTTGTCTTGGTTTCAGATTACTGCTAACCAAACACCTAAGTCTTTTTCGCAATCCATAATATTAAGGTCTACATTATTTAATTTGTTTGTGTTTGTGGCATGGTTATTGTCCTGTTCCAACCATTTAGAACTTGCAATTTGTCTATATTAAACTGCATGTGCCACTCTCCGACCAATGGCATCAGTCAATTCACTTTCTTCCTGGAGTGCTCCAATGTCCTTGTCAGAAATGATTTCGGACGGGCCTATTTTGGTGTCATCGGCATAACTTGTAATGTCGCTCTTTATGCCCTCATCTATGTCGTTTATGTAGATTGTGAACAAAGTGCGCCAACACTGACCTTTGTGGTAACACCGCTCGCATGACGCTTCCCCACTCTGTTTTCTCCCCTTTTATGGCAAACTCTTGCTGCTATTGTCAACCATGCCTCTATCAGAAAAATTTCTCCTCCTATTCGTGTGTTCTTAATTTTCCTCAATAGTATCTGATTGAGGGAACCTGTCAAAAGCTTTACTGAAGTCCATTTACTCAATATCTTATTCATTTCCATGATATATTCTCTAATACCTTAGTGAAAAAAGTTAATCATTTGTAAGGCGCAAAACGGCACCTTTGTAAAACCATGCTGAGATTTCGTTGATTAATTTTATGCTTTTCAAGGTGGCTATGGAACTGGCTTCAGCAATTATTGATTCTAGAAATTTTCCCACTCATGGTGCGTTAGGCTTATTTGGTCTATAGTTTGAAAGCTAAGGACCTGTCACTTGCTTTGAAAATAGGTTCAACATATGCTTTTTCCACTTTTCTGGCACCATGCCAATCTGTATTGATATGTTGAAAATTTTAGGCCAAAGGGTTTGCTAAGCTCTGTTTACATTCCTCTAGAACCCTTGCATACAGATCATCAGGGACTGGGGATTTGTTAGGTTTTAATTTATCTATTTGCCTAAGGACCCATGTCACTTGTGACCCTAATAGTGCAGGGTTTAAAATATCTTTCCTGTTATTCATAATTTATTATTTCTGGAATATCGCTAGTATTTTTCCTGTGTAAAAAACTGGAGAGGAAGTATGTTTTAAGAAATGCTCCACATTTCTTTCACTGTTCCATGAGCTTGACCCGAGTAACTTTTGAGTGGGCTATCTTGTCCCTGATTTACCTTCTGTGTACCTGAAAGAATCCTTGTGTGTTAGTCTTCGATTCTTCTTGCAACTTTAACCTCATTTTCTCTTTTTGCTTTCGTATTCCCTTTTTCACTTCTCTCTTTAATGAATATATTGATTTCTTAATTGCCCCTTTCCTCTTTTGATTGCCTATATAAGCATTATAAACTTGTGTTTGCACTTCACATTTTTCTTGTGTTCACAGCTACATGTTCCTTGCCTAGTAACTTTATGACAGTGAAGTAATTCAGTAACATTTATCTTATATTCTGCATTACATAACTAAGTGTTGTCTCAATTATTTTTTTTACCCTGCATTTGGTTTTTGCTGATTTTGTATGAATTCATTTCCCATTTTACTGTGTGTTGAACATTCTTTTGTGTTTTTTTTTTATTTATCCAGTGTCTAATTTGTCCTTTCGCCACAGACAATAGTGCCATTATTTTGTTGAAGCAAGATAATTATTTTTAAATTTTTGTCTACACAAGACCTTATTGCATGAAAATTCTCATAGTATTGTGCACATATTGATGTGTTTTGTTCCTGCATTATTGTGAGTGTTAACCTTTCTTTGTTTTGTATTTTATTCCCTTTATTATTATTCTTATTTCATTGAACAATTCACTCTTAGGTGTAAATTTTTAACTTCTTTCTAAAGTAAATCATTCTTTTGCTTGTTCAGTATTGCTTAAGCTGCAGTTAAGAGTTAAAGTGTTCAATCAGTTCTTTCCTTGATCATTTTTTCTTGCTCTTGTAAACTGCATTTTCTTGTGTGTGTGCAATTTTTTTTATTATTGCAGTATTGGACTTATTTTGCAATGACTCTTGTGCAAAGTATTGTGCTGCCAATTATTTTTGGTTTCTTTAGATAAATTTTCTATGTATTGTGCAGTAATTTTTGATTAGTAATTGTTATTTGCAATATTGCTACAGTTTATTTCAGTGCAATATTCTGTGATTTCAGTTTTACATTTCTTGTTCTGTGTTTAATATTTTATTCTTTTTGTGACACTTTATTTTAATTTTTAGAGAATTGCTTTCCCTGTCCATTTTATTTTGCCACAAGATTTATTGATCCATTTTTCATTATTGATTGATTTTACCATTTAACGCTTAAATTTATTTATTGAATTGTGAGTGTAAGACAACTCACTGTGCATCAATTCAAATTAAAGTAAATTGAGTAAAATTGAATTGAGTAAAGTACAATTTCTCTTGATTTTCAAAGTGTTGCCTTATCCAGTTGAGTATTTTTTTTTTTAGGTGAGTTTTTCTTTGCTCTACAGTGTTGTCTTGTTATTTTTTCTTTCCTGATGCATAATAGTTAAGTATTTTCTTCCCCTTTATGTTTACTGTGTTGTGTGTTCCTTAAGTTAGATATTTTTTTGTTTTTTTAAAATCTTGTTTCACATTTTTGAAGCAAGTCTCAAGTCTTTTCAAGTGATGCCTCAGTGCATTTGTAGTCCAAGCAATAATGCGTTCACTCAAATTCGAGTAGTAATTCTTTTATCAAACGATAGACACAGACTTCGTGCCTTCGGAATTTCAGTCGTGGACCCTTATGTGCTATGCTCAGTTCAATGGGGCCCAGACAGCCTGGAAGCTTTGGTTTACTGTTGTTTGTGCATAGAGCAAATGCCTCAGTGGATGGCCTCCTTCTGGAGTTGTATCATTAGTATTGGAAAGGAGAGTTTAGCTCGTTCACTAGCCGCCTCGAATGTCTTTAACTTGATCCGGATGAAGGACTTTCAGGATCTCCACAATGTGGAAAGATTATGAGCATAAATACGTAATATCTTGACCCAAGTGAGATTGATGATCCATTCATGAACCTTAAGGAACTAGTGTGCACAGCACCTAGGCCCGAGGAATCATTAGATGCGTTCACTCTTCGTTTAAACAGCCTTATGTCCTCATTCGTTAGGGCCAGACAAAATTCCAACTACCTTGCTGATGATGATAAACGAGCTCTTGAGGGGTTGCCAAATTAGCGGCATTTGGAGTTATTAAACAGTTGTGCAAGACAGGTATACAATACCGACATGATGAAAGTTAAGACACTTGTGCAACATCTGGTTATCTTTATTGTAGACGTTTCGCCAATAAAGATAACCAGATGTTGCACAAGTGTCTTAACTTTCATTAAACAGTTAATGCCGCCAACTTCCATATATGTGTATAATTCCAGTCCCCTAACTGCCACAATGGGACCGCTTGTGGCCCTCATCCACGTGCGTGACTTATGTCCCAAGGGAACCTTTCCCCTTTCCCTATCGAAGGCTTACATCAGCCATTTTGACTAATCCTGTACCTCCTTTTGTTTATGCTACAACCAAAACTCCTGATCGAAATCACTCGAGACCGTCGTCCAAAGTTAGCATCAAGAGTCATCATTTCAGTAGTGCTCGTAGTATATACAGTACCATAGTCGATGAAACCTGCTATAATTGTAGGTTACCGTGGCATTTAAAAAATTCCCCCGGCGGTAAATTTGTCCTGGTAGCGCCCTAGAGGTATTATTGTAATATTAATGCGTACCAGTCCGATCCGGCCTTATTTTATGTATTTTATTTATTTATTTATTTAATGTATTGTGCAAATTATGACATTGAGATTTCGTATTTTGAACCAATGGTTGCAATGCAAAGAGAGTCCTCTATTATGCCTGGGCATTATGGCTGACTTAACATTATTGGGCTTACGGACTAATTAAACACTAAGGTTGTATCATAGTTGACAGTTAGGATAGTAATTATTTCATAGGTGCTAAAGTTGGGGATTATTAATTATAAGTGAATCTAACTTCAAAAAATGCTTTTTGTGAAAACAATGATTCAATTATATTCCTGTCAACAATGGATAAAAGGTTCAAAGAGTAATTGTTTGAAATTATGATGTGGGAGTACATACGTGAGTATATGTGTACTAAGTATTTAGGCATTTTGTCTAGGGTGGTTTACGGGTTTTTGAGAAGAGTCTTAAATTGATTTTCAGGACTGCGGTTACTTTAATATCTTCTGGTAATGAATACCATATTTTAGGGCCCTTTATGTGCACAGAGTTTTTACACAGTGTGATATGGACACGTGGTACATCAAAAGTAGATCTGTGTCTTGTGGTTGTGGTCATGTGTTCTCTTAGGTTGGGAGGAGACGTTTGAGTGGGGGTTATATTTGTATGATTGTTTCTGTGTATGTTGTAGGGTGCAATGAATAATATGGGATGTTCTTAATGATAAGCAGATTCAGACTTTTGAAAATTGGTGGAGTATGCTGGCGGGAGTAGGAATTTGTTATCATTCTTACTGCTGCCTTTTGGTGGGTTATTAGAGGTCTTAGATGATTGGATGTTGTTGATCCCCATGCACAAATTCCATATGTAAGATAAGGGTATATGAGTGAATGGTACAGTGCCAGGAGAGCTGATTGTGGAATGTAGTTCCTTATCTTTTATAGTATGCCTACAGTCTTGGAGATTTTCTTGGTGATTTGTTGTATATGTGTCTGGAACTAAAGGCTACTGTCAAGGTGGATACCTAGGAATTTTCCCTCTGTAAGTCTTGTGACTGATGATATGTTTAGCATTATGTTAATTGGATCATTTGCAGCTTTGTCTCCAAACTGAATGAAGTAGGTTTGTTTTATCAGTATTCAGGGTAAGTTTATTAGTCATCATCCAGGCAGATATTTTCTGCAATTCGGCATTGACTGTGTTTGCTAGTATGACTGTGTTTGGGTGGGAAAAGACATATGTAGTGTGTCATCTGCAAATTAATATGGTTTGTGTAGCTGTGATGCATTCAGTAGGATTCATTGATGTAAGATGAGAAAGAGGAGTGGTCCAAGAACACTTCCTTGTGGGACTCCTACTGTCATTGGTTGGGTGGAAGAATTTGCACCATTTGCATTCTCATATTGAGTTCTGTTACTAAGGTATGATTTTAGGTAGTTGAGGGAGCGGCCTCTGATAACATAGTGCATTAATTTGGGTACAGCAGTTCATGGTCGACTGTTCGAATGCTTGACGAAAATAATTGAAAATACCAGCGGGACTTCTTTCTTTTTGAGTGCGGTATATACGCTCGTTCTAGCATGTGTTTTGATAGCTTCATTTGTGCTTTTTTATTTCTGAATCCCAAACTGACAAGGGTTTAAATATGTTGTGTGAGACGGGTAGGAATAGATCCGTTTCATGAATTAAATTTATCACAGGAATCCGAATGTCATGACCATCTGGGTGCCCCCCATGTAATCCCCCCCCAACCTTCAGTACTATAAGATCCTCCCGTGGCCGTTCCAACCGCAGAGCAGGTGAGGAAATAGGAGGTCGTTGGTTCTCAGAATATCCTGATGCAGCCTCATTCTTCAATTTGGGAATTCGAGACCCCAGTGAACCCGTCCGTGGTTGACAATAGGTGATAATGAGATGTACCATCCCTGTTAGTAATGCCTTTTATGGCTTATGTTAGCCTTGAGGACGCCCGATCCTGTAAATGATGTTGTTTCATCGTCTCTGACGTTGATGACTTTGGGGATGAAGTAGAAAAACTTCCTTTCGTTGCACGTAATTTCCATCAAAGAAAGGCCCTATAGTGCAAAGCATCTGTTCATAATGCGCCCATCATGCGGGTTCGTGGACTTGGATGCGCAAGTCAGTTTATCAGGTCTAGTTTGTTTAAGGATAGCAGCTATGACGTGTTCTGCGGGTTTGGAGTAATTAACGAGAGTAGCTGTGTTGGGTAACTCTCGAGACGACTGGTGGGGACCAAGTGAATGACTTGAAATCGCGCTGCGACCCGCAGGCCACTACAACATATTGCCTGTGTTCTAGCGAGATGGAATATCCTTCTTGTCCTCTTCTCTTTTATGGATAAAGGCGGTTTCGTGAACCAAGAGTAACAGACTAACCCTTCCACCTCAAGCGCTGAACTAGAGTGACCTATGGATGTGAACGAGTAAATGATGGTTGAAGGCGAAATTCGTACATTATGAAGTAAGGAAGCTTTGAAAAAAGAAAGAGAATTTCAAAGGAGACTGAAGAAACAACGAGTCAAACAACAACCATCGAAGAAAATGTTAGGGTTGATTTACCTCGGCTAACACTGAGTTTGAGGTCAAATTTAGATGGTTTTACGAAGCTACACTAGACAACCAGAGGAAAAAACCTTCGGTTCGCTTTCGTCAGACGAGGATAATTACGTTTTTGTTACTAACGACCCAAAAATTATAGAAAAACTTCTTACTCATAATATGCCTAACATCCAACTCCAAAGATGCTCTCAAGATCACCTAAAATTGCTTATTGTTATCCACAATGTCAATAAGTACTTGGATCCTGTGAAGGTTATCAGTCTGTAATAACTTCAGACCAGTATTACAAAGCTGGGTGCTCCTCAGGAAATTAATGAATAGAAAACGAAATAATATCACAAAGATAAACAGACTTTTATTATTTATTAAAGCAAAACATAAAAACAATAAAACGTGACAGGTATATCCTATTGAAAGAAAATGAAAAATGAAATGAATAAAATAACATTTGAACTCAAAGGCTTATTATATATATTGGGGTCTGGTGTTGGTGACACCTTCGTGTTGTTGAAACCTTAGCCGTTGTTGATGTGGAGGGGGGGGGGTGGGGGGGGGTCGCAGGTGTTGGTGACCACCTCGGCTAGTTCTTGCAGAGTATCGCCGTATTCTATCACGATGACAGGATAGGCAGGTTTCGACCGGACTTTTCCTGTTATTCCTTTAGGCACGCTTTTTGTGCGCTTTACGCCATGGTCACACTTGTCGAAGGATTTTTCAGAGTCTGTTAAATTACATCTGCATTCTTTTTGTCTTTAGTGCATCTAGGAACTTGTGTAGTGATCCAATAGTTTGAGACAGGACAGGAGCGACCTGTTTCTAAAAACCCATGTGCCCTGGAAGTTGTTGTAACTGATTGGTTCTAGATGCGGGGTGATCTTGCTTCTTTGGACCCTTTCTATAGATTTTATTGATATTGGATGTAGTGCTAATCGGTCTGTAGTTCTTTGCTGTTGCTTTACTGCCCCTTTGTGGAGTTGGGCATGTTCTGTGTTTTTAGTAACTGTGGGACGACCCCCGTGTCCCATGCTCCCTCTCCATAGGATTGTAAAGGCTCTTGATAGGTGGCTTCTTGCAGTTCTTGATGAACACAGAGTTCCATGAGGTCTGGCCCTGGGCCAGAGTGCATCGGCATGTATTTATCGCCTTGTTCCAGTCATTTGGCGTTCTGGATAGCACTCCAGATAGGCTTGTGTTAACCAAAATTGTGTGGCTTCTCTCATAAAAAATTATTTTGATCTTTGACTCTCAGTCTGGGTTAGTGGCTGATTAAAAACCGAGTCATATTGGGACTTGGAGTAGCTCATCATTTCCTTGCTGTCATCTGTGTAGGACCTTCTTTGTTTAAGTAAGGGCCCGATACTGGACGTTGGTTCTCGACTTTGATTTGGCATATGAGAGAAAATACTTTGGGTTTCTTTCGATTTCATTTTGGCTTTTGTTCTTCCCGCGATTCCTGACTCCTATTTAAGATTCCTTTAGCTTAGAGTTCGATGTTTGCTATTTCTATGACCAGTGTCCCCTTGCATTTCGGATATATTGACTCTTTTAGCCGCTGCTGGTTATTCTTTTCCGTTCGCCTGTAAAGGGTGCCCTGTCACTTTCAGTTTTGATTCTACTCAGCCTTTTCTTAGAGGATTAAGCCTTGGGCATACATCGGTGCCACCAAGTTATCTGTTCTAGGCATAAGTTTGGGGTCTGTGTTCCATGTATATCTCCCAGCTTATATTCCGGTTAGGACTTGGTTTACTTGGTTCCCTCTTTTGTTTTTGTTATTGAAGTTGAATTTGTGATTGCTCCCTCGTGACTAAATTCATTACGTGGTCTGGGGCTCCGTGCATACATAGTCTGACCCTCAATTATGTTGTGATCTGAGTATATTGTTTTTGATATGGTGACATTTCTTATCAGATCATAAAGTGAAGCTTTCAACCAATAAATCCATTTAGAAAAACAAGGCAGGCATGTACTTACAGTAGTGTTGGGAGCTGTGAGTCGAGTGAGTTACTGTTTGACCAGAGCCCCACACGTCACCTTTCGGGGGGGGGGGGAAGAGGGAGGGGAAGGGATAGTGGGAGCTAGACTGACCCTACGTTAACAAGCAGCCGGCAATCAAACTATCAGTTTCAGGGTGGGGGAGAAAAGGTGGGAATAGCGGGAGCTTGACTTACCCTACCTTAACAAGTAGCCGGCAATGAAAGTATCACTTTCGGGGAGGGGAAAAAAGGCGGGAATAGCGGGAGCTTGACTTACCCTACCTTAACAAGTAGCCGGCAATGAAACTATTGTTACTATATACTCCCTCTTTACTCCTATCTATTGAACTTTTCCCTCACACTCCCCTATACCAAGATTTATAGTCAAGGAGTATAAGAAGAATAGGCGAGGAAAAAGTTCTAACATGTGGAAGTCACATAAGGCAAGAAATCTTCTACTGACTGTCATGACTTTACCAGTCAGATAAATAATTGGATGAACCATTGATATACACAATATGGAACTTAAAAGCCTGGAGTGCCAATGTCCACCTCAAGAGGCGACTGTTGGTTCCCTTAAAAGTTTTTAGGTATATCAAAGGTTTGTGGTCCATTTCTAAAATGAATTCTTTTCCCAGCAAATAAAATTTAAGTTTAGAGATACCCCACACAAAGGCCAAACATTTCTTTTCTATGGTGGAGTATCTCGTTTCTGTGGGAAGGAGTTTCCGGCTTAGGAAGCATACAGGGAAGGGAGTACCATCATGGTATTGTAGTAACACTGCACCTAAGCCAGTATTGGAGGCATCAGTTCTCAAACAAAATGTTTTATTAATATCTGGAATCTTAAGTATAGGGTCTTTCAAAAAGATACTTTTAATCTCATTAAACTTTTCCCGAGCTGCATCGGAAAGTTCAAGAGGTTCCTTCACAGACTTTTTAAGGAAGTCAGATAAGATGCCTGTAAGATCAGTAAGGTTTAGGATAAACCTGGAGTTTACCTGCAGTTTACCTGGAGAGAATTCTGGGGGTCAATGCCCCCATGGCACGGTCTGTGACCAGGCCCCCTGGTGGATCAGAGCCTGATCAAACAGGCTGTTACTGCTGGCTGCACACAAACCAACGTACAAGCCACAGCCCGGCTGATCAGGAACCGACTTTAGGTGCTTGTCCAGTGCCAGCTTGAAGACTGCCAGGGGTCTGTTGGTAATCCCCCTTATGTATGCTGGGAGGAAGTTGAACAGTCTTGGGCCCATGACACTTATTGTATGCTCTCTTAACGTGCTAGTGACACCCCTGCTTTTCATTGGGGGATGTTGCATCGTCTGCCAAGTCTTTTGCTTTCGTAGAGAGTGATTTTCGTGTGCAAGTTCGGTACTAGTCACTCTATGATTTTCCAGGTGTATATAGTCTGACTGGTCCGAACCCTTGACTGGTCCGAACCCTTGACTGGTTTCAAACGGTTTCGTTGGACAATAAAGCAGACTGTAAACAGATGGGGTTGTAGGCGCCCTTATAAACACAAACATTAAATATAAATCAGGAAGTGCACGGTAAGCTGTCCAATATACAAAAGCAGTTAGAAACAGAAATACAAATAGCTAGAGCTTCATTTAAGGAGGTTATTAATAGAATATTCAAGAGGTTGTTAGTAGAATTGCAGTAAATCAACCATTCAAATCATTATGAAGCTGTGTGTAGTCTGTGGTCAGTCAAACAAACGGGCTTCCACATGGGTAAATTGTCATTTTTGTGGAAATTGGTGTCACGCCCCTTGTGCAGATATCCAAGAACTAGCTACAGCAGTGTTAAAACAGGGAAGTGTTTTTGGGTATGCCCAAATGAGATAAATCTGTGGACTAAAATCACAGGGTATTAAAAGAGGACAACATCAAAGCTGCTTTCATAGAAAACCTAGAAGCTTTCTACAACAGATGGGAACATAAAAAGTCTGGGCTGAATGGTACTGCCCTTGATACTGGCCATGTAGTCAGAAACTGCTAAGGCTGGAGATGAAGTCCTGGTAGTCAGTAAATGTGGGGCTGATAGTGCTGTCCTGGGAGATAGTAATGGTGAAGCTGGAGGTGCTGTCCTGGGAGACAGTAATGGTGAAGCTGGAGGTGCTGTCCTGGGAGACAGTAATGGTGAAGCTGGAGATGCTGTCCTGGAGACAGTAATGGTGAAGCTGGAGATTTTGTCCAGGTAGTCAGGAATTATACGCAGGAAGGAATACATATAAATGACCTCATAGGGGACAGGAGCCATAGTAGGGAAACAAGTGTAGTCAAAGATAAGATAAAACCAATATTGCAAACTAGAAATACCGCAGGAAATAGCAAACAAGAGGACTCCACTAGCAATAGTGAGGATATATTACCAAAAACAACTGGTGGGAGCCCCATTGTTGGTGCTAGGGAGGATAGAAGTAAGACAGGGAAACATGCACCAACAGGGAATACAGTCACAGAAACCCAAGGCAAACGGAAACCAAGCCTGTGCACATACTATGCACTTGGTATCTGCTGGCATGGGAAATCTGGAAAAACAGATGGACGTGCAACTATGACCACCCTAGAAAATGCCATGCCCATATGACAACAGGAAAATGCAAACTCCCTTCCTGTAAGCTTTTTTCACCCTGAACTGTGTACCTCTTCAGTACAGGAAAGACTGTGCTATAACTTAAATTGCCAGGCATACCATCTAAAGGGGACAAAAAGATACAAAACATCCAGGCCATGGGAAAACCTGGGTAGCCACAGCCACTCAAGAGGGAGAGGTTTTTTAGTGCCAGGAAGGAAAAAAAACTGGCAGGAAATGGCAGAAATCGTACACCAAATCCAGTCATTCTTGGAGTGGAACCACAGTCGATGGCCTCCACTCCAAACCAACAGATACAGATACTAATGCCGGAAAAAAAATCCCCCCAGTACCAAAAATACCACCAGTCCGATAACATTCTTCTTTGCAAATATACAGGGTCTAAAGCCAGCAACAAACAACAAAATACCTTTCATCCGTGGACTGCTTGCAGAGGCAAAGGCAATGTTCACGGCTTTCACTGAGACCCACATAAAGGATCACTTGGACAACGAAATATGGATCCCAGGTTACTACCTATACAGATGTGACAGAGTGAACAGGCAAAAGGGGGGGGGTTTGGCCTGTACATTGCAGAGTCACTTGTTTGCACAGAACTGCTTAATGCCTCAAATGATGTAGTGGAAGTTTTAGCAGT
Organism: Cherax quadricarinatus; assembly: GCF_026875155.1. Classification (NCBI taxonomy): domain Eukaryota; kingdom Metazoa; phylum Arthropoda; class Malacostraca; order Decapoda; family Parastacidae; genus Cherax; species Cherax quadricarinatus. Next base: position 50,127,996 of record NC_069410.1, on the reverse strand, counting down.
AAAGGTCGAGAACCAAAACCTATCATTGTGGTAGTCTACAAGCCTCCGGATGCAACATCCCAGCAATTCCAGGAACAGCTGTTAAAAATTGACCACTGTCTGGAAAATGTTCCAGCTCCTGCACCCAACATCTTGCTCCTGGGGGATTTCAACTTAAGGCACCTAAAATGGAGGAATATAGCAAATAATATTGTTGCAGTAATAACACCAGGAGGCAGCTCTGATGAAAACTCACACTCACACGAGCTTTTAAATCTCTGCACAAAATTCAATTTAAACCAGCAAATAATAGAGCCTACTAGACTGGAGAATACACTAGACCTCATCTTCACTAACAATGATGATCTGATAAGAAATGTCACCATATCAAAAACAATATACTCAGATCACAACATAATTGAGGTTCAGACATGTATTGCGTGGAGCCCCAGACCGACATAATGAGACTAGTCATGAGGGAGCATTCACTAAATTCAACTTCAATAACAAAAACATAAAGTGGGACCAAGTAAACCAAGTCCTAACCGACATAAGCTGGGAAGATGTACTAAGCAACACAGACCCCAACTTATGCCTAGAACAGATTAACTCGGTGGCACTCGATGTATGCACAAGGCTTATTCCTCTAAGAAAAAGGAGGAGTAGATGTAAAATAGAAAGAGACAGGCGCTCCCTTTACAGGCGACGGAAAAGAATAACAGAGCGGCTAAAAGAGGTCAATATATCTTAAATGCGTAGGGAGACACTGGTCAGAGAAATAGCAAGCATCGAACTTAAGCTAAAAGAATCCTTTAGGAGTCAGGAATCGCGGGAAGAACTAAAAGCCATAAATGAAATCGAAAGAATTCCAAAGTATTTCTTCCCCTATGCCTAATCAAAATCGAGAACAACGTCCAGTATTGGGCCCCTACTTAAACAAGATGGGTCCTACACAGATGACAGCAAGGAAATGAGTGAGCTACTCAAGTCCCAATATGACTCAGTTTTTAGCAAGCCGCTAACCAGACTGAGAGTCGAAGATGAAAATGAATTTTTTATGAGAGAGCCACAAAATTTGATTAACACAAGCCTATCCGATGTTATCCTGACGCCAAATGACTTCGAACAGGCGATAAATGACATGACCATGCACTCTGCCCCAGGGCCAGACTCATGGAACTCTTGTGTTCATCAAGAACTGCAAGAAGCCCCTATCACGAGCCTTTTCCATCCTATGGAGAGGGAGCATGGACACGGGTGTCGTCCCACAATTATTAAAAACAACAGACATAGCCCCACTCCACAAAGGGGGCAGTAAAGCAACAGAAAAGAACTACAGACCAATAGCACTAACATCCCATATCATAAAAATCTTTGAAAGGGTCCAAAGAAGCAAGATCACCACCCATCTAGAAACCCATCAGTTACACAACCCAGGGCAACAGGGGTTTAGAACAGGTCGCTCCTGTCTGTCTCAACTATTGGATCACTACGACAAGGTCCTAAATGCACTAGACGACAAAAAGAATGCAGATGTAATATATACAGATTTTTGCAAAAGCCTTCGACAAGTGTGACCATGGCGTAATAGCACACAAAATGCGTGCTAAAGGAATAACAGGAAAAGTCGGTCGATGGATCTATAATTTCCTCACTAACAGAACACAGAGAGTAGTCGTCAACAGAGTAAAGTCCAAGGCAGGCTACGGTGAAAAGCTCTGTTCCACAAGGCACAGTACTCGCTCCCATCTTGTTCCTCATCCTCATATCCGACATAGACAAGGATGTCAGCCACAGCACCTTTGTCTTCCTTTGCAGATGACACCCAAATCTGCATGACAGTGTCTTCCATTGCAGACACTGCAAGGCTCCAGGCGGACATCAACCAAATCTTTCAGTGGGCTGCAGAAAACAATATGAAGTTCAACGATGAGAAATTTCAATTACTCAGATATGGTAAACATGAGGAAATTAAATCTTCATCAGAGTACAAAACAAATTCTGGCCACAAAATAGAGCGAAACACCAACGTCAAAGACCTGGGAGTGATCATGTCGGAGGATCTCACCTTCAAGGACCATAACATTGTATCAATTGCATCTACTAGAAAAATGACAGGATGGATAATGATAACCTTCTAACTAGGGAGGCCAAGCCCATGATGACACTCTTCAGGTCACTTTGTTTCTATCTAGCTGGAATATTGCTGCACACTAACAGAACCTTTCAAGGCAGGTGAAATTGCCGACCTAGAAAATGTACAGAGAACTTTCATGGCGTGCATAACGGAGATAAAACACCTCAATTACGGGGCTTCTTGAGGTTCATTAAAACCCGTATTCCCCGGAAAAGAGGAGGGGGGAGATACTTTATTATTTTCACCTGGAAAATCCTTTGAGGGACTAGTACCCAACCCTTTACACGAAAAACACTCACTTACGAAAGCAAAGATTTGGGAGAAGATCAAACCCTCCCCCCCAATGAAAAGCAGGGGTTTTCACTAGCACGTTAAGAGACCATACACTGAGTGTCAGGGACCGAGGAAATGTTAAACTGCCCCCCCACCCCACTTTAAAGGGGGGTTACCAACCCGACCCCTGGCAGTCTTCAAACCCGGCACTGGAAAACACCTAAAAACAGTTCCTGAAACAGGGGCTGGGCTGTTTCGTTGGGTTTTCGTGCAGCCGCAGCAACCCTCCGGTTGAAAAGGGGTTGATTTCCCCCGGAGGCCCGGTCACAGCCCCGGGGCCCGGGGGGGGGTTTTACCCCCGGAAAATCTCCCAGGTAAACTCCAGGTATCTCTCCCCCCTGGCCCTTTTCCCGGGAATACAGGGTTTTAGGAACCCAAGCCCCCCAGTAATTGAGGTTTTTTTTATCTTTCCGGGTTAAAGCGCGCCGTTTAAAAGGTTTTTCGTACTTTTCTAGGTCAGCAATTTCACCCGGGCCCTTTAAAGGTTTCTGTTTTGTGTGGGAGGGAAAAAATTTCCCCCCCTAGATAGAAAAAGTGGACCCGAAAAGTGTAAACAGGGCTTGGGCCCCCCTAGTTTTGAAGGTTTTTCCCTTATCCATTCCCCTTTTTTTTCTAGCAAATTCGATTTTACAATGTTTGGTCCTTGAAGGTGAGATCCCCCGACATGATCACTCCCAGGTCCCCTTTTAGTTTGGGGTTTCGCTCTATTTTGTGGGCCCGAATTTTTTTTGGTTTCTTGATGAAGATTTTTTTTTCCTCGTGTTTTCTTATCTGAGTAATTTAAATTTTTCATCGGTGAAATTTATTTTGTTTTTTGCAGCCCACTGAAAGATTTGGTTGATGTCCGCCTGGAGCCTTGCAGTGTCTGCAATGGAAGACACTGTCATGCAGATTCGGGTGTCATCTGCAAAGGAAGACACGGTGCTGTGGCTGACGTCCTTGGCTATGTCAGATATGAGGATGAGGAACAAGATGGGAGCGAGTACTGTGCCTTGTGGAACAGAGCTTTTCACCGTGCCTGCCTCGGACTTTACTCTGTTGACTACTACTCTCTGTGTTCTGTTAGTGAGGAAATTATAGATCCATCGACCGACTTTTCCTGTTATTCCTTTAGCACGCATTTTGTGCGCTATTACGCCATGGTCACACTTGTCGAAGGCTTTTGCAAAGTCTGTATATATTACATCTGCATTCTTTTTGTCTTCTAGTGCATAAAAATTTACAGAATTAAGAAAGCTATGCATGAGCTTCTTGGTTTTGGGGAATTTAAATTCTAATAAAGCTTTGATCTTACTGGGGATGATGCAGAGGATGCAGAGAGTTATTAGAAAGTATCAGTCCAAGATATCTAATCTTGTTATACCTAAGGAAGCATTTCTTCGGCTTGACAGTGAGGCCATGTGAGCGTAACCTATGCAAAATTGATGTTAATGTTTGGATATGTTCGTCCCACGTGGCTGTCATTACGTAAATGTTATCAAAATAAACTGAAACATTTGGCATATTACCCAAGACCTTTCTCATCAGTCTCACGTAGGTAGCACAGGCAGTTACCAAACCGAAGGGCATAGTTCTGTATTGCATCAGTCCTTGGTGTGTAGGAAAAGCGGTGTACTGCTTAGAAGAAGGATCTAACATTACTTGATGATATGCCTGCGCAATATCAATCTCTGGAAAGAAGGAAGCATCATAAAATTTGTGTAGATCGCTATCTATTAAGGGCATAGGCTCAGCATCCCACCGAGTTATAGCATTAAGTCCTCTGAAGTCAATAGCAAGTCTATTTAAAATTTAAACCTCCTTCTTAACCATGATTTACGGGTTGAACAATATGAAGATACTGAAGGTTCAATGACCCTTTATTTTTAAATAATTTGTCTCCCCTCTCGGTCAAATCCCTTCCCAAAAGGGGGGCTGTAGGGAAATTTTTCCGGGGGGGGGGCCGCGCTCACCCAAAAACAAAAAATAGGGAAAATTGAGTTATTTTACTAAAAAATTTGCTCAACTCTTTGGCAACAAAATTTGGTTTCCAAATAAAATGTTCTACACTTTTCTAAAAAGGAAATTATAGTCATTTATATCAGGTAAGGGTAAACGGCGTGTTGGTGGAGTCTGCTCAGGGGCCCATTTTTTTTTGGAGTTTTTTCCCTTTGGGTTTTTTATCGCTTTTTTTTGAAATTATTTTTTCAAATTTTTAAACTGACTATTTGGCATCATAAAACAGTGGCGGGATTTAAACCCCGCGGGACAGTACTACCGGGAACCAGGGGGAAAAGGGACTCGTTTTCCCCGGGCCCCGAGGTCCAGCCAGGAATCCCCCATTATTACGCTTATTTCGCTTATATTTTAAACCCTTTTCAAAGGGCTTATTTGTCTACCCAAAAAATTTGATCAATATGATATAATAAAAACTAAAAAATTAGCATCAAACATGTTATATACTTTTAAAATGAAAAAATGGGTTTTTAATTTTGGGACGAAAAAATTATCGGGAAATTTCGAAAAATATTGATTACTTCTCCCCCATGTCCCTTTTTTAGTCTCTGAGTAAAGAAAAAATTTTGTTTTTAAAGGAAAACCCTGCATTTAGAACATCAGTTTACTAAGAAATACACCCAAAAAAAAACGCGATTTCGCGATTTTTTTTTTTTTTTGGGGGGGGAAAAAGGGGGGCCCGGCCGGTGATCCCCACCCGATATCCCCGGAAAGTAACTTATTCCCCTTTAAGTGAAACGGGGCTTCCTTTATTACTTAAAAAAATTTGGAATAATATTCACAGATATTTTTTAAAATTTAATGTTTTCTCTTTTTTTGGACCGTTGAGTTTTGGAAAATTTTAATTCCCAAATACTTCGGGAGTTATGTGGGGAAAAGGGCAGTTTTTTTTGAAATTTATTCCAGAAACAAAACAAACTTTTTTTTTTGGGGGGTTTTAACGATAAGGTATTTAGAGGGAATCTAACGGTAAGAATTAGAAATTACCCTTTTGGGTTTTCTCGGCCCCAAAGTGCCCAAAACAAAACCTTTCTAGCCCCATAAAAAAATTAAACATCACCCCCCAAAGGGCATTTTCGAAAAATCATTTTTCCCTCATTTTTTTTTGAGGTATATTTTTGATAAATATTTTTCAAGAAAGAGTGAGAAAACTTTGTCTTGCCCCCAAAAAAAACGGGAAAAAATGGGGCGGAAAAAATAAACGAGTTACGAAATTTGCCCTACAGCCCCCCTTATTTAAATTTAAGGGGAACTGGAACTGGGTATTTTTTCCGTTTGTTGGGAAACTGTCAGTCCTCAGTCTTTTCCTATGGACTCCCGTGGGGGTAACACCGGGAATATCATTAAAGAGCTTCTGAAAAGTTACTCACACTTTGGAAGTATTTTAGGGCTCTTAGGATCACCCAAAAAATTCTTAATTTTTAAAATTTTTTGGGGTTGCGTGGGGAGTGGTCAAAAGTCCCAAGTCGGTATTCTTTTTTCATAGTCAAAGTTAGGGGGTGTCAATTACGAAACCCCTTTACATTCTTCAGTTGTCTTATCAAGTTCTTTGTGGAAAAAACTAAGTCAAAGTTAAAACCAAATTTTTTCGGAATTTTTTTCCTTAAGGATGTTGATATGAAAAAGTTTGGGTTTTTTCCCCTTGACCCCTAAAAAATTTATTTGACTTTATAGGCAAAAGTCCCCGAACTTCACCCCCTACTTTAAAAGTTTTCCTCTGACTTTTGGAATAAAAAATGGGTTTTTTTTACTGGTCCATTGACAAATTTAAGTTTTTCAAAACTATTCAGGGTCCCCCCTAAATTTTGGATCTAAGGTCAAGGGAAACTGGTAAGAAGACTGAACCTCAGGATTTTCCTCCTCATTAGTCCCAAAAGTCATGAAAGGGTGGAAATTTGGGGCCCCTGGCCCCGTTACCATAGAGAGTTTAAAAAAGGGGAAAAACCCCAAAGAGTCAAATGGGGAAAATCCCTATGGGAAAAAAAAGCACAGGGGAGGGAAAAATGCCACTCCTTAGGTTTTAAAGGGGGCAAAGTTTTTCCCTTTAAAAATTTACTTTAGAAACGAAAAGCTGGGGCTCAATCCTCCCCTTTTCAGTTGGGGGGTTGGGGGGTTTGGGGAAAAGGGGCTTCACCCCCGAAAATTGGTTTAGATGTTGCTTTAAATCAGATTTTTTTGTGTCCACGGTCACACAAAAATTTTTCTAGGGTCCCCCTCTAGAGAAAAATGGACAAAAAAGGGGTTCAGCCCACCTCTGTAGTAGTTTTGGTCTTTTAAGGGGAAAAGGCTTTTGGGAAAACTCGAAGCATAATCCCAAATAATGTTAATATATATCTATTTTTCCCCCCAGATGAAAGTGGAGAAAAAGGCCAAAGATGTCAATAGGGTAATCTTTTTTCGGTAAAGTATAGATAGGGATTTTTACCAAAAAAAAAAATGGGGACTCGCCTGGTACCTCGGGAGGATGGAAAATTGGGGAAACTTTTCCGATCTACAAAAAGGTAGTGCATCTGAGGACATTTTTGGCCAAAAATAGGTTTCCCCTTTTTTTTAATTTTAAGGGGTTTTTCATGCGAGAAAAAGTCCGGGACTGGGAGGGCATGGCCATTTTTAAGGGAAAATCTCTTCTTCATTGACTTTTAACAACTAAGAGGGAAAAGTCCCGTCTCAACTGAATTTAATTTTGAAAATGAATTGTACAAGATACCTTTTATATATTCAAATTTTTATGAAAAATTTTTCTTTGCATAATTTATTTTGTTTAGCGGCATTATGGCAATTCTGAAGAAAGGGCAATTTCCTGTAAATTGCAAAGGAGTCCTTTTGTTTCTCTAAAGGTTAAAGTCAGGGGGGGAAAAACAAAGGGGTGGGCCCGTAGGAAAAAACCTGGCATTGGTCTGGCCCTAAATCAAGACATTTTTGGTTAGGAGGTGATAAACTTCCTTTCATTAAAAAGTTAAAAGGGGATCCCACTACTTTGCTTTCGAGGGGTGCATCCCCGGTTTTTAATCCCATGAATCTCACGAGGGCAAATTTTTCCTCTGAACCTTTTGAGGGGCTTCTCTGACTTACAGGAAGAAGATTTAAACCTTATGTCCATCTTTGGTGATGAAAAGGGCCCAAACCCAGAAGGAAGTTTGGGAAAAATTTTAAAATTTCCTAATTTGTAACAGAGCAAGAAAATGGGTGGGATAGTACGGCTTCAACCAACCCGTGAACCATTTTGACCTAATTTTAAAAAAAGGATGGTTTGGAAAAGTGTCGTACGGGCCCCAAATTGCCTGATATAAGCAGAGGAATGGGGTTTCTTTTTTAAAGGGTTTGGGAACAGCTTATCAGAAAAGACTTTACATGTGCATCCGGGGTCTTTGTAAAATGTTAGACCCCATTAAGTCCATTCCCCTGTTCCTGGAAAAGAAGGGTGTTTTTGGGCATTACAGTCTTTAAAACTTTTTCCAACTTATGGACCTTCTTAGAAGGACAATCTGGAACTTTATGCCACTTAACACCACAAATGACAAAAGGAATAAAAGAACATTTTAACTTCCTGAAGTTTTAGTTTAGGTTGAGTACTCTTGCAGTTAGGGTTCACTTTAGAAATTTATAGACATGTGAAGCCTCGCAAAAGGTAGATCATTAAGTTCCTCACTTTAATCATTACGTTCTCTGATATTTCGTATGAAGGGGGAGTTTGGCAGGAACTGTCTTAAAACACTGAACTTTTGGACTTCAAAAACTGCGACGATTCCCTTAACCACCAAAATGACAAACAGGAATTTAATTGTAACTGCTTTTACTTTGGCCACTAAAGGTGATATACTTAAGATCTTTGAACATTGTTGGTTTTTTGTTGCTTTAAGAAATAAGTGACGTTCGGATTTTTAACCAGGAGTTCAGCACCTTGCTCAGCTTTAATCAGGTACGTTCTCTATGAATGTTCGTATTTTGGTGAGGTTAACTGTCAGGACCTTAAGCAACCATGAGTTGAAGAGATCATAACTGTGATCATCCTATTCTACTAAGTCGAACAAACGAAAAGTGTTACTGGAAATGTTGAAAGTTTCGGCCCTGTAGGGCATCCGAAACCCGGCCTTTCCTGTAAGTAATCGGGATTTTATGCTAGGCTTACGGGCCTTCTTCAGTAGGTTATAATTACATATGATATCCTGCGACAAAGTTGCATAGATATTCAAGGCTGTACCAGAAAATAACATTCCTAACCTGGTAGCCCAGGTGTCAGCAGGCCATTCACAGAGGGTAGCGGTATTTTCAAACCTGATAATGTAAGAAGTTATGTCTTCCCCCTCTGTGAAGGGAGGTAAATTAGGTGTTGGAATATGTGCACTAGCTGCACGTTGTTCCATTACTCCTTCAACTAATTGCTGTTGTGAGAAAGTTAACTTCTTATTCTCTAATTCAAGGAGGAGTTTGTTCGAGCTCGCTATCCTTTTCTCTCTCCCTTTAACTCATATTCTCTGTCTTTGCTTCTTTCCTCAGTTCCTTAATTTTAACTGTTCCTCACGTATCTTAGCTTTGTTCCTCACCGTTATTTTAGCTTGTCCTCACCTTCTCTAGCTCTTTCTTCACGATCAAGTCTATACACGCTCTTTTGTCTTCTCTCTCTCTTTCTGTATTTCTTTGATTTTCTCTCTCAGTCTCTTCTCTCCTTTACTCTTCTCTTTCGATTCTCTCTCTCTCCTTTTCTTCTTCTCTTTTCACTTTCTAACTGTCTTTCGTCTCTATCTATTTTTATCTCTTTCAAGTCTTTCCTGGAACTTAGCCTCTAATGAAAGATTCTAATTATTCCCTGTTATTCCTAACTTTCTTCCAGCATTCATCAAAACTGGTATTTCATCCATACTTGCAAGAATAACTATAAACTATCAGGGGAAAATGAATACGGTATTAAAGAAAACGGAGGGTTCAATTCCTGCTCCTCTCAAACTGTAAAGAAACCAGAGGGATCGATCCTACTTCAAATTAAACATTATGTATTAATTATAATGGAAGGGTTCTATGGCCAGCTCCGTGCAAAACAGTAAGTAGAATGGGGTCACTTGAACAATCCATTTCTTCTCACAACATATCGAGAGTGCCTTATGACAGTTCCTTGATATAATATAGGTCAATGCAAACAAATTGTCAACTGGAAATTTTCGGGTCCCTAGAGTCTAATCTCCAAAGTGTTTCAAGCTCACAAGAAAGGTGGCAGAATTAACTATTATATCCTGCCTGACTGACTTACAATAAATGAGTCTATAAACAATAATCTTTTATAAAAAATACCTGTAAGTAGTCCTACCATAGAGAATGATTACTCTGGCTGGTGGTAACCGTTCTGTGGTATGCGGCGTTTTTGAAGTTTCCTTTGGTAGATTCGAGATGGAATTGAATCTTGAATTCAGTCGAGTTTGATCCTGGCAAGGTCGCCACTGTGATGGTTTATCGCAGCTCTGTAATAACGTAGACAGTAGTCCAAGCTGGCTCCTCCTCAGGAAAATTAATGTATGGAAAACGAAATAATAATTCACAAGAAAAACTCTTTATTATTTATTAAGCAAACATAAAAAAAACAATTAAACATTACTGGTTTATCCTATTTGAAAGAAGATAATGAAAAATGAAATGAATAAAATAAACATTTGAACTCAAGGACTGCTTGCAGAGGCAAAGGGCCAATGTTCGCGGCTTTCACTGATACCCACTTTTAAGGAATCCACTTAGACACGTAATAGTGGATCCGAGGTTACAACTTTACAGATGTGGGGACTGAGGGGTGAAACAGCAATTAGGGGGGGGGTTGGCCTGTAATTGCAGAGTCACTTGTTTGCACAGAACTGCTTATGCCTCAAATGATGTAGTGAGAAGTTTTAGCAGTAAAGGTCGAGAACCATACCTAGTCATTGTGTAAGTTACAAGCATCTGATGGCTAACATCCCAGCAATTCCAGAAACATCTAGTTAAAAATTGACCACTGTCGGGAAAAAAAATGTTCCAGCTCCTGCACCCAAACCCATCTTGCTCCTGGGGGATTTCAACTTAAGGCACCTAAAATGGGGGAAAATATAGTGTAGTGATACTGTCCTGTGGGGAGCACCCGCAGGATAATACTGCACCACCTCTTGGGGCCCTTAACAACAACAACAGTTGGTGTTTTGTCATGGGCGCCAACACTGGTGTGTGATTCCTCCTACTATATCCATTTATCAGTGATGCAGATTACATGGTGATTTAAAATATGTGGCCTGTAGTTATAACTTTTCTCTTGACATATGCAAGACATCACCATCCCTGTAGAAGCCATTATTAGATGTACTAGTCATTATATTTTGTTGTTTGCAGAAGTACTATGAAGATTCTATGTTCAATAAAGCCTAGAGATAAGGCCTGTGTTTCTATCACAACAATTTATTGAACATAGAATCCTGGGCAAACCTGGTGGTGATCCTGCACTAGCCCTACATCACAACATGGAGCGTTTACTGAAACCTGAGAGGCTAGCCCTGTGACCCCAGCTTATCAACGGCTGCTCAGGAATGGAAGCACTGGTTTAAGATTTTCGAAAACTTCTTGGGAGATTTCCATAAAGAAGATCTAGATAAACTAAGTCTGCTCATCAATTTTGTGTCACCTAAGATATACGAGGCTATTTCTGAGTGTAACCTACGAAGATGCTAATCAAAACCCTAAAAGTCTCAGTATATTAAACCTACAAATGAAATCTTTGCACGCTATCGCCTTGCAACTAAACCGCCAGCAGATTGATGAATCCTTAGAGGAATACTTTCAAGCACTGAAAATTTTAGGTAAGGACTGTCACTTTCCAAGCATTGACAGCTGCTCAGTTTTTGTGAAGAGTCCATCAGGGATGCTTTTAATCAGGCCTGCAACCCAGCGTTTATTGGAAAATAAAACTCTCGACTTAGCCGCTGCCTTTGACCAGCAAGAGCCTCTAGATTCAGCCCAGAAGAATTCTGAAGTATACAGTACCACTCAGCCTTCTCGAGTGGTAAGTGCTGCAATTCCTGACCAAGACTCTTGCAAATGAAGTTACTGTGGAACCTGCCTCAGTGACAGCAGCAGCAGGTACGGTGTTGTTTCTTTTGTGGTTTTTCAAGACATCCACGTCCAAAGTGTCCTGCTCGTGAAGCAATGTGCCATAAATGCCACAAGAAAGGTCACTTTGCTAAAGTATGTCGTGCTAATGCATCAACAAGAGCTAGTGCCTCCACACATTCCAGTGATCATGCGACTCTGGGCAACAGTGACTTCTGCGCCTACTCCAAATTCACTGTCAAAGGGCAGTTGTGAAAGTATTCATAAAAGGGAACAGAAGTAGATGGTCTTATTGATAGTGGCAGCTCGAGAGTTTCATCAACCTTGACTTAGTTAAACGGCTCTCCTTGACTCTACATCAACTCATCAGGTACCTTTTTCCATGGCATCAACATCTCTCTCTATTCAGACCTAAGGGTTTTTGTAAGGTAAATCTCAAGTTAATGGAAAGGATTATCAAGATGTACATTTAGCTATTCTGCCACAACTGTGCTCTGATGTTATCCTTGGTCGGACTTTCAGAAAGCTGCATGGTAGTGTCACCTTAACTTATGGAGGGAACTGCCTCCTCTTGTTGCCCTGTGGACTTAGCACTTTAAGGGTAGACCCCCCAAAAGCTGTTTGCAAATCTTACCGCAGATTGCCATCCTATATCAGCTAAGTCACGCCGCTATTCTTATGAGGATCGGATGTTCATTGAGAAAGAAACTCAGAGGCTGCTGAAGGAGGGTATTATAGAACCGAGTGATTCCCCTTGGCGTGCACAGGTTGTTGTTGTTAAAGATGGTTATAGGAAACGGAGACTGGCTATCGATTACTCTGAGACAATCAACAAATTTACACTTCTTGAGGGGTACCCTCTACCCGAATTGACGATACAGTGAACAAAATGCTCAGAAACTATGTGTTTAGCACAATTGATCTACAGAGTGCCTATCGTCAAGTCCCTATAAGGAATGAAGATAAACCATACACAGCGTTTCAGGCTAGTGATGGCCTGTAATCAGTTTACCAGAGTCCCTTTTGGATCCCCCAATGGGGTAGCCTGCTTTCCAACGAATTATGGATTCACTCATTCAGGAAGAGCAACTCATGGGAACTTAACGCGTATTTAATAATGTTACCATTTGTGGCAAGACCCAGGAGGAACATGATGCAAACCTTGATAAGTTTTTGGAAGCTGCCAAGAAGAAAAATTCAGTTACAATGAGGAAAAGTGCACTTTTTCAACTAAAAGGCTGACATCCTTGTTATGTAGTGGAAGGAGGTTCATATCCCAGACCCTGAACGACTACGACCTCTACGGGAAACTTCCAATGCCTCAAGACAAAAAGTCACTCCAAAAGAACTTTTGGGTCTCATTGCTTATTACTACAATGGGATCTACAACTATTCAAGTAAAGTCCGCCCATTGAGTGCTACCACATTTCCTGTGACAAAGGAAACAGAAGCCACTTTCCCCTACTCTTCAAACAGGACATTGAAAACTCAGTAGTTCAAGCCATTGATGAGTCCCTACCATTCGAAGTGGAAACGGATGCATCTGACATTGCCCTTGCTGCAGTCTTATCTCAGGCAGGACGAACCAGTACCTTCTTTTCGAGAACTTTTCAAGGATCAGAGAAATGTTATGCTGCTGTTGAAAAGGAAGCCCAGGCCATCATAGAAGCATTTGCCACTGGAGGGATTATTTAACTGGTAGACATTTCAAACCCTAAGGACTGACCAACGGGCCGTGATGTAAAATGTTCGACAAGAGGCACAAAAGTAGGATAAAGAATGACAAGATATTACGCTTAGGATGGAACTATCGTGTTATGACTTTGATATTCTGTACCGACCGGGTCAAGAGAACATCTCACCGATGCATTCTCTAGGTCCCACTGTGGACAGCAAAGGCATGATTTTCAATCACTCTCCAGCTCTCCACAAGGCTTTGTGTCACCCAGGAAATACACGCCTGTATCATTTTGTCAAATCAAAGAACATGCCCTACTCAGTGGAAGATGTGCGACAAGTGATCAGAGCATGCCGAGTATGTGCAGAGTGCAAGCCCCAAACTTTTATCAGCCAGAGAAACTCATCTCATAAAATCCACCCAGCCTTTCGAAAGATTGAATATAGATTTCAAAGGACCTCTACCAAGCAAAAAATCAGAATAGGTATTTCCTTAACATAGTAGATAATATGAAGGTTTCCCTTTGTATTCCCCTGTGCAAATATGGCTGCCCTTCAACTGTTATTAGTTGTCTTTCACAAGTTGTTCTCTATTTTTGGTATGCCACTTATATCCATTCAGACAGGATCCCCGATCATGAGTAACGAACTTCAGGAGTTTTTGGCTAGCAAAGGTATTGCCTGCAGCAGAACAACAAGCTACCCAAACCCCCAAGGCAATGGTCAAGTGGAGCGGTTCAATGGTACTATATGGAAGGCAGTTACAAGACATTGAAGTCGCGCAATCTACCTGTTCAACACTGGCAAACTGTCCTACCTGATGCTCTTCACTCTATTAGATCACTGCTGTGCACAGCTTACTAATGCAACCCCTCATGAAAGACTCCTCAACTATTCATGTCGTTCCTCTACGGGAGCCTCCCATGCCCACTTGGTTATGTCATCCTGGACCCGTTCCCTGAAGAGTCACCGTAGGATGAACAAGACGGATCCTTTTGTGGAAGAGACAGAGCTCCTGCAAGCTAATCCACATTACGCCCACATTCGGGTACCAAAATGGCGAAGAGACTACAGTATCTACAAGACATTAGCCCCAGTTGAAATCCCTATTAGTGTGGAATTTCAAGATACACCAATAGATGTGAAAGATGCTTCGTTTTCTCCCTGGAAAGCCCCTTGAGACTACCCCTATGGAAATAGAGGATTCTGCTCCAGGGGTTAATTCAAACCCCGCTGGGGAAAAAATCGAACCTGGTGAAGAGGCTCAAGGGCTACGAAGGTCGGGACTGTAAAGTCGCCCACCCTAACAGTTTGGGAGATTTTCTGTCTCTGATATTTTAGAAGGGGGAGATTGTAGTGATACTGGTCCTGTGGGGAGCAGCAGCAGGATAATACTGCACCACCTCTTGGGCCCTTAACAACCCAAAAACAGTTTTGGGGTTGTCATGGGCGCCAACACATGGTGTGTGAAATTTTCTCCTACTATATCCATTTATCAGTGATGCAGATTACATGGTGAGTTTTTAAAAATGTGGCCTGTAGTTATAACTTTTTCTCTTGACATATGCAAGACATCACCATCCCTGTAGAAGCCATTATTAAAAAGTACTAGTCATTTTTAATTTGTTGTTGCAGAAGTACTATGAAGATTCTATGTTCAATAAAGCCTAGAGATTTAAAGGGCCTGTGTTTTCTATCACAACATACAGCAAATAATATATTTTTGCAGTAATAACACCAGGAGGCAGCTCTGATGAAAACTCACACTCACACGAGCTTTTAAATCTGCACAAAATTTTAGTTTAAACCAACAAAAAATAGAGCCTACTAGAAGGAGAATACACTACACTCACTTCACTAACAATGATGATCTGATAAGAAATGTCACCATATCAAAAACAATATACTCAGATCAAAAACATAATAGAGGTTCAGACATGTAATGCTGGAGCCCCAGACCGAACAAAAAGAGATTTTGTCACGAGGGAGCAATCACCAAATTCAACTTCAATAACAAAAACATAAAGTGGGACCAAGTAAACCAAGTCCTAACCGATATAAGCTGGGAAGATATACTAAGCAACACAGGCCCCAACTTATGCCTAGAACAGATTAACTTGGTGGCACTCGATGTATGCACAAGGCTTATTCCTCTAAGAAAAAGGAGGAGTAGATGTAAAATTGAAAGAGACAGGCGCTCTCTTTACAGGCGACGGAAAAGAATAAAAGAGCGGCTAAAAGAGGTCAATCTATCTGAAATGCGTAGGGAGACACTGGTCAAAGAAATAGCAAACATCGAAATTAAGCTAAAGGAATCTTATAGGAGTCAGGAATCGCGGAAAGAACTAAAAGCCGTAAATGAAATCGAAAGAAACCCAAAGTATTTCTTCTCCTATGCCAAATCAAAGTCAAGAACAACGTCCAGTATTGGGCCCTTACTTAAACAAGATGGGTCCTACACAGATGAAAGCAAGGAAATGAGTGAGCTACTCAAGTCCCAATATGACTCAGTTTTTAGCAAGCCACTAACCAGACTGAGAGTCGAAGATCAAAATGAATTTTTTATGAGAGAGCCACAGAATTTGGTTAACACAAGCCTATCCAATGTTATCCTGACGCCAAATGACTTCGAACAGGCGATAAATGACATGTCCATGCACTCTGCCCCAGGGCCAGACTCATGGAACTCCGTGTTCATCAAGAACTGCAAGAAGCCCCTATCACGAGCCTTTACCATCCTATGGAGAGGGAACATGGACACGGGGGCCGTCCCACAGTTACTAAAAACAACAGACATAGCCCCACTCCACAAAGGGGGCAGTAAAGCAACAGCAAAGAACTACAGACCAATAGCACTAACATCCCATATCATAAAAATCTTTGAAAGAATCCTAAGAAGCAAGATCACTACTCATCTAGAAACCCATCAGTTACACAACCCAGGGCAACATGGGTTTAGAACAGGTCGCTCCTGTCTGTCTCAACTATTGGATCACTACGACAAGGTCCTAGATGCACTAGAAGACAAAAAGAATGCAGATGTAATATATACAGATTTTGCAAAAGCCTTCGACAAGTGTGACCATGGCGTAATAGCGCACAAAATGCGTGCTAAAGGAATAACAGGAAAAGTCGGTCGATGGATCTATAATTTCCTCACTAACAGAACTCAGAGAGTAGTAGTCAACAGAGTAAAGTCCGAGGCAGGCACGGTGTAAAGCTCTGTTCCACAAGGCACAGTACTCGCTCCCATCTTGTTCCTCATCCTCATATCTGGCATAGACAAGGATGTCAGCCACAGCACTGTGTCTTCCTTTGCAGATGACACCCGAATCTGCATGACAGTGTCTTCCATTGCAGACACTGCAAGGCTCCAGGCGGACATCAACCAAATCTTTCAGTGGGCTGCAGAAAACAATATGAAGTTCAACGATGAGAAATTTCAATTACTCAGATATGGTAAACACGAGGAAATTAAATCTTCATCAGAGTACAAAATAAATTCTGGCCACAAAATAGAGCGAAACACCAACGTCAAAGACCTGGGAGTGATCATGTCGGAGGATCTCACCTTCAAGGGCCATAACATTGTATCAATCGCATCTGCTAGAAAAAATGACAGGATGGTAATGAGAACCTTCAGAACGAGGGATGCCAAGCCCATGATGACACTCTTCAGGTCACTTGTTCTATCTAGGCTGGAATATTGCTGCACACTAACAGCACCTTTCAAGGCAGGTGAAATTGCTGACCTAGAAAATGTACAGAGAACCTTCACGGCGCGCATAACGGAGATAAAACACCTCAATTACTGGGAGCGCTTGAGGTTCCTGAATCTGTATTCCCTGGAACGCAGGCGGGAGAGATACATGATTATATACACCTGGAAAATCCTAGAGGGACTAGTACCGAACTTGCTCACGAAAATCACTCACTACGAAAGCAAAAGACTTGGCAGGCGATGCAACATCCCCCCAATGAAAAGCAGGGGTGTCACTAGCACGTTAAGAGACCATACAATAATGGAAATAAGTCACTCTGTCTGACTTTTTTGGGTTATCCTAGGTTCTCTACACATATGCTGCTATGTATGATAATTCTATGTAACTGTATTTGTGTATACCTGAATAAACTTACTTACTTACTTACTTATTAGTCAGGGGCCCGAGACTGTTCAACTGCCTCCCAGCACACATAAGGGGGATTACCAACAGACCCCTGGCAGTCTTCAAGCTGGCACTGGACAAGCACCTAAAGTCGGTTCCTGATCAGCCGGGCTGTGGCTCGTACGTTGGTTTGCGTGCAGCCAGCGTTAACAGCCTGGTTGATCAGGCTCTGATCCACCAGGAGGCCTGGTCACAGACCGGGCCGCGGGGGTGTTGACCCCCGGAACTCTCTCCAGGTAAACTCCAGGTAAATGCTAATGTATATATTGGGGTGTCTGGTGTTGGTGACACTTCGTGTTGTTGAAACCTTAGCCGTTGTTGATGTGGAGGGGGGGGGGTCGCAGGTGTTGGTGACCACCTCCGGCTAGTTCTTCGCAGAGTATCGCCGTATTCTATCCCGATGACAGGAAAGCAGGTTCTTTACCGCTGCAATGATGTGGGGTTACGTCCTGCAATTTCATACAGGTGCACAGGTAATTAAATCCAAAATGGGGAAGTCTCTGGACGTTAGTCCTTCTCCATCAGTTCTTCTCGTTGATTGACAGGTGACCCTCTCTGTCATCCAAGCTGAAAAGATAGACAGGTTTCCCACTGTTTAACGTTCTGCACATACAAAATTTTTACATTTTTATTAATGACATCATCACATTGGAGACATACATACAACATTCACAAACACAGACATTTACACACAATTATATGCAGCTGACCAGCCCGTTAGATTACCCACTGAACGAACACAAATTATCTCAAATCCTTTAACTCTAACGCTCTATATACAGACGGGAAATCTTTCTCCCATCTCCCCTCATATATCAACTGATTTCGACACTTAGTTCTAAGAATTGTTCCCGCTAAAACCCAGATTCTGCTATTACCTTCAACATGCCTCATAGCCCATGACACAAATATAATCAGCTACGACATACGACTCTGCACGTTGTACACAGATGTCAACCCCACCCACATCAACACTCAACACCCTAAGTACCGACAAACCCTCCGCCCCCTACCATTCGTAAAAACCCTCCCTTAACCACGCACGTACTATACCTAAATCTTCACAGAAATACCAACATGAAATGCTAATTCTTTCCTCCCGCACGCTGAACAACTCCGGTCCTCCTCTAAAACGCCAATTGACACACCACCTTGGACGACAGAATCCCATGCAAAAATTAAAAAAACCACTTTGCGTACTCGAGGAAGGAGACGTAACTGATGAACCCGCTTTCCATATATCACACCATGCGTACATGGGGAACATTCCTGAACACTCTCCTCAACTTTCACCATACCCACTCTTTCCAAAGTACTCAATTTAACGTCCGCACGTCTGGGCATGCACAGTAACACATGTAGCATCGTATCGCACCTGATTAAATCTGTCTATCCCCACCACCTGCGCAAGTCACGATACATTTCTTTTTAAACCACATTGCATGCCACCCAGTCAGAGAAAACGATGCTTCACATAACAAGCAATGACTCGGTCTCTTAAGGAAACAAGACCTAACCCTCCTTGATGCATTGGTGTCTCTACCACCTCTCTTGTGAGCCAGTCGCACCCTGAGCCCCACAAAAATCTATAAACTCTATTTAAAAGAAGTTTGAGATCCCCCCTGTATTAGTGGATACAGCGCAGCAACGTGCCAAATTTTATTATAAAGAAGGACATTAATTACTATCGCCCTCTGGTGTAGGGTTAAATGTCGTGGCCTGAGACTATTTACACGCTCAAAACACTATTTACCACCCTCCCCGAATTATGTGCCCTCGTTTTATCAACCTCTCTCATATACTGTATACCACATATGTTAACACAGTCAACCACCGTCCACGTCTCTATACCTACCTCCTCACTCGCCCAATCTCCCAACTTCATAACCTTTGATTTTTCTTTGTTAACCCGCATTCCTGTTGCCTTACCAAATACATCTACAAGTCTTCCCACAAAACTCAATTGCTCCCTCATACGTAATAGGACAGTTGTATCATCTACATAACCTACTATGGCAGGTCGATCACTACCCGAACCCAAGACGAATCTTTCTCCCCGCCCACAAACTATCCCAAAAAAAAGGGTGCTGCATGCAAGCAAAGAGCATTGAGACATAGGGGATCCCTGTCGAATGCCTCTATTTCAATTTTTACAAAAATCTCCTAATTTCCATTAAATTTGTACGTGAAACCCACACCACACTCACAAAGAGCTTTAAAAAATCTCTGCACAAAATTCAATTTAAAAACCCGAAAATAATAGAGCCTACTAGAATGGAGAATACACTAGAACCTCATCTTCACTAACAATGATGATCTGATAAGAAATTTTCACCATATCAAAAACAATATACTTAGATCACAACATAATTGAGGTTCAGACATGTATGCGTGGAAGCCCCATAAACCCACATAATGAGATAGTCACGAGGAGCATTCACCAAATTTAAAATTCAATAACAAAAACTAAAAAATGGGACCAAGTAAAACCCCAAATCCTAACCCATATAATGGAAGATATACTAAGCAACACAGCCCCCGCTAACATTCCTAACCTGGTAGCCCAGGTGTCAGCAAGGCCATACACAGAGGGTAGCGGTATTTTCAATAACTCTGATAATGTATGAAGTTATGTCTTCCACCTCTGTGAAGGGAGTAAATTAGTGTTTGGAATATGTGCACTACTGCACGTTTGTTCCATTACTCCTTCATCTTAATTGTTTGTTGTGAGAAAGTTAACTTTTATTCTCTAGATTCAGAGAGCGAGCTTTGTTCGTGCTCGCGATCCTTTCTCTCTCTCTCAACTCATGTTCTCTAGCTCTTTTCCTCAACTTCTCTATCCTTTGCTCTTTCCTCAACTTAACTATCCTATGCTCTTTCCTCAAGTTCCCTTAATTTAACTTGTCTTCACTACTTTATCTCTCGCCTCACGATCAGACTATCACGCTTCCTTTTTGTCTTCTCTCTCTCCTTTCTGTCTTTCTTGGATTTCTCAATCTTCTCTCCTCTCCTTTTTCTCTTCTCTATCGATTCTCTCCTCTCCTTTTCTTCTTCTCTTTCCTTTTCTGTCTTTCTTCTCTCTCAATTCTCTCATCTTTCAAGTCTTTCCTGGAATCTAGAGCAAATGAAAGATTCTAATTTTTTCCGCGTTATTCCTAACTACTTCCAGCATTCATCAAAACTGGTATCCTCCATACTTGCAAGAATAACTTAAACTATCAGGGAAATGAAACGGGTATAAGAAACAGAGGTTCAATTCCTGCTCCGCTCAAACTGTAAATAAACCAGAGGCTCGATCCCTGCTTTCAATTAAATCACTAAGTATTAGCAAACAGTAAGTAGAATGGGGTCACTTGAACACCAATCTTCTCACCAATACAAATCAAGAGTGCCCCTAAGACAGTTCCCTTGATATAATAAAGAGCACAGTGAAACTAATTGTCACTGGAAAATCTCGGGTCCCTAGAGTCTAATCCTCCAAGGTTTTCAAGCTCAACAAGAAGGTGGCAGAATTAACTATATATCCTGCCTGACTTTGACTTACAATAAATTGGAGACTATAACAACCACCAAATCTTTTAAATACCTGTACCGTAGTCCTACCATAGAGAATGATTTACTCATGGCTGTGGTAACCGTCTGTGGTATGCGGCGTTTTGAAGTTCCAATTATGGAGATTCGAGATGGAGTTGAATCTTGATTCAGTCGAGTTGATTCAGGCAAAGGTCGCCAACTTTGTGAAGGCTTACTAAGCTCAGTAATAAGTACAGACAGTATTACCAAAGCTGGCTCCTCCCTCAGGAAAATTTAATGAATAGAAATACTTAAATAATAATTCACTAAGGATAATACACTTATTATTTATTAAAGCAAACATAAAACAATAAAACCATGACAGTATATCCTCCTATTTGAAAGAAACATGAAAAATGATAGGAATAAAAAAACATTCGAAATCAACGCTAATGTATATATTGGGGCGTCTGGTGTTGGTGACACTTCGTGTTGTTAAATCAATCTTAGCCGTGCTGATGTGGAAGAGGGGGGGGGTGGTCGCAGGTGTTGGTGACCACCACCGGCGAGTTCTTCACAGAGTATCGCCGTGAGTATTCTATCCCGATGACAGGAAAAGCAGGTTCTTTATCGCTGCAATGATGAGGGGTTACGTCCTAAATTTCATACAGGTGCACAGGTAATTAAATCCAAATGTGGAAGTCTCTGGACGTTAGTCCTTCTCCATCAGTTCTTCTCGTTGAATTGACAGTGACCCTCTCTGTCATCCAAGCTGAAAAGATAGACAGGTAACTCCACTGATTAAATAATCACTTACTCTCCATGATAAGACAATACCTAAAAGACTGGTGATTATTACACGAGTCAACTTAGAGCAATGGCTGAAAAAGACTAAGTTTTATTATTGGCAAAAGTGAAGCTTTCAACCAATAAATCCACAGAATACAAGGCGGCATGTACTACATAGGTTGGGAGCTGTTGAATCGAAAGTGATTTACTGTTTTGACCAGAGCCACACACTCACCTTTCGGGGGGGGGGTAAGAAGGAGGGGAAGGGATAGCGGAAGCTAGACTGACCTTACCTTACAAGCAGCCGCAGTCAAACTATCACGTTCCGGGTGGGGGCAAAAAAGCGGTGCTACAACTTACCCTACCTATCAAGTAGTCGGCAATAATACTATTGTTACATATACCTCACTCTCTACAGATCTCTGTCTTTGCTGGAGCCCCTTCTGTCCCTCTGTGAACAATTCTTTGAATCTCTTGTTGAGTTCCTCCAACATACGTCACGGTCATTTTCTTGTTGTCTCTCCTCCTTCCTTCCGTTAGCATGGATTACCTGGTCCTTTGACTGTTGTTTTCCTCCAATTTGCTGTACAACAGTTTCGGGTCAGATTTGGTTTTTCGCTGCTATGGTCCATTTTCATATTGTCTTTGGGCTCCCTCTTATCTGTGCTTATTCGTTTACTGGCTCTACGACTGCTCTCCTTAGTCTCCTGGTCCTTTGCCCTTTCTATATTTCTCCATACCCTAGCACACTTGGTTTTTGCCTCCTGCAACCTTGGGTAAACCATGGGCTCATCCTGGCTTTTTCATTATTCCTGTATAACCCTTGGAACAAACCTCTCCTCATCCCCTTGCGATTTTGTTGCTACATATTCCATTATCTATTAACTGGGCTTCCCTGCCAGTTCTCTGTCCCACTGAACCCCGTTCAGGAAGTTCCTCATTCCCGTGTAGTCCCCTTTCTGTAGTTTGGCTTCGATCGTCCTGGCCTCTTCCTGCTTTCTTCTATCTCCCTCCACTTGTAGCTCTACTGTGTATTCGATAGCTTAAAACCACATGGTCACTGGCCCCAAGGGGTCTTTCATATGTGAATTCCTCGATATCTGCAACTACTCAAGGTGAATACTAAGTCTATGCCTTGCTGGTTCATCCTCTCCTCTCTCTCATTGTAGTGTCCCTTACGTGGTGGTTACATGAAGTTTTCCAGTACCACACCCTCCATCATCTTAGCCCTCCATGTATCTTGGCCCCCATACAGGTCCAAGTTCTCCCAATCGCTCTCCTTGTGGATAAAGTCACCCCTGATCAGGAGCTTTGCCATGCATGCATGAGCTCTTCTGGCCACTCTAGCCAGTGTGTCAACCATCGCTCTATTGCTCTCCGTCGTACTCTTGCCTTGGCCTCCTGGTGTCTGTGGTGTTTATACATCACTGCTATTACCAACATTGGACCTCCAGAGTGAAGCTTCCCCCTATGTAATCACTTCTTCCCCGCTGTCTCCTCTCTCCAGCGCATCAAAATTCCAGCGATTTTTGATCAGCAGTGCCACTCCTCCCACGCCCCCCTGTTCCCTCTGTTCTTTCCTCAGGATTTGTATCCGTTGGAAAGATGGCATCTGTTATCATACCTGTAAGCTTGGTTTCTGGAGAGCTATGAGTCGCGTGATGCTCTATGACTCTTTCCATGCCACTTCTCCTACTTATTTGTTATACCATCAGCGGTTTGGGTACCAGTAACCTTCAGTTTCCTTTCCAACATCTGTGGTTTGTGTGGTCCCCTGTGAGGGGTGGAGACCTGGTGGCATACTGAGGGATTCTATAGCACGGTGTATGGGTGGAGGCTGTGGGGTATGGATTGTAGTGTGTGTTGGGCATGGTGTGATAGGTTTTTATGGTTCTGAGAATAGTCTGTGTGGGAGCTTGTTGCCCTTGCTGTTCTGTTCTGCTCTGACTGACCTCTGCTTGTTCCATCCTTGTCTCTTTTCCTAGCTCCTTTCCGCTTTTTTGTCCTCTCCCTCAGCTGCTGTCATTCTGTATTGTGTTTCTGTCTCTCTCTTTGGAAACACCCTCTTGTACTCATCCGAGTATTTCAATCGTGGTTTCCTGGTGGATCCTGTTCCGCACTGTTTTCCGTCCTGAGAAATCGCTGTTGGTCGGTTTCTCCCCTTCGAGTCCCCCCTATTCTCTGAAAATTTACAATCACGTCCATCTCCCACCTATTTTCCGTGATGATTTTTCTGATCTCCTTACTTCTTCCTGCTGCCTTTCAGTCTGTGTGTGTGTTGTAGTGCATGTGTGTGTATGTTTTGCGCATGTGTGTGTGTGTGTGTGTGTGTGTGGTGTGAGTGGTGTGTGTGTGTGTGTGTGTGTCAGTGTGGTGTGAGTGTGTGTGTTGTACTGAACCTAATTGTGGTTGCAAGATCGATTCATAGCTCTTGGACCCGCCACTTCGATGGTCCGCTGCTAGACCCAATCTATTCTCCCTCCTCCATGAGCGAGAGAGAATGGACTCTCCTCCAGTCCACAGATAAGTATTCTCTAAGGAATAAGCCCATTGTAATCTGCTAAGCGAAAACCTGAGACCAGCACTTATTATCCCTACTAATCATACTTCCATTTCAATGCTAAAGGTAATTGATTTGTGATCGCTTGTGCCTAGTTCCTCTGTAATTTCTAAACTATTAACAAAGGTTTTCCTTTTGCCAAACCAAGTCAAGCAGGTTATTTCCCCTTGTAGGCACTGTCACAAACTGTTCAAAAAACAATTCCTGAACTGTGTGCAACTGTGTCTCCAGTTACAGTGCTGGAGTTCCCTGGGCACGGTAGGCTCTCTTTTCCCCCAGGCATGTTAGTCGTCTCAGGCACAGTACCATGAGATGTCCCGGACACTGAATGTCTCTAAGCACAGTGCTGTGAGTGCTCCGGCACGGTACTGTCCTCCAGAAACATACTGTGGACTTATCAGAGGCACAGTATTATGACTATCTCTCGCTAGCACAGTACTATGTCTTTTCCTGTCACTGTAATGCCTCTCCAGGCAATAATACTGTCTCTGTCTTGCCCAGATTTATGACTCTCTTTCTCGTGGGGAATATACTATAATCTCCGGAACGATGTTGTGACACCTAGACACGATCACCTAAGGATATTGATTCTGGTCATTGTGCTGTGCAGGACTGAGGATGAACAGTGAAGTACAGGTCTTGCGGAACATGGTGTAAAAATTCTGACGGAAATATGACATAACTAACACGTATAATTTAACTACAAACATTACTCAGAGATTACTATATTCTATTTAATACGCGTACATCTTGAAATAATATACAACCTTTGACACTGATCCGCTTCCCGCAACCACACAAAGCTATAATAATAATAACATAACGTAAAAATGTCAACAACAGAATATTCAAAACCTTACAATTACAACACAAAACCAACTAGTGTCCGTGGCAGTACGCAATACACTTGCTTCACACACAACTGTCCCATAGTTCGGATCCCCGACAGGGTGAGAAACATTGGGTGTGTTCCTTACACCTGTTGTCTCCGTTCCCTCCACACCTTAGCGAGAGCTTTTAGTCGACTGTTGCAGGACGCATCCTGGGTAACTAAACTTATGACCTTCAAAATCACATGTCCACATCTTACCTAGTAACAAAAGTCTTTAATGCTAAATAAAAAGCGCCTTGACGTCAATACATTTTCAACTATTCTCACTACTTAAACTATGTTAAGTATTGAAGTCACAGCCACTGACCCACTGATTTTACACATTGATTATTCACATTGCACTGAACACATTACTGCAGGTGACACCACCAGCCCATCTGTATTAATGGTGGCGATCAGAGTAGATTCTAAGCAAAGACCGGTCTAACTCTCTGTGCGGGTCCTTGATTTACAAACGCGGGTAGTTATTTCGGTGTAGCGCCACTGTGGAAGGTACTCCCTCATTCTCTAACCCTAGTTACTTGTGTCTCAGTGTTGAAGATCTGAATGTACTCAAAGAAACATTCACAAGTCATCATATGGAAACTAATGTCCCAATTTTAATTTAATGAAAATTGTAAATTAGGATACATACCATCCCAATCTAATTCAAACCTTCCAAGATATCACTAACATAGAATATAGAAGCACATTAATATTGAAGACTCTCACAATTTGCATTTTCACTTTATGAGCTGATCAGAGACGACACTGAAAAAATTTCAATTTTACAGTTTCTTCCAAAAAAGCAAATTGAGATATAACAATGAAAAAATTAATCATAACTTTGTGTCTAATTAAGAGTGAAACACTTTTAACTAGAGCTTTATGAAAGCCCTAGTGACATAACATACTAATATTTATGAATGTGTGTTATGAATGAACCTTATAACACACACATGTTACAGAATATTAAACAACCATTTTAACTGATATAAACCCGGGAAAACTAAATAAAGTCGACACAGAAGTATTTCAGATTTAAGAAGAGGACATTCCTACAATTATTTTCACTGAAATCAATTTGAATACTTTAATAACGCAGCCTGACAGTAGAGATCGCTTTCCAGTAGAGAAAAAACTCATCAGCATTAAAAGTATGAAAATTTCCAGATGTAATTTCGTGCCATTTCACAAATCCAGCAAAATTTGTGCCTACTTATCCTTAACCCATAAAACGATCCGTCCATAACATACGAATGGTATCACGAAAAGTAGTTTGTTGCAGTTCAAAAAGCGGAAGAGGGATCAGAGAAAAATGATAAACCCGTATGGGTCATATAGCACCTGTACAATGGGAGGCATTAAAATTCGATTTAAGCAAGAGAACATATGCACGAGTCCTTGGATCCAAGAGAGCAGCATCAAGGAGAAAACTGCAAGAAGATTAAATGCTACTATGGCCGATACAGAGAATCCTGTCTCCAGTAAATCCAACGGAAAATATAATGGGATGGGCATTGTTCGAGAACACCCTCGCGTGCGTAGGACACCCATCACGAATGCGTAGGACACACCCACGAATGCGTAGACACAACCCAAGAATGCGTAGGACACCCATGAATCGTAGGACAAACCCAAGAATGCGTAGACAGCCCAAGAATGCGTAGGACAACCCAAGAATGCGTAGGACACCCTCGAATGCGTAGGACACCCACGATGCGTAGGACACCCAAGTCATGCGAGGACACCCAAGAATGCGAGACACCCACGCGTGCAAATATACCCACGATCTTGCCCAAGATATACACAAGCGTTGAAAGGTTGAAGCTAATCCGAATAACACGTTCTCGAGTAAAAACATAAATATTTGTATACAAGTAATTGAAAAGTTGCGAAAAATGTTCGAGAAATAGGATGGTAACACACAAATGTTGCGAAGAAAAATAGGACGGTAACAACACTAATCGAGATATAATTTGAAGACAGTAGAACTATAAACAGAAGATGAGGTAATCCAGTCCCTCAGCCTTGGAGCAGGTGTGGAGAGCACCGTGTTCAAGGAGATTCTGGAGCAGAGGCACGAGGCTGGCCGGGTGGAGAGGGACGTGTAGCAGACGAGGGTATAGCCACTTGGTCGGCGGGATTCCCCAAGGAAGTAGTTTTCGCCACTGGATGGCGAAACGTCTACTATAAAGATACCCATATGTTGCACATGTCTAAATATCAATTTGTCCTTGTTTCAGTACACACCCGTTGAAAATTTTGAAGCTGAGTGATGAGGTGTCCTCGAGCTAAGAATACATCAATTTGAATTGAGGAAACGAAAAAAAAATATTGCAACCTGTGAAGGTACCCTCGGAAATTCCTAATAAAGAAGATAGTTTTAAATATTGCAGAGTTGTGTGGGTGACAACTTGTAAAAAATATAAATTGATATCAGAAAAAAAGTAAAAATACTGACTACAGGAAAGTGACCAAAGTTAAACGAAAATAAATACAGGATCCATCCCTCACACACACACACACGCACGAAGAACATAAGAACATAAGAAAGAAGGAACACAGCAAAGCCTGACCATGCGGAGCAGGTTCATGTCCCCCCCCGAATTAGCCCAATGATCCACCCAGTCCTGGTCACCTCCACTCAAGGATGGAGCACTGCACCAGACCCAGCAGCACAAGCTAGTGAGGTCCAACTCACGACCCACTCGTATTATCTAACTTATTTTTAAACTATACACAACGTTTTAAGCCTCAAAAAAACGTTAACTCGGAAAGTTTTTTCCACTCATCCACAACTCTATTACCAAACCCAGTGCTTTCCTAAATCCTTCCTGAATCTGAAATTTTTCCAACTTGAAAACCATTGCAGCGAGTCCCTGTTTTGGCTGAAATTTTTCAGACACGCTATTTACATCCCTTTATTTATTCCTTTTTCCCATTTTACACCTCTATCATGATCCCCCCTAATTCTACGCCTTTCGGGGAGAGAGTGCAAGATTCAGGGCCCTCAGTCAATCCTCATAGGGAAGACTTTCGATACATGGATCATCTTGACATCCACCTCTGTACGTTTTTCAAGAGCATTTATATCCATCTGTAATACGGTGACCCAGAACTAACAGCATAGTCTAAATGGAGACCTAACCAAGGACATATAGATGTTGAAGACAACCTGAAGGGACTTTTCTTATTAATTTATACTTCTAGATAGAAGCAAGAATTCGTTAGCTTTATTGCGAACACTAATGTACTGTTTCTTGTTTTAGATTACTGATAACCAGAACTCCTAAATCCTAGTTTAAATGTGGCATGGCTATTTAACTGTCACAACATTAGAACTTGCATTTGTCAATATTAAACCATCTTCTGCCACTATCTGCGACCATTGCATCAGTCTATTCAAATCCCCTGGTATGAACTGGACCGGCCTATTTGGTGTCATCAGCAAATTTACTTAGTTCGCTATTTATTCCCTTATCTATGTCGTTTATGTAAATGTGCTCGAACAACCAGCGGGCCCTCTCTGACCCCTGTGGAACACCGCAAGTGAAGTGCCCCCATTCGGATTTCTCCCCATTTATTACAAACTCTCTGCTGCTATTCGTCAAGAACCATGCTTTGCTCTACCCAGGAAAAAATTTCTCCTATCGTTGCCTTAAGTTTTCCTCAATAGGCTCTGTGTGAACTCTGTCCAAAAGCCTACTGAAGTCCATATACACAATATCAAATTCAATGCCATGATCTACCTCCTCAAATCTTTAGTGAAAAAAGTTTTTTAGTAAATCGTAAGACAGGAACGCCCTTTTGTAAAAACCGTGTTAAGAATTCATTAATCACATTTATTCCTTTCACAAGAATCGTTATACGAATTGAATCTGCAATTATTCAATTCCCATAAATTTTCCCACTAACGGATAAGCTTATGGTCTATAATTTCCAAGCAAGGACCTACACCTGCCTTGTAAATAGGTAATTACATTTGCCATTTTCTCCACTTCTCTGGCCACATTGACAGTTTGGTAGCCAAAAGTATGCTGGTTCCTCTTTACATTCTTTTAAAACCATTGCAAACGTTCATCATGGCCGGTGAATTGTTACGATTTATTTCTCTATTTGTCTGAGGACCATGTCACTATTTACCCTAATAGTGCGATAGTTTATTATCGTTCTGTCACACAATTCATTATTTCTAAAATTTCGCTAGTATTCTAGAAATAATAAATTATAAGAACAGGACGGTAATAAACTGTGTTTGTAACAACAAGAAACTGGAGGTGGTAATGGAGAACCTCCAGCACCTACAGTTGGGGATACAACCAGAAAGAAAACATGAATCGCGAAGGCTGACCTGTATTCGCTTTATAGTTTCTGACATAGGGTACATTGCATATGATAAAGGCCCTTCGTGCTAGTGACCACATGGCCCTGAGTTTCGAATACCCTGTGGAAGTAAACACGGAAAGGACGTGAGAGGCCAAATTAAAAAAGATGTGTAATAATTTTGACACATGTGCAAACTCTTGTACATAATTGAGAAAAACGTTTCGCCACAACAGTGCTCATCAGTTCATACAAAGAAAACGTGAAGAACAGGGGATAATGAGGTTAATCATCGCCTCAACTTGAGCCGATGTGGTCAGCCCACTAATCTTGAATATAATACAGCATATGTGCGGAGAAGTAGCTTATATACCGTAGGCATAAGAGGTGCAACAGTCGTAGTGTGTCCACATTTGTCCAGTGTGGAGTAGGTCGTGCCCAAAGTTAGCAATCGAAGAATTCACAATATTTAAGATCCCAAGAAGTTTGCGAGTCTGACCAGGATTTGTCGGTTCTCTGAACCATTTCATCTACAAAATGAGTGTAGTTGGAAAAGAACTGAGGGGGATGACAACTAAATAAGATGACTGAGTATGTACTTGGAAAGAGCTCAGAGGCAGATTCAGCGATCATTTCCAGCAGCAAAAGATGCAATGGGAAAAGAGAATGAGATCACGCTTCGCTCAAGGTGCAGAGAAAGTAAAGCCAAACGTGAAAGAGCATGGAAAAAATAAGAAAAGAGAAAGAACTCAGGAAATAAGGAGTTAGTACAAGACCTAGAAAGGAATAAACGAATATGCATGAAAATAATAAAGTCCTCAATGACAATTTTGTGAATGGTAATAACACTGCAAGTAAATGTGACTCAAGTTATTCGTATAGCTAACATGAAAAAAGACAACAGTAAAGACCCAGTAATCACAGGCTGAAGGAGGAAAGCAGACAAGGAATGACCAGGAAGTCTGTGATGAGGACTTAGCAAGACACAGTATATACAACAGGTTACAATACAGATATAGGGGAAGAAATGAAAATGCTATAGTTCCTCAGAGAGGAAGTGAGGAACTGTCTTACCATTTACCTTGCCATTATGAAGACAACAAATATAGTCCCCAATATTAAGAAAGGAGATTGATAGGTAGTGTTACACTACAGACCAGTGTCAGCCGATATACATTAGGATGCAAAGTTATTAAGAAGATCATCAAGAGAAGAGAGATAGGGCAATCTGGAAAGAAGTGGGATCATAAATGTCCACAAGGGGAGTTTGCTCCACTATCTGAAACTCTTGCTAAATCGTTATTTTCTTTATATTTTATCCAAATCTAGTTATCTTCCAACGTGAATAAATGGACTGCGAGTTTTCTCCTTGGTTTGGTATTTTCAACGCGCTTTTTATATCCCCTTTTTATATCCGGTTTTTTCATTGGTAACTTTCAATTTTATCTATCAACTTCTACGCATTTCCAGAGAGTACATGTCCAGTGCCTTACCTATAATCTATGCAAGGTTTTCCAGTGCATGGATTCAATTCGTTATCCTTTTATGTATATATACAACGAACTTGAGTCCTCCTGCTACCATAATTTAGCAAAATAACTCAGTCTAATTGCCTTATTACAAACATTTTATGTACTGCTGACTTGGGTTTTTAAATCCTGCTAACAAAAACGCTAACTTTGTTTGTGTGATGCCTTTGAATCAACATTGCTTAAAAGTGTTACTTGATGCATCTGCCACTTCCCCTCCGACACAAGCATCAATCAACATACCTCAGTCATGAATGTTCGAAAAATGTATACAATACAGACAAGATGAAAACTGGAGACACATGGAAACATCTGGTATCTTTATTGTAGACATCTCGACATCCATGGCTTTTATTGTAGACGGTCTCGCCATCGCAGTGGCTTTACTGTAGACTCCTCGCGGCCATCCAGTGGCTTTATTTGTAGACGTCTCGCCATCTCCATTGGCTTTATGTAGACGTCTCGCGCCAGCCAGTGGTGTAATGTAGACGTCTCGCCATCCATTGGCTTTAATTGTAGACGTCTCACCATCCAGTGGCTTTATTGTAGATCGTCTCGCCATCCAGTGGCTTTATATTGTAGACGTCCTCGCCAATCCAGTGTCTTTATGAAGACGTCCTCGCCATCCAGTGGCTTAATTGGTAGTCCGTCCTCGCCATCCAGTTGGCTTTATTGTAGACCGCTCGCCATCCAGTGGCTTTATGTAGACGTCTCGCCATCCAGTGGGCTTTATTGTAGAACTCTCGCCATCCAGTGGCCTTTTATTGTAGACGTCTCGCCATCAAGTGGCTTTTATTGTAACTCCTCGCCATCCAGTGGCTTTATTGTAGACGTTCCTCGCCATCCAGTGGCTTTATTGGTAGACTCCTCGCCATCAATTGGCTTTTAATGTAGACGTCTCGCCATCAGTGGCTTTATTGTAGACGTCTCGCCATCCAGTGGCTTTATTGTAGAACGTCTCGCCATCCAGTGGCTTTATTGTAGAAACGTCCTCGCCATCCAGCTGGCTTTATTGTAGACCGGTCTCGCCATCCAGTGGCTTTATTGTAGACGTCCCTCGCCATCCCAGTGGCTTTATTGTAAGACGTCTCGCCATCCAGTGGCTTTATTGTAGACGTCCTCGCCCATCCAGTGGGCTTTTATTGTAGAACGTATCGCCATCCCGTGGCTTTATTGTAGACGTCTCGCCATCCAGTGGTCTTCCATTGTAGACGACTCCCATCCAGTGGCTTTTATTGTAAGACTCTCGCCATCCAGTGGCTTCATTGTAGACGTCTCGCCCATCCGTGGCTTTATTGTAGAACGTCCTCGCCATCCAGTGGCTTCATTGAGACGTACTCGCCATCCAGTGGCTTTAATTGTAGACGTTCTCGCCATCCAGTGGGCTTCATGTAGACAGTCTCGCCATCCATGGCTATATTGTAGTACGTCCTCGCCATCCAGTGGCTTTATTGTAAGGACGTTCTCGCCATCCTGTTGCTTCATGTAGACGTCTCGCCATCCATGTCTTTATTAAGACGTCCTCGCCATCCAGTGGCTTTATTGTAGACGTCTCGCCAATCCATGGCTTTAATTGTAGACGTCTCGCCATCCAGTGGCTTTAATTGTAACGTCTCGCCTCAGTGGCTTTATTGTAACGTCTCGCCATCCAGTTGCTGTTATTGTAGACGCCTCCGCCATCCAAGGCTTTTTGAGACGTCTCGCCATCCAGTGGCTTTATTGTAGACGTCTCGCCATCCATGTGGCTTTATTGTAGACGCTCGCCATCCCAGTGGCTTATTGTTAGACGGTCCCCTCGCCAATCCAGTGGCTTTATTGAGACGTCCTCGCCATCCAGTGGCTTTATTGTAGACTCTCCGCCACATCCAGTGGCTTTATTGTAGACGTCTCGCCGCCATCCAGTGGCTTATTGTAGACGTCCTCGCCATCCAGTGCTTTATTGTAGACTCTCGCCATCCAGTGGTTTATTGTAGAACGTCCTCGCCATCCAGTGGCTTATTGTAGACGACTCCGGCCATCCAGTGGCTTTATAGTAAACGTCTCGCCATCCATGGCTTTATTGTAGACGTCTCGCCATTCCAGTGGCTTTAATGTAGACGTCTCGCCATCCAGTGGCTTTATTTAGACGTCTCGCATCCAGTGGCTTTATTTTAGACGTCTCGCCAGCCAGTGGCTTATTGAGACGTCCTCGCCCATCCAGTGGCTTTATTGTAGACGTCTGCCATCCAGTGTGCTTTATTAGTAGACGTCTCGCCAACCAGTGGCTTTATTGTAGACGTCTCGCCATCCAGTGGCTTTTATTGTAGACGTCTCGCCATCCCAGTGCATTAATATTGTAGACTCTCGCCACCAGTGGCTTTATTGTAGACGTCTCGCCATCCAGTGGCTTTATTTGTAGACGTCTCGCCATCCAGTGGCGTTATTGTGACTCTCGCCATCCAGGTGGCTTTAACCAATACCAGACCTAGACTTGAGGGTTTTCCTCGAAATTAAAATTTATACAATTATGATCATTTTAAAATATACGAACGATCTGTATATAATTTTGTTTTAATGTCTACTGCCAAGACCCAGTCTCAGGGAAAGAGTTGCTATCTACATTCTAAGGATTACAGTTATTATTTACCAAGCTTCCGTGAATTCAGATCCTGTGCTAGAGTTGTACAACTTGTCTATGATTGTATCTGTGCATTATATTGTGTGTAAACCAGACACTGCGCATACATTTGGGAGGTTTATTGTTGCAAGACCGTTTTCATAAACGCTGTACAGGTGTTTTTCAATTACAACTATCAGTTTTTTATACCTACAAATTGATAATTAACGTACACAACCACACCGTCAGTTTTTTACGTAGTGAGTGTAACACAATTAATGTTGATTTCCTGTGTCTGGTCTGGTAAACTGAAGCAAGGATCCCAATTCAACATTCCCTCTTCGGGAGAACATACATTACGATATTTTAACACCATGACGGTGTGATACACCGTCGTAGTGATTACTGTAGCCTCAGTCTAACACTAGACTGCAGTCCATATTAATTATAAAAGTGCCATTTTACCACTCACTTTTATCATTACAGTCTACGAAGGTGTAAGGTTTTGTTATATCGATCATAAACCCCAACTATAATTATTTTGAGATCCATCTATTGGTAGTGAAACTGAGCAGGAAACATTGTCAAGTAATCTGAGGGTGTGGAAAGCAACTCCAAGCACCAAGATCTTACCTCAAATAATTATGATAAGAAAACTAAAACGCACAGTAATATTATGATTAAGAATCAAAGAATGTACACTCATATTTATGAACCTCCGTACATGAACTCTACCACAACCACACACACACACACACACACACACACACACCACACACACACCACACCAAACACATGCGCTCACACATTCATTTAGTTGATTTTGGCTAACTTAAATTGGATGTTTGTTTCTAATAAGGTTTTCCTAAGGTGTCATTTAGAAAAAAATATATATCTTTGAAACGTATAAGAAGAAAATTTCAGAAAGGACTTTTAATTTAAAATGAGTTTCTCTTAATTAACCAGATTTACCTATCGGCACCACATATATTTACTAACAATCTCGATCACAAGATTCAATTGGAATATTCGCAGGAAACTTCAATTTCAAATTCAAATTCAAATCAACCTTTATTATAATGAAATTCAAGAAGCTGGACAGTTATTCTGCCTAAGATGCTTCGAGTCAATAAAGATTGAAGTTGTTCACAAGTAAACTTAAACGTGATTAACATGAATAAAAAAATCACACTATTACACTCACTGGTGGTGAGGGTATGACTGCTGGTGAGTTGTTGATGGACTGGTGGGAACTGTGATGACTAAAAGTGGTGACTGTGATGGACTAGTGGGAGGGTCATGGACTGGTGGTGAGGGTCAATGGACTGGTGGTGAGGTGAAACTGGTGCTGATGTGGACCGGTGGTGAGGGTGATGACTGTTGGTGTTGTGGACTGGGGTGAGTGATGATTGGTGGTAAGGGTGGACTAGTGTGAGGTGATGACTGGTGGTGATGGGACTGGTGTGATGGTGATGACTGGTGGTGATGGTGATGGACTGTTGCTGAGGGTGCTTGACTGCTGGTGGAGTGCGATGCACTGGTGGTGAGTTGATGGACTGGTTGGTGGAGGTGAATGACTAGTAGAGAGGGTTGAATGACTGTGTTTCCAAAAGTCCAACGTGTGTCCCCCCACTTCCCTTCCCTGGTGATGGACGGTTTGAGGGTGATAGTCAGGTTTTGAGGGGGAGGACGTTGCTGAGGTTGATTGGACTGCTGGTGAGGGTGATTGACGGATATGAGAGTGATGACTGGTGATGAGGATGATGGACTGGTGGTGATGCTTGTGTGTTTGTGTGTAGTCTGGTGGTGGGAGGTGATGGCAGTGGTGAGGGTGATGGACTTGGATTATGGTGATTTGGGGACTGGTGTGGAGTGATGGACTGGTGTTGAGGGTGAGGGACTAGTGGTGTGGGTGGACTGGTGGAGGTGATGTTTCTAGTGGTGAGGGTGATGTCTGTGGTGAGGTGAATGGACTATGGTTGGGTGATGGAGGTGGGGTGATGGACTGGTGGTGAGGTGAAGACTGTATGTTGAGGGTAAGGACTGGTGGTGAGGGTGATGACTGGTGTGGGTGATGGGACTGGCTGTGAGGGTGATGGACTGGTGGTGTGGGTGATGGACAGATAAGGAGTAAGGACTATGCTTCCATAATCCTCTGTGTCCCCTCAAATGACCTCCCTTCCACACTTCCCTGTTTGATGGACTGGTGGCGAGGTGATGACTGGTGGTGAGGGTGATGGACTAGTGGTGAGGGTGGATGGAACGGTGGTGACGCGATGGACTGGTGGTGAGGGTGATGGACCAAGTAGACAGGTGAAGGACTTTTTCCATAAGTCCTTCTGTGTCCCCTCGAATGAATCCCGGCCAGTGGGACACTTCACTTGCGGTGATGGACAGGTGGTGAGGGTGATGGACTGGTGGCGGAGGGTATGGACTTGTGGTAGGTGATGAACTATATTGAGGGTGATGACGGTGGTGAGTGATGGACAGGTGGTGAGGGTTATGGCTGGTAGTGATGGTGATGGACTGATGCTAGGGTGGACAGTGGTGGAGGTGGTGCCTGGTGATGTGATGTGAGGTGTTTTGCTCCCTAGTTCCATGTCTCCAGAAGTCCATCTGTGGCCCTCAGATGAACTCCCTTCACACTCTTCCCTTGTTGGTGATGGTGTTGTGATATGGTGATGTCAGGTAGTGAGGGTGATGGACTGGTGGTGAGGGTGATGGACTGGTTGTGATTTTGATGTAACATTCCTAACCTGGTAGCCCAGGTGTCAGCAAGGCCATACACAGAGGGTAGCGGTATTTTCAATAACTCTGATAATGTATGAAGTTATGTCTTCCACCTCTGTGAAGGGAGTAAATTAGTGTTTGGAATATGTGCACTACTGCACGTTTGTTCCATTACTCCTTCATCTTAATTGTTTGTTGTGAGAAAGTTAACTTTTATTCTCTAGATTCAGAGAGCGAGCTTTGTTCGTGCTCGCGATCCTTTCTCTCTCTCTCAACTCATGTTCTCTAGCTCTTTTCCTCAACTTCTCTATCCTTTGCTCTTTCCTCAACTTAACTATCCTATGCTCTTTCCTCAAGTTCCCTTAATTTAACTTGTCTTCACTACTTTATCTCTCGCCTCACGATCAGACTATCACGCTTCCTTTTTGTCTTCTCTCTCTCCTTTCTGTCTTTCTTGGATTTCTCAATCTTCTCTCCTCTCCTTTTTCTCTTCTCTATCGATTCTCTCCTCTCCTTTTCTTCTTCTCTTTCCTTTTCTGTCTTTCTTCTCTCTCAATTCTCTCATCTTTCAAGTCTTTCCTGGAATCTAGAGCAAATGAAAGATTCTAATTTTTTCCGCGTTATTCCTAACTACTTCCAGCATTCATCAAAACTGGTATCCTCCATACTTGCAAGAATAACTTAAACTATCAGGGAAATGAAACGGGTATAAGAAACAGAGGTTCAATTCCTGCTCCGCTCAAACTGTAAATAAACCAGAGGCTCGATCCCTGCTTTCAATTAAATCACTAAGTATTAGCAAACAGTAAGTAGAATGGGGTCACTTGAACACCAATCTTCTCACCAATACAAATCAAGAGTGCCCCTAAGACAGTTCCCTTGATATAATAAAGAGCACAGTGAAACTAATTGTCACTGGAAAATCTCGGGTCCCTAGAGTCTAATCCTCCAAGGTTTTCAAGCTCAACAAGAAGGTGGCAGAATTAACTATATATCCTGCCTGACTTTGACTTACAATAAATTGGAGACTATAACAACCACCAAATCTTTTAAATACCTGTACCGTAGTCCTACCATAGAGAATGATTTACTCATGGCTGTGGTAACCGTCTGTGGTATGCGGCGTTTTGAAGTTCCAATTATGGAGATTCGAGATGGAGTTGAATCTTGATTCAGTCGAGTTGATTCAGGCAAAGGTCGCCAACTTTGTGAAGGCTTACTAAGCTCAGTAATAAGTACAGACAGTATTACCAAAGCTGGCTCCTCCCTCAGGAAAATTTAATGAATAGAAATACTTAAATAATAATTCACTAAGGATAATACACTTATTATTTATTAAAGCAAACATAAAACAATAAAACCATGACAGTATATCCTCCTATTTGAAAGAAACATGAAAAATGATAGGAATAAAAAAACATTCGAAATCAACGCTAATGTATATATTGGGGCGTCTGGTGTTGGTGACACTTCGTGTTGTTAAATCAATCTTAGCCGTGCTGATGTGGAAGAGGGGGGGGGTGGTCGCAGGTGTTGGTGACCACCACCGGCGAGTTCTTCACAGAGTATCGCCGTGAGTATTCTATCCCGATGACAGGAAAAGCAGGTTCTTTATCGCTGCAATGATGAGGGGTTACGTCCTAAATTTCATACAGGTGCACAGGTAATTAAATCCAAATGTGGAAGTCTCTGGACGTTAGTCCTTCTCCATCAGTTCTTCTCGTTGAATTGACAGTGACCCTCTCTGTCATCCAAGCTGAAAAGATAGACAGGTAACTCCACTGATTAAATAATCACTTACTCTCCATGATAAGACAATACCTAAAAGACTGGTGATTATTACACGAGTCAACTTAGAGCAATGGCTGAAAAAGACTAAGTTTTATTATTGGCAAAAGTGAAGCTTTCAACCAATAAATCCACAGAATACAAGGCGGCATGTACTACATAGGTTGGGAGCTGTTGAATCGAAAGTGATTTACTGTTTTGACCAGAGCCACACACTCACCTTTCGGGGGGGGGGTAAGAAGGAGGGGAAGGGATAGCGGAAGCTAGACTGACCTTACCTTACAAGCAGCCGCAGTCAAACTATCACGTTCCGGGTGGGGGCAAAAAAGCGGTGCTACAACTTACCCTACCTATCAAGTAGTCGGCAATAATACTATTGTTACATATACCTCACTCTCTACAGATCTCTGTCTTTGCTGGAGCCCCTTCTGTCCCTCTGTGAACAATTCTTTGAATCTCTTGTTGAGTTCCTCCAACATACGTCACGGTCATTTTCTTGTTGTCTCTCCTCCTTCCTTCCGTTAGCATGGATTACCTGGTCCTTTGACTGTTGTTTTCCTCCAATTTGCTGTACAACAGTTTCGGGTCAGATTTGGTTTTTCGCTGCTATGGTCCATTTTCATATTGTCTTTGGGCTCCCTCTTATCTGTGCTTATTCGTTTACTGGCTCTACGACTGCTCTCCTTAGTCTCCTGGTCCTTTGCCCTTTCTATATTTCTCCATACCCTAGCACACTTGGTTTTTGCCTCCTGCAACCTTGGGTAAACCATGGGCTCATCCTGGCTTTTTCATTATTCCTGTATAACCCTTGGAACAAACCTCTCCTCATCCCCTTGCGATTTTGTTGCTACATATTCCATTATCTATTAACTGGGCTTCCCTGCCAGTTCTCTGTCCCACTGAACCCCGTTCAGGAAGTTCCTCATTCCCGTGTAGTCCCCTTTCTGTAGTTTGGCTTCGATCGTCCTGGCCTCTTCCTGCTTTCTTCTATCTCCCTCCACTTGTAGCTCTACTGTGTATTCGATAGCTTAAAACCACATGGTCACTGGCCCCAAGGGGTCTTTCATATGTGAATTCCTCGATATCTGCAACTACTCAAGGTGAATACTAAGTCTATGCCTTGCTGGTTCATCCTCTCCTCTCTCTCATTGTAGTGTCCCTTACGTGGTGGTTACATGAAGTTTTCCAGTACCACACCCTCCATCATCTTAGCCCTCCATGTATCTTGGCCCCCATACAGGTCCAAGTTCTCCCAATCGCTCTCCTTGTGGATAAAGTCACCCCTGATCAGGAGCTTTGCCATGCATGCATGAGCTCTTCTGGCCACTCTAGCCAGTGTGTCAACCATCGCTCTATTGCTCTCCGTCGTACTCTTGCCTTGGCCTCCTGGTGTCTGTGGTGTTTATACATCACTGCTATTACCAACATTGGACCTCCAGAGTGAAGCTTCCCCCTATGTAATCACTTCTTCCCCGCTGTCTCCTCTCTCCAGCGCATCAAAATTCCAGCGATTTTTGATCAGCAGTGCCACTCCTCCCACGCCCCCCTGTTCCCTCTGTTCTTTCCTCAGGATTTGTATCCGTTGGAAAGATGGCATCTGTTATCATACCTGTAAGCTTGGTTTCTGGAGAGCTATGAGTCGCGTGATGCTCTATGACTCTTTCCATGCCACTTCTCCTACTTATTTGTTATACCATCAGCGGTTTGGGTACCAGTAACCTTCAGTTTCCTTTCCAACATCTGTGGTTTGTGTGGTCCCCTGTGAGGGGTGGAGACCTGGTGGCATACTGAGGGATTCTATAGCACGGTGTATGGGTGGAGGCTGTGGGGTATGGATTGTAGTGTGTGTTGGGCATGGTGTGATAGGTTTTTATGGTTCTGAGAATAGTCTGTGTGGGAGCTTGTTGCCCTTGCTGTTCTGTTCTGCTCTGACTGACCTCTGCTTGTTCCATCCTTGTCTCTTTTCCTAGCTCCTTTCCGCTTTTTTGTCCTCTCCCTCAGCTGCTGTCATTCTGTATTGTGTTTCTGTCTCTCTCTTTGGAAACACCCTCTTGTACTCATCCGAGTATTTCAATCGTGGTTTCCTGGTGGATCCTGTTCCGCACTGTTTTCCGTCCTGAGAAATCGCTGTTGGTCGGTTTCTCCCCTTCGAGTCCCCCCTATTCTCTGAAAATTTACAATCACGTCCATCTCCCACCTATTTTCCGTGATGATTTTTCTGATCTCCTTACTTCTTCCTGCTGCCTTTCAGTCTGTGTGTGTGTTGTAGTGCATGTGTGTGTATGTTTTGCGCATGTGTGTGTGTGTGTGTGTGTGTGTGGTGTGAGTGGTGTGTGTGTGTGTGTGTGTGTCAGTGTGGTGTGAGTGTGTGTGTTGTACTGAACCTAATTGTGGTTGCAAGATCGATTCATAGCTCTTGGACCCGCCACTTCGATGGTCCGCTGCTAGACCCAATCTATTCTCCCTCCTCCATGAGCGAGAGAGAATGGACTCTCCTCCAGTCCACAGATAAGTATTCTCTAAGGAATAAGCCCATTGTAATCTGCTAAGCGAAAACCTGAGACCAGCACTTATTATCCCTACTAATCATACTTCCATTTCAATGCTAAAGGTAATTGATTTGTGATCGCTTGTGCCTAGTTCCTCTGTAATTTCTAAACTATTAACAAAGGTTTTCCTTTTGCCAAACCAAGTCAAGCAGGTTATTTCCCCTTGTAGGCACTGTCACAAACTGTTCAAAAAACAATTCCTGAACTGTGTGCAACTGTGTCTCCAGTTACAGTGCTGGAGTTCCCTGGGCACGGTAGGCTCTCTTTTCCCCCAGGCATGTTAGTCGTCTCAGGCACAGTACCATGAGATGTCCCGGACACTGAATGTCTCTAAGCACAGTGCTGTGAGTGCTCCGGCACGGTACTGTCCTCCAGAAACATACTGTGGACTTATCAGAGGCACAGTATTATGACTATCTCTCGCTAGCACAGTACTATGTCTTTTCCTGTCACTGTAATGCCTCTCCAGGCAATAATACTGTCTCTGTCTTGCCCAGATTTATGACTCTCTTTCTCGTGGGGAATATACTATAATCTCCGGAACGATGTTGTGACACCTAGACACGATCACCTAAGGATATTGATTCTGGTCATTGTGCTGTGCAGGACTGAGGATGAACAGTGAAGTACAGGTCTTGCGGAACATGGTGTAAAAATTCTGACGGAAATATGACATAACTAACACGTATAATTTAACTACAAACATTACTCAGAGATTACTATATTCTATTTAATACGCGTACATCTTGAAATAATATACAACCTTTGACACTGATCCGCTTCCCGCAACCACACAAAGCTATAATAATAATAACATAACGTAAAAATGTCAACAACAGAATATTCAAAACCTTACAATTACAACACAAAACCAACTAGTGTCCGTGGCAGTACGCAATACACTTGCTTCACACACAACTGTCCCATAGTTCGGATCCCCGACAGGGTGAGAAACATTGGGTGTGTTCCTTACACCTGTTGTCTCCGTTCCCTCCACACCTTAGCGAGAGCTTTTAGTCGACTGTTGCAGGACGCATCCTGGGTAACTAAACTTATGACCTTCAAAATCACATGTCCACATCTTACCTAGTAACAAAAGTCTTTAATGCTAAATAAAAAGCGCCTTGACGTCAATACATTTTCAACTATTCTCACTACTTAAACTATGTTAAGTATTGAAGTCACAGCCACTGACCCACTGATTTTACACATTGAATTATTCACATTGCTGAACACATTACTGCAGGTGACACCACCAGCCCATCTGTATTAATGGTGGCGATCAGAGTAGATTCTAAGCAAAGACCGGTCTAACTCTCTGTGCGGGTCCTTGATTTACAAACGCGGGTAGTTATTTCGGTGTAGCGCCACTGTGGAAGGTACTCCCTCATTCTCTAACCCTAGTTACTTGTGTCTCAGTGTTGAAGATCTGAATGTACTCAGAAGAAACATTCACAAGTCATCATATGGAAACTAATGTCCAATTTTAATTTAATGAAAATTGTAAATTAGGATACATACCATCCCAATCTAATTCAAACCTTTCAAAGATATCACTAACATAGAATATAGAAGCACATTAAGATTGAAGCCTCTCACAATTTGCATTTTCACTTTATGAGCTGATCAGAGACGACACTGAAAAAAATTTCAATTTTACAGTTTCTTCCAAAAAAGCAAATTGAGATATAACAATGAAAAAATTAATCATAACTTTGTGTCTAATTAAGAGTGAAACACTTTTAACTAGAGCTTTATGAAAGCCCTAGTGACATAACATACTAATATTTATGAATGTGTGTTATGAATGAACCTTATAACACACACATGTTACAGAATATTAAACAACCATTTTAACTGATATAAACCCGGGAAAACTAAATAAAGTCGACACAGAAGTATTTCAGATTTAAGAAGAGGACATTCCTACAATTATTTTCACTGAAATCAATTTGAATACTTTAATAACGCAGCCTGACAGTAGAGATCGCTTTCCAGTAGAGAAAAAACTCATCAGCATTAAAAGTATGAAAATTTCCAGATGTAATTTCGTGCCATTTCACAAATCCAGCAAAATTTGTGCCTACTTATCCTTAACCCATAAAACGATCCGTCCATAACATACGAATGGTATCACGAAAAGTAGTTTGTTGCAGTTCAAAAAGCGGAAGAGGGATCAGAGAAAAATGATAAACCCGTATGGGTCATATAGCACCTGTACAATGGGAGGCATTAAAATTCGATTTAAGCAAGAGAACATATGCACGAGTCCTTGGATCCAAGAGAGCAGCATCAAGGAGAAAACTGCAAGAAGATTAAATGCTACTATGGCCGATACAGAGAATCCTGTCTCCAGTAAATCCAACGGAAAATATAATGGGATGGGCATTGTTCGAGAACACCCTCGCGTGCGTAGGACACCCATCACGAATGCGTAGGACACACCCACGAATGCGTAGACACAACCCAAGAATGCGTAGGACACCCATGAATCGTAGGACAAACCCAAGAATGCGTAGACAGCCCAAGAATGCGTAGGACAACCCAAGAATGCGTAGGACACCCTCGAATGCGTAGGACACCCACGATGCGTAGGACACCCAAGTCATGCGAGGACACCCAAGAATGCGAGACACCCACGCGTGCAAATATACCCACGATCTTGCCCAAGATATACACAAGCGTTGAAAGGTTGAAGCTAATCCGAATAACACGTTCTCGAGTAAAAACATAAATATTTGTATACAAGTAATTGAAAAGTTGCGAAAAATGTTCGAGAAATAGGATGGTAACACACAAATGTTGCGAAGAAAAATAGGACGGTAACAACACTAATCGAGATATAATTTGAAGACAGTAGAACTATAAACAGAAGATGAGGTAATCCAGTCCCTCAGCCTTGGAGCAGGTGTGGAGAGCACCGTGTTCAAGGAGATTCTGGAGCAGAGGCACGAGGCTGGCCGGGTGGAGAGGGACGTGTAGCAGACGAGGGTATAGCCACTTGGTCGGCGGGATTCCCCAAGGAAGTAGTTTTCGCCACTGGATGGCGA
Source organism: Cherax quadricarinatus (assembly GCF_026875155.1). Taxonomy (NCBI): domain Eukaryota; kingdom Metazoa; phylum Arthropoda; class Malacostraca; order Decapoda; family Parastacidae; genus Cherax; species Cherax quadricarinatus. The sequence goes on along the minus strand of NC_069410.1, from coordinate 50,084,352 downwards.
AACGTCTACTATAAAGATACCCATATGTTGCACATGTCTAAATATCAATTTGTCCTTGTTTCAGTACACACCCGTTGAAAATTTTGAAGCTGAGTGATGAGGTGTCCTCGAGCTAAGAATACATCAATTTGAATTGAGGAAACGAAAAAAAAATATTGCAACCTGTGAAGGTACCCTCGGAAATTCCTAATAAAGAAGATAGTTTTAAATATTGCAGAGTTGTGTGGGTGACAACTTGTAAAAAATATAAATTGATATCAGAAAAAAAGTAAAAATACTGACTACAGGAAAGTGGACCAAATTAAACGAAAATAAATACAGGATCCATCCTCCTCACACACACACACGCACGTAAGAACATAAGAACATAAGAAAGAAGGAACACAGCAACAGGCCTGACCCATGCGGAGCAGGTTCATGTCCCCCCCCGAATTAGCCCAATGATCCACCCAGTCTGGTCACCTCCACTCAAGGATGGAGCACTGCACCAAACCCACAGCACAAGCTAGTGAGGTCCAACTCACGACCCACTCGTATTATCTAACTTATTTTTAAACTATACACAACGTTTTAAGCCTCAAAAAAACGTTAACTCGGAAAGTTTTTTCCACTCATCCACAACTCTATTACCAAACCCAGTGCTTTCCTAAATCCTTCCTGAATCTGAAATTTTTCCAACTTGAAAACCATTGCAGCGAGTCCCTGTTTTGGCTGAAATTTTTCAGACACGCTATTTACATCCCTTTATTTATTCCTTTTTCCCATTTTACACCTCTATCATGATCCCCCCTAATTCTACGCCTTTCGGGGAGAGAGTGCAAGATTCAGGGCCCTCAGTCAATCCTCATAGGGAAGACTTTCGATACATGGATCATCTTGACATCCACCTCTGTACGTTTTTCAAGAGCATTTATATCCATCTGTAATACGGTGACCCAGAACTAACAGCATAGTCTAAATGGAGACCTAACCAAGGACATATAGATGTTGAAGACAACCTGAAGGGACTTTTCTTATTAATTTATACTTCTAGATAGAAGCAAGAATTCGTTAGCTTTATTGCGAACACTAATGTACTGTTTCTTGTTTTAGATTACTGATAACCAGAACTCCTAAATCCTAGTTTAAATGTGGCATGGCTATTTAACTGTCACAACATTAGAACTTGCATTTGTCAATATTAAACCATCTTCTGCCACTATCTGCGACCATTGCATCAGTCTATTCAAATCCCCTGGTATGAACTGGACCGGCCTATTTGGTGTCATCAGCAAATTTACTTAGTTCGCTATTTATTCCCTTATCTATGTCGTTTATGTAAATGTGCTCGAACAACCAGCGGGCCCTCTCTGACCCCTGTGGAACACCGCAAGTGAAGTGCCCCCATTCGGATTTCTCCCCATTTATTACAAACTCTCTGCTGCTATTCGTCAAGAACCATGCTTTGCTCTACCCAGGAAAAAATTTCTCCTATCGTTGCCTTAAGTTTTCCTCAATAGGCTCTGTGTGAACTCTGTCCAAAAGCCTACTGAAGTCCATATACACAATATCAAATTCAATGCCATGATCTACCTCCTCAAATCTTTAGTGAAAAAAGTTTTTTAGTAAATCGTAAGACAGGAACGCCCTTTTGTAAAAACCGTGTTAAGAATTCATTAATCACATTTATTCCTTTCACAAGAATCGTTATACGAATTGAATCTGCAATTATTCAATTCCCATAAATTTTCCCACTAACGGATAAGCTTATGGTCTATAATTTCCAAGCAAGGACCTACACCTGCCTTGTAAATAGGTAATTACATTTGCCATTTTCTCCACTTCTCTGGCCACATTGACAGTTTGGTAGCCAAAAGTATGCTGGTTCCTCTTTACATTCTTTTAAAACCATTGCAAACGTTCATCATGGCCGGTGAATTGTTACGATTTATTTCTCTATTTGTCTGAGGACCATGTCACTATTTACCCTAATAGTGCGATAGTTTATTATCGTTCTGTCACACAATTCATTATTTCTAAAATTTCGCTAGTATTCTAGAAATAATAAATTATAAGAACAGGACGGTAATAAACTGTGTTTGTAACAACAAGAAACTGGAGGTGGTAATGGAGAACCTCCAGCACCTACAGTTGGGGATACAACCAGAAAGAAAACATGAATCGCGAAGGCTGACCTGTATTCGCTTTATAGTTTCTGACATAGGGTACATTGCATATGATAAAGGCCCTTCGTGCTAGTGACCACATGGCCCTGATTTTCGAATACCCTGTGGAAGTAACACGGAAAGAACGTGAGAGGCCAAATTAAAAAAGATGTGTAATAATTTTGACACATGTGCAAACTCTTGTACATAATTGAGAAAAACGTTTCGCCACAACAGTGCTCATCAGTTCATACAAAGAAAACGTGAAGAACAGGGGATAATGAGGTTAATCATCGCCTCAACTTGAGCCGATGTGGTCAGCCCACTAATCTTGAATATCATACAGCATATTTGCGGAGAAGTAGCTTTATATACCGTAGGCATAAGAGGTGCAACAGTCGTAGTGTGTCCACATTTGTCCAGTGTGGAGTAGGTCGTGCCCAAAGTTAGCAATCGAAGAATTCACAATATTTAAGATCCCAAGAAGTTTGCGAGTCTGACCAGGATTTGTCGGTTCTCTGAACCATTTCATCTACAAAATGAGTGTAGTTGGAAAAGAACTGAGGGGGATGACAACTAAATAAGATGACTGAGTATGTACTTGGAAAGAGCTCAGAGGCAGATTCAGCGATCATTTCCAGCAGCAAAAGATGCAATGGGAAAAGAGAATGAGATCACGCTTCGCTCAAGGTGCAGAGAAAGTAAAGCCAAACGTGAAAGAGCATGGAAAAAATAAGAAAAGAGAAAGAACTCAGGAAATAAGGAGTTAGTACAAGACCTAGAAAGGAATAAACGAATATGCATGAAAATAATAAAGTCCTCAATGACAATTTTGTGAATGGTAATAACACTGCAAGTAAATGTGACTCAAGTTATTCGTATAGCTAACATGAAAAAAGACAACAGTAAAGACCCAGTAATCACAGGCTGAAGGAGGAAAGCAGACAAGGAATGACCAGGAAGTCTGTGATGAGGACTTAGCAAGACACAGTATATACAACAGGTTACAATACAGATATAGGGGAAGAAATGAAAATGCTATAGTTCCTCAGAGAGGAAGTGAGGAACTGTCTTACCATTTACCTTGCCATTATGAAGACAACAAATATAGTCCCCAATATTAAGAAAGGAGATTGATAGGTAGTGTTACACTACAGACCAGTGTCAGCCGATATACATTAGGATGCAAAGTTATTAAGAAGATCATCAAGAGAAGAGAGATAGGGCAATCTGGAAAGAAGTGGGATCATAAATGTCCACAAGGGGAGTTTGCTCCACTATCTGAAACTCTTGCTAAATCGTTATTTTCTTTATATTTTATCCAAATCTAGTTATCTTCCAACGTGAATAAATGGACTGCGAGTTTTCTCCTTGGTTTGGTATTTTCAACGCGCTTTTTATATCCCCTTTTTATATCCGGTTTTTTCATTGGTAACTTTCAATTTTATCTATCAACTTCTACGCATTTCCAGAGAGTACATGTCCAGTGCCTTACCTATAATCTATGCAAGGTTTTCCAGTGCATGGATTCAATTCGTTATCCTTTTATGTATATATACAACGAACTTGAGTCCTCCTGCTACCATAATTTAGCAAAATAACTCAGTCTAATTGCCTTATTACAAACATTTTATGTACTGCTGACTTGGGTTTTTAAATCCTGCTAACAAAAACGCTAACTTTGTTTGTGTGATGCCTTTGAATCAACATTGCTTAAAAGTGTTACTTGATGCATCTGCCACTTCCCCTCCGACACAAGCATCAATCAACATACCTCAGTCATGAATGTTCGAAAAATGTATACAATACAGACAAGATGAAAACTGGAGACACATGGAAACATCTGGTATCTTTATTGTAGACATCTCGACATCCATGGCTTTTATTGTAGACGGTCTCGCCATCGCAGTGGCTTTACTGTAGACTCCTCGCGGCCATCCAGTGGCTTTATTTGTAGACGTCTCGCCATCTCCATTGGCTTTATGTAGACGTCTCGCGCCAGCCAGTGGTGTAATGTAGACGTCTCGCCATCCATTGGCTTTAATTGTAGACGTCTCACCATCCAGTGGCTTTATTGTAGATCGTCTCGCCATCCAGTGGCTTTATATTGTAGACGTCCTCGCCAATCCAGTGTCTTTATGAAGACGTCCTCGCCATCCAGTGGCTTAATTGGTAGTCCGTCCTCGCCATCCAGTTGGCTTTATTGTAGACCGCTCGCCATCCAGTGGCTTTATGTAGACGTCTCGCCATCCAGTGGGCTTTATTGTAGAACTCTCGCCATCCAGTGGCCTTTTATTGTAGACGTCTCGCCATCAAGTGGCTTTTATTGTAACTCCTCGCCATCCAGTGGCTTTATTGTAGACGTTCCTCGCCATCCAGTGGCTTTATTGGTAGACTCCTCGCCATCAATTGGCTTTTAATGTAGACGTCTCGCCATCAGTGGCTTTATTGTAGACGTCTCGCCATCCAGTGGCTTTATTGTAGAACGTCTCGCCATCCAGTGGCTTTATTGTAGAAACGTCCTCGCCATCCAGCTGGCTTTATTGTAGACCGGTCTCGCCATCCAGTGGCTTTATTGTAGACGTCCCTCGCCATCCCAGTGGCTTTATTGTAAGACGTCTCGCCATCCAGTGGCTTTATTGTAGACGTCCTCGCCCATCCAGTGGGCTTTTATTGTAGAACGTATCGCCATCCCGTGGCTTTATTGTAGACGTCTCGCCATCCAGTGGTCTTCCATTGTAGACGACTCCCATCCAGTGGCTTTTATTGTAAGACTCTCGCCATCCAGTGGCTTCATTGTAGACGTCTCGCCCATCCGTGGCTTTATTGTAGAACGTCCTCGCCATCCAGTGGCTTCATTGAGACGTACTCGCCATCCAGTGGCTTTAATTGTAGACGTTCTCGCCATCCAGTGGGCTTCATGTAGACAGTCTCGCCATCCATGGCTATATTGTAGTACGTCCTCGCCATCCAGTGGCTTTATTGTAAGGACGTTCTCGCCATCCTGTTGCTTCATGTAGACGTCTCGCCATCCATGTCTTTATTAAGACGTCCTCGCCATCCAGTGGCTTTATTGTAGACGTCTCGCCAATCCATGGCTTTAATTGTAGACGTCTCGCCATCCAGTGGCTTTAATTGTAACGTCTCGCCTCAGTGGCTTTATTGTAACGTCTCGCCATCCAGTTGCTGTTATTGTAGACGCCTCCGCCATCCAAGGCTTTTTGAGACGTCTCGCCATCCAGTGGCTTTATTGTAGACGTCTCGCCATCCATGTGGCTTTATTGTAGACGCTCGCCATCCCAGTGGCTTATTGTTAGACGGTCCCCTCGCCAATCCAGTGGCTTTATTGAGACGTCCTCGCCATCCAGTGGCTTTATTGTAGACTCTCCGCCACATCCAGTGGCTTTATTGTAGACGTCTCGCCGCCATCCAGTGGCTTATTGTAGACGTCCTCGCCATCCAGTGCTTTATTGTAGACTCTCGCCATCCAGTGGTTTATTGTAGAACGTCCTCGCCATCCAGTGGCTTATTGTAGACGACTCCGGCCATCCAGTGGCTTTATAGTAAACGTCTCGCCATCCATGGCTTTATTGTAGACGTCTCGCCATTCCAGTGGCTTTAATGTAGACGTCTCGCCATCCAGTGGCTTTATTTAGACGTCTCGCATCCAGTGGCTTTATTTTAGACGTCTCGCCAGCCAGTGGCTTATTGAGACGTCCTCGCCCATCCAGTGGCTTTATTGTAGACGTCTGCCATCCAGTGTGCTTTATTAGTAGACGTCTCGCCAACCAGTGGCTTTATTGTAGACGTCTCGCCATCCAGTGGCTTTTATTGTAGACGTCTCGCCATCCCAGTGCATTAATATTGTAGACTCTCGCCACCAGTGGCTTTATTGTAGACGTCTCGCCATCCAGTGGCTTTATTTGTAGACGTCTCGCCATCCAGTGGCGTTATTGTGACTCTCGCCATCCAGGTGGCTTTAACCAATACCAGACCTAGACTTGAGGGTTTTCCTCGAAATTAAAATTTATACAATTATGATCATTTTAAAATATACGAACGATCTGTATATAATTTTGTTTTAATGTCTACTGCCAAGACCCAGTCTCAGGGAAAGAGTTGCTATCTACATTCTAAGGATTACAGTTATTATTTACCAAGCTTCCGTGAATTCAGATCCTGTGCTAGAGTTGTACAACTTGTCTATGATTGTATCTGTGCATTATATTGTGTGTAAACCAGACACTGCGCATACATTTGGGAGGTTTATTGTTGCAAGACCGTTTTCATAAACGCTGTACAGGTGTTTTTCAATTACAACTATCAGTTTTTTATACCTACAAATTGATAATTAACGTACACAACCACACCGTCAGTTTTTTACGTAGTGAGTGTAACACAATTAATGTTGATTTCCTGTGTCTGGTCTGGTAAACTGAAGCAAGGATCCCAATTCAACATTCCCTCTTCGGGAGAACATACATTACGATATTTTAACACCATGACGGTGTGATACACCGTCGTAGTGATTACTGTAGCCTCAGTCTAACACTAGACTGCAGTCCATATTAATTATAAAAGTGCCATTTTACCACTCACTTTTATCATTACAGTCTACGAAGGTGTAAGGTTTTGTTATATCGATCATAAACCCCAACTATAATTATTTTGAGATCCATCTATTGGTAGTGAAACTGAGCAGGAAACATTGTCAAGTAATCTGAGGGTGTGGAAAGCAACTCCAAGCACCAAGATCTTACCTCAAATAATTATGATAAGAAAACTAAAACGCACAGTAATATTATGATTAAGAATCAAAGAATGTACACTCATATTTATGAACCTCCGTACATGAACTCTACCACAACCACACACACACACACACACACACACACACACCACACACACACCACACCAAACACATGCGCTCACACATTCATTTAGTTGATTTTGGCTAACTTAAATTGGATGTTTGTTTCTAATAAGGTTTTCCTAAGGTGTCATTTAGAAAAAAATATATATCTTTGAAACGTATAAGAAGAAAATTTCAGAAAGGACTTTTAATTTAAAATGAGTTTCTCTTAATTAACCAGATTTACCTATCGGCACCACATATATTTACTAACAATCTCGATCACAAGATTCAATTGGAATATTCGCAGGAAACTTCAATTTCAAATTCAAATTCAAATCAACCTTTATTATAATGAAATTCAAGAAGCTGGACAGTTATTCTGCCTAAGATGCTTCGAGTCAATAAAGATTGAAGTTGTTCACAAGTAAACTTAAACGTGATTAACATGAATAAAAAAATCACACTATTACACTCACTGGTGGTGAGGGTATGACTGCTGGTGAGTTGTTGATGGACTGGTGGGAACTGTGATGACTAAAAGTGGTGACTGTGATGGACTAGTGGGAGGGTCATGGACTGGTGGTGAGGGTCAATGGACTGGTGGTGAGGTGAAACTGGTGCTGATGTGGACCGGTGGTGAGGGTGATGACTGTTGGTGTTGTGGACTGGGGTGAGTGATGATTGGTGGTAAGGGTGGACTAGTGTGAGGTGATGACTGGTGGTGATGGGACTGGTGTGATGGTGATGACTGGTGGTGATGGTGATGGACTGTTGCTGAGGGTGCTTGACTGCTGGTGGAGTGCGATGCACTGGTGGTGAGTTGATGGACTGGTTGGTGGAGGTGAATGACTAGTAGAGAGGGTTGAATGACTGTGTTTCCAAAAGTCCAACGTGTGTCCCCCCACTTCCCTTCCCTGGTGATGGACGGTTTGAGGGTGATAGTCAGGTTTTGAGGGGGAGGACGTTGCTGAGGTTGATTGGACTGCTGGTGAGGGTGATTGACGGATATGAGAGTGATGACTGGTGATGAGGATGATGGACTGGTGGTGATGCTTGTGTGTTTGTGTGTAGTCTGGTGGTGGGAGGTGATGGCAGTGGTGAGGGTGATGGACTTGGATTATGGTGATTTGGGGACTGGTGTGGAGTGATGGACTGGTGTTGAGGGTGAGGGACTAGTGGTGTGGGTGGACTGGTGGAGGTGATGTTTCTAGTGGTGAGGGTGATGTCTGTGGTGAGGTGAATGGACTATGGTTGGGTGATGGAGGTGGGGTGATGGACTGGTGGTGAGGTGAAGACTGTATGTTGAGGGTAAGGACTGGTGGTGAGGGTGATGACTGGTGTGGGTGATGGGACTGGCTGTGAGGGTGATGGACTGGTGGTGTGGGTGATGGACAGATAAGGAGTAAGGACTATGCTTCCATAATCCTCTGTGTCCCCTCAAATGACCTCCCTTCCACACTTCCCTGTTTGATGGACTGGTGGCGAGGTGATGACTGGTGGTGAGGGTGATGGACTAGTGGTGAGGGTGGATGGAACGGTGGTGACGCGATGGACTGGTGGTGAGGGTGATGGACCAAGTAGACAGGTGAAGGACTTTTTCCATAAGTCCTTCTGTGTCCCCTCGAATGAATCCCGGCCAGTGGGACACTTCACTTGCGGTGATGGACAGGTGGTGAGGGTGATGGACTGGTGGCGGAGGGTATGGACTTGTGGTAGGTGATGAACTATATTGAGGGTGATGACGGTGGTGAGTGATGGACAGGTGGTGAGGGTTATGGCTGGTAGTGATGGTGATGGACTGATGCTAGGGTGGACAGTGGTGGAGGTGGTGCCTGGTGATGTGATGTGAGGTGTTTTGCTCCCTAGTTCCATGTCTCCAGAAGTCCATCTGTGGCCCTCAGATGAACTCCCTTCACACTCTTCCCTTGTTGGTGATGGTGTTGTGATATGGTGATGTCAGGTAGTGAGGGTGATGGACTGGTGGTGAGGGTGATGGACTGGTTGTATCGTGTCAGGAGTACAACATCGTTCCCGGAGATATAGTATATTCCCCAAGAGAAAGAGAGTCATAAATCTGGGCAAGACAGAGACAGTATTATTGCCTGGAGAGGCAATACAGTGACAGGAAAAGACATAGTACTGTGCTAGCGAGAGATAGTCATAATACTGTGCCTCTGATAGTCACAGTAACGTTTCTGAGACAGTACCGTGCCCGGAGCACTCACAGCACTGTGCTTAGAGACATTACAGTGACCGGGACTCTCATGGTACTGTGCCTGAGACAGACTAACATGCCTGGGAAAGAGAGCCTACCGTGCCCAGGGACACTCCCAGCACTGTAACTGGAGACACAGTTGCACACAGTTCAGGATTGTTTTTTGAAACAGTTTGTGACAGAGCCTACAAGGGGAAATAACCTGCTTGACTTGGTTTTGGCAAACAAGGAAACCCTTGTTAATAGTTTAGAAATTACAGAGGAACTAGGCACAAGCGATCACAAATCAATTACCTTTAGCATTGAATGGAAGTATGATAGTAGGGATAATTCAGTAATGGTCTCAGGTTTTCGCTTAGCAGATTACAATGGGCTTAGAGAATACTTATCTGTGGACTGGAGGAGGGAGTCCATTCTCTCTCCGCTCATGGAGGAGGGAGAGAATGGACCTAGCAGCGACCATCGAAGAGGCGGGTCCAAGAGCTATGAATCGACTCTTGCAACCACAATTAGGTCAGTACACACACACACACTCACACACACACAGACACACACACACACACACACACACACACACACACACACACACACACACACACACACATGCGCACACATACACACACATGCACACACACACACACACCACACTGAAAGGCAGCAGGAAGAAAGTAAGGAGATTTCAGAAAATCATCACGGAATATAGGTGAAGAGATGGACGAGATTGTAAATTTTCAGAGAATAGGGGGGTACTCGAAGGGAGAGAAACGACCAATCAAGCTGATTCTCAGGACGGGAAACAGTGCGGAACAGGATCCTCCAAGAGAAACCACGATTGAAATATCGGAAGAGTACAAGAGGGTGTTCCAAGAGAGAGACAGAACACAAACAGAATGACAGCAGCTGAGGGAGAGGACAAAAAAGCGAAAGGAGCTAGGAAAAGAGACAAGGATGGAACCAGCAGAGGTCAGTCAGAGCAGAACAGAACAGCAAGGGCAAGCTCACACACAACTATTCTCAGAACCATAAAACCTATCACACCATCCCAACACACACTACAATCCATACCCACAGCCTCCACCCAACACCGAGCTATAGAATCCCACAGTATGCCACCAGGTCTCCCACCCTCACAGGCCCCACAAACCACAGTGTTGGAAAGGAAACTGAAGGTATGGTACACAAACGCTGATGGTATAACAAATAAGTAGGAGAAGTGGCATGAAAGAGTCAAAGAGGCATCACCGGACATCATAGCTCTCACAGAAACCAAGCTTACAGGTATGATAAACAGATGCATCTTTCCAACGGGATACCAAATCCTGAGGAAAGACAGAGGGAACAGGGGGGGGTGGAGGAGTGGCACTGCTGATCAAAAATCGCTGGAATTTTGATGAGCTGGAGAGAGGAGACAGCGGAGAAGAAAGTGATTACATAGCGGGAACGCTTCACTCTGGAGGTCCAAGGTGGTAATAGCAGTGATGTATAACCCACCACAGAACACCAGGAGGCCAAGGCAAGAGTACGACGAGAGCAATAGAGCGATGGTTGACACACTGGCTAGAGTGGCCAGAAGAGCTCATGCATGCATGGCAAAGCTCCTGATCATGGGTGACTTTAAATCCACAAGGAGATCGATTGGGAGAACTTGGACCTGCATGGGGGCCAAGATACATGGAGGGCTAAGATGATGGAGGTGGTACTGGAAAACTTCATGTACCAACACGTAAGGGACACTACAAGAGAGAGAGGAGAGGATGAACAGCAAGGCTAGACTTAGTATTCACCTTGAGTAGTGCAGATATCGAGGACATCACATATGAAAGACCCCTTGGGGCCAGTGACCAATGTGGTTTTAAGCTTCGAATACACAGTAGAGCT